>CM062818.1:585994730-586642659 GCA_031772625.1 Pinus tabuliformis
TCAGGGTTACTTCCCTTGAACAAAAGCACGACTCAAATGTGACAATATGGCAGCATATAATTAATTTGTATAATTATGTCATGCAAGAGGCATGAAAAAACTCTCCATATGATTGGAAGAGATAACCAAGCGGAGGAGCACTAACTCAATAACAAGGTTAAGGTTGTCCTAAGTCAAACTAAAGCCCATCCCAATGGAGGAAAGACTTAATTTTGAGTGCTTTTTTCAAGGGCAACACAAGTGACTCTAGCTTCCATCAATCATGGAAGTAATGTCTCGTTCCCACTCTTTTTGAAATATTTTATTTTTTTGTCTTTTTCATATTGAGAAATCTCAAAAAAGAAGAAAATAATGGCTATAATATAATGGAAATAATAAGTGTCGAAGTATATATGTTCTAGTTGTTGGGAGTGGAACATGTCTATGATCAATGCAAGGTGATGAAATTGGTGAATGATAGTCAAAGGAATGTTATTCCAAGGATAAGGGGGTGTCAAGTTGCAAATACTAAATTATTCCAGGGTTGATTTTGTAGAAAGTTCTGGGAAAAAAATGGCTTATACACGAGTCCAAGTGAAGTTGGCTTAAGATCAAAAGGTACAAATAGTCAACATGTAATGCAACAGTACAACTCAACATGTGGGAGCCTCTAGGATATAAAGCTAGAAAGATAGTGAAGAAGAAGTAGAATGAAGCTTCATCGCAAAATTCATGGCGGGACTAAAGAGGACTCCCGAGCCTAAGAGCAAAAGTTCAGCATGGGTGCCAAGTGACAACAAGGTACTATCTAGGGCACCCGTGATAAGGTAGCCTCAACCACAGAAGTCATGACACTTCTAAGCAATGAGAAGGTTATGCATCATATCTTGGTGGGTTCGATCCTAAGGACAAAATGGAAAAGGAAACTGATAAATGCACAATGCAGATGAAAAACCTAACCTATATGCTAGTTTCAAGAATGAATACCTATCTGATCGGATCAACCATAAAAATGCCCAAAGGAGAATTCTTCCAAGTTATGTAGACATAATTAGGAGTACTAGGCAAGAATTTAATACATCCCATATATAAAGTTCAGATAAAAGCTTGTGTTATATAATATAAAACTTGAATGTGTACCTTTTATGTACAATATGGTATAGGGAACCATGCAACCTTACAGCTTATGCATAATAGTTCTTCAGGACAAGCTCCTTGTGGGGCTTAGGCCAAGGACTCCTTTGGTAGTTAAAACTCATGGCTTCAAAAAGTTCCTCCTATGAAGGAAAATCAACTTCCAAGAAATCATGAGAATTAGAAGGATCAAAAGAGGGAATTAAGGGGTCTCATGTCCCCATAGGAGAAATCACTTGGTTAACTACTTGGATTAAGTCCTGAGAAGGAAAATAATAGTTTGAAGGATCCTTCTCAGAAGCAATTTAACATTGAGGATATAATGCCACATAATTCACCTGTGGTCGAGTAGTGTCTACATGAATACTTTGAAAATACCAAGGTGTATTCTGTAGTAAATTCAAATTAGGGGGGTGATTATCAAATTCAAGTTGATCAATAGTTACAATATTTCAATTATGAGGAAAATACGTCACTTGAGAGAGTAAAGACACCACAACATTCATAACATAGAAGAAATCATGCCCAAGTAGCATATTAAAGTCTAAAGGGAGATCAACCACCATCATATCGACTAATAAAATATTCCCACCTAAAGTAATAGGAAATTGAAGAAGAACAAAGATAGATTCACCAGGTCTTCTATCGTAGGATACAACTGACTATCAGCTACCAAGAACTTTGGAGAACCCAAAGCTTTCCATGTCAAGGAGGATATAATAATTGCAGAGGATCATTCATCCACCATACATCAATAGACATTTGTGGAATTAACTATAACCCTTATTTGGAAACATGTAGCAGAAGGAAGATGAGGCTCGACAAGATTATCCCAATCAAAGGAGACACTCCTAGAACTTGGAGGGGGTACATTCGAGGAGACCAAAATGCCCCCTAGAAAAGAAGACTCTATAGTAGAAATCAAGAAGACTTTGTTGTTAGGAACTTCACCCCCCAAAAGAGGAGTGGAATCAACTAGAGATTGCACTGGGGTAGCCACTTTATCAACCAATGGTTGATGAGACTGTTGAGAAACCACAATAGATTTACGAGTAGAAGAACCTTCAAACTCGGACCATATCCTTCTTACCACTGGAATATCAGGGCACAAATGACTAATATGGTCTCCCTTACATAACTTATAGGGGAACTTAGGTTTAGATCTTCTACGTCTAGGTTTCTGATCAACATCCATTCTGCCAACATGACAAGCAGTGGTTCGTGGAGAGTCCCCAACATGACTCGGAGAGGTTAGTGAGTCTTTCCCAAGAGAGATCGGACTTGTGCCCCCAACCTTACTCACAAAAGCAGGTGATTCAACAAAAATATGACTCACTGACATAGGTGCCACATTGCTAATATGAATTGCACTGGCTAGACTTTTCCCCCATCATGACTTGCAGTAGCTAAAATCTCATCTGCAACATGAATTGTAGGGGTTGGTGATGCATTGCTAGTATGACTTATAGTGGATGAAATCTCATCTTAAACATGACTTGAAGGGGTTGGTGATGCATTTCTAGTATGAATTAAAGTGACTAGAGTTATTCCCTCAGCATGACTTGCAGTGGCTGAAAGCTCATCTCCAACATGACTTGCAGGGGTGATGATTCATGGATAGAAATATTCTTCTTCTTCTTCTTCTTCCTATTTCTCTTATTTTTAGATCTCTTATTACAAGAAGGAGGAGAAAGAGGAATCCCATATTTCCCTTTTGAGGAAGATGAACAATTAACACCCATTTGATGCCCTTGAAATAAAGCATTCATCTGAGAAGCTTCAAGAACATTTGGAATATTCAGAGTGAACCAAAATCAAACCGGTAGTCCAACATTTAGTCTAGGGATATTCAAATTGGCCATTAAGTGGGTACCAATGTTTCCAAAGAAAGGAAAAGCACAAGCATCCCCTTTTGGAAGGGTCCCTTGGTTGGCATCCATAGGAATATTGGCCATACCCAACTTATACGTAGATTCTTCCCTTACAGGATTATACAAATGACTTTCCAAGGAAGAGATATGCATAATCAAAACCTATTCCCTTGACGGAACTCCATAACTTTCAAAAGAAATATCAAAAGACTTTCAAGACCAATGGAGTGGTTGGTCAATCACTCAGAATCTAACGTCCAAAAGTTACAAGACAAATCCACCTAAAGCCAACTAAATACAAAGAGCAAAGAGAACTCCACTATAAAGTCCCTAAAGATGCAACCAATCAAGAAACTTCCAAGTATTTTCACTCTGGGTGATGACGAATAAACACCAAAATATAAGAAACTGAAGTAAAGGACCTTCCGAAGATAGTTTGGGATAATTACGGCCCAATCCTACCAGCTATTAGTGTCTATCAGTCCTGCGAGTCACCAATGATCAAATGTTCTCTTTGAAAGTTTTTGTTAGGGTCCTAGGTCAATTTTTTTATGGTTTCAGTAGGTCTTCAAATAAAAAACTTTGATCATTGGTTGGTGTGTCTGGGTTAGTGATACTCCCTTCAACATTCATGGTTATCATTATTGATCATGGTGATGTGACTTTTCAAGTGTTACAGGTCATGGATTAGTCAAATAATCATATAGGTCTTGGTTTAGGTCATAATTTCTAATTGTCATCATTATGTCAGTTTTAAGCTTTTAAAAGGCCATGTTTATGGTCTTCAGTCCACACATAAGGGAGTTATAATCTTAGGAGACATATGTAATAAAGGTAAAGGTATTACTTTAGTTCATAAAGGTATTACTGCAAAACACCTCACTTTTGTATTCAAAATGAAGGATAATGTCATGTCATGACATATGAAAAAAAGTGAATTTAACTCTTATAAGGGACCATACAAGAATTTCTTTCACTCATTCCATTGTCATTGAGCAGTAATTCACTAGCAAAGGCCATCTTAGTACAACAAGCATCGAAGGACACTATCGAAAGGTGATTGGCACCCTGTTGACAAGGTTAATCCTTGATGTGGACAGAGACGATCCCTCTAGCCCAATGAGTGGGTCTAGGAACAAAATTTACAATCAACTAGACATCTTCTAAGGTTATAATTGAAAAGTAGAACAAAATAGATGGCCTACCTCGTTCTTGTGCTATTCTAATTTCCTTTATTGAGGACCTCGAACTGCTTATGTCACAGACTTGTTCCCACTTCTCTCAATGTTTATGTACCTGCATAAGTGATCATGAGACAATAAATCATGCCAAAACCAATAGAAAATCCAATAGAAACCTACTTAACTAATAAAGGAATGTTAAGCTAAATAATACATGAACATATATATTTTGGGAAGATGAACCAGCAGTTGTATATTATTAAGAAATAAAGGGAAGCTTACAACCAAAGCCTTGATGTTGAAACGCTCTCCTTGAGTGGTAGTCCAAGTCCAAGCTAAGAATTCTCCAAGTACTCCTTCTCCAAGTCTAATGAATAGCCTCTAGGCACAAGTTTAGCATAAGGGTGCAAAAAGACAAAGCCCAGCTAGCCTCTAACCTGACCAACCATTTTGGAATGAGAGAGGCTAAATATATAAACTAGGAAAGGGAGTTAGGACCTCTCTAAAGATAGGATTGGGCCCTCATCTCAAGGAGGTAGCTCATAGGGATAAGACCAAGAGGCCAAGTTGGGAGACTTCAACCTCATCTACACCAAACAACCTCCATATTTCCGCTCTGGATGTTTATAGATTACGAAGCTTCTCATCCTCTTTGGGAAAATTACCTTTTTGGGATCATTGTGGGTATACAAGTAAAAAAAGCGATGCCATTGTGGGTCTGGCATAGTGCAACATGCGACCATCACAATTTTTAGCCTCATAAGAGCAATGATCCTCAAATTTGAACTACATATCTGAATGAGTACACTGCATAATGGTCATGTTTTGGGAATTTCAAGGTATGTCACAGGGAAATACAAGAGGTGTGACAAAATAGTGTGTAATAGATTCCCCCTAAAGCATGAAGGTAGAATGAGGAGTGATGGATGATATGCTTTACGAGCTTTTGCAAGGATGAGAACACACACTGTCAGGAGACCTGCAAATCAAGGATGCATATACATATACATATTTGATGCCAAAACATGAATCCATGGTATGGAAATAGCTATCCAGATAATAATAACTTATGAAAAGATCCATGGCATGGGTGTAGACATCTAATACAAAGGGATCATCTGTAATCTAAGATACAAGGCATGGATGTAGCCATCCAATATATAAGGATCATCATCATAAATATAAAGTCCCACAGCATGGTCATAGCCATCCGTACAACATAAACATGCGTACAATCATGAATAACATATAACTCCATGCAGCCTGAGTTATATTAAACAAGACTCAGGGTCTTGTGCTCCATCCTGACCCAATCAAAGTACGAATTCTAACATGTGAATGAATGTGTCACAGTTGAACATGGTATAAAACCACATGATTACCAGCCATTGATGTGGACTGTTAACAGGCACAGTAGGTACCACCAATAATGAAAATGAATCTCAAGGTATGACAGTACAATCTGTGAATGCGATAATGAACCTGAAGTCGAACACTCGTGGAATCACCCAATTGAAGGCCAATAGTGAAAACCTATCGTCAGATGCAAATAACTTGCCATTAAGGCGTGCTAGCTCTAAGGTACTGAAAGGGAGTTTCTAAGTCATTGTCTTGGATAATGAGCTGAAGTCGAAAGGAAGTGACCCATCGAAGGAGAGTCATAATGAGTCTCCCATCATAAACACGAAATAAGGAATAAAGTGAGTAGGATCCAAGACTAAATGCAAATATTTAGACAATGTATAGGTAGTAGACTATAGATAAGATTTGTCTTAAACATATTGGCAACACGACTCTAGAGTGTGGTAGCATTTGACTCAACATAGGATCAAGAGTCATAACGATGAAGTGGAATAATCAAATGAGAGGCAAAATGGATTACCCAAACCTAGAAGGACAACTGACTAAGTGAGGATGTCCCAAACCCAACACAAGAAACAAATGTGTGTCATGTTCAAGAGTGACATGCTACCTATACAAAGGATGTTTCATCTTCATTTTTCCCCGCTTATTCTAGCGAGTACCTCTTTATTTTCACACAAGCTTGAAGAGCATACCATATGCTTGTCATTTAATTTCACCCTTCAGATGAATCCATCCTAGTAATTTTTACGAGTCCTAGGAAGGAGAAACTCGGGCTCGTCATGGTGACAAGTCTTTCGTCATTTTAATTTTAATGAGTCTTACGGAAGAATAACTTGGTATCTTTTTCATATTTAGAGAGCTTGAAAAAGAGACAAAAAAAACTCCATCAGGTTCCTTTTTGTAATTTGTTTCTTGAATCCAAAAAGGTAGAAAACAATATTCGAGAGAACCTCCTAGCCATGTTCGACTAAGGTGTTCCTTTTTTGTACAATAGTCTATCTCAGTGCGGAAAAGGGTTAAACTTATACTAATTAGATGTCAATTTATTTACATTAACGAGTTCGAAATTACAAAGATTGAGCAACATTTTCGTATTTTTGGAGTTTGAAAAGAGCTGAAAGAGGACTTCACCTGGAGGAACGAGTGGCATAAAAGGATAGCAACTCGTTCCGGTAATGATGGAACTGCTCTAAACATGTAATGGTCGAGAGGCTGGCTAACAAGACCATTCATCACAAATGTTCCTCGGGCAAGGGTAAAAAAACCAAGTGAAAGAAAATGATTGGCCAAAGAGATGGTGGCGATGGAATGAAAAAACCAAGGCTCATCTGGAAAAAAATCGGCTAATAAAAATGTAAATCATGAGATGCAGAGTGGGAATGGTTTCATTTTTACACAAGCTTGAAATGGAGACAAACTATTCTTGGATTTGGTTTCTTTTTTACACAAGCTTGAAACGAAGATAAACTATGCTTGAGATAATTTTGCATGCCCCCAACATAATGACTCAATTCAAGGTACATGCCCCCCAAGCTTCTTTTCGTTGACATAAGTGGATGGAAAGAAGGTTCACTTACGAGATCAAGTGAAAGTCTCTACTGGGATATTATGAGGTCTAATTGAAGACACGAGTTGGAAGGGGATTTGTTTCATTTTTTAATGAGCTTGACACAAGAAAAGAAACATGTTCATGGAGACCTATTTCATTTTTTAACGAGGTTGACATAGTAAAAGAACTATCCTCATGGTCCTTGTTTCATTTTTTAATGAGCTTGACACAAGAGAAGGAACTCTACTCCACGGTCCTTTAATCATGGATCAAAAGAGGCCATGGATTCCAAGAGTTTCTCATTAGATGGGAGAACAACAATTTCGAAGGGATACATGTCTAGGGATCCAATGGAAAATTTCGGCTCCAATGCCCCCAGTACGTGGTGAACTACATCACTTACTACATCATCAGTAGATATCGGCAAGGAACAGGTGGCCACATAATTAACTTGTGGGAGGGGTGATACTACATGCATGTAAGAACCATTTAGGGATGATTATTGAGTGGGAGTTGATTCAGGACCAATGAATGTAAGTTGATCAATGATCACAATTTTTCCTTCATGCAGGAAACACATCACTCAAAAGAAGGAAGAAGCAAGAGCTCCCATGAAATAAACATAATGTTGGCTTGATGGGGATTGACCTAGGTTTGGAGTTAATTAGCCAAACAAATCCCTACACTATTGGCCCTTTCGGAAATAGCCTGTGAAGCATGGACTGAGGTCTCACCCGAAGCAGTATGGGGGGATGTTGGATCCAAGTTTTCACACCCTTGAGATGTCTAAGGGGTCAGTTTAGTCCAACTGTGAATACGTTCGTGCAAGTCATTTTGTGAACTATCCTAACCTATGAGGCCTTCACAATGTATTATAATCACCTTCGCATAACCCTCACCAGGGGCTGAGGTAACTTTGCGCTGCCCTAGCAACAATCTGCGCTACTTCCCCAAGTTATATAGTAGATCTTACTTATCTTCTTATAACAATTAGTTATCTTTACGTAAACAAATACTTTATCTTATATTCACTTTATCAAGACATTCATATAAGTTCACGCATCATATAGACAATAGAAACACAATTTATATCTGATACATTCAATGCACAAAATAGGAAAAAGATACAAAAAAATGATGTAAAAATTCTCTTTATTACTTCTCCAAAGGTACAGACTTGACTCGCCATATGCACTCAGCTATAGGGGTCCACGCACTCAACTGCAGATTACTAGGCCTCTGCGCACTTTGTTGCAGATCCTTCTCCTACTCTACGACCCAAAGACTCAACTGTACACTTAGATAAGACTCAATTCTTCATCCTTCATTCATAACTATCATTGCTTTAACTGATTGAAAACTTAGAGCCTCACTCTATTTATACAATCCCATGGTCCGCGGACGATGGGTAGATTTCTAAAGACAATATTACTTTACAAAAATGAGGGCGGATAACTCTATGACTCATTTACAATCTTCGTGCTTCACGCCCACAAAATGTGGAGTATTTACATCAGATTTGGTCAAAATATGAGCTTAAAGCCCCAAAACGTGCCTTGGGGGATCCCGCCCCCAACACATAGTCATGGCCAAGGAGTAGATTAAAATGTAAAGGGCCTTGGAAAACCATCATGTCTATATAGAAAATCTTTCTTCCCAAAGTAATAGGAAGCTTTGGAAGTATCGATAATGGTTGACCGGTTCCTCTATTAAAAGCTAACAAACTCTGGGTGATAGGGACAAGCTGAGGAGAACCTAGAGCTTTCTAAGCAGTTGAGGGTAGGATGCTAACAGATGCACCCTCATCTATTACTGTGTTAGGTACATCCATATGGTAAACATGTATTGTAATCTGGAAAGGCACATAAGGCGAAATGCGATATCCTGCCAGTCGACTCCAATCAAAAGAAGTGACTAAACTACTTAGAGGGGGTGTCATAAGAATGTGAGAGTTTCCCTCTTGCTTGATGGCAATAGGAGAAATTCTCTCATGCACCTTGGGAATAGGAGGATTTACCTCCATTTCATTCGAAACTGAAGAATCCAGAAGAACCTGAGCAGTAGGAAGTTCACTCTCTACCGGAAAGGTACAGTTAATTGAAGGTGGGGTCAAGTCTATCAATTTCTCAATGAATGGCTAGTCAAGAACAGACTCACAGCAGTCACTTTCAAAGAGAGTGGGGTTCACCAAAGATGACTTTTGATAAATCATTGGATCAACTAGTGAAGGATTAGGGGAAAGCTTTCAATACCCAGTTGGAAGATGAGGTTGAGAAGTTGTAAGTTTTTCCAACTCTTTGGAAGCTTCATCCATAAGAGGACAAAGGTTAACGGGATGATGAAAGTCACACAACTTACAATGAAGTTTGAATTTTCCTTGTTTCCCATGAGCTTTACTGTCACTAGTTGAAGGTTTATCACCAGCATTATTGCGAGAGGCTGATGACAAAGGTCGATGTGAACCTTTGGACCACACTTCTAAGACCTTGGGAATACTAGGAAAATTCTGAAGAAGGTGGTCACCCTTACATAACATGCAAGGGAATTTTAATATCTAAGGCTAGTTGGAAGATTTTCCTACATCATTTGCATATGTAGCAATGATTGCCTGGTTTTCCCCTTGCTGATTATGCTTCTTCTTATTTGTCCTCTTATTCTTCTTCTTAGCTTCTCGGTTACTAGAATCTAGACTTTCACTGGGTGAAGAGGAAGAATGAGGTGAAGAAATAGGTGAAGAAGCTGAGGGGTCAACTATAGGATCAACATGAAGTTGATGTTGTTCAGATGGAGGAGAACTCAGATGAAAAGCAATTTAGAAACTTGGAATCACCGAAGTCGAAAATAACCAAACTGGTAGACCAATGGTCAATCCAGGAAGGGACAATGTCACCATAAAGGGAGCACCAGTATTTCCAAAAGGAGGAAAAGGGCTAGGATTTCTTTCAAAGGGGTTTCCATGACTAGTAAATGATGAGTGCCAGTATTGCAGTAAGGATGTTGAAACTCCTAGGCTACCAACTTTACTTATCAACCCGGGGTTCGTACAAACTTGGAGGTGATAGTGCTATATGCACAGGTAAAAGTGAAGGTCCTACCTGCTGTCACTATTCATCCGACGAGTGACCCCAAGGGCTCCCAGCTAGACTTCTATAGAGTCAGAATAAGCTTGACTGTTTGATTGAAGAAGAGCAAATCTATTCTAAGAGACCTACACTACTGCAGTAATGAAGAAAACAACATGTAATGCTAAATCACACCATATCCTAATTAACCATTTAAACAACTGTGCTAAGCAGAATTTATAAATAATCACTAACCTAATACTACTATCTAAGCTACAAAAGTAAATAGCATCAAACCATACTAATGTGTAAGCAAGAAAACTAAACTAAATTTGTTTTCACTTTTTTGGTTTTTTAGGCAAAATCAAGTATGCAAATTAATTGTTCTTGTGGATGTGACAGCGGATGTAACGTGATTGAGGATGGCTAAAAGGTTTATGGAGCCGTTGGATGGTGTGGAAGGGTCTTAGGAGGTTTTTTGTGACTTCCTAGAGGTTCCCAATCAATTTAGCCTCAAAAGAGGCCGTTTCAAGAAAACCTACAGGATGTACTAGAAACCTACAGGATGATCCTGTAGGAATTACAGGAAACCTACAAGATACGACTGAGATCGAATTGTGAGGTGTTGGAGATGTTGGGAAGCTTGGAAAAGTTGTGTGATGAGTGGGATGGGGTGTTAGAAGGTCTAGGAACACTCAGGAGTCAATATCAGAGATTAGCGATCGTTAGATTCACTCAATGTATTTAGGGGATTTTTAATGAAAAATGACAAAAAAACTAGTGAGGGTGATGGTGGAACAAGAGATAGATAAGGTAGATGAAGTGGAAGGTGGCTGCTGGTGATGAAGTCTGGGTCTCCTCCTGAAGTACATGTTGTGCTTAAGACATGTGTTTTGCAAGAACTATGCAACAAGATACATTTTCATAAACTACAAAAGCATGAATCAATTGCATATATTATCCATGAAGAGAGTGCTGAAGGGAATGAAAGCATGAGTGAGATCTTATTGAAGAACTAGAGTAGTGGAACAAAATGATAATGAAATGAACCAAATGTTGAATCAAGACTATTATCACTCATAAGTTTTCCCTAGAAGTTATCAAAAGAAGGAAGAATCTGAGGTAACCACAAACCAATCTTTTAGGCTTAGGCTCTAGCCAACCTAAGTCCGGAGACGGCCCTCTCTCTATAATTTAGCCTTTTTTTTATGATATTTTAGGCTAGCTCGTAGTGTTCATGGGATTTTGATTTTGGATTGAAGGTAGGGTGGTGGAATTCTTGGAATAGATGGATAGAGCTATATCTTCAAGCCACTGGGCTATGGAGTCAATCAATGGATAGCATAACTAGACTAGATCATTAAAGGGAATGTTCACAGGGTAGGCTAGCAAAGAAAAAGGCAAAACTTCAGGTCTAATGGGTGAAATGATTCTAACCAGGGTGAAAGGGCACTTAAGAATCCTTGGACTGGGATCAAAATGAAGAAAAGAGGGTGATCATGAACAAAGGGAAATTAAGAATCCTTTGCTATAGACCAGAGGAGAAACTACAGAAGCTAAGGAGCAGTTAAGAATTCCCTAGCTAAGATAGTTTAGAAGAAAACATTCAAAATGTAAAACAGTCAAGACAAAGTGCATTCAAGCAATTTCTGAAATATCATTCCATGCTATACATTTAGATTTTAGAGAAACAAAATATATTATGAAGAAACATAAGAAAAAATAACATTGAACATAGAAGAATACTTATTTGTATTTCGCTTTACACAAGAATCCTGTAAAATATCTGATCTTTAATCCTTGACCCAGCAAACCAATCCAGTCATTGATACAATAGAACTTTGATTTGAGAGAAAAATTCTATAGAAATGTCTTGGAATCCACCCTACATACTTCGAAATGTGAAGTATTTACACAAAAAATAATTACAAAATATCTCATAACAATTTGAGATTTAATCTAGGGAATAAAATATCTTCATGCATGAAGATAGAGATAGATGTAAAACTGTTTCTTGTTGTCCCTTTTATTGTGGTGTTGCTGGCTATTTTTGTTGAGTTTTGAGCCCTTTAAGCTAAATGATAGTTGTGATATTTCCATGCTGGAATTGTATTTACTTTGATCTCTTATTGATACTCTTTAACTCTGTTACTCTTTGACCCTGCTGATCTGTCTTTTACCTGCTTCACCTAGTTGCCTTTAGATTTGTTGTGGTAACTTTCTGATGTAAAAAATTTTCATAGTAAATCTATCATTTTTTCCACCATTCTGCCTCAGGAAATCTCACCTTCAACATTCTTTTGTAAATTTCATCTACCTCTATGTATTTTGCAAAATTGGGCTTGGTGAGAAACAAATGCTTCACCTCATGTTCTAGGAAAGATAGGTTCTCCAATGTATCATATAATACTTTCCCAGTTGGAAGGGCTTTAATGCCTGAAGAGTTGGCTTGTTCCTTGGCCAGTCTCCTGAGTCTATCACTCTAGTCCAATTGGGTCATGAGTTTATCATTGATGACTGTAGGACTTGGAAGGCCTTTGTCCCTAAAAATTTGAAATTTAGACATAAACCTGTCAATGACTACCTGCATGTTATGGCACTTTTCTTCTAAGTTGAGCATGAGGTTTCCTTTCGAAAGAACCTTTTTAATATTTAGGATGGCTTCATTCCTGTCCTCTATGCCAAGCTCATGGAGCTCATATCTATTCTTATTGTTCAAGAGGTGGATGAGTCGATTTGCATCCTTAGGTTGGTCTCCTAATTCTTCCCTTACTTTCTAGATGGCTTCAGTAGCTACCTTCACCAATTTAGTTTGCTCAAATATAACTTGGATTGATGGCCAAATATCATTGACAGAGTCAATGATATTGGCCCAGATAATCTCTTTAGTCTGTCCTAGTGGTTTTTGTAGTGTCAAATCCTTCTCTAGGACTTTGATTTTCTCACCCACTCTTTGGGCTTTCTGTGTTTCTTCTCTTTGCTGAATTTGGGAAAGTTTGCAATCAATTTCTCAAATGGCCACTTTCTCCTTTAATCTTTTTAGCTCTATAGTCTATATGGACATCTCCTCCATGGATTTTACCAGTTCTTTTTTTTTCTCAGTTGATGTCCTGTTGCTGTAGTGGACTCAGTTGTAATTGGCAATGCTATGGCAGATGGAGCTGTAGGTGCTAATGATGTTGCCATTGTGGAAGGAACTACTGTTGTCACTATGGGGATGGAAATTGTGGAAGTTGTGGCCAGGTCACTTTTCTTGGACTGAATCAAAGTGTCCAACTCTTTTTCTGTTTCTTTAAGTTGATAATTTAGCTTTAGGACTAGGTCCATAAGCTCTTCATGTCCTTGTTGTGCTTCTAGGACTTCCATTGTTTGAGGGTGATGTAGTTGGGGAATTCTGAGCTGCTTCTTCAGTGCAACAATGTCATCATTCTTATTTTTAATTAGCTACTCTATTGCTTTCACATCCTTGGGATCATGTCCCAATTGTATCACTAAGTCCTCTAAGGACTTGATTCTTCTATATTTGTCCTGTGAGGAGGCCTTCTCCAACTAAAACTAAGCTGATATATTGTTTAAATAGTTCTGCAGTTGGTGGGCTGCTATGGCTTTCCCTGTTAATGTAGAATAAATCATCTCACATGTTTTCTTATGCAGCTCAATCTGGTCAGTGGGATGAATATCCCTTGCCAGAACTTCAAAATCCACTCTTTTAAAAGTTGTTGTTGTCCTTTGTTGTTGAGTGGTCGGCTTGATGAAGGTCATTTGTATATTCCCCTATTTGACATCATAGGCTAACATAAGCCTTGTTTGATTGGTAAGGGTCATCTTTAGATACTGTGCATAGGTTTGGACTTTCGGCCTCTCATTTCTAGCATTTATTTCTTTGTATCTCTCCTTAATGTCTTGGTCTTTATCTGCTGGCATTCTAAAAGATGATAACTCAACACTTTTATGTCTTTCCAACATCTGAGTGTGTGATGTGGAAGGTTCTAGGATGCCTCCACATGGAGTGGCATGCCTGCTCCCATCTATTTCTATGCTTGTAACCTCAACTATCTCCTCTATATATTCATGTTCAGAGACAGGATTCACTCTTTGTCTCTTATCCTAGATTATCTTTGCATAGGCTTGTGATGTTGCACTTTCTGAAGTAGTGACCCCTTCCCTTTTTCTCTTGAGGATTTTCTCTTCATTTATAGGAGTTTGTAAGACTGGGGGGGTACTTATGGTGGCCTCTGGTCTATCTGTTTTCTCTGATTTCTCTGGTATGTTTGATTTTTCTGGTACCTATGACAGGTCTGGTACTTGTGATTCTTCTGGTACATGTGATTCTTATGGTACCTATGATTCTTCTAGCCCCTGCAAGAAATAACCCTCATCAAGTTGTTTCTCAATATCAATTAATGTGTTTTCAACAACTTCAGTACTATCTGTTACACAAAAATATCGTCACCATGATTATTTGCAGTCAGTATGGGTCTATCATCACTTGTACTGTCCTCCTAAGCAAGTCTCAGACTTAGATCTTCAAATCAAGCTTTGAAAATGAGAGAAAGACATTAAAAATAATGCAACTCTCGTTCCGCACTTTCTCTCACGGTCACCTGCGGTCCCGCACCTTCTGTGTACAAAAACTGCGGACCTGCCCGCTCTGTCCCTAACGGTGTAGGTGCGGACCCCTGTGAAAGTCAAAAGGCACAAGTTTTATCTTAAAAAACTCACTTTGGGTTAATTCTAGAGGTTTCTAGAAGGAATTTTGACGTGGATTGTTCGCTCTGAGGTGGTTCGTGCATCCCAAAAGAGAAGGAGCTAATCCCTTGATGAGAGGAGCTATCCCTTTGAAGGAGGGCTTTATCCCTTTGAAGGAGGACCTAGTAACCTCCCCCCATTGCACTATAAATACAGGCACTGGGCTGGTTGCTAGGGAGGTTAGAAGCTGAACGTTTTTTAGGGTAAATGCTGGTGAAATCAAGACTTTCTAGTTGAGCTTAAGAGGAGAGATCACATACCTTTTGGGCTTCATTGGTGAGTGAGTGAAACTTGTCAAAGTAGAGGAGACTTCCTGCTGGACCCTGGGAGGAGCTTGTACAGCATCAAGGCGAAGGTTGTAAAGTTCTTCTTCTTTTGAATTAATACAATCAAACTCATTTTTCTCAATAATTATCTCATGTTATTTGTTTCATGGACTCCTTGACTTTCATGTTAAATATGTTTTATGCAATTGCTTTTCAGGTGCTATTTAATTTGTTTGCCTTGTATGTGTTTACAGATTTGCGACAAAGGAGCTCATTTGGATCGAAGGAGCGAGGGAATCCACAAGCTTGTGTTGAACCTAAGGTAGGCCCTAAAAACACTTGTTTGCCATTGTTAATCAAAGCATATTTAGAGAAAGATAGTGTCTAGTTGGTTTTCTTGTCATTAGGTCTTCTTTAGATTCTAGGAAGGTCTATCTTGTCTGCAAGATCGACTTATTCCATGTGACAAAATGGCGACCATACTGGGGAAGTACCGAGCCAGCTTGAAGGCTTGAAAGTCCTCGTAACTCCTAGAGATAGTATATTTGGGTCACCTGAGGAAGGAGAATCTTCTTTGATATTACATCCTGATTTTCAACCGTTAGTAGTAGTTTATAATCCACAGTCAGTGTCTGTTTCCAAAATTGCTGGTAGCTTTTCATCTACTAGTGATATAGGTGAGGAACCTGAAATATCCGGGCCTGAAAGTGAATTTTCTACTACTCCGACATCGGGGTTTGTTTCTCCAACTTTTAGTGGTCCTGGTTCACCTATGGTAGAAAGAGTAATCACCCAAGATCTTCCTTCTAGACTTATTGCTATTGAAGAACTTGCTCCGGAAGAAGAAGTAGGCATCCCTATCCCTGAAAATCAACCTATTATTGAACTAAGGGAGCGTGAATCAATTTTTTACAGTCCACCTAGGAGCAGTTCTTGGTATCTTTCTTTGACTAATTTTCTAGAAAACTCAGGGTTAAGTTTTTCACCACCTCGTGCTCCTTATCACCCAACACCTAGAGGATTTTATACTCCCGTAAATATGTCAGGATAGTCATCCATGTTTACTCAATCGCCTGAATCCTTTTTGTATGGCGGTCCTTCTGTTCCCTCCAGGTATCAGTCACGTTCTGGTACTTTTTCGGGAGCATCTCCTCAACCCATTGAGCAAGGGTTATTAACTGGAAACAATGGTACTAACCCGTTGAGCGTAGAAGACATTCTCATGATGTCAGGTTCTATTCCCAATCCTCAACCTCAAGGTGGCCAGCTACCGCCTGGGGGGCAACCTCAAGGTACACAGTTTTCATCTGGGGGGCAACCTCAAGGTACACAGTTTGCATCTAGGGGGCAACCTCAAGGACAGTACATACCTATGGGACAGTACGTTCCTCAAGGTCAACCCCAGACTCAATATGTACCCCAAGGTCAACCCAAGTATCAATTTATACCTCAAGGTCAACCCCAGTATCAGTATGTGCCTCAAGGGTATCAACCCCAAGGTCAATACTCGAACCAAGGTTTCGAACCACCCTCCAGTCAAAGGTATGTTCAAGGAACGGGAAATGTACCTTTCAATTATCAATCCTACCCTCAATCTGGTTATGGTCCTCAGTATTCTCAACCAGTTATGGGTCAGCACCCCAGAATGAATATAGTGTGGGATCCATCGCAATCTCAACAGGTATTGCAACCAAGTGTACAGTTGTCATCTCAAACTGGACAACCCCTAGTTTCTGGTTCACCCCAGCAACCAGTCCAGTCTAACATTCAAACTTCTATACCTTCGGTAGTTTCTCAGCCTGGGCCTAGTACACCTCGTACTCCGCCTGAAACAATGGCTACAACTGCCGTAACATCTGTTCAATCTACCCCACCTACTTCTGGAGTATCAACAGCTCCGGTTTCTACTGTTCCTGTATCTACTCCTCAGACATCTTTACCACCGTCTGGATCTACGATTCAAACTTCGGTTCAGATGCTTGTAGGACAACTTGGTTTAAGTACGGTTGTCACAAGTCAACCATAATTCACTTATCAACCGTAGCAGGGATAATACCAATTTGGTCCTGCTGTGCTGCAACCAGTCTATCAGTATCAACCGTACCCTAGGTACACTTATCAAAATCCTCAAAAACCCCAGTACGGTCTGGTTAATCCTAGTTTTCCGGGAGGATACAATATCCCGAACACGATTCCTATTCCTAGTTATCTTGGATATCCTCCTCCTGGGGCTGGTCTCACCATTTATCGCAACTTTGGACTTACCTGACTTGTCGCGCCTAACGAACAATCCCATTAATTATCTTCCGTTTTGGCCACCAATGCCGAATAAGTTGCCCAGTGACATTCCCAAGTTCGAAGGTAAATCAGGAGAGGACCCGTCGAACCATGTGATGACTTACCACCTCTGGTGTGCGTCTAACTCCATTACAGATGATTCAATCCGTCTTAGACTTTTCCAACGTACTCTAATTGGTCTCATGGCCAAGTGGCACATTGAGTTACCGCGAGGCACTTTTTATAATTTTAGTCAGTTAGCTACCTCATTTTTAACTCATTTTCAGTTGCCAGTCCGATATGACAATGGCACGGAATTGTTAACTTCACTAAAGCAATCGAAATCCACTTACATTTCAGATCATATTCATGACTGGAGACGTCGACGACGTTTAGTGAAGGTATTTATTTCGGATCAGATCTTGGCCGAGTGGTTTGTAAAATCTTTGTTGCCAAAGATCATTGAAGATGTTGCTAAAGCCGGATGTCACTGAGGAGCAAGTAATTGCTCAAGCACAGTACCTTGACTTGGTCTATACTGATTCAGGTACGTTACACGAAAAAATCCCCAATCTTCCCAAGTAAAATCAAATCACTACAGCTCCTTCAGGATCTCATGCCACCGATGGTATGATTGGCACGGTTAACACTAAAAGTAAGAAGAAGTCTTCCAAGAATTCTTCCCCTATCATAACCTTGTCTGATTCCCCAACAGGAGATTCTTCTGCAGAGATCTCCGCCGATATTCATGTTGTAGAGTCATCTACAACCAAATCAAAATCCGGTGGGAAGAAGAAAGGAAAGATGAAGAATAAAATGGACAAAAGTTCAAAGGAGAAACCTGAAAAGGTGGAAAACAATGATGAAAAGCACAAACCTCATTATCCTTGTCTCATTTGTGACGATGAACATTTTACAAGAGACTACCCTCATCGTGCAGAGGTTGCGAAGATTGTCAAGGGTTCCCAAACTCCTGCTATTTTGAAGGATCCTTTTCTGGCTCAAGACAATAAGATGATAGGTTCATCCTTGAATGCCAATGAAGAACCCATACTGATGATGTCCCATGTTAGGATTTCGACTCGATCGCAAGATTATGGTAGTAAAAGTCCTGTTGATGGTGAAGAAGCAGAATCTTCTCATTCTAATCCATCAACCTCAGCTCCCGGTTCTGATCCACTACAAATTGAGAAACGTAATCCAGACTTGGTAATCAAACCGCCCGCCAAGGGTATACTTCGAAAGTCAGCTTTCAATCCACATGTGAGAGCGGCTCAGAATTATAACATTGTTGAGGATTTAGTTGTTTCACCCTCAGCAATGTCGGCTTTGGAAGTGCTGCAATCATGTCCAGCACAACGTAAATTACTTTTGTTGGCTATAAGAGCTGTTGACGTTCAGGACCCGAACCTAATAATTTTCGATCTAGAAAATAGTACACCGCGTTTGCCTCATCAAATGGCTTTCCAGATACCAGTGATAGTCAAAAACAGGCCTATTCATTGGACTGTAATTGATGAGGGAGCCTCAACATGTATTATGTCGATACAGTGTTGGAGATCGCTTGGTTCTCCTTCGCTAAATCATTCCCCGACGATTCTAAAGGCCTTTGATGGCCGTGGGTTTCATCCTTTTGGTATTCTACAAGATTTTCCTATAGGGGTTGAAGGAAAAACCGTTGGTCTAGATGTGGAGGTGGTTGATGCCCCTCTAGATTACAACCTTCTCTTGGGTCGAAGTTGGTCTTACGCTATGACAACGGTCGTTTCATCGGTCTTTCGAGTAATAAAGTTTCCACACAATGGAAAGATCGTAACAATAGACCAGCTGGCTTACTTTTCATCCGACCTAGCCTCTTCGGAGAGTATTCAACATGTCGGTAAAACGACTATCCCATATAAGGATGTTGGTGTAGGACTAGTTAAAGATGCCGGTTTACTGGGAAGTTTTCCTTTTCCTCCAATCAACACATCGTCTTCATTTGCAACTATTCATATGATTACATCAGACACCATTATTTACGATGATCCTTGGATTGTTCCTTCTGAAGCTGAGATAGACTCATTTGGTAATGCCATGCCTTTGAGTCCATATGAAATTGCTTATGAAGCCGTGTAGTCGTTTGCCGACCCATCTTCAACCAAAAATGACTTAATGAATGTGGTCCATGAGGAATCACTTTTCACATCAACCTCGGATTTAACCACGTTTTCTGAACTTGTTCACTCTGATGAGAAAATTCATGAAATCCTATGTGTAGATGATTTACCATGGGAAGATCTCCATTACAGATCTTCATTTTTACCTGAGGATGATCATTTTGAAAATGATTTCTCATCAATTTTTACAACTGAATATGTCAAGGAACCTCAAAATCCAATGAAACATCCCGATTCAGAGTTAAATTTGGGAAACATCCTCTTCGGAGAGTATTCAACATGTCGGTAAAACGACTATCCCATATAAGGATGTTGGTGTAGGACTAGTTAAAGATGCCGGTTTACTGGGAAGTTTTCCTTTTCCTCCAATCAACACATCGTCTTCATTTGCAACTATTCATATGATTACATCAGACACCATTATTTACGATGATCCTTGGATTGTTCCTTCTGAAGCTGAGATAGACTCATTTGGTAATGCCATGCCTTTGAGTCCATATGAAATTGCTTATGAAGCCGTGTAGTCGTTTGCCGACCCATCTTCAACCAAAAATGACTTAATGAATGTGGTCCATGAGGAATCACTTTTCACATCAACCTCGGATTTAACCACGTTTTCTGAACTTGTTCACTCTGATGAGAAAATTCATGAAATCCTATGTGTAGATGATTTACCATGGGAAGATCTCCATTACAGATCTTCATTTTTACCTGAGGATGATCGTTTTGAAAATGATTTCTCATCAATTTTTACAACTGAATATGTCAAGGAACCTCAAAATCCAATGAAACATCCCGATTCAGAGTTAAATTTGGGAAACATCTCTCGAACTATTCCTATTGACATTTCGGTTAAGCCTAGAATTGTTGAGAACATTCATATAGGTGCCTCGTGTACAGATGACGAAATTCAACTATATAAGGCCCTATTTCAAGAATTCCGCGACGTGTTTGCCTGGTCCCATGAGGAAATGCCAGGAATTGATCCCACGATTGTTGTTCATGAGATCAAGACTTACCCGGACGCTAAACCCATCCGGCAACGTTTGTGTCAGACTTACCAATGAAAAGCTGCTGCAATTAAAGCGGAAGTTGAAAAATTATTGAAAGCAGGTTTCATTTATCCGATCCCGTTAACGGATTGGGTATCGAATATTGTTTGGTTAACAAAAATCAGGGAACAATAAGAATATGCATCGACTATAGGGACATTAATCAAGCCTGTCGAAAGGACAATTACCCAACTCCCTATATCGATCAAATCATTGATGATTGTGCTGGCAGCGAAATATTCTCCTTCATGGACGGTTTTTCCGGATACAATCAAATCAATATTCTACTAGCCAATCAACCAAAAATGGCTTTCATTTCTCCATGGGGGACATTTGCTTATTCCAAGTTACCTTTTGGGTTTAAGAATGCCAGAGAAACTTTTCAAAGGGCGATGTCTTATGCGTTTCATGACATCAAGCACATTGTGCAACCTTATCTCGATGACTTGCCTGCTCATTCATTACATCGAGTTGATCACCTCGTCCACTTACGAGCAATATTTATGAGGTGTAGGCATTATCGCATTCGGTTGAACCCACACAAATGTGTCTTCTGTATAGAAACGGGTCGATTACTAGGGTTTGTAGTTTCGAAAGACGGCATTCACGTCGATCCCTTGAAGGTCGAAGCTATCATCAAATTTCCTCCTCCCTCGAGTCTTCGCCAACTCCAAAGTTTGCAGGGGAAAGCAAACTTTTTACGACGATTCATTCCTAACTATGTCGAGGTCACAAAGGGTTTTACCCAGTTGTTGAAGAAAAATACTCCATTCTATTGGGATGAGATAGCTTAGAAATCTTTTGATGCACTCAAACACGCGTTGACCCATGCACCGTTGTTGCATCCTCCCAACTACAACCAGGATTACTTCTTGTATCTCGCCGCCTCTCATTCCACCATTGGAATGGTTTTAGTTCAGGAAGATGAATTCGGAACTGAACATGTGATATATTACCTCAGTCGAACTTTAAATCCAACTGAGCTAAAATACTCACATGTAGAGAAATTGGCATTGGCAGCTGTTCAAGCTGCCCAACGTTTTCGTCACTACATTCTACTACGTAAAACTACGGTAATTTCGGATTGCAACCCTATGATCTACATTTTGACCAAGAAATTGCTAGGGGGCAAGTACTCTAAATGGATCGTTATCCTGCAGGATTTCGACTTGGAATTTGAGAAATCTAAGTCTAAGAAATCTTTAGTTTTTGCGGAGTTAATGTGTGACTTGCCACGTGGTGACAGGGAAACTGTGGCGGAGGAGCCCATTGTAGACAAATCCTTGTTTCTAATCATCACTTTCGATCTGTGGTATGGGGATATCATCGTTTATCTCCAGACCCAATCCTTTCGGCCAGAAATTTCAAGGTGAGAGCGTCGAAAAATTCGATTCGAGTCCCAACAATTTAGGATTATTGGAGATACCCTTTATCGTCATGGGGCGGATTCCATTTTTCGACGTTGATTAACTCACGAGGAAGCTGAAATGGTTCTAGATGACTGTCACTCTGGAGCGTGTGGTGGTCATATGTCTGGGTTTGCCACAGCCCAAAAGATATTGCACGTTGGCTACTTCTGGCCGTCTTTATTTAAATATTATATTACGACGGTCCGAAAATGCCACAATGCCAATTTTTTGATCGTAAGATGCGCGCTCCACCTGCTTCTCTCCACCCTATAATTGTCGTTGGTCCTTTTTCCAAATGGGGTATCGATTTTATTACATGTAACCCTCACTCGGCCGGGGGGCATGCGTATATCATCCTTGCGGTAGATTATTTTACTAAGTTGGCCGAAGCGATGCCTACATTTGAGGCAGACAGCAAGACAACTGCAATTTTCATGTTCAAATATATAATTGCTAGGTTTGGTGTCCCATAAGCAATAATCACTGATCATGGGCGTCATTTTCGAAACGTTATGATGACCGAACTTATAGGCCAGCTTGGTTTACGTCACAATAGTTCAACCCCTTATTATCCACAAGCAAACGGTATGGTTGAATCCATCAACAAAGTTTTAGTTATCATGATCCAATGAATCATTGGGATTCATTGGTCGAATTGGCACAACATGCTATTTTCAGCGCTTTGGGCGTACCGAACTTCAGTAAGAACATCAACAGGGTTCACTCCTTTCCAGCTAGTCTATGGTTTGGAAGCTGTGTTACCCATTGAATGCGAAATCCCGTCACTGCAAATGGCCATCGAGTTACTTCCAGCCACTTCCAAAGACGAAAAGCGTTTGTTATACTTGGCTCAATTAGATGAGAATCGACGTGATGCTGCATTGGCGATCGAGACTCATGCAAAACGAATGAAAGATCAGTATGATAGAAATGTGACCCCTCGAAATTTTTCGGAAGGAGATCTAGTCTTAGTTTACGAACAAGCTAATGATAAATTAGGCGCTGGAAAATTCATTCCTATGTGGCATGCTCCCTATGTTGTCAAGCAAAAGCTAGCCAAAGGGGCCTATGAATTGGTAGACTTTGACGGGGACTCTTTGGGTAAACCCAGAAATGGCCTTTACTTGAAGAGGTATTATGCTTAAAAGAATGGGTATGGAGATTTTTAGTTAGATTAGTTTTTCTTTCCAGCTGGTGTGTTTTAGTTTAAACAATGTGCTTAGCTTAGAGAGTGTTTTTCGTCATTATTCCTGCTTATCTTGGTTTTACTCTTGATATTGCAGATGTTGATGCCTCTCCAAACATACATTGGTTTCGCTGATGGTGCTTGTCGTAATACACAGAGCATCTCTTCCGCAACTTGGGTTATCTATTCGCCCTCTGACGAGTTAGTATCTATGCATGGGGTAAGCCTCGGTCAAACAATGAACAACATTGCCGAGTATAGTGCAGTGATTGAATTATTATCTGAATCTATTTCATTTGGGATTCGGAGTATGATAGTGAGGTTAGATTCTGAAATCGTTGTATTACAGCTTAATAGAGTGTATGCCATTAGAAATCCAGTGTTATTGAGATTATTTTTGAGAGTGCGTCTCTTGGAATGTGAATTTGATTATATTGAATATCAGCATATTTCAAGATCTTTAAATACATTAGCAGTTGTAATTGCTTCTCGAATGTTAAATAGACATTTGCAACAATCATAAATGTAAATTTAAAACCATTCGATAACATGATTTACAAGATAAGCCGGTAATACTGATATATAGATATATATATATATATATATATATCTATATATATATATATATATATATATATATATAGATATATATATATATATATATATATATATATATATATATATATATATATATATATAGATATATATATATATATATATATATATATATATATATATATATATATATATAGGAGTGTGTCAAAAAATACATCGTCCTCGATCATAGGTTGAAAAACACCTTATGAATCGGAAAAAATGATAAGTACAAAAAACAAAAATGTCACATGTGCCCACAATAGGTGATCATCCTATCACTGGTGATGATCTCTATAAGAAACCACTGCACGGGCCACTTTGCAAAGGAACCTCCTAAAAGGTCCTGGGACCCCAATCACATAGCGCTGAAGTCAATGAGGAATGTCATCTATAGTGGTCTCAGGAATATCTCCTGTCAAGCGCTCGAGATGACCCTCCAACTCAGCGAAAACCTCTGCTGATTCGTCCTGTGGGGCTGGAGCGGGTGCAACTGGTTGCTTCCTCTCGTAAGGTCAGAGAGTGGCTGGTCGCTGTGGACCCACATCTACATTTGAAATTTTTTTACTATCAGTTTTGAGACGATGAAAAAATAACAAAAAATTAAAATTAAAATAGGAAAATGTTGAAAAGGATTTTACTTGACTCATCCCACTGCTCTCCTGGTGGAAGAACCATGTCTGGGTCACCACGAAAATCTATCCCAGTGTAAGGAAAGTCCTGAATAGAAAAGACCTAGTTTTCCAGCCATTGGAAATAATCAGGTTTGAATCGAGCAACCTCTGCCCTCTCGTCCGGGTGACGGGCCATAACTGCGACCCATCGCATCAATTTGGGCTCTCGAGGAAGCCCAGCTCCAACAGTAAGGTGCTGTGGGATCAGCATAGGAACCCTCTCCAGGCCAAAACTCACAACCAAAGCCCCATAACCAAAGGTCTTTAGTTGTCCGTTTTTTACCCTGGTTAGTTTGCCTTTCAGATTGGCCAACATGGCATCGCACCAGTTGAAGATGGTGCCTCGGAAGCAATCAACTTCCATACACATCAGGGATCCGGTGGCAATATGTAATGCGGCAGCTCCGCAAATTCTGGTGACAGTGAATGCAATCACCATGAGCTCAGGACGGGATATGGTCTTTATGTCTATCCCTTTATCTCTAGCCTGGCTGTTGCAGTACTCTAGCCTGAGGCTATCGACAGACTGGCCACCTGGCCTAGCCCCAAACAGAGTCAAGTCTTCGCCTCTCTTAGGCAAACCAGTCAAGAAATATATGTCCGCTGGCTCGATTTCGAGCTGGTGGCCACCAATGAAGAAGCACTGGTCCTGTATGCTCCATCTGTCAACCAACCACTGTAAGAAATCCACCTGAGCCCTCATGCCAGGAATGGCCCAGAGTTTGTACAAGCTGTTATCACTCAGGTTGTTCCCTTTGACTCCCAAGGGAATACGGCCGAGGTAACCACTAACCAATCTTTTGGCCACAGGTACTAGCCTACCTGTAACCAGAGAGGGCTCTCTCTTTCTGATTTAACTTTGTTTTGATGAGGTTTTAGGCTAGCTATGATGCACAAGGTTTTGTTTTGAATTTGCTAGATGATGATTTCAGTCAGAACAGGTATGTTTTTGCAGGGTGATCTAGGCCATTGGGCATGGAGTCCAAGATGTTTAATTGCTTGAAATGTCTGTTTTGAAGAAACAGTGATGCTACAGAGCCAGACAGGTGTCTGTGGAACAATTTTTTGAATCTGTAATATGATGGGATGAAATCAGGGAGTGAAAGGCAACTAAGGATCTTTCAGTAAACTGATATGGGAATAGTGGAAACATTACTTAGGAGCATTTGAGAATTCCTGAATAACATTTATGTTGATAGAACGAATACAAACATGAGCAACTAAGAATTCATGTTTATGATTAATTCTGAAGAAAACATATTTAACAACAGAGATTGAGCACAGGGTGTAATCAAACATTTCCTATGCCATTTTTTTTCTCTATTGCTAAACTAGTGAACATGTATATGGATTAAGTAGACATAAAAAAGACAAAACATAGTTCAAGATAACTTATTGTTCCATTAGACACCACAGGAATTCTGTAACAGCACGCAGAGCTTCATTGAGACATCAAGTAGTCAAGAGATATTGAATATTTCCAGCCTTTGCATTAGATCATCTGAAAATATACAATATAGTGTCTCAGAGAGAAAATCACCAACCCCAAATACGTTGTAAGGGGAGGTATATATACAAAATTTAGATACAAAAATATCTAGCTGATGAATTAATGGCTCATAAATACTGTGCCAACTCCTGAAGAATTACAGCTGAGAGAGTAAATGCTGAAATAACTGCTCAGTGCATTAGCTGTCGAAAATTGTCAGAAAGTTTTGACTTTGTGACCCATTGAGTCGGTTGGAGCCGTGTTGCCCAAAATTTGCGTGTTTCCTTTGCCTTGGCTTGCTGTCATAGTGTCATGCTGAGTCACTTCTTTTACCCGCCCTGCCTGCTGTCCTAATGCTGCTTTTCGACTTTGGTTGACCTGAAGCTGATTAGGATAGACCAAATCGAGATTATTGAGGCAAAATTTGCAGCATTGCCTGCCACCAGTCTTCCTTGGGCAGTTGGTGTCTTCGTATTTTTATCAAAGTTTCATCTGCCTCTGTATACATGTAAAAATTTGGTGGGACTTCAAACAAGTGATTAATCTCATGCTCAATGTAGAATAAATTTTCAAGCTTGTCATATAGGCTCCGCCCTGATGGAGGTCCTGTTTCCTCAGAAGTACTGGTGGATGTTGTGATCTGATTTTCAATAAAATTTGTCATCCTAGTGGCATATTGCTCACGGGTGAGTAGTCTTCCTGTGCCGGTCAATAGGCTGGGCAATCCTTTATCTTACAATGCTCCCATTCTAAGTTTGTAGTCATCTACCTCAGCCTGCATTTCCTGACATTTTCTTTCCACAGTCTGCACAAAGTTTCTGAGGGTTAGTACTTTCTTAACTGTTAGAACAACATATATTCTGTTGCTGATGTCCAAGGCTGCCAACTCCTCGTTGGTGTGATTATTGAGGAAATGTATCATCCTGTTGGCTTGCTCAGGTTTATTCCCTAGTGCTTCTCTGGCCTTCTGGCTTTCAAATTGTGCCTGGCCTATTAATTCCATCTGCTCATGCACTGTTTTGATTGACTTCCACCGCTTGGTAATGGAGTGGTCAATCCGGGCCCACACAATCTTTTTTATTTCTGCCAGAGTATTTTCTAATTTTAGTTCCTTCTCTAAGGCCTTTATTTTGTCCTTTAGGGCCTTAATCTCTCTGGCCTGCTCTGCTACTGTCATTTTGGATTTATCATACTTAGTTTCCAGCTCTGCCAATTTCTCTTTGGCTTGTTTGATTCTTGTAGCCTGCAGTTCCAGTTCTTTGACAGCTTTGGTCAAATCATCCAGGCTTATGTTAGCCTCAGGATCTGTTGTTGTTGCTGTTGCCACATCTGTTGTTGCTGTTGCCACTTCTAAGCCTCATAAGCTATCATATTCAGATTGTTATATTAAGAAACTACATCCACGGGGCAAGGGATTGGATTATTTATTCAATCCAAAATTATTTTCCACGATTACTTTAGTTTGGGCATTCATCAGTTATATAAGAGCCTCCTTCATTACATAACTGCTGCTTCGGTATAAAATTAACTTAGCAGTAACTAATACAATTTACACATATTTACTTAATTAGTTGTCAAATTCCAACAAACTCCACCTTGACAACAATTTTCCTAATCCCTTGCCCATGCCCATTCATCATCTCTTCTGCAAGCCAAGAGAAGCTAAACACCATTGCAGCGTCTCTACGCTTCGCGAATATGCGTGCATAATTCTCCCGTGTATGGACCTTCTTGAGACCTATTTTTTCGCCATCGATCACATGTCTCAGAAAATGATACCTTACATCAATGTGCTTGGTATTTTCGTGATAAGCTGGATTTGTAGCCAAGTGAATAGCACTCTGACTGTCACATAGTACATTCACTTTCTCCTGTGTCCTTCCAATCTCATAAAGTAGACCCTTTAACCATATTTCTTCTTTACTGGCATCTGAAGCAGCTATATATTCTGCTTCGGTAGTGGACAACGCAAATGTTTCTTGAAGCTTTGACATCCAACTAATTGCTCCACCCGCAAGAGTAAAGACATAACCTGTAGTAGATCCCCTTTTGCCCAAATCACCTGCATAATCAACATCCACGTATCCGCAGACTGTTCCTCCACTGCCATTAAAGATGATGCAATGATCACTTGTGCCTCTTAAATATCAAAGCACCCATTTCACTGCTCGCCAATGTTCTTCACCTGGATTTTCCATGATCCTGCTGACAACTCCAACTGCATGTGAAATGTCAGGTCTTGTAGATACCATCGCATACATTAAGTTGCCTACAACATTCCCATATGGTACATGAGACGTATACTGCTTTTCTTCATCAGTTCTAGGACTCAAAACTGAAGAAAGCTTAAAATGGGAAGCTAATGGAACATTAACAGGTTTCACACTGTTCATACTGAACCTTTCAAGTACTCTTTCCACATACTTCTGCTGTGATAACCAAATCTTACCATTTTTTCTGTCTCTGTGTATCTCCATGCCCAAGATATGTTTTGCTGCTCCAAGATCCTTCATATCAAACGTCCTAGAGAGATGAGCCTTTAACTTGTTGATCTCTTCCATGCTTTTGCTTGAAATAAGAATATCCTCAACATACAAAACTAAGATAATGAATGTGCCACTGAAACTCTTGAAGTATACACAATGATCATACTCACTTCTAATAAAGTTCTGGCTCACCATGAAGGAGTCAAACTTCTTGTACCATTGCCCGGGAGACTGCCTCGGGCCATACAATGATTTCTTGAGCTTGCAAACTAATCTTTTGTTGCGACCTTGTACAAAACCTTTTGGCTATTCCATATATATCTCTTCATCCAAATCACCATGTAGAAAAGTTGTTTTAACATCTAACTATTCTAACTCAATGTTAAGTAATGTAGTTGGTGCCAACACAATACGAATAGAAACAAGTTTTACAACTGGTGAAACAATCTCATGAAATTCAATACCTTCAACCCGAGAATAACCTTTTGCTACCAATCTCGCCTTATACCTTTCGATACTCCCATCAACTTTCCGTTTGAAGACCCATTTGCATCCGAAAACACTTCTCCATTCAGGAAGTTCTACAAGATTCCGGGTGTTGTTCTTGGCTAAGGAATCCATTTCTTCTTCCATAACCATTTTCCATTTTTTGTTATCCGTATCATCTACTACTTCTTGATAACAACAAGGTTCCCCATCTTCAGTAATTAGATCAAAAGATGAAGCAGCATCTTCATACCTTTTGGAAGTTTTTCTTTCCCTTGTAGACCTTCTTAGAGTGGCTGGTTGCTGAACTGGTTTAGAAACTTGAACAACTTCCTTTGTGTCTTCAACAAATTTTCCTCCAAAATTCTCTCCTTCTTTTCGACTTTCAAAAAATGGTCTAGCCTCCATCTGAATTTGGTTATTTGGCGATACATGTTCCTGTTCAATTCTTTCAACATTTGATTTTAAAAGAGAAGATTCATCAAATGTTACATCTCTACTAATGACTATCTTTTGCGACGTAGGATCCCATAACCTATATCCTTTCACCGCATAGTCATACCCAACAAAGACATAAAATTTCGATTTTGGATCTAATTTTGAACGTTGATTTTTAGGAATAAGAGCATATGCATCACAACCAAATATCCTTAAATGTTAATAATCACAAGACTGACCTGACCAAACTTCTTTATGAATTTTACAATTAATTGCTATTGAAGGTGATCTGTTAACTAAATAACAAGCAATGGATACTGCTTCTATCCACAACTCCTTTTGCAGGTTAGCATTGTTGATCATGCTTCTGGCTCTTTCCATAAGAGTCTGATTCATACGTTCAACAATACCATTTTGCCGAGGAGTATAAACATCAGTTTTGTAAATTCACCACCATTTTCAGTTCTTAAAATTTAATTTATTTGCGTGTTCCTTTCTCTACCATTGCTTTAAATTATTTAAAGACACTGAATACATCACCTTTCTTTTTCAGCATAAAGACCCAAACTTTATGGGAGAAATAATCAATAAATGTTAAAAAATATAAAGCACCTCCATATGATATAACAGGAGATGGTCCCCACAGATCAGAATGAATATAGTCCAAAATTTCTTTACTATTATGACTTCCATTTTTAAACCTCTGTTTACACTGTTTTCCATACACACAGAGTTTACAGAAATCCAACTTCAAGGATTTCAAATCAGGAAGTAATTTACGGTTCATCAGTACCTGAAGACCTTTCTCGCTCATGTGATCCAACTGCTGAAGCCATAGGCGAGTACCTTCTTCTTCTTTCAATGACACAATCGCTGCTTCACTGACTTGAGTACTTCCGTTGAGTCTGTAAACATTAACACTAGTTAATGTTCTAACGGTGTTGTCATACATTTTAATCCCGATATTTCCCATCCCAACAGTCTGACATGATACATTATTACCCATAAACACAGAACTGCCATTTACGACTTTATATGAAGTGAACCAATTTCTATGTGGACACATGTGATGAGAAGCACCAGAGCTTAACATCCAACTTTCAAAATCTTGAGAGACATTACATACATGTAAAGTTTCATCTATCACACATAATTCTTCAGCAGATAAAACTTCGTCTATCATACCTGAATCAACCTGATTTGCTTCCTTCTTTGGTTATCGGACTCTTTTCGTTTACAAAAGTCTTTCTTGAGGTGTCCAATTTTATTGCAGTGCCAACATTTTGCCTTACACTTTTTCCCTTTGATTTTGATCTAGAAGACCCCCTTGTTTTTTCTCCTCTCTCCTTTGACCGTCTCTGGCTATCATGGCTTTTGGTGCAGTTGTTTCAGTACTGGATTTCCTCTATACTTCTTCAGATAATAGAGCTACCACAATTGATTTAAATTTCAAAGAATTTGCAGTGCTCAAATTGATTGAAGTTACGAAGTGGTCCCACGACTCGTGCAGAGAACACAACAAGGTTATATCTTTGTCTTGTTCCTGAATTTTAACTTCCATATCTGATAATTGGAATATAAGTGTATTAAAAATATTTAAATGTTTTGCAACTTTTGTTCCTCCATCTGTAGACTGTACAATTGTCTTTTCAAATAAATTCTATTGGTTAATGATTTTGTGATATATAGTTTTTCCAGTTTTTCCCATAAACTTGCAACTGTACTCTCTTAAAAAATGTTGAAGACAACTTCATCCGCCAGGCAAAACGTGATGGTACTGAGAGCTCAGGCATCCAAGTCTTCCCAGTCTGAATCTATCATGCTAGCAAGTTTCTTATTTGCCCTGTCTAATGCTTTGTGAAACCCTTGTTGCACCAACAAATCCCTAACTTTCAGTTTCCATAGAGCAAAGTTGTTCTTGTCGATGAATTTCTCCACCTTGAACTTTGCATTCGTCATCTTGGCCATTTCTCTCCTCATAGGGTTTCAGTATTTCAATGAAAGAAAAATTTGATTTGTCTTCTTCCAACAAGGGTTTTCCATGTTTTTTTTTTAATTTTTCCTACTTCAATTTTCTAAAAAATTTCACAAATTCCCAACCAAAATTTACAATTTTACTTTCCCAAATTTTTTTTAAGTTGACTTAGAAAACCTACAACAGTTTTTATGGAAGAATTCCCTTTCCTCTGTTCTTCAATGAAACCCTTCGATGAAATGAAATCCTTTTCTAGAAATCAATGAAACCCTTTTCTGAAAAAAATTCACAAATTCCCCTTCTTTTATTTAATTTACTTCACATACTTCAAACCCTAAGATTTCCTCAAATACTCAGAAATTTTTGTATTTAAAACTTCAAACAACTCAACAGATCTTCAAAAATATTCTGAATTTTTTTTTTGAATAAATACCCAGAATTCTGATCGAAGGCTTTCTTCTGAGCTTCTCCTCTTGACTTCAAATTTGGGCTTTATGTGCATTCTTAGTGATTTGTACGCAGGGACAAGGGGCCGACAGCTGCAAGTGGCGACATCTCTCTCCAGAAACAACATGATTTCACCTCTACAGGCTTCTTTCCAACTTGGCTTCTCTCCCTCCAGCGTGCACGGCTTCAATGTATAGGGTTTTCCAAAAGAACACAATGATTTCTTTTCCTTCAGCGACTGCTCCTTGTTGGACTGGCGGCTTAAACAAGAAATGATGGGAATGAACCCTGTTCCCTTCAATATTGCTTGGCTTAGACTGCAAACGAGCTTCTCGACTTCCTCACCAAGTTCAATGACCCTTGCCTAGGTTGGAATCTAAGCGAAAGCTTCACCGACTTCCATAAGAAAGGATCATGCACACTGGTAGCAACAACGACAGATTTGGATGTTTCAGTTTCAGTCATCGAAGATGATGTTGTTTTGGTAGAAATACAATGCCCCTGCAAACATGGCGTGCTTCTCGATATAATGCAGAGACTGAGCAACCTCCATCTGAACACTTATTCTGTTTCAGTCTTCCACATCCGATAAAATCTTTGCCGTTGTACTCAAAGCTAAAAGTTAGGAAATGTTTGGTGTAAATGACACAACCTTCCTTTGATACCATGCAATGCCTTCGAGGGCTCCCAATTTTCAAGCAGCATTGATACCACGCAACGTCTTCGAGGGCTCCCAATTTTCATGCAGCATCTCTCTTTCACCTTTTCTTATGCAGTGTCTCTCTTCGAGGGCTCCCTAGTTTTCTCAACTCAAATCAATAGCTCTGATACCAATTGTTGGCCAAGCGGTTAATTAAACAAGAAATGTATAAATGAAACTGAATGAAACTAAATGCAATGACACAAGTAAAAAAACACAAGATTTTACGTGGTAAAACCTTGATAGGGTGTCAAGGAAACATCCACGGGGCAAGGGATTGAATTCTTTATTCAATCAACAATTATTTTGCACGATTACAATAGTTCGAGCATTCATCAGTTATATAAGAGCCTCCTCCATTACATAACTGCTGCTTCGGTATAAAACTAACTTGGCAGTAACTAATACAATTTACACATATTTACTTAATTAGTTGTCAAATTCCAACAAAATCATAACTAGATTCTCCTTGGAAATACTTGGAATTTGGATCCATTCAACTAGGATGATCATTAAATACCATAACTTTTATTGATTAGGGTGATGTAGGCCAATCCATAGTTTTTAAGCATCTTCGTTAATTTTTTTTGCACACAACACAACTATAAATGATTGGTGATGTAAATAATTTGATATCCAAATTGCATTTTTGCAATTTCTAACCTGTGCTCAGAACAAATTCTGAAACCAACCAGGCTATAAATGAACCAAACTGTTCCAAATACCAAAGGGAGAGAAAAGGCATCAAAGCCACACCGATTGTTCTTTTAAACTGAATCATTTAATCATTAAAATAAATAGAAAAACATTTGCATCTCAAAGACCAAATTTCATTTCAAAGATCAAATTATTTTAAGATAGGGAGTGCGACCGTACTGACAGTATTTAGTGGTGCAACCATTTGTAAGTGTAATAGATGTTTCTCTTTTATATATATAATCGAAAATTAAAAATATTAGAATATCAAATTTGAATAACGAATATAGTATGATTTTTTCATAATATTGAATTTATTTATACATTAACAATAATATTTTAAACCATCAAAAATAAAAATCTCATTCCAAATGTAATTTCTAACTTAAAAGGCAAAAAATATCAAATTGGACAGCCCATTATATTCCATATTCTCACTCCAATTTCCCAGTCATCAATGCTCACCCTAATTGATGTGTACACTATTATAATTATAATATTTTAATGGAATTTATGCTTGGATAGAGTCCATATTCACAACATGGTCTCCTTGAAATAAACTAAACATCCTAAAATTGTTTAGTCAAAATATTTGTTTCTTCCTCGAAAGAAAATACATTATCAAATATATGAAGCTTTTCTTCCAGTAATAAAATGGTAGTCGAAGAAAAGAACTACATGTGAATCAAACTACAGATGGGTCACCACATACTTACAGAATGTCGTGAATTAATGAAATTAGGTGATTCAATGAATATTGACATAAATTAGAGAGGATTATGGATGAGGATTTAAAGGAAATGCATGACATAGAACAAATATTTGGTTGATTAAAAAAAAACCATTAATTTTGATAGGAAGTCACTCTCTTGATGTTTACAATAATAAATATAAATTCCAATAACTAGATGAACTCTCGAGACTTGAACCCACAAGTGAACCCTTAGTTCTGTAAATTGGGTCGCAAATCCATGCAAAGTCGTTTATATTTTACTTCTCTCAAAACACTTATTGAACTCTTGTTTCAAATCATTAACTTAGGTATTTCTTCCTTTTAACATTCATTTAGTTAATTCATTTTTTGTAATCAACACAACACTATTTTCTCTTCTGTCTTGCTCCTTGATGATTAGTGCTAAGACCACTATAAACAGAGGACACCATTGAGTTTTCATACAACATTTATGTATAAACATATCAGCAAAATTAATTTATTTTCAACAGATCTGCAGATTGAAGGGTTACAAGAAAACATAATTCCCAACAAATAGCCGCGTAACTGGAATATTTAGATAAAAATACAAACATAAGAAAGTTATTTTACATTGATACATATCACTAAAGATATAATAGAAAGAGATGGGCTGACTAAAATGTACCCACAAGAGAGAAGGCAATGTGGCAGGGTCACTCGAACACTAGCCTAGTAAACTACCCATGGTACTCCCCATGTAATGCCTGTTGCCCTCAACCTTGGCTCCTTCTTACCTGCTAAGAGTTTCTAGCTCTTTCATGCTGAAATTTTGATAAATATTATACCAACTGCGCAACTGACCTCGTTCGTCATCATATGCCACCACCTATGCTCATTAATATTCCCAAGATTTCCATGCACGAGTTTACATGTGTAGGGTTATCCACACCACCCCCCGTCATTTATTACCATCATTAACATGATTACTGTGGCCTAAATCCCACAATGCTTTCTTACTCAACTCACACCCCGATTAGGGATTCCTCAATTTGAAATAATTTATTTTCTATTGAGTAAAATATTATGTATCTTCATATTTGAAAATGGATTCTAGTACTCGAACGCCTATTAGTATAGAATGAGTGGTTACGTTAATTATATTTATTTTTCCGTGTCCATTACTAATACATCTAATTAGTTTGATATATGTATGTTTCCTACTCCCATATTAAATGTTTTTATATTCAAAACTAAAAATTGTAGTTATAAATTCCAAATTCAGTGTTAGTTTATATCATATACTAATAGTTTACAATGTTTTTAGATTCTTTTATATTCAAAATTACTACTTGTATACATAATAGTTTGAGCATTAAAATAAATTTATATTCATATAGATTTAAAATCAATAATAATAATTTTGAATTAAATGATATATATTATAAATATATATTGTTGGAATTTATTTTGTTATCTTTAATGTTACATAAAAGTCCTTTTGAAAAATCTTAAATCATAGAAGAGAGAAATAAATGAAAAATCATACAAAACATAGTTCGAAGTGAAAAGGTTTTGATAATCATATGCCTATTATAATGATAAAAACATTATGTATATTTAGTAAAATTATGTATAGTTATAAAAAGTAATAATTTGATAAGTATAAATATATAACCATAATAATATAATGATTAGAGATCATTTATGTATAATTAGTAAATTATGTCTATAATTTTATTTTCTTATAAGGTTGGTAGTTCCTTTCTTTTTCATTAATTTTAAGAAAAATGGGCAGGATACATCCATCTTCAGAATGGTTAGGTGGCCTCAACCTTCCTTGAGGGAAACCATATCTGTTGGCCACCTAACAACATGATAATCCATCTAAAAACAACATAGAATCAGTCTACCTATCCAAGCTATCAATGTCTGATTTTCTTTGAACTTCCTAACATCTAGATAACTATAAACATACTGGAAATACTAGACATAAAAAAACTGTTGCATATACTATAAACTAAAACATAGGGAAACCATTAGACTATTCATCTTCTGCAGAATCAACTAGGGCCAGATCTTTAGCAGTCGATCTGGGGAGTTCAAATTGCGGTATGCAAGGGATGTGCCTCTCATTGCGACTGAGGCGACCACTTTGCTACTGTAGCTGAAATTTTAACGACTGCCACGACCTACGTGACCGATCCTAAGGGGATATGTTCCAATTCTTTCCTCAAGAGGCTTTTCATCATCCAATACAAGTGTAGTGTCTACTTGTATTGGGAGGTGCGACCCAGGGAGTGGCCTGGGTCTAGAACCAAATCTTTCCATTCTTCCAAATTTGGATCGAGAATACCTGCTTTCTCATCAAGCACATCGTCCCATTCAGCTATAAGTTGGCATACCGGGGTCAAGCCTGCATGGTATGCCCTCACTGCATCCTCAATTATCCTAGAGGTGGGCTTCCGTCCACAGGGTTTACCAGAGGAGGAACCTAAATTAAAAGGTTGTGATTTAACCTATTTCCCACGACCATTGTAGCCACAGGTGGCTCTGCTATTTCGAGTTGTTGCACGAGCCATGCGGTTTACTTCAAAATACCAAACTATCAACCTGCAAACACTTAACTGAAAGACAAATGAGCAACCCCGAGTGGCCAGGGAATGCCCTCTACTGGAGCACCTGTCACGATAAACATTGTTAAGAGGCACATCTTAAACAAAACCTAGAACCGCCATCGGTTACCTGTCAGGGCCCTAAGAGATAAGAACTTACCATAGGCATAGGTCATACAATATCCAGAAATGTTGAAGAAAGAGAGAGACCTTAAACCAATCACATGCATAGGCCTTAATAGATTTCGGCCAGAACCACAAAATCACATATGCAACCTAGATTGGATATGCCACTAGAAGAACCAGGTGAGCCATGAACATCTCAAGAGCCTAACTATTAAATCTCGAACATATCAAGAGCCTAAATATTAAAACCTGCGTACGAATTATATATATAATTTTAAAAAATAATAATTTGATGAATATAAATGTATAATCATTATGATAGACAACAATTAAAGATAATTTATTATTGAAATTTTGTAAAAATTAAAGTTTCTTATTATATTTAAATAGAAATACAATACATTAAAAAATATATTATACATTTTTATTTTGAGAAATGAAAATCAATTTGTAATAATTAGCATCATAAAATTAATTTAAGAGATTTTATTTTTTTTGTTCAACAAGGTATAATTACCTTAATAAATAAAAGAAGATTTTCCAAGCCCTAACTTATATGCTAAAAATAAAATTATTGTAAGAGATAATTTAAATATCAATAATAATTCAATAATATTAAATAGAGATATTATATTTTTATAAAATGTACATTTTATTTTTGAAAAATATGATAATAAATACAAAATTTGTTTTATTCTCAAATGTTAGCTTAAGTGATCAATAGTTACATATGGAATTTTTTGATATTGTTTTTAGTTGTTGTTGATCATAGGTTTTATTGTCTTTGATTATCTAGTGTCGACCCCTGTAATCACACTTCACAATTTACCTAGATTTATATGGTTTAGTATCCATCAAATGCGGGGAAGTATTCCGAGGTTTCATTGGCTTTTATTGTAAGTAAAACAATATTAATTTTAATGATGTTTAATATTAAATTTATTTAAAATAATGAAAATGCATAAATAATATAGAAAAGCATGCAATAATTCGATATTGAAAATAACTTAATTTTGTTGATATGTTTATACATAAATGTTGTATGAAAATTCAATGGTGTCCTATGTTTATAGTGGTCTCAGCACTAATCATCAAGGAGCAAGATAGAAGAGAAAATAGTGTTGTGTTGATTATAAAAAATGAATTAACTAAATGAATGTTAAAAGGAAGAAATACCTAAGTAAATGATTTGAAACAAGAGTTCAATAAGCGTTTTGAGAGAAGTAAAATATAAACGACTTTGCATGGATTTGCTACCTAACTTACAGAACTAAGGGTTCACTTGTAGGTGCAAGTCTCGAGAGTTCATCTAGTTATTGGAATTTATATTTATTATTGTAAACATCAAGAGAGTGACTTCCTATCAAAATTAATACTTTTTTTTAATCAACCAAATATTTGTTCTATCTCATGCATTTCCTTTAAATCCTCATCCATAATCCTCTCTAATTTATGTCAATATTCATTGAATCACCTAATTTCATTAATTCACGACATTATGTAAGTATGTGGTGACCCATCTGTAGTTTGATTCACATGTAGTTCTTTTCTTCGACTGCCATTTTATTACTGGAATAAAAGAGAATCTTCGTATATTTGATAATATATTTTCTTTCGAGGAAGAAACAAATATTTTGACTAAACAATTTTAGGATGTTTAGTTTATTTCGAGGAGACCATGTTGTGAATAAGGACTCTATCTAAGCATAAACTCCATTAAAATATTATAATTATAATAGTGTACACATCAATTAGGGTGAGCATTGATGACTGGGAAATTGGAGTGAGAATATGGAATATAATGGGCTGTCCAATTTGATATTTTTTGCCTTTTAAGTTAGAAATTACATTTGGAATGAGATTTTTATTTTTGATGGTTTAAAATATTATTGTTAATGTATAAATAAATTCAATATTATGAAAAATCATACTATATTCATTATTCAAATTTGATATTCTAATATTTTTAATTTTCGATTATATATATATATATATATATATATATATATATATATATATATATATATATATATCAAAAAGAGAAACATCTATTACACTTACAAATGGTTGCACCACTAAATACTGTCAGTACGGTCACACTCCCTATCTTAAAATAATTTGATATTTGAAATGAAATTTGGTCTTTGAGATGCAAATGTTTTTCTATTTATTTTAATGATTAAATGATTCAGTTTAAAAGAACAATCGGTGTGGCTTTGATGCCTTTTCTCTCCCTTTGGTATTTGGAACAGTTTGGTTCATTTATAGCCTGGTTGGTTTCAGAATTTGTTCTGAGCATGGTTAGCAATTGCAAAAACGCAATTTGGATATCAAATTCTTTACATCACCAACCATTTATAGTTGTGTTGTGTGCAAAAAAATTAACGAAGATGCTTAAAAACTATGGATTGGCCTACATCACCCTAATCAATAGAAGTTATGGTATTTAATGATCATCCTAGTTGAATGGATCCAAATTCCAAGTATTTCCAAGGAGAATCTAGTTATGATTTTGTTGGAATTTGACAACTAATTAAGTAAATATGTGTAAATTGTATTAGTTACTGCCAAGTTAGTTTTATACCGAAGCAGTAGTTATGTAATGGAGGAGGCTCTTATATAACTGATGAATGCCCGAACTATTGTAATCGTGCAAAATAATTGTTGATTGAATAAAGAATTCAATCCCTTGCCCCGTGGATGTTTCCTTGACACCCTATCAAGGTTTTACCACGTAAAATCTTGTGTTTTTTTACTTGTGTCATTGCATTTAGTTTAATTCAGTTTCATTTATACATTTCTTGTTTAATTAACCGCTTGGCCAACAATTGGTATCAGAGCTATTGATTTGAGTTGAGAAAACTAGGGAGCCCTCGAAGAGAGACACTGCATAAGAAAAGGTGAAAGAGAGACGCTGCGTGAAAATTGGGAGCCCTCGAAGACACTGCGTGGTATCAATGCTGCGTGAAAATTGGGAGCCCTCGAAGGCGTTGCATGGTATCAAAGGAAGGTTGTGTCATTTACACCAAACATTTCCTAAATTTTAGCTTTGAGTACAGCAGCAAAGATTTTATCAGATGTGGAAGACTGAAACAGAATAAGTGTCCAGATGGAGGCTGCTCAGTCTCTGCATTATATCCAGAAGCACGCCATGTTTGCAGGGGCATTGTATTTCTACCAAAACAACATCATCTTCGATGACTAAAACTGAAACATCCAAATCTGTCGTTGTTGCTACCAGTGTGCATGATCCTTTCTTATGGAAGTCGGTGAAGCTTTCGCTTAGATTCCAACCTAGGCAAGGGTCATTGAACTCGGTGAGGAAGTAGAGAAGCTCGTCTGCAGTCTAAGCCAAGCAAGATTGAAGGGAACAGGGTTCATTCCCATCATTTCTTGTTTAATCCGCCAGTCCAACAAGGAGCGGTCGCTGAAGGAAAAGAAATCGTTGTGTTCTTTTGGAAAACCCTATACATTGAAGCCGTGCACGCTGGAGGGAGAGAAGCCACGTTGGAAAGAAGCCTGTAGAGGTGAAATCATGTTGTTTCTGGAGAGAGATGTCGCCACTTGCAGCTGTCGGCCCCCTGTCCCTGCGTACAAATCACTAAGAATGCACATAAAGCCCAAATTTGAAGTCAAGAGGAGAAGCTCAGAAGAAAGCTGTCAATCAGAATTCTGGGTATTTATTCAAAAAAAAAATTTAGAATCTTTTTGAAGATCTGTTGAGTTGTTTGAAGTTTTAAATACAAAAATTTCTGAGTATTTGAGGAAATCTCAGGGTTTGAAGTCTGTGAAGTAAATTAAATAAAAGAAGGGGAATTTGTGAATTTTTTTCAGAAAAGGGTTTCATTGATTTCCAGAAAAGGATTTCATTTCATTGAAGGGTTTCATTGAAGAACGGAGGAAAGGGAATTCTTCCAGAAAAACTGTTGTAGGTTTTCTAAGTCAATTTGAAAAAAAATTGGGAAAGTAAAATTCTAAATTTTGGTTGGGAATTTGTGAAATTTTTTAGAAAATTGAAGTAGGAAAAATTAAAAAAAAAACTTGGAAAACCCTTGTTGGAAGAAGACAAATCAAATTTTTCTTTTGTTGAAATACTGAAACCCTATGAGGAGAGAAATGGCCAAGATGACGAATGCAAAGTTCGAGGTGGAGAAATTCATCGGCAAGAACAACTTTGCTCTATGGAAACTGAAAGTTAGGGATTTGCTGGTGCAACAAGGGTTGCACAAAGCATTAGATGAGGCAAATAAGAAACCTGCTAGCATGACAAATTCAGACTGGGAGGACTTGGATGCCTGAGCTCTCAGTACCATCAGGTTATGCCTGGCGGATGAAGTTCTCTTCAACATTTTTGAAGAGAGTACAGTTGCAAGTTTATGGGAAAAACTGGAAAAACTATATATCACAAAATCATTAACCAATAGAATTTATTTGAAAAGACAATTGTACAGTCTACAGATGGAGGTACAAAAGTTGCAAAACATTTAAATATTTTTAATACACTTATATTCCAATTATCAGATATGGAAGTTAAAATTCAGGAACAAGACAAAGATATAACCTTGTTGTGTTCTCTGCACGAGTCGTGGGACCACTTCGTAACTTCAATCAATTTGAGCACTGCAAATTCTTTGAAATTTAAATCAATTGTGGTAGCTCTCTTATCTGAAGAAGTATAGAGGAAATCCAGTACTGAAACAACTACACCAAAAGCCATGATAGCCAGAGGACTGTCAAAGGAGAGAGGAGACAAAACAAGGGGGTCTTATACATCAAAATCAAAGGAAAAAAATGTAAGGCAAAATGTTGGCACTGCAATAAAATTGGACACCTCAAGAAAGACTTTTGTAAACGAAAAGAGTCTGATAACCAAAGAAGGAAGCAAATCAGGTTGATTCAGGTATGATAGACGAAGTTTTATCTGCTGAAGAATTATGTATGATAGATGAAACTTTACATGTATGTAATGTCTCTCAGGATTTTGAAAGTTGGATGTTAGGCTGTGGTGCTTCTCATCCCATGTGTCCACACAGAAATTGGTTCACTTCATATAAAGATGTAAATGGTAGTTCTGTGTTTATGGGTAATAATGTATCATCTCAGACTGTTGGGATGGGAAATATTGGGATTAAAATGTATGATAACACAGTTAGAACATTAACTAGAGTTAATGTTTACAGACTCAAAGGAAGTACTCAAGTCAGTGAAGCAACGATTGTGTCGTAGAAAGAAGAAGAAGGTACTCGCCTATGGCATGAGCAGTTGGATCACATGAGCAAGAAAGGTCTTCAGGTACTGATGAACCATAAATTACTTTTTGATTTGAAATATTTGAAGTTGGATTTCTGTAAACACTGTGTGTATGGAAAACAGTGTAAGCAAAGGTTTAAAAATGGAAGTCATAATAGTAAAGAAATTTTGGACTATATTCATTCTAATCTGTGGGGACCATCTCCTGTTATATCATATGGAGGTGCTTTATATTTTTTAACATTTATTGATGATTTCTCCCATAAAGTTTGGGTCTTTATGCTGAAAAAGAAATCTAATGTATTCAATGTCTTTAAATAATTTAAAGCAATGGTAGAAAAAAGAACACGCAAATCAATCAAATTTTAAGAACTGAAAATGGTGGTGAATTTACAAAACTGATGTTTATAATCCTTAGCAAAATGGTGTTTTTAAACATATGAATCAGACTTTTATGGAAAGAGCCAGAAGCATGATCAACAATGCTAACCTGTAAAAGGAGTTGTGGACAAAAGCAGTATCCATTGATTGTTATTTAGTTAAGAGATCACCTTCAGTAGCAATTAATTGTAAAATTCCTGAAGAAGTTTGGTTAGGTCAGTCTTGTGATTATTAACATTTAAGGATATTTGGTTGTGATGCCTATGCTCTTATTCCTAAAAATCAACGTTCAAAATTAGATCCAAAATCGAAATTTTATGTCTTTGTTGGGTATGACTATGCGGTGAAAGGATATAGGTTATGGGATCCTACGTCGCAAAAGATAGTCATTAGTAGAGATGTAACATTTGATGAATCTTCTCTTTTAAAATCAAATGTTGAAAGAATTGAACAGGAACATGTATTTCCAAATCAACAAATTCAGATGGAGGCTAGATATTTTTTTGAAAGTCGAAAAGAAGGAGAGACTTTTGGAGGAAAAGGTGTTGAAGACACAAAGGAAGTTGTTCAAGTTTCTGAACCAGTTCAGCAGCCAGTCACTCTAAGAAGGTCTACAAGGGAAAGAAAAACTTCCAAAAGGTATGAAGATGCTGCTTCATCTTTTGATCTAATTACTGAAGATGGGGAACCTTGTTGTTATCAAGAAGTAGTAGATGATACGGATAACAAAAAATGGAAAATGGTTATGGAAGAAGAAATGGATTCCTTAGCCAAGAACAACACCCGGAATCTTGTAGAACTTCCTGAATGGAGAAGTGTTTTCGGATGCAAATGGATATTCAAACGGAAAGTTGATGGGAGTATCGAAAGGTATAAGGCGAGACTGGTAGCAAAAGGGTATTCTCAGGTTGAAGGTATTAACTTTCATGAGATTGTTTCCCCAGTTGTAAAACTTGTTTCTATTCGTACAGTGTTCGCACCAACTGCATTACTTAACCTTGAGTTAGAACAGTTAGATGTTAAAACAACTTTTCTACATGGTGATTTGGATGAAGAGATATATATGGAATAGCCAAAAGGTTTTGTACAAGGTCGCAACAAAAGATTAGTTTGCAAGCTCAAGAAATCATTGTATGGCCCAAGGCAGTCTCCCGGGCAATGGTACAAGAAGTTTGACTCCTTCATGGTGAGCCAGAACTTTATTAGAAGTGAGTATGATCATTGTGTATACTTCAAGAGTTTCAGTGGCACATTCATTATCTTAGTTTTGTATGTTGAGGATATTCTTATTTCAAGCAAAAGCATGGAAGAGATCAACAAGTTAAAGGCTTATCTCTCTAGGACGTTTGATATGAAGGATCTTGGAGCAGCAAAACATATCTTGGGCATGGAGATACACAGAGACAGAAAAAATGGTAAGATTTGGTTATCACAGCAGAAGTATGTGGAAAGAGTACTTGAAAGGTTCAGTATGAACAGTGTGAAACCTGTTAATGTTCCATTAGCTTCCCATTTTAAGATTTCTTTGGTTTTGAGTCCTAGAACTGATGAAGAAAAGCAGTATATGTCTCATGTACCATATGCGAATGTTGTAGGAAACTTAATGTATGCGATGGTATCTACAAGACCTGACATTTCACATGCAGTTGGAGTTGTCAGCAGGATCATGGAAAATCCAGGTGAAGAACATTGGCGAGCAGTGAAATGGGTGCTTTGATATTTAAGAGGCACAAGTGATCATTGCATCATCTTTAATGGCAGTGGAGGAACAGTCTGCGGATACGTGGATGTTGATTATGCAGGTGATTTGGGCAAAAGGGGATCTACTACAGGTTATGTCTTTACTCTTGCGGGTGGAGCAATTAGTTGGATGTCAAAGCTTCAAGAAACATTTGCGTTGTCCACTACGGAAGCAGAATATATAGCTGCTTAAGATGCCAGTAAAGAAGAAATATGGTTAAAGGGTCTACTTTATGAGATTGGAAGGACACAGGAGAAAGTGAATGTACTATGTGACAGTCAGAGTGCTATTCACTTGGCTACAAATCCAGCTTATCACGAAAATACCAAGCACATTGATGTAAGGTATCATTTTCTGAGACATGTGATCGATGGCAAAAAAATAGCTCTCAAGAAGGTCCATACACGGGAGAATTATGCACACATATTCACGAAGCCAGTTACAGTAGAGAAGCTGCAATGGTGTTTAGCTTCTCTTGGCTTGCAGAAGAGATGATGAATGGGCATGGGCAAGGGATTAGGAAAATTGTTGTCAAGGTGGAGTTTGTTGGAATTTGACAACTAATTAAGTAAATATGTGTAAATTGTATTAGTTACTGCTAAGTTAATTTTATACCGAAGCAGCAGTTATGTAATGAAGGAGGCTCTTATATAACTGATGAATGCCCAAACTAAAGTAATCGTGGAAAATAATTTTTGGATTGAATAAATAATCCAATCCCTTGCCCCGTGGATGTAGTTTCTTAGTATAACAATCTGAATATGATAGCTTATGAGGCTTAGAAGTGAGGTGGCAGAATGAGTGCAGCTGGGGCCAAAGTTTCCTTTTGAAAGGAGTAATTTGAAGAATTTGACTGAACTTTGGTTTCTTCTGGTGAATTCTCAGGATTTATAGACAGGGAGGGCAATTGCAGAGGAGAGAAGGATTACAACTTGGTATAATGAGGTCTTTAAATCAAAAACTCAACAAAAGGGAACAATGCCGGGCAGTTGGGAGAGTAAGTCAAATTTAAGCCCGAACGATTGTCCAACGGTGAAATTATGTATGGTGCCTGGATATTTTGAACAGAGGGTGCTTTAGATTATTTTAGGCTAACACTAACAGGCCAACACCATTAATTTAGGAGCTCTTAGGAAATTCAGTGGAAAATTTGTAGAGAATGGGAAGAACACGGGAAAACAGGTTGGTTTTGGCAAATACCTGGTTTAGCCAATGCTGAGGGTCGTCGAATTGATGAGAAGACGGAGAATGTCGTTGAATTGGCGGGTGGCAGCGTCCGCAGCAGTGAATTTGAAATCTGGAGGTAGTTGGAGGTGACCAGCGAAATGGCGCAGCTGCGTTTGTATCGCAAAAATGACATAAAACGGTCACTTTCGGCCTTTTTAACAACAAATTTGCCGCATATGCGCTTTTGGCGCTTTTCCGCGATGACGTTAGCATGACGTCATCAGCGGGCCCCAGGTACGGATGGTGACGTGGATGCTAACTGGGATGACAGCTTGGCGGGACACGGTGGTAGAATGCGGGAGTGGTAAGACAAAGTGGTGGGTGACGTGGGATAGTGGCGGGGGCCCGGGCATGACGTCATGCTGACGAGGTGCTGACGTAATGGGCGTGGCTGGTTTGCGGGAAGCAGTTTCTGGTTTCCCCGCACCGCCTTTGGGGAAAGGTGGTTTCGGGGGGGAGGGCTCCGAACACCCCGGGCTGCCGACACGTGGCGGGGGTACGGCGGAAAAACCGCCCATCCCCCGGACGTTAAAGGTCGGCACATCCGGGGCCCATATCACCCGCCCACCGTTGGATCAAGCCTGGCGGGAGATCAACGGCTGGCGGGGCCTGCTGTGTGGTGCCCAAGTTTAGAAGCGGTACCCGCACAATATTAAATTAATATTTAATGGCACGGGCCCAAACCTTGGTCGGGTGGGTTTTTTGGTTTCAAATCAATGCATGCGACGGCGCCATAATACATAATAAAAGGTTTTTTACCCATTTTTACCAAAACATTGGGTTTTAACTTTGAGGGGGTAATTATTTTGCAAGGGTTTTTTAGGTGAATGGTGGTTTGGGTTTAGGCTATTAATTTAACCAGGGGTTAGATTAATTCCTGGGTAAAGACTCGGAAGGGTTGACTATAGTCCCAGATGGACAAATGTCTCCCATGACATGTTATTTAGCTATAATGCTAAAAGGGTGGGATATTTAATATATTTTTGGGAATTTTCTATAGTTTTTGTAAGAAATAGGGGTGGGGATGTTCTTAGGGAGCTATTTAATAAGTTTGGAAGTTAATATGGATATGTGGGGTGAAGTGGGAAACCAGAGATGGATGAAGTGTGAAGTGATGACTTTACACAAGAAATGTGGCTTTCACAAAGGAGAAGTGCAGGGAGGACTGTTTAGGTAGATCCTAAAGTCCTCAAGGGGATGTTAGTAAGAAATCCTTTGAAGGGGAGTTAGGGAAGTTAGACATGCCTTGATAGTTCTGCCATATAGATCATTGTCCTTTCCTTTCTCTTATTGGTGAGATCAGATATGATCTTCCATATATCATGTGTTTAGATCTTTCCTCTGCAACCTCCAACTGCCTACACTGCCTAATAGCCCTAACATTCTTTCTTCTTTTTGATGGGTGCACTTAGCCTTGCAAACCCCGATAATCCTCTTTTCTTTTTGCTACCCTCCTATCTGAATCTACCCTTATATCTTCCAAGGACCCAGATTAAGCAATTGGGCTCCTCCCTTTCTCTATCTAGCTAATCATCTGTCAAGCTTGAGCTATTTGAATAGGTTTTCATTCTCTAGTCTAGAACAGACAATTTAAAACATGGCATGGCCCAACTTGAACTGTTTGGTCACCCATCAAGATAGCAGTGGCATTTAAGTTGTCCACTTTCCTGGTCTTTCTTTGGGGTTCATTTTGTTTTTTCTGACCAATTCATTTTCTTGCCTTTTGATTATTCTTTTAAGGCATACCCTCTTTACATTTTTTAACTGTGTGCTTCTTTTACAAAAAATGGAACCTTTGTATCACCAAAGATGAACATTTTTGGCACTTCCACTGTCAATCATGAAAAATGAAATCCTATTGGTATAGGAGAGTAACAGTGGCTCCACTTGGGGATGACTTTTCCAGATGAAAAGTCAAGAACAACAGGTTAGAATGCCTTATATTTTCAATCTTGCTGCAACGTGAATCCTTTTCTTCTTTTGTTTAAAGATCACTCATCTGAATCTTTAGAAACTTGTATAAGATACCCTGGAAGCTGATTTGCTGTGAAATTACAGCCTTGTTTTTGCTTGTTTCTCTGGGTGTTCCTCATCACCTTGGTAGTTCCTAAGAACTTTCTCTTGTTTTCCAGTGATGGGATAAAAATATGTATCAAAAATGGTGTAGTACCCTGATCTTTCTCAAAGTCAGATCCAGTTGGTCCCTTATTTATCTGTTGTAAATGGAAATACTGAAAATATAAATATTTATGTACAATATATGACTGTGCAGTGTTTCATCAAAGGGGGTCAAAATAATGTTTGAGCATCCTCCCGTTGACGGAGCCTTCCTCAGTGTTCGAGCCATCCATACTCTTTAGAAAGTAAGTGTTATTACCTTGTACAGCATAAATGACATAAGGTCCTTTCCATAAGAAGTCAAACTTGCCATGTTTTCCTTTATCCTCTCTCCTCGAATCCCATCTCAACACTTTACTTCCTATGAAGAAGTCTTCAGCTTTGGTTCTTTTGTCAAATATTTTCTTGAGCTTGTCCTGCAGTACTTGGGTTCTCTGATAGACTTCCTCTCTTGTTTGTTGTAGGTGAATTGTCTGGTTGATCCTTCTTTGAATGTGATTTGGTTCAGCTTGTGTCTCCTACAGTAACTTCATTACAGGGACCCCCAAGGATGAAGGAAATCTTGCTTCCATTCCATAAACTAGTTCATATGGGCTTGTGCCAATGGATCTCTTGGTGGTCAGCCTGTCTGCCCATAGTGCATTTACCAACTTTTTATGCCAATTCTTTTTGTTTTCCTCCAAAACTTTCTTGGTGATGTTGATGAGGCTTTTATTGGAGGACTCAGCTAGGCCATTACCCCGTGGATAGTAATCTGTGGAATGTCCCAAGGTGATATGATATTTATGGCAAAAGTTGATCATTTTTTTGGATTTGAAAGCAGCAGCATTGTTTGTGATAATTTTATCTGGGCAGCCAAACCTGGACAAGATGTTGGTTTCTAGAAATTGTATAGTGATGGAGTCATTGGCCTGCCTACAAGGGATGGCTTCTATCCATTTGGTAAAATAGTCTGTAGCAGTCAAAATCCACCTATGTTGACCAGAGGATGAAGGGTGGATTTCACCAATGAAGTCTAAACCCCATTGCTGGAATGGTCTCTCAGTTGAGATAGGCTTGAGTGGTAAAGGCAATAGCTTTCTTTTGCCTTCAAAAATTTGGCATTTGTGACAGGAGACTACAAATTTTCTCACATCAGAAAACAGGGAAAGCCAGTAAAACCCCGCCCTCAGGATTTTATCAGCTGTAGATTTCCAGTATAGGTGCCCTCCACAGTCACCTGCATGAAATTCCTTGAGGACATTGTTAGTTTCATCATATGTTAAACATTTGAGTAAGATTCCCTCATGATTTCTCCAAAACAAAACGTTATCTATGATACAAAATTTTGATTCTTTCATTTTTAAGAACCTTTTCTTGGTTCTGGACAACCCTGGAGGAGCTTGTAGGTTTAGCAATACAAAACATATATCAGTATACCAGGGAGATTGCATGAAGGCTTGGTTGATCTATGGAGTCGCCATCTCCTCTTCGTTGTCCAGTTCATTAATGTCAAGGGCTGGAAAATTGGTTTCCGTCATCAGCTTGGCTAGACCTTGTCCTTTTATAAGTTTGGTAGGCTTGATTTCAATGTCATATTCTAAGTTGCTGGCAATCCATTTTCCCCTTTTGTGTTCAATTCCTTCTTGGGTCAGGATGTCCTTAACCACTGCATTAGGGACATAAGAAATTATATGAGAGTACAAAATATAGATTCTAAAGTTTTTGATGGGTTTTACCAATGCATAGGCTTGCTTTTCCATAATATGATATTTCAAGGGAGCATCTCTAAGGGCTCTACTAAAGAATGCAATGGGTTTTTCATAGCCCTGGTCATCTTTTTGTAATAGGACTGCAACAATTGTATGCTCAGATGAAAAGGAAAAAATGATGAAGTCTTTATCAAACCTAGGGCTTGTTAGGACTGGTGTGTTTGTCAACGCTCTTTTGATGTCCTCAAAGGCTTGCTTGGCTTCCATGGTCCATTTGACCTTGGAATCCTTTTTCAACATATTATTCAACAATCTTATTAGCTCTGCCAGATTAGGAATGAATCTTCTCAAGAATTTAATCTTTCCTAAAAAACCTTGCAATTCTTTGATATTTCTTGGATGAGGAACTTGAAGGATAGCTTGAATTCTGTCCGGGTCAATCCTAATACCATCTTTTGAGATCATATTCCCTAAGAGTTTACCTTCCTCCAGGCCAAACAATGATTTCTTCGGATTCAAAGATATGCCATATTTTCTACAAATTAAGAAAACTTGCCTTAGATGCTCTAAGTGTTCTTGGCCTGATTTTGAAAAGGCAGTAAGATCATCCAAGTAGATCACCAGAAAATCATGGATTTCTTTGGCAAAGGCTATATCCATTGCTCTTTGAAATGTGGCCCCTCCATTTTTAAGTCCAAAAGGCATTTTGACATATTTAAAAGTCCCCCAAGGTGTTGTAAATGCAGTTTTGTCTTGATCATCAGGGTGAACTAAAATCTGATTGAATCTAGAGAATCCATCTAATAATGAGATCCTAGAGGCTCCCACTACCCTTTGCAAGATATGATCCATTTTTGGTAGGGGGTAATGGTCTTTGAGAGAGACTTTGTTCAAATTCCTTAGGTCAACACACAATCTAATCTCTCCCGTCTTCTTCCTAGTGGGGACCAGATTTGAAATCCACTCTGAAAACCTGATTGGAGCAATGATTCCAGCTTCATACATACGTTTCACTTCTTTTTCGATGAGGGGAAGGAGCACAGGGTTGACTCTTCTAAGCTTTTGTTTAAAAGGTTTTTGGTTTTCCTTTAAAGGTATGGTGTGCTGAATGACTGAAGTGTCGTAGGACTTTAGGTCCTCATAACTCCAGGCAAAAATATCTTGAAATTCCCTGAACAATTCAATGTATTTTAACTTTTGATCAGCTGGTAATGCCTTAGATAATTTTATCATTTTGGGATTTTCTGTGGTTCCAATGTTACAATCTTCAATTTCAGCATTCAGTGGTTGCATTTTTGGTTTTCTTGAGATATCATTTGAATCAAACAGATCCTCCAAAGGGGTTAGACCTGTGGGCAGAAAATTATCTTTTAACTCAATTACCTCGGCTTCTGTCTCAGCTATTTCATCTACATCTATTTGCCTCAACTCTTGTATATTTTCGTTGTTAAAGGTGGTAGGGTTCAAAACCAGATTTGTTGTTTCAACTGATATATTTTGCTTGGCTGTGTATGCCTGCGGTTGGTCATCCATAGTGCTAGTATCAATGTTGATGCTGGAAAATTCTTCTTTTAGAGTGAGGAAGTTGTTTATTTGTGTGTCACTCTTAAAGACTTGCAAATTCTTGATGTTGTCCGGGACTGCAGTTCTATGTTTGGTTTCAGCAGTGAAAGTGTGATTGGGATTGAAAGGTAGCTTGCAAGTACTGGCAAAGGTTGCCAAGCTATGAGCATGTAAATTGAGCTCTCTAGAAATTTTAGTTAACTGAGATTGCGAAAAGGTATCAATTACTTGGATAGCTGCCCCTTTATAAGCTCTTAGCCTTAGATCATTTGTGATAAAGTTTCCTTTTATTTGTTGTATGGTCAGATCTGAATCTCCTAAGATTGATATTTTGGTTGCACCTAAATTTTTTATGAGTTTGAGACCTAACAGAAGGGCTTCATACTCAGCCATATTATTTGTGCATCAGAAATTTAATCTATATGCATGACCTTCAGCTTGGTCATTCTGCATATTGTGAATCCATACAACTGCTCCAGCTCCTAATTTGTTTACAGAACCATCAAATTCTAGATACCATAGGGTTTCATGGTCAAGATTTGTATTGAGACTCTTAGTGAGTTGGATCATGGGCAGATTGTTTTCTTGCAAGTCACTTGATACATCATGCTGCTTTGTTATATTAGTTATACCAAAAGTTTTTTGGTCTTGGGAGGAAAATTGTTCATTCAATCCCACTGCCTGTGCTGCCATTAATAATTCAGAATAAGCCTTGCTACACATGTCAGCATTGTAGAGAATAAATGAATCCATGTCAGAGTGTATTGAATAGACTGGGAAGTTTTGGGCCTTCTCTTGACTGCTCACCACATATTTCATTAATGTTTCACGGTATAATCTCTTTGGCTGTCCAAAGACTGAAATAGTAGCGTAGGACATGTCTAATTGCAAATATGCTTGGAGTTTGGCCCCCCAGGATCTAGACAAGAGCATACCATACTTAGGAGGTATGTCGGCTACCACCACATCCATCAAAATTGTTTTGGTTGGGTATTAGACCAGGGAGACACATAGATCTTTAATCAAACCTAGGCACCTGACTTGGCTTGAATCAAATGAGAATAGATCTTTGTAAGGTCTTGTGATATCTAATTCTAGTTTTTCCATTACAGATTTGGGCATTAAGTTGTGTGAGGCCCCGGAATCAAACATTGCATTGTGTAAAACCTTGTCATGGATGTTTAAACTGACATAGAAGGGTGGAACCCCTCCATTTGCTGTTTTTTGTTGACCTCGGGACCAAAAGGTAACTCAGGTTGATCATCTAGAACATTCACAGCATATCTTTTGTCTGATACTTGGAGTGACCTGTTGATCTGCTGTCTATACACTTCATGTTTAGCCAATTCAGAGAGAGGGACAGATATCTTTAGCTTACTTATTTCTGTTTCCAAGTTAAAGGGCTTTTCCATTTGAGTCTTGGCATTAAGTACAACAGGTTTTTCCTTTTCAGCTGGGTTTTCAGTAATCCTTTCTTCATGATTGGTATGATTTTGAGTGAAATTGGTACCATATTTATTTTCAGGGATGGTGTTTGAACTTGCCTTTGAAGGATGGGGTGGGGCTGGCTGGTTTTCAGAGGGCTGTTGTTCTGAGATATCCTCCACAGTGACTTCTGTGGTATGGGGGTTTGTGTTATCAGCGGATTCTGGAAGAACAGTCTTGTCCTTGGTCTTTTTTGGCTGCTTACTATCCTTTGGTTTAAGAGGTTCAGGTACATCTATAGTTCTACTCCTTAGTTTATACTGTTTATGTACCTCATATACTGCTGCATCATAACCTTCCCTAAAATCAAATGATTCTCCTGACTTAGTTTGAAATTGATTGCGATTATAAACCTCTTGATCTTCTTGTGTTAAAAAGACCTGATGTTCACTGTCTAGACCCATTAGGTTGATGTGAGGATCCTCAGTTGGTTCGCTAGATGTTGAAGCCTCAGCATAATTTTCTTGAAACAGAGGTCTAATATGTTGGTCAGGATCAGCCCTTCCAACATTTGGATTTTGATTTTTTCTAAAATTAGGGTTTCTAGCAGTACTTGGCTGACCTTCCCATGATGATTTTCTTTCTAAGGTTTCTACCCTGTCCCCAAGTCTGTCCATGCCTTTGATGATTGCATCTAGCTTTTGTTCAAATGCTGAGGGTTCTTCCTTAAAAGTGGTTCTTCTTTTGGCACTCAGATTTCCTCTACACTGACAGCTATGTTTTGCATGTCTGCCAGGGTCGCAGGGGCTCTTTCCCTTAGTTGATATGCCATATCAGCATCAAACCCATCCGGGAATTTGATTAAGGCTAAATCAGGTGGAGGCCTAAGATTTTGAGGAATGGCATCATAAACATTGTTGAATCTGGTACAATAATCTAGGACAGTTTCTTGTGGGCCTCTCCTTATGGTGTCATACTCAGATAGAATATGTAGTGGGTCTTTTTTCTTTTCCCATCTGTTCAGGAAGGATTGATAAAGAGCACCCGAATTAGCTATGGAATTTGCAGCAAGTGCTCTGAACCAAGTTCTTACTTCACCTGTTAAACTTTGAACAAAAATTTTCATTCTCACATCATCATCGTCTATTTCATAGTTTTCAAAGTAATCTTGCATTTTCTTGGTATGCTGTAAGGCAGTATATGTGTTGTTTCCATCAAAATAAGTGATCTTACTTTGGTATTCCTGAGGCATAGCCCCAGGATTTCCAGGTAACTCTAGGGGGGCATAACGATTTGCCATATTTACAAGGATCAATGGGACAACAGGTAGAAGGGGAACAACAAAGTAGTTTGTGTATTGGATGGAGGTGTGAATAGTATGTTTTGAGAAGTGGACGAGGAAGAGGGGGAAGACGGGGTTATGTGAGGATGAAATGATGGTTTAGCAGGGGTTGGAATATAACTTTGCTGAACTGCCTTAGGGCTAAAATCAACCAATTATTTTGGTTACCTTTGGTTCCTAAGAATCTTGGGAATCAAATTAGGATTATCGAAAACAGGTGGAGGATTTGGGTCAGGATTTGACGTGGTATGCCTAGTTCTCTTTTTAGGAGCCAGCTTCCAAATCTGTTTTTGGTATTTTCGAGAATATTTTTAGAATTATCAAGGAACTGCTCAAATCTTGGAACAACTATGTAAAGCAGACAACAGTTGAAAAATGCATTCTGTCCCCAGTGGATTCGCCAATTATGTTATCACTCATGTTGTTCCCTTTGACTCCCAAGGGAATACGGCCGAGGTAACCACTAACCAATCTTTTGGCCACAGGTACTAGCCTACCTGTAACCAGAGAGGGCTCTCTCTTTCTGATTTAACTTTTTTTTGATGAGGTTTTAGGCTAGCTATGATGCACAAGGTTTTGTTTTGAATTTGCTGGATGATGATTTCAGTCAGAACAGGTATGTTTTTTGCAGGGTGATCTGGGCCATTGGGCATGGAGTCCAAGATGTTTAATTTCTTGAAATGTCTGTTTTGAAGAAATAGTGATGCTACAAAGCCAGACTGGTGTCCATGGAACAATTTTTTGAATCTGTAATATGATGGGATGAAATTAGGGAGTGAAAGGCAACTAAGGATCTTTCAGTAAACTGATATGGGAATAGTGGAAACATTACTTAGGAGCATTTGAGAATTCCTTAATAACATTTATGTTGATAGAACAAATACAAACATGAGCAACTAAGAATTCATGTTTATGATTAATTCCGAAGAAAACATATTTAACAACAGAGATTGAGCACAGGGTGTAATCAAACATTTCCTATGCCATTCTTTTTCTCTATTGCTAGACTAGTGAACATGTATATGGATTAAGTAGACATAAAAAAGACAAAACATAGTTTAGGATAACTTATTGTTCCATTAGACACCACAGGAATTCTGTAACAGCATGCAGAGCTTCATTGAGACATCAAGCAGTCGAGAGATATTGAATTTTTCCAGCCTTTGCATTAGATCATCTGAAAATATACAATATAATGTCTCAGAGAGAAAATCACCAACCCCAAATACGTTGTAAGGGGAGGTATATATACAAAATTTAGATACAAAAATATCTAGCTGATGAATTAATGGCTCATAAATACTGTGCCAAATCCTGAAGAATTACAGCTAAGAGAGTAAATGCTGAAATAACTGCTTAGTGCCTTAGCTGTCAAAAATTTTCAGAAAGTTTTGACTTTGTGACCCATTGAGTCGGTTGGAGCCGTGTTGCCCAAAATTTGCGCGTTTCCTTTGCCTTGGCTTCTTGTCGTAGTGTCATGGTGAGTCACTTCTTTTACCCGCCCTGCCTGCTGTCCTGATGCTGCTTTTCGACTTTGGCTGACCTGAAGCTGATTAGGATAGACCAAACTGAGATTATTGAGGCAAAATTTGCAGCATTGCCTGCCACCAGTCTTCCTTGGGCAGTTGGTGTCTTCGTACTTTATCAAAGTTTCATCTGCCTCTGTATACCTGTAAAAATTTGGTGGGACCTCAAACAAGTGATTAATCTCATGCTCAATGTAGAATAAATTTTCAAGCTTGTCATATAGGCTCTGCCCTGATGGAGGTCCTGTTTCCTCAGAAGTACTGGTGGATGCTGTGATCTGACTTTCAATAAAAATTTTCATCCTAGTGGCATATTGCTCACGGGTGAGCAGTCTTCCTGTTCCAGTCAATAGGCTGGGCAATCCTTTATCTTGCAATGCTCCCATTCTAAGTTTGTAGTCATCTACCTCAGCTTGCATTTCCTGACATTTTCTTTCCACGGTCTGCACAAAATTTCTGAGGGTCAGCACTTTTTAACTGTTAGAACAACATCTGTTCTGTTGCTGATGTTCAAGGCTGCCAACTCCTCCTTGGTGTGATTATTGAGGAAATGTGTCATCCTGTTGGCTTGCTCAGGCTTATTCCCTAGTGCTGCTCTGGTCTTCTGGCTTTCAAATTGTGCCTAGCCTATTAATTCCATCTGCTCATGCATTGTTTTGATTGACTTCCACTGCTCGGTAATGGAGTGGTCAATCCGGGCCCACAAAATCTTTTTTATTTCTGCCAGAGTATTTTCTAATTTTAGTTCCTTCTCTAAGGCCTTTATTTTGTCCTTTAGGGCCTTAATCTCTCTGGTCTGCTCTGCTGCTGTCATTTTGGATTTATCATAATTAGTTTCCAGCTCTGCCAATTTCTCTTTGGCTTGTTTGATTGTTGTAGCCTGCAGTTCCAGTTCTTTGACAGCTTTGGTGAAATCATCCAGGCTTATGTTAGCCTCAGGAGCTGTTGTTGTTGCTGTTGCCGCATCTGTTGTTGTTGTAGCCGTTGCAGGGGTCGCTGCTGCCTCTGTAGTTGCTGCAGTAGTTGGGGCAGTTTGAGGAGGTTGGGAGGTTGATTCTCCTTGTTTGTATTCAAGTGCTTTTTCTAGCTCCCCTTCCAGATCAACCACTCTTTGGTTAAGCTTCATCAATAGATTCAATTGATCCTCAACTTCCTTTTCTTTCTACAATTCTCCTGTTTGAGGGTGCTCAGTAGGAAGCAATTTCAGTCTCTTCTTTAATGCAGCAATGTCATCATCTTTTTTCTTCATAAGGGCCCTCACAGCCTTAGGATCTTTAGGATCATGTCCTAAGTCCACAATAATCTCCTCCAATGATTTGATTCTGTTATCTTTGGCTGTGGAGGACATTCTCTCTAAGTCTAGCTGAGTGTTGGTGTTCTCAGAGATTATTTTAATTCATGGGTCATTGTGCCCCTGTCTACCAATGTGGCATAGACCATTTCCCCTGTTTTCTTATGCATCTCTATCTGATCCATGGGGTGAATGTCTTTTGCCATGACCTCTAGCTTTGTTCTAACAAAATCTGCAGCTGAGTGAGGCTGCGGTATTTTGGGTTTGAAATGGCTGAGGACTATCTTTTCCTCTTTGATATCATATGCTGCCATCAGCCTTTCTTGCTTGGCCGGTGTTGCCTTGAGAAATTGGTCGTATAGCTGCACTCTTAGCAGCTCATTTTGTGCCTTAATTTCTTTGAAAGTGGCCTTGGTACTGGATGGCTTCTTGCTTTGCTGTGTGGAGGAGGATACCTCCATGCCATGTTGTCTTTCCTGCTCTTGTTGAAAAGAGCTTGTGGCTATCTGTTGGCTATCTTCTTTTTCTTTCCTTGGGCTTTCAAGGATCTCTTCACTGACTTCTTCTATGATTGGAGAATCAACCCTTTGCCTTTTGGCTTCGGGTTCCTGAGTGGACCCACTAGTAGGTGTAGACTCTTCTCGGTCTCGTTTCTTGCCTCTTTCCTCATGTGTAAGGGTCTGTAAGGCAGGCACTGTTGGTGCCTCTGTTTGTAGTGGAGGAGTCTGTTCTTGCTGCTACCCAATTGAGGAGGCAGGCTTTTCTGTGACTATTTCTTTTTATGCACCCATTATCCCCTTGCCCTTTTCTGTAGCTGTTGCTAATGTAGATGGTCGTTGGGTGGTTGGTGCGGTTGCAGCAGTGGATGTGCCTTCCCCAATTTTATGTGGCTGTTTGAAAGTTACCTGCTGCACAGAATCTAAGTCAAGAGTTTTTTCTAAATCCTTGACATTTTTTCCCATTATTTCTTCTTGAGTTAGTTCCTCAACTAATGTGCCTTGCAACCATTCATCTTGGTTTGAATACTGCTCAATTTGTCGATATTTACAGTGATCATACCCTAGCAGCCTGTATTTGACTCTTCTAGCACTGATGAAGCCTTCGGGGTCATAAGGGACCCACCAAAAACTTCTCTTTAGTTTATATTTATCTCTGAGAATTTGATTAGCCTCTTGCCAACCATCTTTCTTATTCATGATAAAGGGGCCCATATGGTCTTTTAATTTGAGGTGGGCTTTCTTCTTGGCACTATGAAAGTGGGTGAGGTCAGAACTAATGAGTTGCCTATAGTATTCCAAGGCGAACAATCTCATATGTACATATCTTGTGAGCCTATATGGAAAGAGCTAACAACCATAAATTCTGATGACTGTATGGTTTTGATATAGGTACCAATCACCTATTTTATAATTCTTGGATAGCTGCAAATTTTTCTGGATCTCAAATGATAGTCTGGGAGGAGGGGATATCATCAAGAGGCAAGAGACTGGGTAAACAAATTGGTCAACAAACTCACAGTAAGAATATGCTGAATCTTGAACTTGGTGGAAAACTGATGACCAGAAGATAACAGACCTCTTCTCTCCCCTAGAATCCAGTTTCTTAATGGGGCATTGAAAGACTTCAGACTGGTAATACATGAATAAATGGTAGATATATGATGAATATTTGAACACACCATCCCTATCCACTTTCAAGAGCTGGTCATGTATTTTATTGGCTATATACTTGGCAAAGTTATATTTGTAAGTAGGAGGCTGGCCTAGGCTATATGTAGCTAATAATACCAGAACCGTCTCATCAATGTGCTCACTGGTTTTGAAGCCAAGCACATAAGAGATCATATCAACTAGGAGCCTGCCTACATCAGTGAAATGGACATATAATAAAGGAGGTGGCCCTGTAGGCTGGCGGTCTGCCCTCATGAATGTCTTGGTGATCTTTTCAATGTGAGCAGTGGAAAGTTTGGCGCCTGCATCTAGCAAATAGTTCATGGAGAAGGGAAACAGCAGCTGAGTTTGCTTGAAATTGAGCATTTGGTTGATGGAGTCAGGATTGATGTGGAAAAGTATGCTCCCAGATGGAGACTTGACAGTTCTCTGAGTTGGATCATAATTCTTAGCACATAGGCGGATGATTTCTGGAAAAATATTAACAGATGGGAGGAAATAGTAAGGCAGATTGGACTTCCATATCCCATATGTGTCATTGTTGCTCAAATAGTTGTCTCTCAATTGGCAGAAGGTCTGTAAATGGTTCCTGTCACCCACAAGATCTTAGATAAGGTAATCTCTGTCAGTAAGAGGCATGGCTTCAAGCTCCTTATTTGGTGGTTTCATAGGAGTGACACTGAGAGCTGATGGTGTAGCCATTATAGAATTTTCAGGTGTTGACTATAGAGTGTAGTTTCTTAGTATAACAATCTGAATATGATAGCTTATGAGGCTTAGAAGTGAGGTGGCAAAATGAGTGCAGCTGGGGCCAAAGTTTCCTTTTGAAAGGAGCAATTTGAAGAATTTGACTGAACTTTGGTTTCTTCTGGTGAATTCTCAGGATTTATGGACAGGGAGGGAAATTGCAGAGGAGAGAAGGATTACAACTTGGTATAATGAGGTCTTTAAATCAAAAACTCGGCAAAAGGGAACAATGCCGGGCAGTTTGGAGAGTAAGTCAAATTTAAGCCCGAAAACGACTGTCCAACGGTGAAATTATGTATGGTGCCTGGCTATTTTGAACAGAGGGTGATTTAGATTATTTAGGCTAACATTAAGAGGCCAACACCGTTAATTTAGGAGCTCTTAGGTAATTCAGTGGAAAATTTGCAGAGAATGGGAAGAACACGAGCAAACGGGTTGGTTTTGGCAAATACCTGGTTTAGCCAATGTCGAGGGTCGTCGAATTGATGAGAAGACGGAGAATGCCATTGAATTGGTGGGTGGCAGCATCCGCAGCAGTGAATTTGAAATCTGGAGGTAGTTGGAGGTGACCAGCGAAATGGCGCAGCTGCATTTGTATCGCGAAAATGACACAAAACGGTCACTTTTGGCCTCTTTAACAACAAATTTGCTGCATATATGATTTTGGCACTTTTCCGCGATGACTTCAGCATGACGTCATTAGCGGGCCCCAGGTATAGATGGTGACGTGGATGCTGACTGGGATGACAGCTTGGCAGGACACGGTGGCAGAATGCCGGAGCGGCAGGACAAAGTGGCGGGCGACGTGGGATAGTGGCGGGGGCCCGGGCATGATGTCATGCTGACGAGGTGCTGACGTAATGGGCGCGGCTGGTTTATGGGAAGCGGTTTCTGGTTTCCCCGCACTGGCTTTGGGGAAAGGTGGCTTCGGGGGGGAGGGCTCCGAACACCCCGGGCTGCCGACACGTGGCGGGGGTACGGCGGCAAAACCACCCATTCGGGGCCCATATCACCCACCCACCGTTGGATCAAGCCCGACGGGAGATCAACGGCTGGCGAGGCCTGTTGTGTGGCGCGCAAGTTTAGAAGCGGGACCCGCCCAATATTAAATTAATATTTAATGGCGCGGGACCAAACCTTGGTCGGCTGGGTTTTTTGGTTGCAAATCAATGCATGCAATGGCGCCATAATACATAGTAAAAGGTTTTTTACCCACTTTTACCAAAACATTGGGTTTTAACTTTGAGGGGGTAATTATTTTGCAAGGGTTTTTTAGGTGAATGGTGGTTTGGGTTTAGGCTATTAATTTAACCAGGGCTTAGATTGATTCCTGGGTAAAGACTCGGAAGGGTTGACTATAGTCCCAGATGGACTAATGTCTCCCATGACATGTTATTTAGCTATAATGCTAAAAGGGTGGGATATTTAATGTATTTTTGGGAATTTTCTATAGTTTTTGCAAGAAATAGGGGTGGGGATGTTCTTAGGGAGCTATATAATAAGTTTAGAAGTCAATATGGATATGTGGGGTGAAGTGGGAAACCAGAGATGGATGAAGTGTGAAGTGATGACTTTACACAAGAAATGTGGCTTTCACAAGGGAGAAGTGTAGGGAGGACTGTTTAGGCAGATCCTAAAGTCCTCAAGGGGATGTTAGTAAGAAATCCTTTGAAGGGGAGTTAGGGAAGTTAGACATGCCTTGTTAGTTCTGCCATATAGATCATTGTCCTTACCTTTCTCTTATTGGTGAGATCAGATATGATCTTCCATATATCATGTGTTTAGATCTTGCCTCTGCAACCTCCAACTGCCTACCCTGCCTAATAGCCCTAACATTCTTCATTCTTTTTGATGGGTGCACTTAGCCTTGCAAACCCTGATAATCCTCTTTTCTTTTTGCTACCATCCTATCTGAATCTACCCTGATATCTTCTAAGGACCCAGATTAAGCAATTAGGCTCCTCCCTTTCTCTATCCAGCTAATCATCTGTCAAGCTTGAGATATTTGAATAGGTTTTCATTCTCTAGTCTAGAACAGGCAATTTAAAACATGGCATGGCCCAACTTGAACTGTTGGGTCACCCATCAAGATAGCAGTGGCATTTAGGTTGTCCACTTTCCTGGTCTTTCTTTGGGGTTCATTTCATTTATTTTTTTTGACCAATTCATTTTCTTGCCTTTTGATTATTCTTCTAAGGCATACCCTCTTTACATTTTTTAACTGTCTGCTTCTTTTACAAAAATGGGAACCTTTGTATCACCAAAGATGAACATTTTTGACACTTCCACTGTCAATCATGAAAAATGAAATCCTATTGTTATAGGAGACTAACAGTGGCTCCACTTGGGGATGACTTTTCCAGATGAAAAGTCAAGAACAATAGGTCAGAATGCCTTATCTTTTCAATCTTGCTGTAGCGTGAATCCTTTTCTTCTTTTGTTTAAAGATCACTCATCTGAATCTTTAGAAACTTGTATAAGATACCCTGGCAGCTGATTTGCTGTGAAATTACAACCTTGTTTTTGCTTGTTTCTCTGGGTGTTCCTCATCACCTTGGTAGTTCCTAAGAACTTTCTCTTTTTTTCCAGTGATGGGATCAAAATATGTATCAAAAATGGTGTAGTACCCTGATCTTTCTCAAAATCAGATCCACTTGGTCCCTTATTTATCTGCTGTAAATGGAAATACTGAAAATATAAATATTTATGTACAATATATGACTGTGCAGTGTTTCATCAAAGGGGGTCAAAATAATGTTTGAGCATCCTCCCGTTGACGAAGCCTTCCTCAGTGTTCGAGCCATCCATACTCTTTAGAAAATAAGTGTTATTACCTTGTACAGCATAAATGACATAAGGTCCTTTCCATAAGAAGTCAAACTTGCCATGTTTTCCTTTATCCTCTCTCCTCGAATCCCATCTCAACACTTTACTTCCTATGAAGAAGTCTTCAGCTTTGGTTCTTTTGTCAAATATTTTCTTGAGCTTGTCCTGCAGTACTTGGGTTCTCTGATAGACTTCCTCTCTTGTTTGTTGTAGGTGAATTGTCTGGTTGATCCTTCTTTGAATGTGATTTGGTTCAGCTTGTGTCTCCTGCAGTAACTTCATTACAGGCACCCCCAAGGATGAACGAAATCTTGCTTCCATTCCATAAACTAGTTCATATGGGCTTGTGCCAATGGATCTCTTGGTGGTCAGCATGTCTGCCCATAGTGCATTTACCAGCTTTTTATGCCAATTCTTTTTGTTTTCCTCCAAAACTTTCTTGATGATGTTGATGAGGCTTTTATTGGAGGACTCAGCTAGGCCATTACCCTGTGGATAGTAAGTTGTGGAATGTCCCAAGGTGATATGATATTTATGGCAAAAGTTAATCATTTTTTTGGATTTGAAAGTAGCAGCATTGTTTGTGATAATTTTATCTGGACAGCCAAACCTGGACAAGATGTTGGTTTCTAGAAATTGTATAATGATGGAGTCATTGGCTTGCCTACAAGGGATGGCTTCTATCCCTTTGGTAAAATAGTCTGTAGCAGTCAAAATCCACCTATGTTGACCAGAGGATGAAGGGTGGATTTCTCCAATGAAGTCTAAACCCCATTGCTGGAATGGTCTCTTAGTTGAGATAGGCTTTAGTGGTAAAGGCAATAGATTTCTTTTGCCTTCAAAAATTTGGCATTTGTGACAGGAGACTACAAATTTTCTCACATCAGAAAACGGGGAAGGCTAGTAAAACCCCGCCCTCAGGATTCTATCAGCTGTAGATTTCCAGTATAGGTGCCCTCCACAGTCACCTGCATGAAATTCCTTGAGGACATTGTCAGTTTCATCATATGTTAAACATTTGAGTAAGATTCCCTCATGATTTCTCCAAAACAAAACGTTATCTTTGATACAAAATTTTGATGCTTTCATTTTTAAGAACCTTTTCTTGGTTCTGGACAACCTTGGAGGAGCTTGTAGGTTTAGCAATACAAAACATATATCAGTATACCAGGGAGATTGCATGAAGGCTTGGTTGATCTATGGAGTCGCCATCTCCTGTTCGTTGTCCAGTTCATTAATGTCAAGGGCTGGAAAATTGGTTTCGGTCATCAGCTTGGCTAGACCTTGTCCTTTTATAAGTTTGGTAGGCTTGATTTCAATGTCATATTCTAAGATGTTGGCAATCCATTTGCCCCTTTTGCCTTCACTTCCTTCTTGGGTCAGGATGTCTTTAACCACTGCATTAGGGACATAAGAAATTATATGAGAGTACAAAATATAGATTCTTGTTAGAAAATTATATATTACGGAGCAATGGAACACATAAAATATTGCAGAAGTATAAACACAGAAAACACACAAAACAAGAGAGACACAGATATACGTGGTTCACCCAGTTTGGGCTACGTCCACCCCGAGCAGCCAGTCCTTCCTTTCTATTATCCAGCAAAATGAAGAGACACAACCTACAGCAAATCCGTCGTAATATCCTCTGTTTTCTCTCACAGTCTCACCTCTCTGTTTCTCACTCACAGAATACACACACATCACACAGCCTCATATACAATACCCTCATACAAATAGAGGGGTTGCCTTCTAGGGCAAAAAACCCTAAACTAAACATAAGTTCTACCATCAGATCATCCGCCTAATGAACCCCCCTGCAGCGAACATTTTACAGGTGGCGTTGCTGCTCCCATTTCGAACTCGGGTCATATGTGGCGATACCTTTGAATATAGAAGATAATCAGGCTCCACACCCAACAATTCTAAAGTTTTTGATGGGTTTCACCAATGCATAGGCTTGCTTTTCCATAATCTGATATTTCAAGGGAGCATCTCTAAAGGCTCTACTAAAGAATGCAATGGGTTTTTCACAGCCCTGGTCATCTTTTTGTAATAGGACTGCAGCAATTGTATGCTCAGATGAAAAGGAAAAAATGATGAAGTCTTTATCAAACCTAGGACTTGTTAGGACTGGTGTGTTTGTCAAGGCTCTATTGATGTCCTCAAAGGCTTGCTTGGCTTCCATGGTCCATTTGACCTTGGAATCCTTTTTCAACATATTATTCAATAGTCTTATTAGCTCTGCCAGATTAGGAATGAATCTTCTCAAGAAATTAATCTTTCCTAAAAAACCTTGCAATTCTTTGATATTTATTGGATGAGGAACTTGAAGGATAGCTTGAATTCTGTCCGGGTCAATCCTAATACCATCTTTTGAGATCATATGCCCTAAGAGTTTACCTTCCTCCAGGCCAAACAGTGATTTCTTCGGATTCAAAGATATGCCATATTTTCTACAAATTAAGAAAACCTGCCTTAGATGCTCTAAGTGTTCTTGGTCTGATTTTGAAAAGGCAGTAAGATCATCCAAGTAGATCACCAGAAAATCATGGATTTCTTTGGCAAAGGCTATATCCATTGCTCTTTGAAATGTGGCCCCTCCATTTTTAAGTCCAAAAGGCATTTTGACATATTTAAAAGTCCCCCAAGGTGTTGTAAATGCAGTCTTGTCTTGATCATCAGGGTGAACTAAAATCTGATTGAATCTAGAGAATCCATCTAATAATGAGATCCTAGAGGCTCCCACTACCCTTTGCAAGATATGATCCATTTTTGGTAGGGGGTAATGGTCTTTGAGAGAGACTTTGTTCAAATTCCTTAGGTCAAAACACAATCTAATCTCTCCCGTCTTCTTCCTAGTGGGGACCAGATTTGAAATCCACTCTGAAAACCTGATTGGAGCAATGATTCCAGCTTCATACATGCGTTTCACTTCTTTTTCGATGAGGGGAAGGAGCACAGGGTTGACTCTTCTAAGCTTTTGTTTAAAAGGTTTTTGGTTTTCCTTTAAAGGTATGGTGTGCTGAATGAATGAAGTGTCGTAAGACTTTAGGTCCTCATAACTCCAGGCAAAAATATCTTGAAATTCCCTGAACAATTCAATGTATTTTAACTTTTGATCAGCTGGTAATGCCTTCGATAATTTTATCATTTTGGGATTTTCTGTGGTTCCATTGTTACAATCTTCAATTTCAGCATTCAGCGGTTGCATTTTTGGTTTTCTTGAGATATCATTTGAATCAAACAGATCCTCCAAAGGGGTTAGACCTGTGGGCAGAAAATTATCTTTTAACTCAATTACCTCTGCTTCTGTCTCAGCTATTTCATCTACATCTATTTGGATCAACTCTTGTATATTTTCATTGTTAAAGGTTGTAGGGTTCAAAACCAGATTTGATGTTTCAACTGATATAATTTGCTTGGCTGTGTATGCCTGCGGTTGGTCATCCATAGTGCTAGTATCAATGTTGGTGCTGGAAAATTCTTCTTTTAGAGTGAGGAAGTTGTTTACTTGTGTGTCACTCTGAAAGACTTGCAAATTCTTGATGTTGTCCAGGACTGCAGGTCTATGTTTGATTTCAGCAGTGAAAGTGTGATTGGGTTTGAAAGGTAGCTTGCAAGTACTGGCAAAGGTTGCCAAGCTATGAGCATGTAAATTGAGCTCTCTAGAAATTTTAGTTAACTGAGATTGCAAAAAGGTATCAAGTACTTGGATAGCTGCCCCTTTATAAGCTCTTAGCCTTAGATCATTTGTGATAAAGTTTCCTTTTATCTGTTGTATGATCAGATCTGAATATCCTAAGATTGATATTTTGGTTGCACCTAAATTTTTTATGAGTTTGAGACCTAACAGAAGGGCTTCATACTCAGCCATATTATTTGTGCATCGGAAATTTAATCTATATGCATGACCTTCAGCTCGGTAATTTGGCATATTGTGAATCCATACTCCTGCTCCAGCTCCTAATTTGTTTACAGAACCATCAAATTCTAGATACCATAGGGTTTCATGGTCAAGATTTGTATTGAGACTCTTAGAGAGTTGGATCATGGGCAGATTGGTTTCTTGCAAGTCACTTGATACATCATGCTGCTTTGTTATATCAGTTATACCAAAAGTTTTTTGGTCTTGGGAGGCAAATTGTTCATTCAATCCCGCTGCCTGTGCTGCCATTAATAATTCAGAATAAGCCTTGTTGCACATGTCAGCATTGTAGAGAATAAATGAATCCATGTCAGAGTGTATTGAATAGATTGGGAAGTTTTGGGGCTTCTCTTGACTGCTCACCACATATTTCATTAATGTTTCACGGTATAATCTCTTTGGCTGTCCAAAGACTGAAATAGTAGCATAGGACATGTCTAATTGCAAAGATCCTTGGAGCTTGGCACCCTAGGATCTGGACAAGAGCATACCATACTTAGGAGGTATGTCGGCTACCATCACATCCATCAAAATTGTTTTGGTTGGGTATTAGACCAGGGAGACACATAGATCTTTAATCAAGCCTAGGCACCTGACTTGGCTTGAATCAAATGAGAATAGATCTTTGTAAGGTCTTGTGATATCTAAGTCTAGTTTTTCCATTACAGATTTGGGCATTAAGTTGTGTGAGGCCCTGGAATCAAACATTGCATTGTGTAAAACCTTGTCATGGATGTTTAAACTGACATAGAAGGGTGGAACCCCTCCATTTGCTGTTTTTCCGTTGACCTCAGGACCAAACAGTAACTCAGGTTGATCATCTAGAACATTCACAGCATCTTTATTGTCTGATACTTGGAGTGACCTGTTGATCTGCTGTCTATACACTTCGTGTTTAGCCAATTCAGAGAGAGGGACAGATATCTTTAGCTTACTTATTTTTGTTTCCAAGTTAAAGGGATTTTCCATTTGAGTCTTGGCATTAAGTACAGCAGGTTTTTCCTTTTCAGCTGGGTTTTCAGTAATCCTTTCTTCATGATTGGTATGATTTTGAGTGAAATTGGTACCATATTTATTTTCAGGGATGGTGTTTGAACTTTCCTTTGAAGGATGGGGTGGGGCTGGCTGGTTTTCAGAGGGCTGTTGTTCTAAGATATCCTCCACAGTGACTTCTGTGGTATGGGGGTTTGTGTTATCAACGGATTCTGGAAGAACAGTCTTGTCCTTGGTCTTTTTTGGCTGCTTACTATCCTTTGGTTTAAGAGGTTCAGGTACATCTATAGTTCTACTCCTTAGTTTATACTGTTTATGTACCTCATATACTGCTGCGTCATAACCTTCCCTAAAATCAAATGATTCTCCTGACTTAGTTTGAAATTGATTGCGATTATAAACCTCTTGATCTTCTTGTGTTAAAAAGACCTGATGTTCACTGTCTAGACCCATTAGGTTGATGTGAGGATCCTCGGTTGGTTCACTAGATGTTGAAGCCTCAGCATAATTTTCTTGAAACGGAGGTCTAATATGTTGGTCAAGATCAGCCCTTCCAACATTTGGATTTTGATTTTTTCTAAAATTAGGGTTTCTAGCAGTACTTGGCTGACCTTCCCATGATGATTTTCTTTCTATGGTTTCTACCCTGTCCCCAAGTCTGTCCATGCCTCCGATGATTGCATCTAGCTTTTGTTCAAGTGCTGAGGGTTCTTCCTTAAAAGTGTTTCTTCTTTCAACTCTTGCCCGATTTCGCTGAGGGTTCTTCCTTAAAAGTGTTTCTTCTTTCAACTCTTGCCCGATTTCTTTTGGCAATCAGATTTGCCTCTACACTGACAGCTATGTTTTGCATGTCTGTGAGAGTCGCAGGGGCTCTTTCCCTTAGTTGATATGCCATATCAGCATCAAACCCATCCAGGAATTTGATTAAGGCTAAATCAGGTGGAGGCCTAAGATTTTGAGGAATGGCATCATAAACATTGTTGAATCTGGTACAATAATCTAGGACAGTTTCTTGTGGGCCTCTCCTTATGGTGTCATACTCAGATAGAATATGTAGTGGGTCTTTTTTCTTTTCCCATCTATTCAGGAAGGATTGATAAAGAGCACCCAAATTAGCTATGGAATTTGCAGCAAGTGCTCTGAACCAAGTTCTTACTTCACATGTTAAACTTTGAACAAAAATTTTCATTCTCACATCATCATCGTCTATTTCATAGTTTTCAAAGTAATCTTGCATTTTCTTGGTATGCTGTAAGGCAGTATATGTGCTGGTTCCATCAAAATAAGTGATCTTACTTTGGTAGTCCTGAGGCATAGCCCCAGGATTGCCAGGTAATTGTAGGGGGGCATAATGATTTTCCATATTTACAAGGATCAATGGGACAACAGGTAGAAGGGGAACAACTGGAACAACAGGGACAACAATAGCAGTTTGTGTATTGGATGGAGGTGTGAATAGTATGTTTTGAGAAGTGGATGAGGAAGAGGGGGAAGACGGGGTTATGTGAGGATGAACTGATGGTTTAGCAGGGGTTGGAATATAACTTTGCTGAACTGCCTTATGGCTAGAATCACACAATTATTCTGGTTACCTTTGGTTCCTAAGAATCTTGGGAATCAAATTAGGATTATCGAAAACAGGTGAAGGATTTGGGTCAGGATTTGACCTCGTATGCCTAGTTCTCTCTTTGGGAGCCAGCTTCCAAATTTGTTTTTGGTATTTTCGAGAATATTTTTAGAATTATCAAGGAACTGCTCAAATCTTGGAACAGCTATCTAAAGCAGACAGCAGTTGAAAAATTCGTTCTGTCCCCAGTGGAGTCACCAATTATGTTATCACTCAGGTTGTTCCCTTTGACTCCCAAGGGAATACGGCCGAGGTAACCACTAACCAATCTTTTGGCCACAGGTACTAGCCTACCTATAACCAGAGAGGGCTCTCTCTTTCTGATTTAACTTTGTTTTGATGAGGTTTTAGGCTAGCTATGATGCACAAGGTTTTGTTTTGAATTTGCTGGATGATGATTTCAGTCAGAACAGGTATGTTTTTGCAGGGTGATCTAGGCCATTGGGCATGGAGTCCAAGATGTTTAATTGCTTGAAATGTCTGTTTTGAAGAAACAGTGATGCTACAGAGCCAGATAGGTGTCTATGGAACAATTTTTTGAATCTGTAATATGATGGGATGAAATCAGGGAGTGAAAGGCAACTAAGGATCTTTCAGTAAACTGATATGGGAATAGTGGAAACATTACTTAGGAGCATTTGAGAATTCCTTAATAACATTTATGTTGATAGAACAAATACAAACATGAGCAACTAAGAATTCATGTTTATGATTAATTCTGAAGAAAACATATTTAACAACAGAGATTGAGCACAGGGTGTAATAAAACATTTCCTATGCCATTCTTTTTCTCTATTGCTAGACTAGTGAACATGCATATGGATTAAGTAGACATAAAAAAGACAAAACATAGTTCAGGATAACTTATTGTTCCATTAGACACCACAAGAATTCTGTAACAGCATGCAGAGCTTCATTGAGACATCAAGCAGTCAAGAGATATTGAATTTTTCCAGCCTTTGCATTAGATCATCTGAAAATATACAATATAATGTCTCAGAGAGAAAATCACCAACCCCAAATACGTTGTAAGGGGAGGTATATATACAAAATTTAGATACAAAAATATCTAGCTGATGAATTAATGGCTCATAAATATTGTGCCAACACCTGAAGAATTACAGCTGAGAGAGTAAATGATGAAATAACTGCTCAGTGCCTTAGCTGTAAAAAATTGTCAAAAAGTTTTGACTTTGTGACCCATTGAGTCGATTGGAGCCGTGTTGCCCAAAATTTGCGTGTTTCCTTTGCCTTGGCTTGCTGTCGTAGTGTCATGGTGAGTCACTTCTTTTACCCGCCCTGCCTGCTGTCCTGATGCTGCTTTTCAACTTGGGTTGACCTGAAGCTGATTAGGATAGACCAAACCGAGATTATTAAGGCAAAATTTACAGCATTGCTTGCCACCAGTCTTCCTTGGGCAGTTGGTGTCTTCGTACTTTATCAAAGTTTCATCTGCCTCTGTATACCTGTAAAAATTTGGTGGGACCTCAAACAAGTGATTAATCTCATGCTCAATGTAGAATAAATTTTCAAGCTTGTCATATAGGCTCTGCCCTGATGGAGGTCCTGTTTCCTCAGAAGTACTGGTGGATGCTGTGATCTAATTTTCAATAAAATTTGTCATCCTAGTGGCATATTGCTCACGGGTGAGCAGTCTTCCTGTTCCAGTCAATAGGCTGGGAAATCCTTTATCTTGCAATGCTCCCATTCTAAGTTTGTAGTCATCTACCTCAGCCTGCATTTCATGACATTTTCTTTCCACGGTCTGCACAAAATTTCTGAGGGTCGGCACTTTTTAACTATTAGAACAACATCTGTTCTGTTGCTGATGTTTAAAGCTGCCAACTCCTCCTTGGTGTGATTATTGAGGAAATGTGTCATCCTGTTGGCTTGCTCAGGCTTATTCCCTAGTGCTGCTCTGGCCTTCTGGCTTTCAAATTGTGCCTGGCCTATTAACTCCATCTGCTCATGCATTGTTTTGATTGACTTCCACTTCTTGGTAATGGAGTAGTCAATCCGGGCCCACAAAATCTTTTTTATTTCTGCCATAGTATTTTCTAATTTTAGTTCCTTCTCTAAGGCCTTTATTTTGTCCTTTAGGGCCTTAATCTCTCTGGTCTGCTCTACTACTCATTTTGGATTTATCATACTTAGTTTCTAGCTCTGCCAATTTCTCTTTGGCTTGTTTGATTCTTGTAGCCTGCAGTTCCAGTTCTTTGACAGCTTTGGTCAAATCATCCAGGCTTATGTTAGCCTCAAGAGCTGTTGTTGTTGCTGCTGCCACATCTGTTGTTGTTCTAGCCGTTGCAGGGGTCATTGCTACCTCTGTAGTTGCTGCAGTAGTTGGGGCAGTTTGAGGAGGTTGGGAGGTTGATTCTCCCTGTTTGTCTTGAGGTGCTTTTTCTGGCTCCCCTTCTAGATCAACCACTCTTTGGTTAAGCTTCATCAATAGATCCAATTGATCCTCAGCTTCCTTTTCTTTCTGCAATTCTCCTGTTTGAGGGTGCTCAGTAGGAAGCAATTTCAGTCTCTTATTTAATGCAGTAATGTCATCATCTTTTTTCTTCATAAGGGCCCTCACACCCTTAGGATCTTTAGGATCATGTCCTAAGTCCACAATAATGTCCTCCAATGTTTTGATTCTGTTATCTTTGGCTGTGGAGGACATTCTCTCTAAGTCTAGCTGAGTGTTGGTGTTCTTCAGAGATTCTTTTAATTCATGGGCCATTGTGGCCCTATCTACCAATGTGGCATAGACCATTTCCCCTGTTTGCTTATGCAACTCTATCTGATCCATGGGGTGAATGTCCTTTGCCATGACCTCTAGCTTTGTTCTAACAGAATCTGCAGCTGAGTGAGGCTGCAGTATTTTGGGTTTGAAATGGCTGAGGACTATCTTTTCCTCTTTCATATCATACGGTGCCATCAGCCTTTCTTGCTTGGCCGGCATTGCCTTGAGAAATTGGTTGTATAGCTGCACTCTTAGCAGCTCATTTTGTGCCTTAATTTCTTTGAAAGTGGCCTTGGTACTGGATGGCTTCTTGCTTTTTTGTGTGGAGGAGGATACCTCCATGCCATGTTGTCCTTCCTGCTCTTGTTGAAAAGAGCTTGTTGTTGTCTGCTGGCTATCTTATTTTTCTTTCCTTGGGCTTTCAAGGATCTCTTCACTGACTTCTTCTATGATTGGAGAATCAACCCTTTGCCTTTTGGCTTCGGGTTCCTGAGTGGACCCACTAGCAGGTGTAGACTCCTCTCGCTCTCATTTCTTGTCTCTTTCCTCATGTGCAGGGGTCTATAAGGCAGGCACTGTTGGTGCCTCTGTTTGTGGTGGAGGAGTCTGTTATTGCTGCTGCCCAATTGAGGAGGCAGGCTTTTCTGTGACTATTTATTTTTCTGCACCCATTATCCCCTTGCCCTTTTCTATAGTTGTTGCTGATGTAGATGGCCCTTGGGTGGCTGGTGCGGTTGCAGCAGTGGATGTGCCTTCCCCAATTTTATGTGGCTGTTTGAAAGTTACCTGCTGCACAGAATCTAAGCTAAGAGTTTTTTCTAAATCCTTGACATTCTTTTCCATTATTTCTTCTTGAGTTAGTTCCTCAACTAATGTGCCTTGCAACCATTCATCTTGGTTGGCATACTACTCAATTTGTGGATATTTACAGTGATCATACCCTAGCAGCCTGTATTTGACTCTTCTAGCACTAATGAAGCCTTCGGGGTCATAAGGGACCCACCAGAAGCTTCTCTTTAGTTTATATTTATCTCTGAGAATTTGATCAGCCTCTTGCCAACCCTCTTTCTTATTCATGATAAAGGGGTCCATATGGTCTTTGAATTTGAGGTGGGATTTCTTCTTGGCACTATGAAAGTGGGTGAGGTCAGAACTAATGAGTTGCCTATAGTATTCCAAGGTGAACAATCGCATCAGTACATATCTTGGGAGCCTATATGGACAGAGCTCACAGCCATAAATTCTGATGACTATATGGTTTTGATATAGGTACCAATCACCTATTTTATAATTCTTAGACAGCTGCAAAGTTTTCTGGATCTCAAATGATAGTCTAGGAGGAGGGGATCTCATCAAGAGGCAAGAGACTGGGTAAACAAATTGGTCAACAAACTCACAGTAAGAATATGCTGAATCTTGAACTTGGTGGAAAACTGATGACCAGAAGATAACTGACCTCTTCTCTCCCCTAGAATCCAGTTTCTTGATGGGGCATTGAAAGACTTCAGACTGGTAATACATGATTAAATGGTAGATATATGATGAATATTTGAACACACCCTCCCTATCCACTTTCAAGAGCTGGTCATGTATTTTATTGGCTATAAACTTGGCAAAGTTATATTTGTAAGCAGGAGGCTGGCCTGGGCTATATGCAGCTAATAATACCAGCACTGTCTCATCAATGTGCTCACTAGTTTTGAAGCCAAGCACATAAGAGATCATATCAACTAGGAGCCTGCCTACATCAGTGAAATGGACATATAAGAAAGGAGGTGGCCCTGTAGGCTGGCGGTCTGCCCTCATGAATGTCTTGGTGATCTTTTCAATGTGAGCAGTGGAAAGTTTGGCGCCTGCATCTAGCAAATAGTTCATGGATAAGGGAAACAGCAACTGAGTCTGCTTGAAATTGAGCATTTGGTTGATGGAGTCAGGATTGATGTGGAAACGTATGCTCCCAGATGGAGACTTGATAGTTCTCTGAGTTGGATCATAATTCTCAGCACATAGGCGGATGATTTCTGGAAAAATATTAACAGATGGGAGGAAATAGTAAGGCAGATTGGACTCCCATATCCCATATGTGTCATTGTTGCTCAAATAGCTATCTCTCAATTGGCAGAAGGTCTGTAAATGGTTCCTGTCACCCACAAGATCTTGGATAAGGTAATCTCTGTCAGCAAGAGGCATGGCTTCAAGCTCCTTGTTTGGTGGATTCATAGGAGTGACACTGAGAGCTGATGGTGTAGCCATTGTAGAACTTTCAGGTGTTGACTATAGAGTGCAGTTTCTTAGTATAACAATCTGAATATGATAGCTTATGAGGCTTAGAAGTGAGGTGGCAGAATGAGTGCAGCTGGGGCCAAAGTTGCCTTTTGAAAGGAGCAATTTGAAGACTGAACTTTGGTTTCTTCTGGTGAATTCTCAGGATTTATAGACAGGGATGGCAATTGCAGAGGAGACAAGGATTACAACTTGGTATAATGAGGTCTTTAAATCAAAAACTTGGCAAAAGGGAACAATGTCGGGCAGTTGGGAGAGTAAGTCAAATTTAAGCCCGAAAACGACTGTGCAACGGTGAAATTATGTATGGTGCCTGGCTATTTTGAACAGAGGGTGCTTTAGATTATTTTAGGCTAACATTAACAGGCCAACACCATTAATTTAGGAGTTCTTAGGCAATTCAGTGGAAAATTTGCAGAGAATGGGAAGAACACGGGCAAACGGGTTGGTTTTGGCAAATACCTGGTTTAGCCAATGTCGAGGGTCGTCGAATTGATGAGAAGACGGAGAATGTCGTTGAATTGGCGGGTGGCAGCGTCCGCAACAGTGAATTTGAAATCTGGAGGTAGTTCGAGGTGACTAGCGAAACGACGCAGCTACGTTTGTATCACAAAAATGACACAAAACTATCACTTTTGGCCTCTTTAAGAACAAATTTGCTGCATATGCGCTTTTGGCGCTTTTCCGCGATGACTTCAGCATGACGTCATCAGCGGGCCCCAGGTACAGATGGTGACATGGATGCTGACTGGGATGACATCTTGGCGGGACACGGTGGCGGAATGCGGGAGTGGCAGGACAAAGTGGCGGGTGACGTGGGATAGTGGCGGGGGCCCGGGCATTTCGTCGTGCTGACGAGGTGCTGACGTAATGGGCGCGGCTGGTTTGAGGGAAGCGGTTTCTGGTTTCCCCGCACCGGCTTTGGGGAAAGGTGGTTTCGGGGGGACGGCTCCGAACACCCCGGGTTGCCGACACCTGGTCGGGGTACGGTAGCAAAACCGCCCATCCCCTAGATGTTAAAGGTCGGTACATCTGGGGCCCATATCACCCGCCCACCATTGGATCAAGCCCAACGGGAGATCAATGGCTGGTGGGGCCTACTGTGTGGCACGCAAGTTTAGAAGCGGGACCCGCCCAGTATTAAATTAATTTTTAATGGCGCGGGCCCAAACCTTGGTCGGGCGGGTTTTTTGGTTTCAAATCAATTCATGCGACGGCGACATAATACATAGTAAAAGGTTTTTTACCCACTTTTACCAAAACATTGGGTTTTAACTTTGAGGGGGTAATTATTTTGCAAGGGTTTTTTAGGTGAATGGTGGTTTGGGTTTAGGCTATTAATTTAACCAGGGGTTAGATTAATTCCTGGGTAAAGACTCGGAAGGGTTGACTATAGTCCCAGATGGACTAATGTCTCCCATGACATGTTATTTAGCTATAATGCTAAAAGGGTGGGATATTTAATATATTTTTGGGAATTTTCTATAGTTTTTGTAAGAAATAGGGGTGGGGATGTTCTTAGGGAGCTATATAATAAGTTTAGAAGTTAATATGGATATGTGGGGTGAAGTGGGAAACCAGAGATGGATGAAGTGTGAAGTGATGACTTTACACAAGAAATGTGGCTTTCACAAGGGAGGAGTGCAGGGAGGACTATTTAGGCAGATCCTAAAGTCCTCAAGGGGGTGTTAGTAAGAAATCCTTTGAAGGGGAGTGAGGGAAGTTAGACATGCCTTGATAGTTCTGCCATATAGATCATTGTTCTTGCCTTTCTCTTATTGGTGAGATCAGATATGATCTTCCATATATCATGTGTTTAGATCTTGCCTCTGCAACCTCCAATTGCCTACCCTGCCTAATAGCTCTAACATTCTTTCTTCTTTTTGATGGGTGCACTTAGCCTTGCAAACCCTGATAATCCTCTTTTCTTTTTGCTACCCTCCTATCTAAATCTACCCTTATATCTTCCAAGGACCCAGATTAAGCAATTGGGCTCCTCCCTTTCTCTATCCAGCTAATCATCTGTCAAGCTTGAGCTATTTGAACAGGTATTCATTCTCTAGTCTAGAACAGGCAATTTAAAACATGGCATGGCCCAGCTTGAACTGTTGGGTCACCCATCAAGATAGCAGTGGCATTTAGGATGTCCACTTTCCTGGTCTTTCTTTGGGGTTCATTTCATTTGTTTTTTCTAACCAATTCATTTTCTTGCCTTTTGATTATTCTTTTAAGGCATATCCTCTTTACATTTTTTAACTGTCTGCTTCTTTTACAAAAAATGGAACCTTTGTATCACCAAAGATGAACATTTTTGGTACTTCCACTGTCAATCATGAAAAATGAAATCCTATTGGTATAGGAGACTAACACAAGCCGCACGCCCTCAAAGCATCAACTGAAGGCTGATGATTCCATGTGGCAGCATCCACGTCCTCATGCTCTCATTCACACCAATCTAGCATGATGTACTCTCTGCATCAAGTATAAAGACAAATTAAATTGCTAGAAATTATTTTGTGTGGTCCATTTTTGAGAATTTTTGTGTTAAAAACCCTTGCGACGGGGACCGCACCTTCCGGGTTAGACACAGTGCGTGGGACCGCACTTTGTCTACATGGAAGGTGCGGACCCTAAGCATTTTCCCAATGGAGAAAAAGTCAGGGTCCGCAGGCCAGTGGTGGTAAACCTGCGGGCCCTCGCGCGTGGGTTTTATGCCTAAAAACCCTCCCAAATATGAAATAAATGATTAAAACAAAAAATGAAACGGTTAAAAATGAAGAGTGGGATGATGTGGATTACCTAGACAAGACGGCGTTCGATTCCAACGGTTGGATTTCCTGCAATCTTCACGGGAAGTTATCTGAGCAAAAGCACTATTTTCTCACCCAAACTCAAATGGTAAAAATGAATTGACAAAGGCCCTTTTTATAAGTTTTTTGAGTAAATAAATTGCAAATTTGTTTATGTTTCACTTTGAAAAGTTATTTTTGCGACATTTTTATCTATTTCAAACAGGTATGAGTAATTTTTGTGTTTTTGTGCAAGATAACAGATTATTCAAGCGAAATCTATCATTTTCGACGAAAAAACATTTAGAGTCATCTTTAAGCTCTTTTCTGACTCTTGAAACATGAAAAGATTACCGAGTGTTTCTTTTAAACTCGTTAAAATAGAATTAAAAGACGGTCCACTTACAGCGCTTTTCCGACCATAAAAACATGAAAAGATTGCCGGATTTTTGTCGTTTCAAATTTGATATCGGTTATAAAACGACGTGTCATTGATCGCTTTTTTACTTTTTCGGATCAAGGGCACTAATTACGAAAAGTACTCCCTGGTCGTAAAAGATCAAGCGGTTCTCTCAAGTATTATTTTATACTTTTTCGGGTTTGGGAGACACAAATTTACGAAAAAGGTCAACCCTGGAGTCTTCTTAAGTTTTTTCAGACTCTCTAAAATTGAAAAACGCCTTGTTTCTCCTATACTAGACTCGTTAAAATTTCACAGTAAAGGACCTGTTCAATTACAAACAGGAACGAACCATTCCTTCTTAGGGTTCGAATTTAAACTAAGTTGGACTCATCCGAAGGATGAGCTTATAATCAAGAAAATGTTATCCTCCTCAAGCTTGTCAAAAATAAAGAGGTACTTGCCAGAAATGGTGGGGGAAAAGAGAGAAAAATGAGCCTGTTTGTCATACTTTGTAACCACTCTTGAACACAACACTTTTATTCACCTGGGTTGGGAAATCCTTTGCCTAACAATTGATCAAGCCACATTGAAAGTCTTCAGCCGGTTTTTGGGTATTAACTTTGGGTCAATTGTCACCAAGCCATCTGTCGTGTCGTTATGTGTTCAAGAGGTCACTGCCAATAAGCCATTCATCTGCAGAATATCTTTCATCCATCTTGACCATCCCTGAGTCAGTCCTTGCAACTAAATTTCTTCAACTTGATCTATGATTTCGTGTTATGGGCTTGCCTACGACGAATCGCTTTCTATCGACATCAGCTCATTATCTAGAAAGATGATCTAGGAATCGCCAGTACCTTGAGATCTGCATGCCTCAATGGCAGGTTTCTCGCCTTTGATGACAATTTACATCATTGACTTTCGATCAAAGGATTCCATGACATGTTCGACATCAACACATTTATTCGCATCTCATGGATTGTACTGGGTACTTTGAGAGCCATTGACATCACTGGTGGTTTCTCTCACACTTGTTAATAGTTTACATCATTGACTGGTAATCAAGTGGTTTCTACCATGTTCGACATCAACACATTCATTCGCATGGATAGAATCGTATTGTTTCGGGAAGTAGAAATAAAGACCCTGGATCTAGTTTCCACAATCCAGGCTGCGAGGAATTTTGTATTCATTATATAATGGACTATTCATAAACAGATGGCTGCATCCATACTGTGTCCACATGAGTCTTTACTTGTGATGTTTTACAAGATCGTTCCTATATCAAAGCAGTAGTTAGTTTTTCTAGTCAGTTTTGATCTGAGTATGGGAATGCCTACCTCAGCGATGATATGATCTCATATATATATCTTGCATTGAATGTTTTTACAGGTTCCAACCGGGCTCTCCACAAGATGATCCTCGAAATGATAAAGTACTTCACTCTTCCTAAATGATAAGAAATCCTCATCTACTAGAGACTTTGCACTTTAGGGGGCAATCTGTTACACAAAAATATCATCACCATGATTATTTGCAGTCAGTATGGGTCTATCATCACTTGTACTGTCCTCCTAAGCAAGTCTCAGACCTCAGCTCTTCAAATCAAGATTTGAAAATGAGAGAAAGACATTAAAAATCAATGTAATTCTTGTTCCACACTTTCTCTCACGGTCACCTGCGGTCTCGCACCTTCTGTGTACAAAAACTACGGACATGCCCGCTCTGTCCCTAACGGTGTAGGTGCGGACCCCTGTGAAAGTCAAAAGGCGCAAGTTTTATCTTAAAAAACTCACTTTGGGTTAATTCTAGAGGTTTCTAGAAGGAATTTTGACGTGGATTGTTCGCTCTGAGGTGGTTAATGCATCCCAAAAGAGAAGGAGCTAATCCCTTGATGAGAGGAGCTATCCCTTTGAAGGAGGGCTTTATCCCTTTGAAGGAGGACCTAGTAACCTCCCCCCATTGCACTATAAATACAGGCATTGGGCTGGTTGTTAGGGAGGTTAGAAGCTGAACATTTTTGAGGGTAAATGCTGGTGAAATCAAGACTTCCTAGTTGAGCTTAAGAGGAGAGATCACATACCTTTTTGGCTTCATTGGGGAGTGAGCGAAACTTGTCAAAGTAGAGGAGACTTCTTGCTGGACCCTGGGAGGAGCTTGTACAGCGTCAAGGAAAAGGTTGTAAATTTCTTCTTCTTTTGAATTAATACAATCAAACTCATTTTTCTCAATGAGTATCTCATGTTATTTGTTTCATGGACTCCTTGACTTTCATGTTAAATATGTTTTATGCAATTGGATTTTCAGGTGCTATTTAATTTGTTTTCCTTGTTTGTGTTTGCAGATTCAGGACAAAGGAGCTCATTTGGATCGAAGGAGCGAGGGCATCCACAAGCTTGCGTTGGACCTAAGGTAGGCCCTAAAAACACTTGTTTGCCATTGTTAATCAAAGCATATTTAGAGAAAGATAGTGTCTGGTTGGTTTGCTTGTCATTAGGTCTTCTTTAGATTCTAGGAAGGTCTATCTTGTTCGCAAGATCGACTTATTCCATGTGACACTATCCCTGTCCTCTAAAGTATTTTCTACCCATTACAATTCGTTGGCATAATTTTCTATTTTAGTGATATGGTGATGAATATAGGGAGCCATATTGTTTTTTTTCCTTCTTTTGTAGATGAAATCCAAGGGATCATATCTCCATATGAATCTTTGTTTTAGATTTAATATTTGAAGGATTAGGTCCATCTCCTTTCCATATTCTCTGTTATTACAAATAAAGGGACCTAATTGGCCTTTGATTTTGAGTTGGGCTTTCTTTTTGGCTTTAACAAAGTGTACCTCATCTGAATTTATTATCTGTCTATAGTAGTCCAGGGAAAATAACCTCATTGGGAGGTATTTGGGTAGTTTGTATGGGGCCAGCTCATAGCCATAAATCCTGATCTCAGTGTGGTTTAGGTACAAGTACCAATCCCATACTTTGGATTGTTTTTAGAGTTACAGGATCATCTTTATATCTGAACTGATCGTTGGAGGAGGGCTGCCTATTAGCATTGTCACAATGGGATGTACAAAAAGGTCTATGAAGTCTGTATAGGAATATGGAGAGTGATATTTATGGATCAGTGGAGTCCAGAAAATTACTGATCTAGGGCGACCTTTTGTGTCAAGCTTCTGGAGAGTAAATGGGAACTTATTTTCTTGGTAGTATAGAAAAAGGTGATAAAAAATAGTGTAATACTTGAAGACTCTCTCATTACTCACCATAAGGAACTGGCCATGCATTCTATTGGCTATAAACTTGGCATAATCATAAATGACAGCAGAAGGCTGACCTAGAGTGAAGATGGACATGAAAGCCAGGATAATTTCATCTATATACTCACTGGTGTTATAAACTAGGACACTAGATATCATTGCTACAATGTCCTGGCCAAATGGGGAAAATATGGTATACACAAATGGAGGGGGTTCTTTAGGGGTATACTTCTCTTCCAAAATGAAGGTTTGGATTATTTGGGCCAATCTTGCAGGACTGAGCCTGGGAAATAAGTCCAACATATCTCCAATGGAGAGGGGAGTCAAGTTTTGGCCAGGATGGATTTATAGCATCTCATTGATAGATTCAACAGTGATGGTGAAAGTATGGTCTGGTTAGGGGACATTACTGCTTTTTGAATGGGGATATAATTTGCATGGTAGTAATGGAAAAATTTTGGGAAAATGTGAACTTCATGGAATTTGTACTAAGGCAAATTAGACTCCCAAAAACCAATTTTATCAACATGGTTCAGGTATTGGTCTCTGTATCGGTAGTATAGTTTAAGAGGGGATTCATGTACAGAGGTGTCCTTTATCTGGAGATCCTTATCAGCCAGGGTGAGGTGGTCTAGGTCCAGATGAGGAGTGGAGATAGGTCTAACATCCATTGCAATTGGGGCAACCATTCTCAGTCCTTGTGGATTTGAGAGTGAGGGAGGTGATTTTCAGTCTCTTAGGGAAATGGTGGCTCAGTACAAAGTAGGTTTGAGTTGCTAGAGTTTCTTTAATTAATTTTTTACCTTAACTAAGAAAACTGAATAACTGGTTCAGAAATTGACAGGTTTTTCTAGTGAATTATGGCTTAAATACTTGGAATTAAGGAGAACTGGCTCTGAACAAGGAGACTGGAAACTGCGAATGGTTGAAAAGGCTCTGAGTAGGCTGGAAAGAGAACTAGATGCTCTGTGGCATATTTAGGGTGCAATTGGACATAGGTTGATAGCTTTGATTTTTGCGGGTGCGTGCATGGAGGTTTATAGTCGAAAAAATGATAAAAACAAAGGATTTGGGGCTTTTTGGCTTTATGCACGAAAGTCAATTTCAACAAGTATGCGTGAACAATAGTCATTTTGTCATATAGTGGGATGAACATTAACCATTTTGGCGTGTAGTGGTTGGGCAGTAAATAGTTTCCTTCGCACCGCTTTTGGGTGCTTGGTGGTATTGGGGGGAGGCCTCCCGATTCCATACATTGAATGACCCATAGCATTGGGGCCCAACTGAAAACAAAATTTTTAGGCAGGTATTGTTCGAACATCGGGCTTGTCCGAAATGGATAAGGGCCATCAGATGTGGAGGGGAGCGATCATGCAATGATCAGACGGGGGAGTTGCACGGAGGGTAGTGAAGGTCCCGACTGGCACTTAAATGCAGCGGTTTTTGAGTTAACGAGGGATTAAGGCAGGGTTAAGGCTTCAGGGTCATTAGGAGAGGGATTAACTAGATTTTTGCCTAACTTAATCGTGGATCGATTAGTTAGTGGGTTTTTCAGGGTTTGGGTAGAAAATCATAGTTTATATAATTAAACTAGGGTGCGGTTAATTTATATAGGAGTTAAATATATACGGGGAAATGGATTTTTATCGAGATTTAATAAATAAAAATTAGTAATTAATAAAATGAGAAGAAAGGGGAACAATACCCTAAGTATATGATTTTTATGTTTTAATGCTTTTCCCATAATTACATCAATATATGATATGGTGTTTTGTGGGTTTTTGATATGAAAATGATTTATGTGGGGGAATAAATACTTTTCCTAGGTAAAAGTATTTTAACCTTAGGAAAAGAGTATTATTAAGGAAAATGAATGAACTGAAGGGGTAATGACTTTTTGTGAGGGGGTTTTAGTAATTATTGCCTATAAGTCATTGAGATGAAGGTCTGATCCCTCCAAAAGTCAGAGAAATGCTCTGAGCCTCTTTGACTTAAGGTTTTTAAGTACTTTGAACTTTATTGTGGGAATTTAGTTAAGTAAAAGGTGAAATGAATAAGGGAAGTTAATTAGTTGACTTTGATATCCATTTGCATGCTTAATTGCCCATTCACATTTGGAACTTTTTATTATGAGAATAATAAATATGCTTTTTTCTAATCAATCATCATACTTCTGCAACCTTTCTTCTACTTACCCATCTACTCATCCTACCATTTTTACTTCTCTTTATTAGGGTGTATTTTGGCTAGTAAACCCTTATCAAACATTTTTCTTTCTCTTTACAATAGTGAACTAACTAAACCTATCATTATTACATCCAAGGGCTTAGATTAAACAGTTGAGCTCCTTTTATTTACTCTACCTATCTAATCATTTGCCAAGATTAAACAGTTTGGTTAGATTTTTATTCTCTATCTATAGACATGAAAATTGAAACATGAAATAGCCAAGTTTAAACATTTTGACTATCATGGATTGTGGCAAAGATTACAAACTGCACATAATCATTTATTATGCACAAAAAGTAAATAGTATTGGCATTTTGGCTTGCTCACTTTCATGGTCTTTTTTCTTTTCTTGGGGTTCATATTTTTCATCTTCTTTTTTTTTTACCTTTTTGTTGTTTTTGTCATTTGATCATTCTTTTAGGACATGCCCTCTTTATATTTTTTAATTTTTTGAATATGGAAAACATTTGCAAAAAGAAAAGGTATGTACATATTACAAGTTTAATCTCAGACATTCAAAAATTATGACTCCTATTGGTATAGGAGCCTAACAAAGACAACAAACTCCAAAGCTCAAGAACTAGAAATATGTGTTTTTGGAGCTGCTGAAGGGTTTCTTCCTAAATTCATGGTTCCAAAGGGAGGAAGTGAGGCTGAGACACCTTTTGATAACCTTATGGTGATCCTTTTTCTCCCTGCTAACTTGATAATTTAAAGAAGGCACAAATGGAAGCAAACTAACATACAACCAATCTAATCTACGCTGTTGTAATGGGAATGCAGCTACTAAGAAAATGAAAAATTAAACTATGAATCTATGCTAGCATAAATATACAATAAATAGGAGCCTTGGCTGCAAAGGTTGGGACCTAACCCAAGAGCTTGAGCCCTCAAAGTTAGCTCAGTGCTGGCTCAAAACAAAACTCATTCTTATTATAAAAAAAAATACATTACATCAAAAACTGTCACAAGTCTTGCAGCTCGAAAATAGAGTAGAGTTTTAAAATCAAAAATCTGAATCCTACTAAGGTCCTAGGCCACTCTACTTATACATCTAAAGTCTCCAACGACTTCGTTAAAATTAGGAAGGCTCGGCTCCCAAAATTGAGATAAAATGGTGCTTTGTCTTTCACTTGTTTGGCTGCCTTCTAGTCCTCATGATTTGGCTGTTTGCACTCCGAGATGATGGAGGAATATTCGAATGGAGGGGTAGTAAATGAAGAGGATTTCCCTCCTGTAATTCCTCTCCCTTGTTCCATTCAAGTTTTGACCATGTTTTTTGCCAAAATTCCTTGCTTTTATCCTTTAATCCCGTGTTAAATCCACATTAGACCACAAAGAAAAATATCCAACTCTAACTCATCTCATAAACAAAATATAATCAAAAGTATGCAATAAGTTATGAGAATAGTTGGTTTGACTAAGCTAGGACGTGAATTAAGGCCCATATAATTACCCAATGATGAGGCTCATCATCGCCCCCCTACTGAAAGTGTTGCTCATCCTTTGAGCAACTTAGTCAATATCCATGTCCTTCATGGCTTTGGTAGCCTCTCTGACATCACATGCCTCTGTTGTGGTCTCTTCTTCTATCTTTTCTACTTCTTCCCACTACCTCTTTTCTTCTTCTTCTTCTTTTCTCCCTTCTAGCATCCCTAGGAGTAGTGGTGGACTGAGTTTTAAGACTATCCAATTGACCTTCAACATTTGCATTGATTCCTTATACATAGGTGTCATGTTGAGTGCCTCTCTCAACCTTTGAGGGGAGTGATATTCTGTTATATTCAAGTTGTGTGGCAGTGTGTTCCATCTCCTTAGGTAGGTATGTATACTATCATCTCCTAGCAACCTAAACATATCCTCAAAATGTGAAACTGCTTGCTCTTGGGTAGCAAGATATCTAGGTTCCATCTAAGGATCATTTGCAATCACATTATGGGTGCTGACTAGGGCCATGGGATTTGATTGTTTAGCCCTGATGAAAAGAGGTTCATTTTCGTCTCAGGCCAATATTATTTTCATCTCTACAACTCTTGACTCCTCATGGTTCATCCATGATGCCAAAGCCATTAATTGTAGATCTCCTAGCTTGGCATTAGGGTCCCAAACATTCATGTCTATGAGGTCCATGTTGTGTAAAATAAAACTCAGCCATTTTGTCTCTATCCTATAGTGTACTTTGATCACAAAGATCAATAAACTGCTTGTAGTCTTGAAATGGCATGGTTCCCCTCCGTGCTAGTGTCTTAATCTAAAATTGTAGCCATTGTTCTTTGAGGAAAAGAGCATAGGATTTAGCTCACATCCAACACTGGATGGCCTCCAAGGTGAGGCTGGCCATATATGCTAGTTGGTTCTCTCTTTCCTGCAGCTATCCCCTCATCCATGTATTTTCTCTCTCAAGTTGACTTCTCATGATTGCTTCTCTATCCCTTAAGCCACTTAGCTCTTTGCCCATTTATTTGAGTTTCTCTTCCATGTGCCCAATATCTTCCACCCCTTTTGACTTGGAAATTTGCATCCATCAGTGGGTTTAGGCCCTCTCCTTCTCAAGTTCAGAAAACAATGGGATGGCAAGTTTTTGAGGTAGTACCCTGCCTCCTTCAATAAACCGGTAATAGGAGTCTAGGTTAAGTTGGGGGTTTGGTTCCTTTGTCTTTGCGTCTTCTTCTTTTGTTTCTTGCTACTTCCCTACCTTTCTTTCCAATTTTTGTGCTTCCTGTAGTTTCAGCAGAGTATCCTGTAGGACTTCTTTTGCTTCCTATAGGTTTTGTTGTGGATCCTATAGGATTTCCTTACCCATTGAGGAAGTTTATTTAGTATTAGGCCTCCTTACATATGTGATTGGTGACTTAGGGGAACACATTTTGTCTCTTTGAGTACGGGAATATTCAATCTCAATAGGGATTTTTGTTGATATTTCTACCTTCCCTTGTTTGATTCTTGTGCTCTTTCTTGTTTTGAAAAATAGGGGGTTTTCCTCCTTTTTCCTTTTTTCTTGACTGGGGTGCTGAGAGAAGTGAGGGAAGCTACTACCTCCCTCTTAGTGGCCTCTGGAGACACCCTATGTGACTCCTCTTTGTGTTCTTTCCCTTTTGTTTCAATGCCTTCTTCCTCTCTGTTTTTTCTATCTTTTTCCTCTTTGTTTTTCATGTTTTCTTCCTCTTGTGGTTCTTCCTCATCTCCATCACTTTCTTCCTTAACTTCCTCCTCTATTTCATCATCATCCTCATTCTATTCTCCCTCTTCTTCTTTTGCTTCATCATGTTTCTTTTTGTCAACTTCTTCTTCATCCATCTCATCTTTATCTAGATTTGTATCTTCTTCTTCATGTTTTGCCTCCTCCTCACTGACAGAAGGACTAACATCATAAGTGAGGGTTTTGATGTCATCCTTTGCTAGCAAGTCTCTAAAGACTAACCATGTTATAGGGATTTTGAGGTTTTGGAGGGCATCCTCAATGAGGATCCTAATCAACCCATGGTGAGCCAATTGTTGGGAATTCCCTTCCTTTACTTTGTTGCTAGAGTCTAGGAGTGATTGCATCAAGAAATAGGGTATGACGAGTCATTGGTGAACTAGTGTTTCTACCCCAAATCTTAATTATTCAAGGATCCTGAAATGGTAGCCATAAACAACACTATATCTACCCTCACATGAGATATACTTGATGAGTTGGTATCCTACCTCACTCCATGGGTATGGCAGACTGTCCCTCCTTACTCTATTTTTATCCTCAGTGGGTTCCTCACATTCTAAAAAGAATTTCCCTTCTTCCATTTGACTGTCTCCTTTTTCTTCTTTTCTCCATGGAATTCCTAGGGGAAGTGTGGTGACCCTATTAATGAGCTCTGGGGTGAGATCTATAGTGAGGCCTCTAACTAAAACAGTGGAATGGATTCTGCTATGTGGATTGAGGGAATGAGAAAATTCTTGAGCCACCTCATCATCATACCCTGTGAATTTTTCAAAAAACCCCATCAAGTTGTGTCTTGTAAATATTTCAAGCACCTGGGGGTGTTCTTTCATCCTCACAGTGTTTGTGGGTTCTCTCCTATTAAACCCTCCTTTCATCTTGCTTGTGAAACTTGAGGGAAAAATGAGAGGGTTGACACAATTTTTTTAAATGCAGGAGCAAAATAGAGTTAACTGTGTGTGTAATTCACCTCTCACAGTTTCTAAATTCATTAGATTTTAGAGCATTTCTTGTTAATTTGTTTGTAAATGAGGATGGAATTTTAGAGCCTACCTCTTTAGAATGGTGGTAGTGGACAATTCCTATGATATCCTTGGTTGAATTCTTCTATGCCTATCCTATAGACTGACTTTGTGTATCCTGTAGATTGATCCGGTAGACTGTATCCTGTAGACTGTATCCTATAGGAATTCTTGTGGATGCTTGATCCAGGTGGATATTGGTGGCCACCTGCCAAGTCCACCTGAACCCCCACCATTGTGTCTCTCAGCATTTTCAGTTTCCTTAATTGTAGCACAACTTACTATTTTTAGTAGTTTTTTGGGTCCCGAACTTCCGGAGCCGTTTTGAGGCCCTAAACGACGTTTTTTGGGAAATCTGGGGCAACATGGGTCCATGGACCGATGTTGCCTCCCAAAGTGGCAGTGCTCGGATAGATCTTTCTAACGAGCTATTGTACGCGTCAAACGAAGATCGTATGCCAAAGTTACAACCCTGGGAAGTTGGTGTACCAATTTACCCAAACGGGGCCCACAGTTTGGCGTTTCATCTTCTAGGGTTAGGTTTTGGAATGTTAAGGGTTTTCCATTGTTTCTCAACAATAAATAGGCCTTTGAGCCTCATTGTAACACAGTTCAGAGGCATGTAGCCACCACATCTCTTCTCAGAGATAAGCTACCATCGCCCTAGCTAGTTTATTTCCATTTCTGGTTGTAAGCATATTTCAGTATTTTCCATTAATGAAATGAAGTATTATTTCCGCTGCATCTTTGTGTATATGGTTATCTCTGTAATTTGTTGCGTTCCTGTTTAAATCCGGATCAATGCTCCTGTAGGAATTCCTTTGTAGAACGATGGATCCTTGCTATCGGTGGGTGGCGAGATTTATGAGAGGGACTTGAGTGAGGGAGTTTCGAGGAGGTGGAATGCACTAATGCATGTGAACGATGTTTTATTTCCCTTTATGGTGTTTTGGGGTGAGGTGGTGTGCTGGCAACAGAGGTACGTTGCCATTTTTGGACCATTGGTCCCCACTACCACCTCATCTCCACTCATCGTAACTAGCTCCCACTTCGTAGATCCATGGTTTAACCACTTCTTGTCCTACTCCTCCTCTGTCTTTGAGTTGACTACAACCACATGTGAGAGGAAACTCGGTTTGCATGTGCTGACTGAACGAAGGTGGCCAAGTTAACTGGCCACCTTTTCACTTATAAACCAACTATCTCATGACTCTTACAACTTTTGATTAAATGATTTATATGAGTGAGTGAGCGGGATACTTCCCTGTGGTTTTGATGCCCTGCTGGAGTTGTCGAAGATCAGAGGTGTTGCGTTGTTTATTTGTTGCATGTCATTCTCTTTCCTCCTCTTGTTGTCTGCTAATGGTTTCTTGGCTATTGCAGGTATCCTGACTATGGATCTGATGTTGTTGCTGCTATGGAGCTCTTAGATCATCCTAGTGAAGACCTGTAGCTGTTCATTGGAATTCTGTGGGATAGGCTGCTACAGGATGTCCTATAGTTGCTTCACCCTCAGAATTCTTTAATCATGTTGTTGGCTGGGGCTATGAGGATGGTGCGATGAATGGACAGAGGGATTAGGAGTGTGTGTAGAGAAAAATACACTCAGGTAATGCTCTTGCTCCTCTCTATTTTTTTTTCTTTTTCTATGACTCGCAGAAACTGTTGAAACTGATCTTTTTTTTGTGTTTTTAATGGTGAGTGCAGGGATGATGATGGTGGATGAGGTGAGGTTTTAGATCATGCCTAGGATGAATTCTAGGGACCTAAAAAACCTACCATGTGCCCTTGGATTTCTTCCTGTAGGTTTTCCGGGCCAATGTAATTCCTACAGGATCATCTTGTAGGTTTTCAGGGGATCTTGTAGGAATACAAGGGATCCTATAGAAAATACAATCTTCACATAAATCAAAGCAATGGAGTGGAAAAATGATAGAAATGATGGAGGGATGCATGGTGAGGAGTGGGGGAGATGAATATGTGTGAGGTAAGGTTCCCCTGGGATCCTCTTTTTTCTCCTTGATTGTCTCTCTCACCCACCTGCAAATAACAATTATCTTTCTCTCTCTATCTTTTTCTTTTTTTTTGAAAAGCAATTAGGCTAGCTCAGAGAGGTTTTCAACCTCATTGTTTGCCCTGAGCACCTCAAGGGAGGTTTTCACCTAGGGATCTTCTTATTCTTTTTCTACTTTTTTTCACATTGGGCCACCTCACGAGGTTTTCAACCCAAAGATGGGACTCAGGTGCCTCATGGAGGTTTTCACCTGAGTCCTTATTCTTTTTTTCTTTCTCGGTGACTTGATGAGGGAAGAGTTGGAATTTGCTCCACCATCATCACTGTTTTATTGATATTGTCAGTGAACTGTTGTTTTGATAAAGGTCTCTTGTACATTTTCAATCAGTGCCCATTAACAAGCAACGAAATGGCTTCTTCATCTATAGTTCTGATTTGCACTAAACCATTACCATGGCATCTTTCCACAACATAAGGTCTGAGCCATCTTGTCCTTAACTTACCCTTGAAGTCTTTATACCTAGAATCATATAACAATGCCCAATCGCCCCCCTGAAATTGCTTCTCCTTAATATGTTTACCATGCAAGATCTTCCTCTGAAGCTGAACTATCTCTGTATGTAGGAGAGCCTGCATTCTAAATTCAACCAAGCCATTCAATTGGAACAATCTCTCTTTCTATGCATGATTGAGATTCAAATCTAGTTGGGTTGCCATCCTCAATGTGTTACATTCAAACTCAATGGACAACATGACCCTTTTCACATAGACCAGCTCAAAGGGTGTAAATCCAGTGGTGGTCTTCTATGTGGTATTATAGGCCCAGGTAGCCTCAGCTAGTCTCTCTGCCCAATCCTTCTCGTTACTGCTCACTGCCTTCGTTAAGATGCCCTCTAGGGCCCTGTTGGTCACCTCCACTTGCCAATAGCTTGTCGATGATAACGATTGGAGTTCCTATGCTTGATTTTGTGATGGCTGAGCAGTTCTTCAATCATGTTGGAGGTAAACAGCCTGCCTTGGTCTATGACTAGCTCTCTAGGGTAGCCAAATTTGTAGAATACAGTCTCCCTTAAGAAATCATCCACCTTCTCTTCTGTTGTTTCCTTAATTGCCTTGGTTTCTACCCACTTAGTCAAATAATCAGTGCACACAATAATGTATTGTTTTTTCTTTGAAGGAGGTTTGATAGGCCCAATGAAGTCCATGCCCCACTTGTCAAATGGCTCGAAAGTCACTTGAGGCTGTAGGGGCATTTCATCTCTTGGAGTAGGCTTTGCCATCCTTTGGCACCGATCAACTGACTAGTGTACTTTTTCACGTCCTGAAGGAGAGTGGGCCAATAATAGCCTGCTTGTAACACTTTGAATGATGTCCTCCTTGTTGTAAAGTGACCTCCACAAGGCCCATCATGACAGGTCAGAATGATGTCAAAAACTTCCTCTTCCCTTATACATCTTCTCAAGATTTAATCTGGGCCATGTTTGAAAAGATTTCCCCCAATCCAGGTGAAGGGGGCACTTTTCCTAACAATATTTCTCTTTTCTTTGGAGGGCAGGTTTGGTGGGAACTGTGATGATACCAAATAGTTTGATATATCAACAAACTATGGAGAGAGAACTAAAATAACAAACAAGTTCTCTTCTGGTAATTGGTCATCCACCATTCCTTCTTCACCTACAGCCAAATTCACCCTAGATAAAATGTCTGCAACAACATTTTCCTTACCAGGCTTATCAAAAATGGTTAGATCAAACTATTGTAATAAAAGTAACCATCTTATAATTCGAGCATTCACATCTGGTTTGTTCATTAAATATTTGATTGGAGCATGGTCAATATGCACAAATGTTTGATAGCCTGTAATGTAATGCTTGAATTTGTTTAATGAATTCACAGCAACCAGGAGTTCCTTTTCGGTCACTATATAATTTAGCTCAACCTTTGACAAGTTCTTACTTATAAAATAGATGGCAAAAGGTAGTTTTTCCTCTACCTGACCTAAGGTTGCTCTTATGGCTTTGTGTGTGGCATCAACATGAATATGAAAGGGGAGGGCCCAGTTCAGGCCTTCGGGAATTGGTGTAGTGGTTAAACTACCCTTCAGAATGTCTAAGGCCTCTTGATAGCTTTTTGACCATATAAACTCAGAATCTTTGGCCAACAACCCAAATAAAGGAGAGGCCAACTTGTTGAAGTCCTTTATGAACCTTCGGTAGTATCTGAGAGATAGGTTCATTTCAATGCATTTGTACAATACTTTGCCTAGATTAGTTCGGGCTTCTTGAAAATCATAGCCATAAGGTGTAAAATCATCCATATAAATTTCCACTGCATCATGTACTAATTTGGTGAGAATACTCAAGACTGCTCTCTGGAAAGTGGCAGGAGTATTGCATAGGCCAAAAGGAAGGATCCTATAGGCAAAAGTACCCCAAGGATAGGTGAATGTGGTCTTATCCTAGTATTCTAGGCATATTTCGATTTGGTTGTACCCACTGAATCCATCTAAGAAAGAAAAAAAAAAATTCCTGCCAGGCCGTCTAGCACTTGGTCAATGAAGGGTAGGGGAAAATGATCCTTCTTTGTGGTTTTGTTCAAATCCCTATAATTCACACAAATCCTCCACTTACCATTTTTCTTTGGAACTAACACTAAAGGGGAGACCTGCTCATTGTCGAAGATAGGGTAAATGAATCCTGCATCTAGTAGTTTTTGCAGTTCTTCTTTAACTATATCTTTAAGAGTTGGCTTCATCCTCCTTTGCGGTTGCCACACCATCTTGCAACCTTCTTTGATGTATATGTGGTGAGTACACATTGAGGGGTGTACTCCCTTCATTTCCTCGTAACTCCAAGCGAAGGCTTCTAGTTTTTCTTTTAACATGTTGCATAGATTTTCCTCTTCAAGAGCAGAAAGGGATGGATTAATTTTCAAGGTTTTCTCTAGGCCAAATTCTATGGTTTTTACATGGAGTGGATTGGAATTAGCCAAGCATAAGTCAATTGGATGATTTTTCTGGGTTTCCCTTACTTATTATTCTAATGGTAACAAACCAGGAGTTGGACTTTGGAGCAGGTGTTCAATCAAGTCATCCTCATCTTGTTGTCCTCCTCCCATGGTTGCTTCTAACGCATAAAGTTGGGCAGAATAAATCTCATCTTCTTCCTCCTCCTCCAACCATAAAGGTGTTGAAAAATGCCAAAAAGAAATTGCAAAAAATAGCGGTTTGGGCATCAGTGCTAGATTGGGCAATAGGGAATGAAAAATGGAAGTGCTAAAAATAGAAGTTCTATTTTTAGCAGTTCAAGTTGAATTCCTATTTTTAGACAGTCCCTAGTCTAAAATAGGAAGTAAAATTCAAATTTGGTCTTACCAACAGTTTATTTATTAATTAATTCTCCGTGAGTTAATTACTTAAGGAAAATCAAACTTGAAGTCTTTGTGAGAACATGCAATAATTTCTCCACAGATTGGGGAATGTGTCCTTGATTTGCTCCATTGATTAAGGAATTAAGGATGAGTTCTATATTGATAGGATCAGTTGACTTAGTTTAACTTAGTCAAGTTCAGTTAGATTAATTTAACAAGTGCATGTGACAACTGTTATTTTCAGATAACTGAGTATTATCTCATGGATAACTGATGCATGGTAGTTCAAATAGAGACCCAGTTGAGATTAGATGAGGGACAATGTACTATCAGATGCTAGGATATTCCTAGTGGATATTCCTTGCATGAGGAAGGAATCTTCTTCCTTCTATGACTGCATATTTGGACCTAAGGTGACAACAGGTATGATTTGGGCCAATTCACACATGTTATGTAATTGGACCCCAATCAAAATTGCGCAAGGAAATAGGGGCTTGGAGGACTTTTGGAGCCTATATATTCAGGCCTAGATAGTCCATGAGCTACATCATCATAGTATAGAAAGAGAAGGATAGCTTTTGAGCTGATTGTTTTTGTATATTGTTGAGGATTTCCACTTGATTGATAATAAAGAGATGGTGTTTTAGACTGGTGCTTTGCCTAGGTTATATCTTCTATGTTATGGTTGATTACTTCTCATTCTCAGTTATATCTATTAATGCTTGATGTTGCTCATGTTCAATTAAGCTTCCACTAAGTTTATGGTAGATGTAGATCTAGTATTATGATTTAGTATATTGCATATATCAATTGGATCTACAGGTGAAATTTCTACATGATATCAGTGAGCTAGCTGATTTGTAGAGAAAATTCTACATGGTATTAGAGCTAGCTGATTTGTAGAAAAGTTCTACATGGTATAGGAGCACAATTGATCAAGGAAGAACGGTCTACAAGGAAGAGAAATTCAAAGTTTATTATTTGGGATATAGATATCAATTTATTATCACATCTATTTCATCGATGGTGTTCTATGGTTTGAGGCTTGAGTATGCTCTTGATGGCAGCTCAAACTACACAGCTTGGAAGGATCACATGGAGGTAGTATTGGAAGATAATGGCCTTAAGGACTTCATTGATCAAGAAATCCAGAAGTTGACTGACGCTACTCAACCAGCGGAATGGAAGAAGTGTGTGGCTAGAGCTAGGAGAATCCTTTTGGAGGGAGTTCGAGATCACATTGCCTAGAGCCTCGATGGGAAGGAGACTCGTTTTTCAATATGGAAAACATTGAAAGATCTTTATCAAAATAGCAGTGATTAGAGGAAGCTGGCATTGAAGGAAAAACTTCGAAAGATCAAGTGTGAAAGTGGGGACACGATCTCTATGTATCTGAACAAGCTCACCTCATGCAGGGATGAGCTTGCAAGTGTAGGGGTCATGACATCTGATGATGACATGGTGAGTTTATCACTCCTTACCCTTCCTAAGAGCTGGCATAGCTACTAGGCCTCAATTAATGGAAGGGAGAAACTGCCAGATTGGGAATGACTATGGTTGGATTTGATGCAAGAGGAGATTAGATGGAGCACTAGAGAACTGTGCCTTAGTGGGTAAGGTGAAGAAGGGGAAGGAGAAGGTTTCTCTTTCTGAATCAAGTTCTTCCCATGGTGGGAAGAAGGTTGAAAAATCAAAAGTGTAATGCTTTCATTGTCATGAAGTGGGCCATTTTGTTACAAATTTTCCATAGAGGAAATTCAAGAAGGGATCCAGGGAAGGATCTTAAGGTGAGGCACTTGCTTCACAATTCGAGTTGGATTTCACACTCTTCACATGCATGATTTCATCCATGGTGGGAAGTGGTTGTTTCTTGACAATGGAGCTTCTTTCCACATGATTGGTGACATGATTTTGTTCAGTACTTTGGAGGAGAAAGATCTCTAGATACTCATAGCGATGGGTAATGATGAAAAGTATAGTGTCTCAAGTGTAGGCACGATTATTTTTCAAAGGGATCATGGAGCTCGCCTTACCTTGACCAATGTCAAGTATGTACCAGGACTGAAGAGAAACTTGGTGTTGATCGCGATGCTGGAAGATAGAGGCTATGATGTAGTGTTTAGTAAGGGAAAGGATTTCCTTAGACACATCATCACTAGATAGGTGAAGCAGATTGGTTCATGGGTCAAGAAATTGTATGCTCTTGAGCTTCAAGATGCATGAAAATCCTTGAGTAGCAAGGAAACTAATGGAGACTTGGTGGTTGAGAGAGAGGGTATATTACCTCTCAACATGCAGTGTCAGAAGAAGTCTTAGACGATTATGGAGGAGCCACAATTGGTGCAACAGCTTCAGAAGGTTATTGAGCAGCCACAATAGGGGAAGTTGAGTGGAGATCGAGTAGATACATCTACTCATGCAGAGACCTATAGTAGGGGGGAACTTCGAGCTAGGTGGGCAGAGGGATCACATGCATCCATACCTCTAGGTAGGAGATGCGGCGATGTGGAGTGATCATCCAAAGGAGGAGGGGCAAGATACTTGAGGTACCCAACCTCTTGGATGAGACCTTGCTACTGGAGCTCCAATGTGGAGTAGCAGGAACTAACTGACTAGGTAGAGACAAATGAGGATGGAGTGGCAAAGAGAGCTACAGTGCAAGGAATCCCAGGACAACGTAGAGCATGCAGGCTGCAGCAATGTGAGAGGCACAGTGCAGGGTAGCACAGAGAAGGGTGAAGCGGTGCGAGATGCATGGAGATGTTGGAATAGTGCAGAGGTCAAAGAGGGAGCACTTGTCAGCAGCAGGTAGAGCTTCAACATTAGAGTATGTTTCTAGCCCAATAGAGAGGTCAGTTGGGAGTTTTTTTGTTCCGAGAGTTGCTGGAGCAACCACACTTGGTAGATGTGTTGCATGTAGAACATTGCAGAGGTACAGGATCAGGTTCGAGAGGAAGCCTTTCTTGTTAAGAGGGAGTGTTGAAAAATGGCAACAAGAAATTGCTAAAAATAGAAGTGCTAAAAATAGCACTGCTAAAAATAACAGTTCAGGCATCAATGCTAGATTGGGCAACAGAGAATGAAAATGGAAGTGCTAAAAATAGAAGTTCTATTTTTAGCAGTTCAAGTTGAATTCCTATTTTTAGATAGTCCCCGGTCTAAAATAGGAAGTAAAATTCGAATTTGGTCTTACCAACAATTTGAATATTAATTAATTACTTCTCCATGAGTTAGTTAGTTAAGGAAAATCAAACTTTAAGTCTTTGTGAGAACATGCAATAATTTCTCCACTGATTGGGGAATGTGTCCTTGATTTGCTCCACTGATTGAGGAATTAAGGATGAGTTCTATATTGAGAGGATCAATTAACTTAGTTTAACATAGTCAAGTTCAGTTAGATTAATTTAACTTAGTTTAACTGAGTATTCTCTCATGGATAACTGATGCATGGCAGTTCGGACAGAGACCTAGTTAAGATCAGATAAGGGATAGTGTACTATCAGATGGTAGGATATTCCTAGTGGATATTCCTTACATGAGGAAGGAATCTTCTTCCTTCTATGACTGCATAGTTGGACCTGAGATGATAGTAGGTATGATTTGGGCTAATTCACACATGTTATGTAATTGGACCCAAATCAAAATTGTGCAAGGAAATAGGGGTTTCGAGGACTTGTGGAGCCTATATATTCAAGCCTAGATAGTCCATGAGCTACATCATTAGAGTACAGACTGAGGATGATAGCTTTTGAGCTGATTCTTTTTGTATGTTGTTGAGGATTTCCACTTGATTGATAATATAGAGATGGGGTTTTAGGCTGGTGATTTCCCTAGGTTATATCTTATGTGTTATGGTTGATTACTTCTCATTCTCAGTTATATCTGTTCATGCTTGATGTTGCTCATGTTCAGTTAAGCTTCCGCTAAGTTTATGGTAGTAGTAGATCTAGTACTATGCTTTAGTACATCGCATATATCAGTTGGATCTGCAAGTGAAATTTCTACATGATATCAGTGAGCTAGCTGATTTGTAGAGAAAATTCTACATGGTACTAGAGCTAGCTGATTTGTAGAAAAATTCTAGAAAAGGTAAATCAAGCTCTAGAAAAGGTTTAGTAGGAGGGTATAGGAATAACTTCTTGGACATATGCCTATTCTTGATGGTCATATTCCTAGCTCTGTAGCTAATGTAAGCATTGGTTGTGGCCAGCCATGGCCTCCCAAGGATGAGAGGGTAACCAGTGAGCTTAGGTTTAGGCTGGAGAACTAGAAAATCTATAGGGTTCTCCTAGGATTCAATGGAGACCATCACATCCTCCACAATTCCCTCAGGGGTGACTGTGGAATGCTCTGCAAGTTGCATAAACGTTGTGGTCTTCCTTAATGACCCTTGGAGGTTGAGCTTCAGCATGGTGTTCTTGGTATCCCATTAATGACAGCCCCAAGACCGATCAGAGTGTGTAGGAAAATGGTGCCATTGATGTGCACATCTACTACAGGGCTTCTAGGGTCTAAATATTTTGGACATATTACCTACCCCATCATTAACTTAGATAGCTACCCAATGACATTAATGGTAGGGGCATCCCTTTTTCTTCTTCCTAGATGCTTAAGGCATTTCTCCTTAATTAACTTATTGTAAATGGGAACATCTTTTATTGCCTAGAGAAGAGGTATCTTTACACATATATTTTTCAATTCTCCCAGAAGTTTAGTTTCTTCCGGGGTAGGCTAGAGTGGTTGGGTTGATCTCTTAGGAAAGGGTGGATTTAGTTTATTGTTGCTTTCCTCTCTTTCTTCCTCAACCTCCTTATGTGGAAGGGGAGGTTGGTTATCTAGGAGGACTCTCCCAGATCTTAGGTTAATCTCTTTGATTTCCACAACATAAGCTAGATATGATGTCTGTCCATTGTATACTTGTTGAGCCTACCTATTGTTTGCGTTCGGATTTGGTTGGGCAAGCATATGGGGTTGCTTGGGTGGAGAAAAGTGTAGGAGTTGTGGTTGGGCAGGTGGTGGAGGCAATAGAGCTGGAGCATTGTTGTATTGGGGCCTCCACCCCTGGAGTGGTGTATTCCACTAAGTCTGTGGTGGTGCGTAAGGTTGAAATGACTAGCTAGCTAGCTAGGAATGATATTGAGATGCATATGACCAAGGAGGAGGTGTAGACAAGGAAGGATGAGCAGGGGGTCCCCAGGAAGGTATAGTTGTGTTTTGGTTGGGGTTGTAATATGCATGGGATGACCCTTGCATGCCCTACTGCTATGGTATAGGCCTAGGAGGCCTCCTCTAGTTAATGTAGCAAAGCTTCTAAGTGACCCCTTCAGCTCCTTGATATATAGCTTTGAGTTTGAGTAACGAAGGGCACTTTTCTGTGGAGTGGTTCTCTTCACATACCAAGAAAATTTCAATAGATCTCAATGGACATTTGTTCCTAGGATGCCTCGTGGTGCATCTAGGACAAAAGATGGCCAAGGATATCTCTACTTCCTCTTGCTTCATTTTGATGTTCATGGTGTCCATTTGCAAGGAAAGTGTTTGCAACATCTCACTTTTGAAATCTTCCAGCATATTTCCAATTTCACCCTTGATGGATGAGTTGGAAGATGATGTACTAGCCATAGGTTGACTATGCCTACCCTTTCTCCTGGCTTCCCTAGAATGGTTTCTAAAGACAGTCTTGATATCCTCATAGGGTAATTGGTAGATATCTCCTCCTGCTAACAAGTGTAAGGTATCCAAAATGTCTTCTCTTACTCCTCTAAGTAGGACCAGCTTTAGTGACTCAGGGTCAAGTGTGCACATGGCCCTTTTATAACTGAGCTGGAATCTTTCTTAGTAGTCTTCAGAGGATTCATCCTGGCCTATGGTCATCTTGAAAAATTCTTCTTTAGTATATTTTGACATACAATAGTCCCAATATTTTTTGTTAAAAGCCTGCTGCATTTGAGCCCGGGTTGTGATGCTATCTCCAGGTAAGCCCATAAACCAGTGCAATGCTGCATCCTTGAGGGTAGATGGAAATAGTTTTAACTTTTGTTCATCATCAGTATAATCATAGGTTCGACATATAACAACAAACTCAAATAGGAAAGTGTCGGGTCTTTTGTGGTCAAGTCATGGAAATGAGGTAGGACATAGGGGCTTATATTCTTCATCTTGGTATCCCCATTGGTTTCCCTGATGGGGGAGGCACCCTCAACTCTCTCTCTATTCCCTCTTTCATTTCGGTTTTCAGCCATGGTTCAATAGGAATGGGTTCATCTTCTTCTCCTTCCCCTACAGGTTCTTCAAATATGTCAGGTTGCTCACCTAAAGGTTCCTAGAGTTCACAACCACCAAAAAAGAGAGAATGTTGGCTATTGGATGTAGTGGGGATATTTGGCAAAAGTTTTCCTAAATTGTCCCTATTCCTAGGAGGCATGAAAGGAAATGATTTTGGGTTGGTTTTGTAAAGCTTTTAAGCTGGAAAGTACTTTGCAGAAATGAAATTGTTGATTGAATGAAAATCACTGACAGAATGACAAAGATAATTGTTGAATTGAAATTTTACTTGTAGAATGGAAAGGAAAGAAGATAATCAAAAATGAAAGAAAGAAAGTTACTAGATTACTTTTGCAGAAATAAACTAATGGAAGAAAATTGAAGACAAAGAAGTAGAAGAAAAGAAAGAAGTAATCACATTCTACTCAGACACCTCCCCGACATTGCTACCAAAAAGTGATGAGCCCGAGTATTGTAGCAAGGATGCTGCAACTCCTAGGCTACCAGCTTTACTTATCAACCCAGGGTTCGTACAAACTTGGAGGTGATAATACTATATGCACAAGTAAAAAGTAAAGGTCCTACCTACTGTCACTATTCATCCAACGAGAGACCCCAGGGGTTCCAAGCCAGACTTCTATAGAGTCAAAAGAATCTTGATTCTTTGATGGAAGAAGAGAAAATCTATTCTAAGAGAGCTACACTACTGCAGCAGTGAAGAAAACAACATGTAATGTTAAATCACACCATATCCTAATTAACCATTTAAAAAATTGTTCTAAGAAGAATTGCTAAATAATCACTAACCTAATGCTTCTAGCTAAGCTATAGAAGTAAAGAGCATCAAACCATACTAATGTGTAAGCAAGAAAACTAAACTAAATCTATTTTCACTTTTTTCGTTTATTAGGCAAAATCAAGTATGCAAATTAATTGTTCTTTTGGATGTGATAGGTGGATGGAAGGTGATTGTGGATGGCTAAAAGGCTTATGGAGTCGTTGGATGGTGTGGAAGGGTCCTAGGAGGCTTTCTGTGACTTCCTAGAGGTTCCCCGTCAATTAGGCCTCAAATCAGGCCATTTCAGCAAAACCTACAGGATGTACTAGAAACCTATAGGATGATCCTGTAGGAATTACAGGAAGCATCCAGGATACGGCCGAGAGCTAATTGTGAGGTGTTGGAGGTGTTGGGAAGCTTGGAAAAGGTGTATTGAGTGGGATGGTGTGTTAGAAGGTCTAGGAACACTTAGGGGTAAATATCCGAGATCAGAGATGGCTAGATTTTCTCAATGTATCTAAGGGATTTTTAATGAAAAATGACAAAAAAACTAGTGAGGGTGATGGTGGAACAAGATATGGCTAAGGTGGATGAAGTTGAAGGTGGATGTTGGGGATGCAGTCTGGGTCTCCTCCTAAAGTACCTTCTGGGCTTAATACATGTGTGTTTTCCAAGAACTATGCAACAAGATACATTTTCATAAACTACAAAAGCATGAATCAATTGCCTATATTAAGCATGAAGAGAGTTCTGAAGGGAATTAAAGCACGAGTGAGATCTTATTGCAGAACTAGGTTAATGGAAAAATATGACAATGAAATAAACCAAATGCTTAATCAAGACAACAAACTCCAAATCTCATGCAAGAACTAGAAATCTGTGTTTTGGGGGCTGTTGAAGGGTTTCTTCCTCATGTCATGGTCCCAAATGGAGGAAGTGAGGCCGCGACACCTGCTGAAAACCTTATGGTGATCCTTTTTCTCCCTACTAACCTTCTAATTGAAACAAGGCACAAATGGAAGAAAACTAACATATAACCAATCTAATCTACAATGTTGTAATGGAAATGCAACTACTAAGCAAATGAACAATTAAACTATGAAACTATGCTAGCATACATATACAATAAAAAGGAGCCTTGGTTGCAAGGGTTGGGCCCTAAAAATAGCTTTATCCCTCTGAGTTAACTTAGTATTGGCCCAAAATGAAACTCATTCTTATTATAAAAAACAATGGATTACATCAGAAACTATCACAAGTCTTGCAGCTCAAAAATAGAGTAGAGTTTTATAATCAAAAATCCAAATCCTACTGAGGTCCTACGCCTATCTACTTATACATATGAAGTATCCAATGACTTCCCTAAAATTAGGGAGGCTTGGCTCCCAAACTAGAGATAAATTGGTGCTTTGTATTTCACTTACTCGACTACCTTCTAGTCCTCATGATTTGGTTGGTTGTACTCCGAGCTGATGGAGGGATATTTGAATGGAGGGGTAGTAAATGAGGAGGATTTCCCTTCTATAATTCCTCTCCCTTGTCCTATTTGAGTTTTGGCCAAGTTTTTTTCCAAAATTCATTTCTTTTATCCTTTAATCCTACATTAAATGCACATTAGACCACAAAACAAAATATCCAACTCTAACTCATCTCATAAAAAAAATATAATCAAAGTATGCAATAAGTTATGAGAAAAGTTGGTTTTACTAAGCTAGGAGGTGAATTAAGGCCCATATAATTACCCAATGATGAGGCTCATCAGTAATCTCAAGAAATGTTGCCATCAATATCAATGTAAGATCTACTAAGGAGTATTCCCACAGGAAGGATATTGTTCTGTGGTAAATTAATTTTAGAATTTGAAACAAAAACTTTTCCTTTTCATATTTTAAGAGTCGAGAAAAGGATGAAAATGTGGTTCTGGTCACTTTTGTTGGTTTAGTGAGCTTGAAAGGACAAGTGCTTGATGATCTTTTCAAATTTAAGGAGTCAGAAAAGATCGAAATGACTACTCAGGTAACTCTAGGAAAAAATGAGCACCAAGTAACTGTGAACTGCAATATACACCATATCAAATATATTTACCAAGGACTTGGTGTACGTGTAGGAAATCTCCCTGAAGTATCACGTTTATAGGGTGGCAGACTCGACTTCCTATGGATAAACGTTTACAACCTATAAGGATCTCCCTTTATATACTCGATGGTACGAGGAGCATAAGTCCACGATAGCACTATCTCTTGGCTGGATAAATCAATCTTGCAGACAAGACCAATCTCCCTAGTATCAGAAGATAGTCTAGCAATAAATAGACAAACAAATCTATCTTTCTCTAGACATATCCAATTTATAAATAAATACTATAGAGGTGTTAAGACCCTACCTCAGATCCAATGCTTGTTCATAGTAGCCATCCTTAAATCATTCGAAAGAGTTACCTTTGAGGACCTGCAATCACAAACAAGCAAACATTAAATAACACCTACATAGCAAATATCATAAATCATGTCTATTATCGTGATCAAGAAATCCATAAAATAAACAATGAATCAACAACTTATTGAGAAAAACAAACTTATTTGTATTAACTTTGAAGTAGAAGAACCTTACAACCTTTTTAGCTTGGATGTTGAAAAGGATCTTCCTGGGGTCCGAAACAAGAATTTCCTTTACTTTGACAAGCCTTGCACTCCTCCAAATGAGATCTTAGAGGTATGTAATCTCTCCTCAGAAAAACTCAACTAAAGAACACTAAGTTTCAATAGCATTTCAGCTCAAAAATATTCAGCTTCCAAACTCCCAAGTAACCAGCCCAATGCTTCTTTTTATAGTGTAGAGGAGGAGGTTACAGGTCCACCTATGAAGGGATAGAATCATCCTTCAAAGGAATAAGCATCTCACATCAAGGGGTTAGCCACTTAAGGTATGGGATGCATGAACCTTAAGAGAGCGAACTTGCGATGTCAAGATTCCTTCCAGAAGCTGCTAGAAATGACTGAAAGCGAGTTTTCAGAATATACTCGTGCCTTTTTAACTTTTACAGCAGTCGGCACCTTTAACACAGAGACAGAGCGGTTAGGTGCGCAGGAGACATGACCATTAGGTGCGGGACCGCAGGTAATACAAAGAGAAAGTGTGGAACCGGAGTTTGAAAGACTTTTAGGGCTTTCTTTTATTTTCATCTATTTATGAATAGTCCACTGCATAATGAATAACAAAATTCCTCGCAACTTGGATGGTAGAAACTAGATCCAGGGTCTTGATTTCCACTTCCCGAACTAGTAAAATTCTATCCATGTGAATGAATGTGTCGAAGTTGAACATGGTAGAAACCACTTGATTACCAGTCAATGATGTGAACTGTTAGCAGGTGTGAGAGAAATAACCAGTAATGTCAATGGCTCTCAAAGTACTCAGTACAATCCATGAAATGCGAATAAATGAGCTAAAGTCGAACATGTCATAGAATCCTTTGATCGAAGGTCAATGATGCAACCTATCGTCGAAGGCGAGAAACCTACCATTAGGGCATGCAGATTTCAAGGTACTAACGATTTCTAGATCAACTTCCTAGATAATGAGCTGATTTTGATAGAAACCGATCCATCGTAGGCAAGCCCACAACACGAAATAATAGATCAAGTTTTGAAGAAGTATATCGGCAAGGACTAACTCAGGGATGGTCAAAATGGATGATAGATATTTTGCAGATGAATGGTTTGTTTGAACTAATCTCTTGAACACATAACGACACTGCAGATGGCTTGGTGACAATTGACCCAAATCTAATACCCAGAAACTGGCTAAAGACTTTCAATGTGGTTTGATTAACTGTTAGGCAAAGGATTTCCCAACCCAGGTGAACAAAAAGTGTCGTGTTCAAGAGTGGTTAACGACTTTTCTAAAAAACAAAGTGTAACAAACAAGTTCATTTTTCTCTCTTTTCCCCCACCATTTCTGGCAAGTACATCTTTATTTTTGACAAGCTTGAGGAGGATAACATTTGCTTGTTTATAAGCTCATCCTTAGAATGAGTCCAACTTAGTTTAAAACTTGAACCCTAAGAAGGAGTGGTTCATTCCAGTTTAAAATTGAACAGGTCCTTTACTGTTTAAATTTTAACAAGTCTAGTATAGGGAAAATTCGGTGTTTTTAAATTTTAGGGAGTCAGAAGAAAAACTTAAGAAAACTCCATGGGGGTCCTTTTTTCATAAATTTGTGTCCCTCAAGCCCGAAAAAAGTATAAAATAATACTCGAGAGAACAGCTTGACCATTACGATCAACGAGTAATTTTCATAATTAGTGGCTCCGATCCAAAAAGGTAAAAAAGTGATCAAACACGTCGTTTCATAACCAGTATCGAACTCGAAACGACAAAAGTCCACCGATCTTTTCAATTTTCGAGAGTCTGAAAAGGGCTTAAAGAGGACTCCAATGTTTCTCGTTTTCGTAAATTTTTTAAAGAGTCCGAAAAAGTGATAAAAGTATGCTCTTTGTTGAAAAATGATCAATTTTCCCAAAAAATCCAATATTCTGCACAAAAACTCAAAACATTACTCATACCTGTTTAAGATAAATAAAAATGTATTTAGAATTTTACCTTTTTAAAGTGAAAAATAAATAAATTAAAGATTCATTTATTCGAAAAAACTTGTAAAAATGACTTTTCTAACTTCATTTTTACCATTTGAGTTTAGAGTGAGAAGTGAGAGCTTTTGGGTAAGAAATTTCCTATGAAGATTTTGGAAAATCCGTTCATCGGAATCGAAAACCGTCAGCTATAGGTAATCCACATCCTCCTTAGCTTGCATTTCATCTGTTTACATTTTGTTTTTAGGCTTCCAATTTGATTTTTGAAGGAGAAATGGGTTTAGAAAATCACTTGCAGTGGTTCGCAGGTGCAACACGCAGTCCCTGCGGACCCCGACTTTTTTCTATAAAGAAAAAAGTCATGGGTCTGCACCTATTGCTCACAACACGTGCAAACCTATGCACTGTTTGTAAGCAGTGAGTGCGGACCTAGCGAAATGAATTTTAAAAATTTAAATTTCTCCATTTTTGCCCAAAACTTTTCGAACTAAATTGTTCTAATATGTCTTTTATGCATTGTAGGACATTCAAAATGCTTATTTGGTGAGAACGCGAGCACGAGGATGTAGATCTTGCTGCAATAAATCATCTACCCACATTGCAGGCATTGAGAGCATGCACACTGTTTAAGTTCTGGGCCATACCAAGCATGAGGGCCCAAGTAGACTTCTTGCAATGGCTGGTAGATAGATGGAACACACATGACCAGTGCTTCATGATTGGTGGCCACCAGCTCGAAATCGAGCTAGAGGACATATAATTTTTGACTGGTTTGTCCAAGAGGGGCGAACAATTATCTCTTTTCGGGACTAGGCCAGGTGGCCAGTATGTCACTAGCCTCCGATTAGAGTTTTGCGATGATCAAACAAAGGACAAACGGATTGATATTAAAACTATCAATCGTCCTGAACTTAAGGTTATTACATTCACTATTACCAGACTATGCGGGAGTGCAACATTGCATGTGGCTACTGGATCCTAGATGTAGATGGTTGTAGACTGTTTTCGAGGCACCATATTCAACTGGTGCAAGGCTGTGTTGGAAAATGTGAAAGGCCAACTAACCAGAGCAAGGAATGGACAGCTGAAAAATTTTGTATACGGATTTATCGTTGTTAGCTTTTCTTTAGATAGGATACCCATGTTAGCCCCGTAGCATATTCCCATTGAGGCTGGTCTTCCTCGAGAGCCTATGATAATTCATTGGGTTGCTTTGATGGCCTGTCACCCTGAGGAGGGTTCAAAGGTTGTTTGATTTCTGCCTGAGTATTTTCATTGGTTGAACAACCAAATTTTTGTGATTTAGGATTTTCCATATGCTGGGATGGATTATCGCGGTGACCCAGACATGATTCTTCCACCAGGAGAGCAATGGGATGATTCAGGTAAAAACCATTTTCAACACTTTCTAAGATTTTTTTTTTTTTTTTTTAAATCATCCAAAACTGGCAATCAAAAGTTTAAATGCAGATGTGGGTCCACGATGACCAGTTTCTCTCCAGCCTTATGAGAGGAGACACCCAGCTGTAGCAGTACCAGCCCCACAGGACCAATCAGCAGAGATCCCGACCGACTTGGAGCATCGTATAGAGCGCTTGACATTAGATATTCCAGAGACTGGCATAGATGATATTCCACTTAGGTTACATATATATGTGATTGGGGTCCTAGGACCTTTTAGGAGGTTCCTATGTAGGGTGGCCTAAGTAGTGATTTCTTATCATGATCATCGACAGGGATAGGATGATTGATTTTGTAGACTCATGACATTTTTTGTCTTTTTGTATTATCATTTTTGTCGATCATAAGGTGTTTGTCAACCTATGATCGAAGACGATGTATATTTTGAAACATACTTCTATGCTATGATATATCACTATTACCGGCTATCTCGTGTAACATGTTATTGAATGTTATTAAATTTAATATTTTGATTATTTCAAATGTCTATTTATCATACTAGAAGCAACTGCATCTGCTAATGTATTTAAATGTCTTGGAATATGCTGATATTCAATGTAATCAAATTCACATTCCAAGAGACGAACTCTCAAAAATAACCTTAATAACACTGGATTTCTAATGGCATAAACCCTATTAAGCTGTAACATAAAGAGTTCAGAATCCAACCTAACAATCAAACTCCGAATCCCAAATGAGATGGATTCAGATAATAACTTAATCACTGCACTATACCCTGCAATGTTATTCGTTGTTTGACCGAGGCTTACCCCATGCATAGACACTAACTCATTAGAGGGTGAATAGATGACCCAAGCTGTAGAAGAAATGTTTCGTGTACTACGAGAAGCACCATCAGCAAAACCAATGTATGTTTGAAGAGACGTCGATATCTACAATATCAAGAGTAAAATCAAGATAAGCAGGAATAATGATAAAAGCACTCTCTAAACTGGGCATACTTTTCTATTCTAAAACACACCAACTATAATGAAACTAATCTGACAAAAAATCTCCACCCAGAATTTAAGCATAATATCTCTTCAGATAAAGTCCATTTCTGGCTTTACCCAAAGAGACACCATCAAAATCTATCAATTCATAAGCCCCTTTTGCCAGCTTTCGCTTAACAATGTAAGGACCATGCCACATAGGTATAAATTTTCCAGCCCCTAGCTTATCGTTTACTTGATCATATAGTAAAACTAGGTCTCCTTCTAAAAAATTATGAGGTGTAACATTTCTATCATACTGAGCTTTCACTCGTTTTTCATGAGTCTCGTTTGCTATCGTAGCAATGCGTCGATTCTTATCTAGCTGAGCTAAGTACAAAAAACGTTTCTCTTCTTTAGAAGTAGCTTGGAGTAATTCTATCGCTAATTGTAATGACGAAATTTCACATTCAATAGGTAGCACTGCTTCCAAACCATAGACCAGTTGAAAAGGAGTGAAACTAGTTGATATTTTTACTGATGTCCGATATGCCCAAAGTGCTGAAAATAGCATGGTATGCCAATTCGACTTATGAATACCAATGATTCGTTAGATCATAGTGACTAAAACTTTATTGATAGCTTCAACCAGACCATTAGCCTTTAGGTAATATGGAGTAGAACTATCGTGGCATAGGCCAAGTTGATCTGTTAGTTCAGTCATCATGATATTTCGAAAGTGACTTTCATGATCAGTAATAATAGCTTGAGGAACATCGAATCTAGCAATTATATGATTGAATATGAAAGTTGTAGCAGTCTTGCTATCTGCCAAAAATGTAGGCATCACCTCAGCCCATTTAGTAAAATAATCTACCACTAGGATAATATATGCATGCCCCGACCGAGTGAGGGTTACATGTAATAAAATCAATACCTCACTTTGTGAAAGGACCAATAGCAATTATAGGGTGAAGATCAGTTTTGGTTGAACAGGAATCAGAAAATGACTATATAGCTTGATATGCAATTTCAAAGGGACTCAAAGGCATCACGCCATCAAATGAATCCACCTCAGAATCGGAAGGTGCGATCCAAGGATCATCAAAAGCAATAGTGTTCGATGAAATCATATGAATAGTTGCAATAGAAGGAAATAGGTTAGGAGGAGGGAAGGAAAAAGTTCCTAGTAAACCAGAATCTTTAATCAAACCTACTCCAACATCCTTGTAAGGGATATTTGTTTTACCGACGTGTTGAATACTATCCGTAGAGGCTGGGTGGATGAGAAATAAGTCAGCTGCTCTATCATAACGATCTTTCCATTATGAGGAAACTTGATAAGCCAAAAGACCGATGAAACAATAGCAGTCATAGCATAAGACCAACTGCAACCCAAGAGAAGGTTGTAATCTAGAGGGGCATCAACCACGTCCACATCTAGATTTACGGTTTTGCCTTCGACCCCTATAGGTAAATCCTACAAAATACCAAAAGGATGGAACCATCGGCCATCAAAAGCCTTTAGAATTGTCGGAGACTGATCGAGTGTGGGACAACCAAGCGATCTCCAACACTAGATCAACATAATACATGTAGAAGCCCCTTCATCAATTAGAGTCTGAAAGCAAGGTCTGTTTTTGACTCACACTGGAATCTAGAGAGCCATTTGATGAGGTAGGCTAGGTGTACTATTCTCTAAATCAAAGATTATTAGGTTTGAATCCTGAATATCGACAGCTTCGACAGCTCTTGTAGCAGACAATAGTAATTTACGCTGTGCTAGGCATGATTGTAGCACTTCCAAAGCCGACATTGCTGAAGGGGAAATAGCTATGTCTTCAACAATGTTATAATTATAAGTAGCTCTCGCATGTGGATTGAAAGCTGATTTCCGAAGTATACCTTTAACAGGTGGTTTGATTACTGAGTCAGGGTTTGGTTTCTCGATCTGTAGTGGACCAAAACTAGGAGGAGGTGAAGTTGATGTGTTTGAATTAGAAGATTCTACTTCTTTACCACCAACAGGATTTTTACTACCATAATCTTGCGATCGCATTGCAATCCTGACATGAGACATCATCATAATGGGTTCTTCTGAGGCATTCGAGGAAGAACCAATCATCTTACTATCTTGAGTAGGAAAAGGATCCTTCAAGACAATAGGCATTTGATAACCTTTAACGATTTTCAAAACCTCTGCTCGATGTGGGCAGTCTTTAGCAAAATGATCCTTGTCGCAAATGAAACAAGGATAGCGAGGTTTACTTTTTTTGTCAGTAGATTCATCTTTATCCGTTTTATCTTTTGAATTTTGTTTGTTTTTCTTCTTCCCATTCTTTTTATTACCAAATTTTGATTTGGTTGTAGATGAGTCTACGACATGAATGTTGGTAGAAATTTCAGCGAAAGAATCTCCTATCGGGGAATCAGTTAAAGTTATTATAGGAGAAGAATTCTTTGAAGATTTATTCTTACTTTTAGCACTAACTGAACCAATCATACCATTAGAGGCATGAGACCCTAAAGGAGTTGCAGTTATTTGACCATGTTTTGGAATATCAGGGATTTTTTCATGTAAAGTACCTGACTGCGTATAGATGAGGTCAAGGTACTGAGCCTGCGCAATGACTTGCTCTTCAATAACAACTCCTCCCTTAGCTACATCTTCAGTGATTTTGGGTAACAATGATTTAATGAACCATTCCGCTAAAATTTGATCCAGAATGAAAACTTTCACTAAACGCCTTCTACGTCACCATTCATGAATATGATCAAAAATATATGTGGACGTGGATTGTTTTAGTGAAGTTAACAGTTCCGTGCCATTGTCATATCTGACAGGAAATTGAAAATGAGTTAAGAAAGAAGTGGCTAACAAATTGAAATTATAAAAAGAGGCTTGTGGTAACTCAATGTAGCATTTGGTGGCAAGAACAATAAGAGTTCATTGAAAAAGACGCAATCGCACTGAATCATCAACGATTGAATTAAATGCACACCAGAGGTGATAAGTCATAACGTGATTTGATGGATCCTCTCTTGACTTACCCTCAAAATTTGGGATATCACTAGGCAAATTACTAGGCATTGGCGACTAATATGGAAGATAGTAAATCGAATAATTTGTAAGGCGCGACAAATCAGGTAAATCCAAAGTTGCAATAAATGGTAACTGACGGTTAGGGTTGCAAAAACCTTGAGTAACAAGACCAGCTCTAGGAGGAGGATATCCAGGATAACCTGGAATTGGATTTGCATTGGGAATGTTATAACCTTCTGGGAAACCAGGATTAACTCGACCAAATTGGGGTTGCTAAGGCTATTGAAAAGTATAGCCAGGATACAGTTGATACTAATAAACTAGGTTTTGTATAGTAGGACTAAATTGATACTGTCCCTGGTACGGTTGATAGGTGAATTGCGGTTGACTTGTGACAATTGTACTTAGACCAGCTTGTCCTACAGGCATCTAGACCGAATTCTGAATTGTAGGTCTTGACTGTGGCACAGAGACTTGAGGAGTTTGCACTAATGTAGAGATAGTAGAAACCAGAGCTACAGATACTTTAGAAACAGGTGTGGTAGGTTGAACAGAAGTTGCAACAGTTGCAGCAGCAGTTTGAGGCAGAGTCTGAGGTGAGCTAGGCCTAGGCTGTTGAACTGAATCAGGTGCAGGGGTTTGAACAATAGGTTTGACAGGTTGCTGGGTTGGACCAGAAACCAAAGGTTGTCTAAGTTGATTAGATAATTGCACATTAGGTTGCATAATTTGTTCAGTTTGAAACAGATCCCACATCATATTAATTATGGAGTATGGACACATAAAAGTTTGTGCATGTGGAGGACCATAACCTGGTTGAACATAGGGTTGATAATTAAGCGGTACATTTCTAGCTCCTTTTAAAAATGATTGAGTAGAAGGCAGTTGGAAACCTTGAGTTGGGTATTGACCTTGAGGTTGATAACCTGAGGCACGTACTGAAACTGGGGTTGACCTTGAGGTATGTACTGACACTGGGGTTGACCTTGAGGTATGTACTAAGTCTGGGGTTGACCCTAACGTATGTACTGTCCCGAAGGTATGTACTATCCTTGAGGTTGTTCCCCAGGTGGTAACTAACTACCTTGAGGTTGCCCCCCAAGCGGTAACTAACTACCTTGGGGTTGCCCCACAAGCGATAATTGACTACCTTGGGGTTGCCCCCCAGGTGGTAACTGACTACCTTGGGATTGCCCCCCAGGCGGTAACTGAATACCTTGAGGTTGAGGATTTGTAATACTACCAGACACCATAAGGATTTCTTCTACGTTCAATGCTTGAGTTCCATTACTACCAGTTGATAACTCATGTTCAGTTGGTCGAGGAGATGCTCCTGAAAAAGTACTAGTGAGTGACTGGTACCTTGAAGGAACAGAACGACCACCATATAAAAATGTTTCCGGTGATTGGGAAAACATAGATGACTGTCTTGACATGATCGATGAAGGATAATAACATCTTTGTGTAGGATGAAAAGGAATTCGAGGTGGTGAAAAACTAAGACCCGGGTTTTCTAAAAAAATTGTCAATGATACATACCAAGAATCACTCCTAAAAGGGATATAGAATATTGATTCACGTTCCCTAAGATTTAAAGTCTATTGGTTTTTGGGAAGAGTTATGTCTTCGTTTGGACTAACAAGTTCTTCAATACAAATGAGGCCAGAAGGAAGATTTTCAGTAAGGATGTTTCCTACCCTAGCTGAACGAGGACCACTAGAAGTTGGAGAAGAAAATCCTAAAGTTGAAGTAGTAGCAGGTTCAGTGTCAGGCTCAAAAATTTCAGGTTCTTCAGCTAATTCACTGGAAGGAGAAATACTACCAGTAACTTCGGAAAATAAATTGGCTCTTGAATATACTCTGTTTTTTGTATTTGATAATCGGGATGAAAAATTAAGGATGATTCTCTAGCTTTTGGTGATCCAACTCTACTGTCACTAGGTGATACAAGAGCTCATAGCCCTTCAAGCTGGCTTGGTGTATACTCAGGAGGTTTCCCCCGAAGTCTACGAGATTGTCTCGATAATGCAGCCACGATTACATATTAGTTAATCACACACAAACAAAGAAAATTTCAATAAAACCACCTAAAGTCTCTAAAGAAACAAACAACTGAATCACATGCCTAAAAAATCTAAGAGTTCAAACCACACATAAAGAGTAACTTCCCGTACTAAAAACACTAGTTGGTGATGAAATCCAACTTAGTAGACGTTTAATACAGAAAGGGCGGTTGGAACAGTTACCTCGACAACCTACTTAATGAAACAAACTGGCACAAGTTTCTTCACAAAACCATCTCGAGTGAAGGGAACCCCCCAGAGAGTCCAAGTGAGTCTAGTCAACATCTGCTCCAGGTACAGTGAGATCCTTCCTTCACCGTCACCAGAGGAAATAATCTTATGTTTATTGACACTAAGGTTACCAACAACTACAAATACAACTAGGGGAATAGTCTACGACCTAATCTACGTGCAAGGGCAGAGTAACAAAGCTCAATCCCCTTGAAGGATCCTCAACATGGTCAATTTGAGGTTTACCAACAAGTGACCCCAGGCTCTTCGACAATGGTTAATCCGAGGTTTACCGTTTATAATATGCGCAAGTCTTCTATCTTTCCCAATGAAACAGAATTGATTGTCTCAAAGGTTTGGACATGATCTCATGATTGACTCCTTTAAGAGAAGCTTCCCAGAATGTATCAATTAAAATTGGATTTATTTCCTACCGCAAGATGTATGTACTTGTTTGTTTTAACTATTTTGGAGAGTTAATTACTCCCTACTCCAAGATACTAGCCTAAGCTATATTGGTGATAAGAGCCCTAGAAATAGAAAAGATTACTAGATCAATTTTAATTAAGCATTGCTTTTATGGGTTTTTTTAAGTCAATAGGTATGGAAATGAAACTTTGATGGTGTGAAGACTCGACTCCAAAAACACTAAAGAAAATGCACCTAAAATGATAAGCAAATCGTTTTTCTTTCAATGAAATTCTAGCTAAAGGAAAGAGTTCGAGAATGCAATTCTTTAAGAAACAATTCTTTCTTTCAACATGGAAATGGAAATAAAATATTTTTGTATTTTTCAATAAGAACTCAAAAACGATACTAATAATTAATGCTCACAATAAATCCCTTTCCCTTTTCAAAACTCGAAACTACAAAAAACAATTTGCTCCAAAAGAGATCTACAAGTTCGAAAAAACACTCAAAACTACAAAAACTAATTTTGAGATCTAAAAACTTTTAAAAATATAATTAAATAAAAGCTTCAATTCTTTTTGAGGACATTTTACTAAGTTGTTAAGTAAACTAAGGATTCATTTGTTCAAAATAACAAACCAATCAAAAAAATCCAGATATGTTTTCTTTTGTAAAAATGAAATTCAAAACTTATAACAAAGTTTGTTCAAAGATTTGCAAGGAGAAAACTAAATCTATTTCTAACAAAGGATAGATTTCACAACCAATTCAGACTCATCAAGAAGACGAAAAGACACCAGGGTTATCTAAGGTTTCTCAAGCTTCTGATCTTTGAGTCACTACAGAGACCAAGTGAAAACCACTCCAGACATGCAAAACTTCTAGAAAATCATCTAGAAAAAAAATACCATCGGAACTCACTCACAAGAGATTTTTGACAGAAAAATACAGATCTGGGTAGACACTAAAAATCCTAAATGAAACCTAAACTTGACTAGAAGAAGATATTTTAAGTCTTTCAAAAAATTTTACAGTGTCCACAGGCTTCTAGAAGAAACAAGTGCAGTTCCACTATGTTTACTAAAGGAAAATTGTAGAGATGCTCGCACTGTCTGTAAAGAGAAAGCGCGGTCACCTGAAAGCTTCGAAAAAACAAAAAATAATCCAAATTCTAAAAACTACCCAAGCCAGCATACATCAATCAAAAACCAGAAACGAAAACAATTTTCTCAAGTCAAAACGAAGGAAAACCAAAACCCAAATTCAGATCCCCAGTGGAGTCGCCAATTTGTTGGCTAGATAAATCAATCTTCATGACAACATTGATCTCCCTAGTATCATAAGATAGTCTAGCAACAAATAGACAAACAAATCTATCTTTCTCTAGACATATGCAATTTATAAATAAATATTATAGAGGTGTTAAGACCCTACCTTAGATCCAATGCTTGTTCATAGTAGTCATCCTTCAATCGTTCGAAAGAGTTACCTTTGAGGACTTGAAATAAAAAACAAGAAAATATTAAATAGCACCTGCATAGAAAATATCATAAATGAATGTCTATTATGGTGATCAAGGAATCCATAAAATAAACCATGAATCAACAGCTTATTGAGAAAAACAAACTTATTTGTATTAACTTTGAAGTAGAAGAACCTTACAACCTTTTCAGCCTTGATGTTCAACAAGCTCCTCCTAGGGTCCCAAATAGGAATTTCCTTTACTTTGACAAGCCTTGCACTCCTCCAAATGAGATCTTAGAGGTATGTAATCTCTCCTCATAAAAACTCAACTAAAGAAGACTAAGTTTCAACAACATTTCACCTCAAAAATATTCAGCTTGCAACCTCCCAAGTAACCAACCCAATGCTTCTTTTTATAGTGCAGAGGAGGAGGTTATAGGTCCACCTATGAAGGGATAGAATCCTAATTCAAAGGGATAAGCTCGTCACATCAAGGGGTTAGCTCCCTAAGGTATGGGATGCATGAACCTTAAGAGAGCGAACTTGCCACGTCAAGATTCCTTCCAGAAGCTTCTAGAAATGACTGAAAGTGAGTTTTTCAGAATATACTCGTGCCTTTTTAACTTTTATAGGGGTTCACACCTTTAACACAGAGACAGAGCGGTCAGGTGCGCAGGAGACATGACCATTAGGTGCAGGACCGTAGGTAATACAAAGAGAAAGTGTGGAACCAAAGTTTTAAATACTTTGAGGGCTTTCTCTTTTTTTTAAGGCTTGATATGAGGAACTGAGGTTTAAGACTTGCAAAGGAGGAAAATATGAGTGGTAATAGACTCACACAGATTGCAGAATGTGATGGTGATAATTACAAGTGCAACACTATCTAATGCAAGAGTGAATGACAACTCCTAAGTTTTAAAGACATCGGAACACGTCTCTAGTCTAGACCACTAAGTACGAACGTTATTGTTGCAAATTATCCTTAGATTAATTGATAGATTTTAAATTTGATCTTGAAATTATGTTTCGGTTTTAAGGCTCAACATAATGTCACCTGAACATCTAAGATGCAACTATATGAGAAAAATAGAACTTTTGTTTCTATGAAAGCTAGACTAACCAAGGAAAGAAATTACAATCAATAATGCATCAAACAAAATGCATCACGAAAAATTCCTTCCACTATCTTTCACTTTTGTCTTCGAAACACAATGCCAAAAGAAAAAAATATTTTCACTTTTCACTATCCTAAATGCAACTTTTGGAAAGAAAAATGATTTTGACTTTACAAAGATGCACTTATATGAATTATGTTTTTCTTTTCGTTTTGAATGATTTGATGCAACTAATACATTCTTTAGCTTTTGATCATCGAGAAATGTGATCTATTCTAAATGATGAATCTCAAAAAATAACTTCTGAATGCAACTAATCTAATGCATTTTCATGAAAAGTAAATTTCGAAATACAAGCTAAAACAAATGAGAAACGATGTTTTCAATGATTTCCACAGAAAACAAAACTCAATCAATTAGCAAAAGAAACATCTCATGGTGACACCAACAAGCAGAAAGTGACGACCAATTGACTAGAAATCCTAGAACTCAATCACATTTCACTTTGAAGCCAATGAGACAAGGTTTGCGAATTAATCAAGGTAATCAATGAAAACATCGACAAATCTAATACAAGATGGGAAAAGACCATAGGGGCCAAGACACACTAGATTCTTATGAAGAAAACTAAAAAAATCTCACATTCAAGGATAATTCTACTTTATACACCCAAACTCGTGATTATCACTACTTTGCATAGGAAAACTGCGATGGCATCTCTACTTTGTATAACAAAATTAGTGATGATATCAGTGCGACCAAAAAATGAAGAAAAAAATTTCATCGTGACTGTAAAGGTAAAAAACAGTGATGCCATCATGATTGTTAAGGTTAAACCCACCATGGGCAAGGAATATGGGAAAAAGCTAAAAATATTCCAAGAAACAATCCAGACTTAGCACTCTAAGGCAATAATTAGTGATGCTATACGCCTAGATTGATGCAGAGAAGTCGAAAAATCGATGGTTGGTCAAACTAGACAAAAGATCAGGGTGAAGGATTGAAGGGAAAGGATCGTACGTTCCCTAGTGGAGTCACCATTTTGTTGACAAGGTTAATCCTTTGTAGATAGAGATGATCCCTTGAGCCCAATGAATCAGTCTAGCAATTGAAGTGACAATCAACTAGACATCTTCCTAGGTTATAATTGAAAAGTAGAATGAAAGAGATGGCCTACATCATTCTGATGCTATTCTGATTTCCTTTCTTGAGGTCCTCGAATTGTGTGTCACAGACTTATTGCTTCTTCTCTCAACGTTTATGTACTTGTGCAAGTGATAAAGAGACAACAAAGCATGCCAAAACCAATAGCAAATCCAATAACAACCTACTTAACTTATCAAGGAATGTCAAGATAAATAATACATGAACATATATATTTTGGGAAGATGAACCAGCAGTTGTATATTATTAAGAAATAAAGGGAAGCTTACAACCAAAGCCTTGATGTTGAAAGGCTCTCCTTGAGTGGTAATCCAAGTCCAAGCCAATAATTATCAAAGCACACATTCTCCAAGTCTAATGAATAGCCTCTAGGCACAAGCTTAGCATAAGGGTGCAAATAGAAAAAGGCCAACCAATCTCTAACGTGACCAACGATTTGGAAATGGGAGAGGATTAATATATAGGCTGGGAAAGGGAGTTAGGACCTCTATAAAGATAGGATTAGGCCCTCATATCAAGTAGGTATCTCATAGGGATAATACCAAGAGGACAAGTTGGGAGAATTTGACCTTATCTATTCCGAACAATCTCTAGCTCGCCGCTCTGGAAGTTTCTAGATCACCAAGCTTCTCATCCTCTTTGGGAAAATTTCCTTTTGAGATCATTGTTGGTATAGAAGTAAAAAGGGTGATGCCATCATGGGTCTAGCATAGTGCAACATGTGAGCATCACGGTTTTTAGCCTCATAAGAGCAATGATCCTCAAATTAGGGTTTACGAGTTATTTCCTTAGGGGAAGCTCAAGGAATTTTCTAATCAGTCTTAGGTAGGATCTGAACTACATATCTAAATGAGTACACTAAATAATGGTCATTTTTCAGGAATTTTAGGGTATTTCATGAGGAAGTGGAGGAGGTGTAACAAAATACTGTGTAACACAACCCCTCTAAAGCTCCACGCCGCATTTTCAGCGAGCCACGTTGCGCTTTGGTGGGTGAAGCTCCATATTTCGAAATTGAAAACAATTAATTTGTTCCTTACCTATAATACCCTTCCTCATACCCAAATACACTCCCCACAACCTTCATTAGCCTTCCTCACTCATTTCTGAACCCCTAGACCTAACCCTAGTCTCCACGCTGCATTTTTGGTAGTTTTAGGGTTAGGACTGTGTTTAAATTTCCTACACTAATCCCTACCCTCTCTTAATCATTTTCCACTTCCCTAAGTTTCATAACACACTTCCCTGCCTCCCTTATTTTTCTTACTCACATAACTTCTCCCTAACCCCTTCATCCTCTAATCTAAATACACTAATGCCAATCCCCTGCTCCCTCTAAAAACTTTGTTTTTCCCATCTCTTACACTAGAGTTTTGCTTTGCAATTGTAAAAAAATGGAGGGAGGAAATAAGCCATACAAAAAAGGAGGTTAGGTGTCAAGGTTTGAGCCACTTGACACTAAATAATTGAGGTCTTTAGCATTTTCCAAACAATGTTTTCAAAAGGTGGGTTTTTTAGAGTTTTGTTAGAAAATTCAACAAGTAGGATATCACGCCAAGTTAACTAGTCTTTTTGCCACAAACCTTAGGAGTGATAAGGTCAGAATTGTAGGGTTCAACTTCATCATTTCAACTAAGTCCATAGCTACAGCTACAGGGATACCAAATAGTGGAGAAAAATGGTTCAAACACTCAGATTTGGATGTTGTAAACTATAGAGCTTTCACAAAAATTCAGTATAAAGAGGCTCCGAAGAGTGTTTTTCCTTTTGGACTATTTCTTGAAAATTTTGCTCCATTAATAATTTCATTATAAATATTTTACATGTGAGGTCAGGTTTTCAACAGTGTATAAGTATCATATCAGATTATTGGTGCACTTCACTGGTGTAAAGCCTCTAAACCTACCTCACTACCTTTACATAAATTTAGTTAAAATGGAAAAGAAAGTGAAAAATAGAAAGGGTGATCACCAAGCCAGTCTCTACCACCACGCTTTAATTAAAATCATTTTCCTACACAATCTTGAATAGATGAATATGCCTTCGGAAACCTTCATGTATTCCACAATACCTATGCCTTCTACTAGTAAGCCTGCTAGCCACAGTACACCACCAACATCATCCAAAACAATGGAGTGGCTCATCTATTAGAGTTTCAGTGAAGAAGACACCTAGGGAAGAAATCACTCAGACCTACATAAAAGGGAAGAGGCTTATGTTTTCTCCTAGAGAAGAGGAAAGGGCCAAGCCTACTTCAGTTGACAGGGAAGCATCTCCACATCACCATGAGACATCATTCCATGAGCATATTCATGAAAAATAGGGAAAATCATTGAAGGAACTTGTCATGGAGAAGGAGGCTGAGATTATAGTTTTAAAGGATTATTTTTCTAAAGTAAACTTCACGATTGCATTTATGCATAAGGAGAATAGGCAACTCAAAGTGAATCAAATGCTAATGTCAAAACCTAGAATGGGTGTAGAGGATGAGTGAGGCAAAGGTAAGAAATTCATTAGTTTAGAGAAAATGGAGGACACTGAAGTTCAAGTAAATCCAAGGATGCCTAGAACCAATGGTATGAAGAGGAAAGGAGACCAAATGAGTGAGCCATTTACACCTTTGAAGAAACAAGATAGTAACAAATGCATTGAACAAGATTTTGAGAAAAGTAGGGAGTATTGGCTGGATAAAATTAATTGTCACTTGGAGAAGTTGCTTAAAAGGGCCAATAGGGCCACCAACTTGCAAAGGCACCTAGCTAGACATTATTACACCAAGAACAGGGTTTCCCAAAGCAGAATTCAAAACTTAAAGAGAAAAATAAGGGAAACCCTAATTCAACAAAACAAGGGGACAAGATTGATTTGTTGGTTGAGGCTTCACTCATAGCTTGAAGAATCATTACTTAGCTCCAAGGAAAAAATTTCAAACTCTTTGAACAAATTTTGGAATTTTTTGAAGATTTTGGGCATTTTGGAAATTTTACACAGTTTTTGGACAGAAAAGATAACGTATCCTACACTACTTTTTTGGTGGAGGCCTCCAAATCACGAAAATTTTACATTTTTGGATTCCTTATGACCTACACATTAAATTTAAGTAATCGAAGATCTATGTCAGCATCTTTTTCTAGGTCAAAAATTCAAAAGTATATCAAAAAACACCTTTTTGCCATGTTTTTTAGAGGTATGCTACGTTTTTAGAGTAGCTTTGGGAGAAATGGTTTTTGGAGGTCCAAAAGCAGTCTTTCTTAGTTCTTGAATATTCTATGGTGTAGTAGATAGGCAAATATTTCTCCATCATTTTTAATATCTTGATTTGGAGCTTGGAAACCCCTCCAAAAGCCACTTACAAGCAACATGCTACATTTTCTCCAAGCACGCTACGTTTTCAGGCAATTCGCTACGTTTTTGCCTAAAACTCATTTTTCCTAGTTTGCTCAGTCTAGTTCGACTTTTGCTGATGTAATTTTTTATTTTAGGGGTTTTGAGGATGCATTGAGATGTAATTATGTTTGTCAAAGTAAAAATTAAGTATATTCATGCTTTTATAATTTCTTATGGTCAAATGAATCAGTTTTGCTCCAAATTGGGAGTTGGTTTCTAACCTCCCTAATCTTAGGTATTGTTGGAGATATTCTTGTAAGTAGTTCCTTGAATGTTGGATTTGACCCTTGAGAGGGGGAAACTGATATTTTGATCTATATGTAACCCAATCTAAGTTAGAGAAAGGGTTGGACATCAGAGAGTGGAACTCTTGTAGCTTGTATTTCATCACTTTTTACAGGAAATCAAAGGACAGTTGCAGCTATTATTCAAGAATTCTTGTGTTGTGAGTTTGTGATAATGTTTTCTCTCTATTATAGTTTTATATGAATGATATACAAGTCTCTTTTCCATATCTTCATTCTTCAATGATTTTCTTAGGAGGTTTTAAGCATAATTATTTTAATTAAGCTCTCCTTTGTTTAGGAATATCATTTTTTCTACTTAGTCTTCTCATAAATTAATTCATGCTTGCCGTGCTCATTTTGAATCTTTGATTTTCCACCCTACACTACATTGACCAACTCTTAAATTATCACAAAAGCATACCTACCCTACTCCTCTATATCTCTTGCAACTAAAACCTTTGATCTTTTGACCTAGTTCCCTGATTTTTACTCCTGATCCAGCAAAACCATAAATTTCAAAACCCTAGAGCTGAACATACCTAGCCAAATATATTTTCCCCACTCTAATCATATTTGGCTATGATATTTATAGAAAGAGCCCTCTTTGTTTTAGCAGGGCTAGCTGTTGAACCCTAAGTGGTTTGAGGTTACCTCCTTCAAACTCCTTTCTCAACCATGGGATATTATGGAGGATAACACTAGCAAAGGTAACAAAAACAATTACACTGACCTCCAATCAAAATACTTTGTTAGTGAAATACCCAAGCTTCACAAGGGTACCCTCTAGAAGTAATAATGACCCTGATGTAACGTTTGCCTCAGCTGTTGCGGGATTCCCCTCTACAACCACCTATTGGTCCCTAGGAATAGCAACTATGGACACCAATTTGTATCCAAATCCGGACAGAACAGTCTCAGGGTGGGATCCAACAATTAGGAGAGGAGGCATCTCTCTTTCCTTGTCTTCATTCTCCCTCTTGCTTGACTCATAGTAATAGATCTTTCCCGGTCTTTCTAACAACACTGGATTTCACTCATTATTCAACATCTATGTCTAACAGTTTGAGTGGCCTTGGAGAGTTAACTCTCCACACAAATATTCCAAGGCCCTAAAGAGCTAAACTTGTTGATTTAGTTAATGACAAATAAAAAAATGTTCTAGTTATTTTTAATTAAGCACTTGATTTTAAAAGGTTGTTCTCTAGGTCATGGGTAAAATGAGAGTGTAACTTGTGGTGTTTTGACACAAAATAAATCAATAGAAACATAGCTATATGAAAATGCAACTATTTTTCTTTGATGAAAAGAGATTTCTATAAGGTTCTACAAATAAACTTGCAAAAGAAATTTATTTTTTTTTTTTAGAAAACACGCTCCACACACAGAAAATCTAACAAAAAGACTAAAAATGGCTATAGTGCAAACTATAATGATGATGCAAGATTCTATGAATGCTCATACAATAATAAAAAATTTTCCTTCACAAGATCAATAGGCCAACTTGACTACAAGGAGGGCACAAAATCAATGACAAACTTCCCTTGAAACCAAGCAAAACCAATCGAAATAAGTTCACAATTGCTCAAAAATAACCAAGAAACCAAAAACTAAAAACTAAAAAGAAAAAGAAAGGCAAGAATGATGTTCTTGTCCTTTTCCTTCTTAATGAACCCAAAGAATTTTTTGAGAACACAATTACTACTAAAATTCCAAGACCTAAAACAAGCATAAGGAGTCCCAAAATTCACAAGTTATGCACATCATTCATATAATAAAACTTGAAATACAAAAGGACTACAAAATTTCATAAATTGATTTGAACAACAATATAAAGGAATTCAGCAAATGAAAATAACATCAAGAAAGACTTTCAATATTGCGAAAGAGGCACTCAAAAACCATGAAAAACAAAATAGGTCAACCAGAAAAGAAAAGAAAATCAAAGAAATCCAAAGGTTGGGTTATAAACAAAACTACAACCAGTTTCTTGTTCCGCAAAGTCAGAACAACCAAGAACTTCTACAAGAAGTCTTGAACCAAAATCCAAAATTGAAAGTTTACTGAAAAGTCAAACCCTAGCTTGAATAGGGTTTTCAACAGGAAGAAGATTAGAAACTGAAAACTTCCAAGAAAGCATAGCTTTACTCATAATGAATGACGAAAAAACAACAAAAACCACCAGGAAAGAATCTTAACGGAGTCCAAGATTTTGAAAAATTTATTCAAAATATGGTATACGCAACTGTGAAAATACAAATCAACATGTATATGCGAATGAAACAAAGCAAACTTGTGTATACGTGAGTTTCTTTGAAGAAACTAGCATGTATACGCTACTGTATCCTCTAAAAAATGCATATATAAATATCAATAAAGAAAAACAAAAAATCCACACCTGATCCAAAAGATCATACTTAATGCCCAGGAAGCAAACAGGTCACATACACTATAAAAGAAAGAAATCAATCAAGTAGGCCCCGATCAAGAAGAAACAACCCAACCTAGGAAAAATAAAATTCTTTCCCCAGCGGAGTCACTAATTCTGTTACAGGTAGAATCACCCTAGTGTCTTGGGTTTGCAATCCCAATAGAGCAGAGGGAATATAGCATAAAGAGACACACAAACAAGCAGTCCTAATAATTAATCAATTAAACTTGGTACAAAAGGTCTTACCTGTAGGTATTACGTTTGAAGTCATTCACGTAGGGTTCAAACCCTCTACTTCTTCCTTGCGCTTTAAGACCTGCAATTCATTCAAGGCATAGCATATACACCAAAACTAACTGAAAGCATGTTCATGATATCAAGGTTACATCATATAATAATGTAAGAAAATAAGCATTAACATAATATTTTATAAGCAAATCACGACATAAATTAATGCATAAAGACCATAATCATCATGAACAAGACAATGACTCTTTATTGATGTAATCTAAAGAAAATATGGAAGAACTATAACTTAAGTCATCCACCGGCTCCAAGCAAAACTGTCCTCCAAATCTGTCCTGCCCAAGCCTCAGTAATCCTCATCCATAAGTATACACAAGGATGTCATGAAGGGATGATGAACATCTCAAGAAGGAAACAGGGGTTTCCTATGACTTGGGAGTGTAGAAGGCACAGGGATATCTTCAGACTTGATCAGGGATGTAATCAACTATAGTATCAATATCTAATATTTCCTCCTCCTTTAGGCATTCCCATGGATATGTATGTATACTTCTCCAATTTAGTTTTTTCAATTGGGAAACAGCTGGGCAACGAGCTATAGTAGGTGGGTATCAGGTCAAACCCATAAACCCCACCTGGATTAAGGGAGATTATATATTTTTTAGTGTTTGAACACATATATGCGGGTTGGGTATAGAATAACCCATGCTAACACGTGCTTCAGATAGGGAAAAATGGTGTATGGGATTTAAAACATTGTTTTTAAAAAAATGGACCAAGTCTGGTAGGAAGGTTTACCTACGCCATATCATGGAGCATCAAATATACCAAGGGTGGTAAATGGTGCTATAACACTCAATAATTTTGATGAGATGTGTTGAGATCCCACACTGGCCCTCAAAGCCCACAAGGGTTGAGTTAAAGCCCAATATGACAAAAATGTCAAGCTTTGTTCTTACCAAGAGGGTGATCTTGTTCTACTCTATGATCAAAAGCACAACCTGTTGGGGGTAGGAATGCTTGAATGATTGTGGATTGGTCCATATGTCGTTACCAAGGTCCTCTCAAAATGTTCCTACAAACTTCAGGACTGTGAAGGAATCCCACTCACGGAGCCCAGAAATGGGCTCTATCTGAAAACGTATTATGCCTCGTATGGTACTAGGCATTGTCTTTGTAATTTTATGAATTTATAAGTTTTTCTTATTTTGCTTTGACTGGATTTTTTGGATTTTTATTAGTATTTTTCTCATGCATGTCTCTTGTAATGCAGATGTCTTCATTACCCTTACCATACGTAGGATACGTGGATGGTGCTAGTCGTCACACACAACACATTGTAGTAGTTTCTTGGGTCATTTACACACCTAAGTCGGAACTACTTAATTCTAGGGGAGTTTTTCTTGGTAGTGCCACCAACAATATTACTGAGTATATGTCTATAATTTCACTTCTTACTGAAGTGTCATCTCAGGACATCTCCAATCTGGTCATCAAGTTAGACTCTCAGCTAGTCATTATGCAATTGACAAATCATTATCACATTCACAATCCAACCTTGTTACGCCATTATTTAAGGGTATGACTCTTGGAACATCAATTTCATTTTATTACATATGAATACATTCCTCAAGAATTTAGTATAGTAGCTGATTCGTTAGAAAATTATGTATTATATTGGCATCTACCTCATTCATTATACATACATGAATGAAAGTAAAATTTTACACAGTTAAAAATTTACAAAAAAATTTAAAACACATTTGCATCTTAAAGTGCCAAAATATTTGTATATATATATATATATATATATATATATATATATATATATATATATATATATATATATATATATATATATATATATATATATATATATATATATATATATATATATATATATATATATATATATATATATATATATATATATATATATATATATATATATATATATATATATATCGAGTCTAGTCTTGTTACAACAAAAATTCCCAAAACTTTGGTGTTTTTAAGTACAAAATGGATTTAATAAGCCTTGCTATGACACCCGTTGGCTATACCATGCTACTGCTAAGAGTACTGCTCATGATAACTCAAAACAACTCTAGCTAACCTCCTAAGAGGAACCAGAAACCACTCAGGTACACCCACTACGTGTCGCTGCATATGAGCCGGTATCTCCCTCATGGGAAGAGGTGACACACGCATGCTCAAACCTTCAAGTTTCGTAAGAACTTCACGTAGACTTTGTGTGTCATCTCCGCTTCTGATCTAGGCCTAGGTAGCTAGTCCCTCTGCCTCACCTGACAAGGTATGCCCATAGGACGTACCGGTGCCACATCTGTGTCAAGAGACTGCTTCATGTCAATACTTGTTCACCCATAAATCAAAAACATTACATAAATTTCAAAAGTTAAAAAATACCTTTTGTACTCTAATGAAATCCTCTAATCTGATAATGAGATCTAAGACAAGTACTAAGGTATTATAGACTCGTGCATGGATGTGCCTATGTTATTTTATGCAATTGATCAATCAGATTGCGAAATACATAGACTTTGAAGCAGTAAAAGACTATATTAGAAAAACACATAAAAACATAACAGATTTAATAAGGAGTTCACCCAATACTCCTAGGCTACATCTCCTGGTCCAGCCTTTAGTGGTGGCCTCTCTATTAAGTCTTCAAATAGAGCTTTTACAATAGTGAGCTTAGTTTGAGCCTCACACACAACAGATGCACTTACAAGAGCCTCACTTGAATCCCTCAAGCTTCCTTTGAGTACACAAACTCCCTCACAGCTCTCAATCTCTGTCCTAACTCTGTCTCGCATTTGCTTACAACACTGCCTACCTGTTTGCTCTCTGTCTGTGGCTTTTAAATCCAACTGAACTGCCTATTTGTTTCATATCCTCGGCTCTTAGTCTCCCCAGCTTCTGAAATGCTTTGAATCCCTCTGTCAGAGTTATACAATCACCGCTTAATGCATGGAGAGGAGCCAGCCACCCATTCCGAAGTTCTAGAGTGCCTCGGGCCTCTGAAACGCCTATAACGGCGGCACTCTATTTTTACAATGAAAATAAATTTTAACAGAGAAAATCTGCCAAACTCAATATACCAGACTTCAAAGTCCTTTAAATATGATTCATTCCCCTATCGGGTCCACCCACAGGTTTCTATCGTATATCAGAAGGCTCCGTCACTTTGTGTTTTGGAAATACAACGAAAATCATGAAAATACATTAAAAATGGCTCTGTTACAGACTTGAAATTATATCAAATTTCCTTTATAATGCTATCACATCCAGTTGTCGCATGGTCTATTGATATTGGCCCTACTCCATGTTGTAACGCGATATCACATATCGCACATGACCACTGCCAATTGTAACCACTCCTATACACAGTTCCGATGTGATGAAGCGATGCCATATATCGCAATCATTCATTGCAATAAACCTTGTATCGTTGTAAGCACTTCCGCAATCTTCCGATTGCGATCTGGTGATGTAATATGCGCTGTTGATCTGCATGCTTGATTGACGGTCCATATTAACTCCACCATTCACCGTCACCATATATATGTGTTAAGCACCTATCTCTATTGAAGGTTACCACCAATTGCGATTACCAATCCAATTTGGACTGTTGATCAGCTAGATTGCACGGCTACTATGCATCACTTGTTCTGCCTTCAATTACTCTATTTTTTCATTGATTTCACGGGTTTTGGGCCTCCTGATAGTGATTTTCTTCATTCTGAAGGTTTTCTCCGTCGTGCTAAAGGAATTACTTTTGCGATATTTTCAATCCTTTAAAGGATTTTGGGCCTTGGGAATGATTTTTAAAAGTTTCGTCAGGACTTAGAGAGTTCTCTCAGATCCATTTGGATCACGCCTTCCCACTAAAAAAATCTTTTGGACCACCAAAAGTTGGTTTTCAAGCATCAACCAAGTGAGGATACAGCTGCCTCACTTGTCCAATCTCTATCCATTTTGCACTGCTGGGTTTTGAACCTTTGGGTCCAGTCCTTAGGTACTCAAAATCTCCTTTGTGCATTGTCCTCACCTTCCTGGTTAGAATCGTATCTTTCTGTAGCACATTGAGGTATTTAGGCAACAGATCATCAATGGAAGGCAATTGACTTTGCTCTTCAGGATATTCAATTAATGAAGGTTGAAACAGCCTTAAATTTTCTGCATTTACTACTGAATAGATGTCCATGTATGCTGGTAGATCAAGGTGGAAAGCATTCTCACCAATTTTCTCAAGTACCTTAAAAGGCCCATACCTTATTAGCCTCAGCTTCTTTCCTTCACCTTGTATTCTATCCTTGCTGATATATAACCAGACTTGATCACCAACTTGGAGGTTGTGCTCCACCCGGTGTTTATCATGCCTTGCCTTATATTTGGCTTGGCTCTTTTCCAATTGTTCCTACACTGCTTGGTGAATTTCTTGGATCTATTCAATGAATCTGGTTGCTTTGTCCACATCACTATGTCCAACAACTGTTATGTCTTTTTCAAAGACAAAATCCAAGGGAGACCTTGGTATAAAACCAAAACAAGCCTCAAAAGGGGATCTCTGTGTAGAACAATGTTTAGCACAGCTGTAAGCATGTTGCACATAACATAAGTGTTCATCCCAGAGCTTGGGATGATTTCCACAATAACCCCTGAGCAACTCGATCACCGTCCTATTAACTACCTTTATTTGGCCATCTGTTTGTGGGCGGAAGGCTGTACTTTTCTTCAACCTAGTGTCCATTAATTCCCATACACTTGACCAAAACTTCCCAACAAATCGGGAGTCTCGATCAGATACTATGGAAGTGGGTAACCCAAAATGCACCCAGACATGCTGAAAGAACAATTTCATTGTTTATTCAACTATAATCCGCTTATTACAATGTATTGAAATACACATTTTGTTGAACCTGTCCACAATAACATACAAATAGTCATGAAATTTTCTAGATTTTGGTAGTCCTTCAACAAAGTCCATGGAAACACTTTCCCAAGGATGAGAAGGGATTGGTAGCGGAGTGTACAAGCCTAGTTTTATATTGCTGGGCTTACTTTTAGCACACATGGTACACCCTCTTACATATCTAGAAACTATTTCATGCATTCTTGGCCAATAGCAGTATCTTTGTAGCTATGTAATTACTTTACTTACCCAATAATGACCTGATACCAAAGAAGTATGTTCTTCCCTAATTATATTAATTCTCTCTATTTGTGGAATGCATAGCTTTCCCAAATGATACAAGAGTTGGTCCTTAACATAGTAATCCAATTCTTCTACCTTTTTCCCATTACTTAAAGCTGCATATACATCTTTAAAGTCTATATCTCGAGCATATTGTTCAATGTAGCTTTCATGCATTACTGAGTTATGCTTAAGTATAGTAGATGCATTTATGATTGGTCTAGACAACATATGTGCAAATTTATTGTGTATGCCCTTTTTATATCTGATGACTAAATGAAACTGCTGTAGAAAACCCATCCACCTATAATGTCTTGATTTCTGCAATTTAGTTTGTGAGTGAAAGTACTGAAGTGGTTGATGATCAGTATGTATTATTATTTCTTTGCCCATTAAGTAATGTTTCCACTTCTTCACACTCCGAAGTAATGCATACAATTCTTTATCATATGTAGGCTAATTAAATATTGCAGAATTAAAATTTTCAAAATGGTAGCATATGGGTTTACCATGTTGCATCAACATTACTCTGATGGCATAATCACAGGCATCTGTTTCATTCTCAAATGGTTGTTGAAGATTTGGCAATGCTAGTATTGGTGCGGTATTAATTTTTTCTTTCAAGGTGTCGAAGGATTTTTGTTGTTTGCCTCCCCACTGAAACACCTTATTCAATCCTATCAAAGCATGTAAGGGAGCTGTAATTAAGGAAGAGTTAGCAATAAACTTTCTCTAAAATTGTGTTGCCCCTAAGAAGCTTCTAACTTATGTAGCAGACTTGGGCTTAGGCCAGTTTACAATGATTGCAACCTTAGAGGGATCTATCTTCAATTCACCACCCCTACAATATGACCCAAATAATTCAAAGATGTTTTACCAAATTCACATTTTGATAATTTAACATAGATATTTTCTTGCTTTAAAGCATCTAGAGTCTACTTTACATGCTTTAAATGTTCTTCCCATGTTTTACTGAATACAAGAATGTCATCCAAATATACAATTATAAAATCATCGATAAAAGGCCTGAGTATATCATTCATTACTCTCATGAAAGTGGCAGGAGCATTAGTTAAGTCAAAAGGCATAACTAACCATTTATATAACCCTTGCTTTGTTTTGAAAGTAGTCTTCCATGCATCTTGCTCTGCTACTCTGGCCTGATGGTAACCACTACGTAGGTCCAACTTGGAAAAGTAAATAGCTTCCTTCAATTGATCCAATAGATCATTAATGTGAGGAAGGGGATAATGATTCTTGATCGCTATTTTATTCAGTGCTTTGTAATCAATGCACATCCTCCACGAACTGTCCTTCTTTCTCACCAACACTACTAGGAATCCACATGACGATGTGCTTGGTCTTATGAACCCTTTCTCGAGCAACTCCTGTACCTGCTTCTTGATTTTCGCATTCTCTAAAGCAGATAACTTGTAAATTCCGATGTTAGGCAATGGAGCATCTTGCTGCAAATTAATATCATGTACAATTTCCCTTTTTGGTGGCAGACCTTTAGGTTCTTGAAATAAGATGTCATGTTCTAAAAAAACTTTTTCTAAATCAGCTTTTTGTTTAGCATCACAACCCTCAAATACATTGGTTTTTTCAGGTTTCTTTTCCTTTATAGGCATCAGTAAAAATTATTTGCATGAATTTACAATCCTTTTCATCTGCCTTGAGTTTATGAGCTCTTACAATATATTCGATTCCATCTTTAACGAGTTGATACTTATTTTCAGCTCTATAGAATATGGCTTTTCTATCATACAAGTAAGGACTTGCTAAAACAATTCCACATATATCCAAGGGAAAAATATCTAACTCAACCTCATCCACAAATGCTGACCCAAAAGAAAGCCTAAGTTGACATTGTCTAGTCACTTGTAGTTTTGCTTTATCGCATACCCAACCTAATGGATATGGCTTCTTCTGAGGTGTGGTTAGTAGTCCCAATTTCTTTACAATTGCTTCAAAAATTAAGTTTACTTGTGAACCACTATCAAATAAAGTATGAATCTTTTGATGCTTGGAAATAGCTCTAATATGAAAAAGCTCATGCCTTCTTCTCTCATTTTCTTCACTATCAATAGTTTGTGTAGAATTACTAGTAGATGCTTTAGAATTTTTACCTTTTATACCTGTGGCTGCAATTGTTGTTTCATCACCTGAGTCTGACCCCAAATCTTTTTGTATAGAAGAAACAATTTTCTTCTTCTTGCCATCGAACTTCTTGGGTTTCAGTTCCGAATGCAAAGACCAAAAATGTTCATCATCATGTCCATCCTTCTTACAATGAGTGCATGAAGGTTTGGCCTTCTGTACAGCATTGGCCTTCCTCTCTTTCCATTTTTGCTTCCTCTTTTCCTTGTTCTTGCTTGCAGTGGGTTTTAATGATCCCCCAATCTCTGGGTTCACCTTCTTGCCTCTAGCCTCTAGATGGGTAGCCTAAAAAGATACCTCATCTATGCTGGTAGGGTTAAACATGAGAATGGTATGTCTCAAATAACTATGTAGACCACCTATATACTTCAGCAAAGTTTTAGGTGAGTCTAAAGAAATGCCTAGAATCAAGGATTTTTTTTAAACTCTTAGGTGTAGCTTTGTACACTTTGCCCTTTTAATTGGCGAAGAGTTTGCAAACTCATCATAGCTTGTTGCATATAAGCTAGTGGATAGAATTGTTTTTTAATTGCAGAAACAAATTCACTCCAGACAGAAAGAATTTTATGATGCTTCTTCAAGTTAGCTTGCGTTTTGCCTTCCCACCATCCCAAGGGAGTTCCTCCAAGGTGTAGGCTGGCCAGCTGAATTTTACTCCTATCTGAGTAAATATTTTGCACCTTGCAATACACATCAATCTATCTGATCTAGTTATCTAGCTTCTCTACATTCAACTCTCCATCATAAACAGGAAAATCAAATTTAACATCTAATTTAATTAAAGATGTTTTCTTCTTTTTATTTTTAGGGCTATCATGAGGTGTGGACAGAGGAACATATTTTCCTTTCCTTTTGCCTTTAGAATGGCCATCTATAAGAGATTCTTTTGTTCCTTTGTCTTGTTTGGAAGTGGAAGAATATTCACTTCGACCTTTCTTAAATTCTCTATACATTTCTTCTACCATGGCTCTCATGGTCATGAAACTGTCCATGAACTGAGAGTCTGATTCCAAGGGAATTTCTTCTGACATTTTCCTCTTAGGATAGACTCTACCAATTTCTGGGTTAGTTTCAACCAATCCTCCTTCTCCTAATTTAAGCTTTGATCTAGTTATCATTCACTAACAATCCAGCACAAGCTTGTCTAACCTTAGCAACCTAAAGCTCTGATACCACTTGATCTGATAATGAGATCTAAGACAAGTAATAAGGTATTACAGACTCATGTGCATGGATGTGCCTATGTTTTTTATGCAATGGATCGATCAAACTGCAAAATACATAGACTTTGAAGTAGTAAAAGACTATAATAGACAAACACATAAAAACATAACAGAATTAGTTCACCCAAAACTCCTGGGCTACATCTCCAGGTCCAGACTTCAGCGTTGGCCTCTCTATTAAGTATTCAAACAGAGGTTTTACAATAGTGAGCTTAGTTTGAGCCTCACACACAATAGATGCATTTACAAGAGCCTCACTTGAATCCCTCAAGATTCCTATGAGTACACAGACTCGCTCACAGCTCTCAATCTATGTCCTAACTCTGTCTCACATTTACTTGCAACATTGCCTACCTATTTGCTCTCTGTCTATGGCTTTTAAAGCCAATTGCGTTGCCTGTTTGTTTCATATCCTCGGCTCTCAGTCTCCTCAGCCTCTGAAATGCTTTGAATCCCTCTACCAGCATTATACAATCATTGCTTAACGCATGGAGAGGAGTTGACCACCCATTCTGCAGTGCTAGAGTGCCTCGGGCCTTTGAAATGCCTGTAATGGCCACGCTCTATTTTTACAGTGAAAATACATTTTAACAGAGAAAATATACCAAACTCAATATACCAGACTTCAAAGTCATTTAAATATGATTCATTCCCCTATCCGGTCCACCCACAGGTCGCTATCGCATATTGGAAGGTTTTGTCCCTTTGTGTTTTGGAAATACAACGAAAATCACGAAAATACATTAAAAATGGCTCTGTTACAGACTTGAAATTATATCAAATTTCCTTTATAATGATATTGCATTCGATTGCTGCATGGTGTATTGATATCGGCCCTGCTCCATGTTCTGACGCGATATCGCATATCACACATGACCCCCACGAATTGTAACTGCTCCTCTACACAGTTCCGATGCGATGCGGTGATGCGATATATCGCAATCACTCATTGCAATAATGCTTATGCCATTGTAAGTGCTTCTGCAATCCTCTGATAGTGATCCGACGATGTAATATGGGCCGTTGATCTACACACTTGGTTGATGGTCCATATTAACTCTGCCATTCTCTAGCACCATATATATGCATTAAGCGTTGATCTCTGCTAAATTTTACTGCCGATTGTGATTACCGATCTGATCTGGACCATTGATCAGACAGATCGGACGACTACTTGCATCACTTGTTCTGCCTTCAGTTACTCTATTTTTTTCATTGATTTCATGGGTTTTGGGCCTCCTGATAGTGTTTTTCTTCATTCTGAAGGTTTTCTCCACCATGATAAGGGCATCCGTTTTGCGATAGTTTCGATCCTTTAAAGGATTTTGGGCCTTGGGAATTATTTTAAAAAGTTTCATGAAGACTTAGAGAACTCTCTCAGATCCATTTGGATCATCCTCTTACCTTGTGGTCCCCATTGAGTGTCAGGTGGCAACATCAGCTCTGGATCTCCCATGAAATCCATGCTTGCATAGGCATAATCATCGATCATGAGAATTTGGTCACTAAGCCACTCAAAGAAATCATATTCAAAGAAGTGTCGAATTCCCCCGCTCCAGTATGAGGCACTAGGTAAAACCATCGCCTCTTCCATGGCTCCCTGGGACTAGCTAGACCCAAACTCATCTGAGGCCTTAGCATGGGCACTCTCTCAAGAAAGAAGGATACAATAAGAGTACCATACCCAAACTCTCTTTGGGTCGGAGTCTTACAAGCTCTCAATTCTGCCTTCACCTGGCGAAGAACTCACTCACACCAGTTGAATATCTGGGGCTGCAAACAGTTAATGACTAGTAACAACTGAGATTTTCTAGTTACGTGTTGGCTCTTAGACCCTGCCAAGCACACGATCATCCAAAGAATGCCCCCCATAGGCCTAGTCCTGATCCGCTCAATGGGGACCCTAATACTAACTAATCCACTACCTAACCAACAATGAGTCTGGACCAACTCAAGGGTGGTTCATGGATCTACTCTATCACCAATCAAGTTTACTCATTCACCTTTGCACGATAAACTTGGAAGAAAGTAAATGTCATCTATTTTGATCGCAATCTCACGATCCATGCTCCTGAACACACCTTGTTGTTCATCCCATCATTAAATAATCCAGCTGAGAAGTTCTTTCTGACCCTTCATCAGGTGAAGTCTGGCATACTTTATCAAACTGCATCTATACAAATCTTGTAAGAATTCACGATCATTAATAATTTGTAGTTCTTCACTGTTGTGAGCTCTTTCCATCCAAAGACTAATGATAATGGCTCAAAACCTACATCAAATCACCCAGTAATCAATGATTTTGGTGGTAAAATCCCTAGGAAAGCATGCATGGGGGTTTTGACTTCTGCCCAAGTAGTCTAACACTGCTCGCCAAGGCCTACGGGACGTGCTAATGAACCCCTGCAGGTCGTGAAGAGAATTTAATGCTCCTCTAGCGTTGGCAAACAGTGTTAGGTGCAGTAAACTAACTAGGGCTTACCCAAAATAAAAATAAAAAATTCACCCCAAAACAGCTAAAAGAAGTAATAGAATTCAAGATGAGGGTTAGACCATCTACTTAGGTTGCTTGGATTTCTCACAATCGCTCGTTGAATATATGCTCAATTTTCACTCCAAAACACTCTCACATAACTCAAATGGTGAAAATGAAGGCTTCCAAACCTTCTTATAGTTAGTCTGGAGGTATGACTCACCTTAGATAGTCACTCGAAGTTTTTCATTCCTATGTAATTTATCATAAGCTATTTTCATATGCTATCAATATTACTTATGCTCTGATGAAGCATTTTAGTGTTGAATTGCATAAATGACCATGTTTGACTCAATATGAGTGCTTTCTTTTATGGGATCTTTTCTCTCTCTTGAATTGAAAAATCCTTGAGTTATTGTTTCCAAGCTCGTAAAAATCCTATGATGATGATATGAGCGCTTTTTTTTGGGCCCTTCTCTTTCTCTTAAATTGAAAAATCCCTGAGTTTTTCCCTTCTTCGGGCTCGTTAAATATATGAAGAAGGCATGAGAATTTCTTTTAACTCTTTTTCCTCTCTCATTAAAATAAAAAAGATATATCAAGTTTTCTTCATTTAACTTGTTAAAATTTGATGAAGATCTATTGAGTTTGTCTTCACATGAATCATTAAAATTTTGCAAAGAATACCAAGTTCACTCTATCCCAAATTTTGCAAAGAATACCAAGTTCACTCTATCCCCTCGTACTCGTAACAAAATGAGGAAAAAATATATTGAGAATAGGTTTATCACTTTATCCAGACACAATAGACTAAGTTATGGAAAAGGAATTGTACCGAGTATACTATTAAACCATTGTTGCACCCAATTATCAACTATGACAAAGGGACCCCCCTGGAGTTGTTATTTATAATCTTTTCGTTCTCTCTAAATATGAAAAGACCAACGATTTGACCCATATGGACTCGTTAAACATAATCAGATGGGAAAAAATTGGACAACACAATTTCTCTATGTCTATATTTAGAAATATTTTTTGGTAGCATTCGTTCCCTTGAACATGGCACTCCCTCAGCAAAACCTTCGACTTGTCAGCCTCTCAGATGAACCTTACCATCCTATGAGTTCCACCTATATACTCTGATGTTCCTGCATCCCTGTATCCTAACATTCTTTGGTGTTCATGAGTCTAAAGCTGCCCAGTTAACCTTTGTATCGTGCCTTCTATTGTTCAAAGGATCCCTTTATCCTCTTCTTCCTGTATCAATTGTCACTCATATACATCCATCATGCCCTCCATATGTTTGACCCATCGCTCAAAATTTATCTTCAAATCAATCATTCTTGTCTTGTTTCATGTCGAATGATGTAGGACACGTTATTTCCTACCTTTCGATAGGTCTCTTCCTATCTACTTCAACACTCTATCTAGGAAGCAAATCCAAAGACATATCAGTGCCCTGGAACTTGCAGTCATTAATGGTAGGTTACCTTGTGTTTGATTGGGGATTTTCATTATTGGTTCCCGATTCATTGATTCCACGAGTGTTTGACGACAACATCATTATTCACACTCGCTAGATTGTACTATTCATCTTGCAGACCATCATCATTATCGGTGTCCATCCTCACGTCTGTTATTAGTTTTCATTATTTACTGGTAATCAAATGATTTCGTACATGTTTGAGCTCAACACCTTTATTCACATGTGTTGAAATATGTTGTTGAGATGAAGCGGCAATCAAGACCTTAGGTAGAGGCTTACATCACTCAACCTTGTTTCCTATCCCAAGCTATGTATATTGATTTTTGGAGATATCTCGTCAGAATGATCATATTATGACATAGTTCCACATTGTGCTTATCGGTGGACATGATCGTTATACCTCTTTGTTAAGAAATCAATCTGATATAGTTAATGAGCATGAGAATGCTCGAACGAGGACATGATTTTAGATTTTAACATATTTGGTTGTATCAAGTTTCCCATAGTCCTGAAGCTCCAATCCTCTCTCTCTCTTTTCCAACATGAAAATTATAAAGTATTTCTTCCATTGTCTTTGTCTCTGACCTCACACTTTAGGGGGAATCTGTTATATAGGAAAATGACCTCCTCATCAGCTCAGAGGAGAAAGATAGTTTGATAAAGACAATACCAAGTTCCTAGGCCTATTTTCCAAGGTAATGCTTTCGAGGAACTAGCAGGAAGAGTTATAATGCCCCCCATGCATGAGCCAGTGGCGTTAGTCCCCAGGGTAACTCACTGTGTTGCCTTAGGAACAATTTTAGTCAAATTTTGTGAGATTCTGGAGGTAAAATGAGCAGGTTGACTGAATAATATCCCACATTTTACTCAAATTTCAGCCCAAAAATATGGAAACATCTACCTTCGACCAGTTTAAGGATATTTCTGTTTCTAACAGGGTCAAATAGAAGGGTAAAGAGCAATAAAGCAAGGAAATATCCTAGCTTTTTCCAAAGGGAACTCATGAGAGAATTGACAAGGATAAGCCTCTCATTCTATATATTGGAGGCTTGGGGCATTGTGAAAGGGGTCAAAAGGTCAAAAGGTTGAAGGATTTCCAACTAATTGTCGAAAATTTGTATGAGATATAGTTGTTTACCAAGAGGTTAAGAAGAGAGGGAGATAAAGGAGCTAGAGGATTAAGGGAATCTTGATTCACCAGATGGTTGTAATCATCCTTTCCTACTAATAATATAGACCTGCAATTTTGTTGTCTACTCTATGGTGTTTATATTGTATTCTGTTACAATTTAATGCAATGTTATTGTTTATGAGTAGCTCAGATGCATGCGATTAGATATTTTTATATACTAATGTCTTGATTATCAGAGTTTATATTTTGTAGTATTACTTCTTGTCTTGTTTATATGCGGGTGTTGATATAGGAGCTAGAAAAGAGGTCTTCCACTCTACTACATTGGGTTCTCCAAAAAAATTGCATCAAGATCTAAGGTAATCTCTTCCCTCTTTCTTTGAATATCATGCATTATTATGGATATGTATATACTTCTTTGTGCCAATTTCATTTAATCTGATCTGTCTTCAAAGGATCCTAGGAAGATCCTTGAGGGTATTCCAGCCACAACCACCCGTGCATTAATCCCTATAGCATGAATCTAATCATATTAGCCTCTCATTTCATGTTTACACTGGTTGGCATGGTAAGTTGGGTAGATGTGGGAGGAGGGTGTTTTAAATCTAAAGGCAACATAGGATAGGCAGAAAAATTATGCAGATTATAATAGGTTGTTTAAGGAGTTCCAAGTTGGGGAACAGGTGTATTTGTGCATCAATCCTAAGGAGAGATCCTTGAGGATTAGATCATGTGCCAAGATGGCACCTTAGTTTTGTGGAACTTTCAAGATTATTGAAAGAATTTAACCCGTAAGCACTACCTCTGATAGTGAAAGTCCATGATGTTTTCCATGTGTTATTTCTTAAGCAGTATGTTAAATATGTTGATCATGTGATTGATTGATTTGTATTGCAGGTGGGGAAAAATGGAGAAGTCTATCCAGAACCTTAGTTTATATTGAAGAGAAATATGCTCATGCTCTGAAACCAAGAAATCAAGTAGGTTAAAGTGCAGTGGAAGCACTTTAGGTCCGATGAAGCTACATGGTAGATGGCAGATGATATACACGTTATGAATCCTTCTTTATTTGTTGATTGAGTGAATGTTTTTGGTATATCTACATATGTATATGTATGTAAATACCACTATGAGCTATGTTATAAAGCTACAATAAGTTGTATGGGTGTTAGGTCATTATTGCTTTCATGTTGTTAGCTTCTCATGTTGGTTTTCTTGTAAGCAGGTCGATCATTGTAAATATTTCATCGACCTAAGTTATAAATATCCATGGGAATTTTTTTTTTTCTTTCAACACTTTTTTTGGTTGTAGGTGTCATTGAACACTGAGGATGATGTTCCCCCAAGGGGGAGGGTTCGTTAACAAACCTAATCAAAATTCCATGTAATAAAGTTAATAAAGGAAAAATAATAACCAATGTCATGGGACACATATTCCAAGTTGAATGTTGGGAAAATCATCCTAGTGTGGGTTTTCATTTGGTTTATTATGGCTAAGGGAATTGGCAAAGGCTTTGGAAATGCAAAATGGTGCTTCTGGAAATCTATTTGTGAAAATAATGGAAATTAGGAGAAAAGGAAGCTAAAAGGTTACAGGTTGCATGTGAGGAGGAAAATAAAGGAAAATAATGGAAATTTGAAGAAAATAGAGGCCTCATTGATAAAAAGGCTTATGAGGATAAGTTTGTACCTTTTGTCAGCTTAGTTTTTGAGCTCTCTCTCTATTCTCTCTCTCACACACTCTTAGAAAGTTAGATTTTTCTTGTATCACTTTAGCTTTGGATCAATGAAAGCAGAGAAGGAAAAAAGGAAGCAAAGATCAAGAAAGGAGTAGCAGGATCAAGCAGCTACAATAGGATTATTTACAAGTATCGATTTGCATATGTGATTTCCTTGCTAGATTTGGTATGCATGGTACATGCATGTGTGTATTTGGTTCTCTTGTTGTTATTGGCATGGGATTTTCCATGTGTGATAGTGTTCTTTAGCCTTTCCTTGCCATTTCTGGATAGTCATGGTGTGATGGGTTCTTTTGTATTTGGTTGAGCCGGATTACCAGATGGTTTCAAAACTGAGGGAGGTGGTCTCGGAAAGAAAGAACACGTGGCCTAGGAATCCATGAAATGGACTTTTATTTCAGTAAAGACATATTTTGTGTGCTTCGGTGGGTGTAGGAATCCTTGACCGTTGTATGGTAGGATATACGGTAAAGAGTAGGGGTGTGTTCCCTCGATAAGGCCTAAGAATCCTTAACTGATGAATGGTGGGATATACGATAAAGCCTGGAGTGTGGAGTCTTTATTAGGCATAGGAATCCTTGACCATTGTATGGCGTGATATACAGTAAAGCCTAGAGACTATGAGAGAGGAAAATTCCTCACGGCGTAGGTGGAGAAATCTGGAAGACATCCATGCTTGTTTAGGGCCTAGGGATCTCATGAGGTTTGCGGTAAATCCTAAGGAACCTAGTTTGGTTTGGTTTTGAGTCCCTTATTAATGCTTGGAATATGGCACGGAGGTGACTGGTTGAAAGAAATATCTGGTTCAACCAATCAATGGTCGAGTGGTTCGTGAAAGTCCCAAACCAGGTTGGATTTTGCATTCATTAATAAGAATTTCTTCTCCTTGGTATTTCTTGCATAATTGTACTAGGTTATATGTGGATTATATAGTTGCTATATCCTTGTTATTTTTGTTGGTTATATCTTGGTTATGAATATGTTTTATGACAAAATTTATGTATGGATCTTATCATGTTTTGATTAGTAGTTGAAAGTACAACAAATATATCACATAATAGATGATAATAAAGTTATTGTGATATGGCAACAATTATTCTTTACAAATCTAAAATAAGTATGATACCCTTATGCTCAGATCTATTGGTATGACCTGTAGATTGCACATTTGTGAAATATTTGACAAAATTCCTGTCATGGCTACTAGGGATCCAGTCAAGTAATGGATCAAGTGTTTGCATTAGTACCTTTGTTTCAATGTTATCTATCATTTCTAAAAATTTCATGAAGTTTTGGGCAATGGCCTAAGTCTTGGACCTAAAAAAGTGGCATAGAATCTGGGGTCGCTGGCTCAGAACCAGGGAAAATTTTAAGGATGGAAAAGTATCTTGAAGTTTAAAAAAATTGGTGAATCTCACTAGTGCCTAATATGCAAACTATAAGATGTTTAATGATATATTTGTAAAATTATTCAAATTTATAATCATTTTATATATAGTATCTATATAATGTTGGTGATTTTTAAGGTAAAATAATTTTATATTGTAAAATTTGGTTGAATCATTTCTACAAAAAATGGAAATTGGTGAATGTTTTTTTTGGAAAATTAGCCCACTTTCGAATATTAGCTACTAAAATTTTCCGTACTCATAAATAACTGGAAAATTCCGTAGTCTTTGGCATGCCATTTCTATGGGAGCGAATAGAAGGCCTCATTCGTGTGTGTGGATTGTCATGGGAGTGGCTAGGGGTCCAGATCAATGGGATTTCAAGTTAGCTCAGGGGTTGGTCACTTGGAAGAGTTGGTTGGCTCATAAAGGTTCTGTAGCATGTGTGGAAGGTCATATTGGTTTCATTTTCTCAATTCCACTTACTTAACTATACATGGGAAGTTGAATCACATCATAGTAGTCTCTCATAACATGTTTACCCAAGCAAACTAGTTAACTTGGGTAAATGTGGGAGGAGGGTGTTACAACTATGATATACTATAATTTTTTATATAGTTCCTCTCTCTCTCTCTCTCTCTCTCTCTCTCTCTCTCTCTCTCTCTCTCTTTCTCTCTCTCTCTCTCTCTCTCTCTCAGGACCATGTTAGTATACTCTCCACATTTTTCCTTATACTATGGAATAGTTTAGTGGCAATGAAAGAAAGTGAAGCATTTTCCCTCTTCTTGTTGAGGTTTTGATAGCTAAAATTAGGGTTATTTTTATGATATATCAATCAAGCATGCCAAGCTAACATAATTACCAATTAGACCTACTAGGAATTAATAAATAGGATTTTTATATTTCTATAGGTGTGACTTTCTCTATTATATGTAAGCATATTGTTGTTGGAAAGACATCAACTTACAGAATGATGTAAACAGTTTTGGTCCATATTTCCTCAACAATAAGGATTCCAAAAATTGACATATTTAATTCCATTATATACAAATTTAAATGCTTGTGTTAATTAAATTTTTAGGATCTCACTGAAAACAACTTTTATAGGCCCCCATTTTTTTTTGTTCCGCACTTTGGAACATTGATATATTAAATAATGGTAACTTTGTAATTTTATTTTATGTAAGTTTACTTTGAAATAATTGTTTATATGAGTGATTAATATTACTTTTTACTTAAACAACTCAAACTCCATACTTAAAAATTTTGTTACATGTTTTTTAAATGTATATATATCATTAACTCATATATTAATTATTTTATATAGTTAATAATAATTTAAACTTAAAATAAATTATAATTCTTTTTCAAAAAATTATAAAATATATAATGAAATAATTATTGTAATTCCTGTCCAACTTTACTAGCCAACCATATGAATTATGGATGCACTAATTACTTCCAACCAAAAGCAAACAAACAATTACCAATTCCATTTTGGTTCAATTTCTTCTCATTGTTAAGCAACAATTTAACGTTAGTGTGATGAATTACCACAATATTAATATTAAGCAACGCCATTAGCATTAACTGCATACATTTTAAAAAATCAAACTAAACCCAAGTCGAATTACTTCAGTATAGATCAAATCTATAAAGGAGATCTTCCAATGGGCATGGTTCTCATCTACGAATATTGACCAAGTACATCCAATGAAAGAAATCCATAATCCAATGATTTTGTTGATGATGAAGGCTTCCATACCTTTTAAAGATAGAAGAATTCTCCCACCTTCCTCCACGTACACACATATATTAAATAAAATAGTTCCCAAGAGGATATGAAAATGAGCTCAAACTTTCTAAGAATTATGCAAATGTTGAGCTTATGTTTGTCCACTCAATGACTCATCATTCGAAACACTTAGGCACATTATCGCTTTCATGCTCTCATTTAGCCATTAACCTTTGTGGATGATTCAATTTTCCATGGAAATATTGATTCAGGATGGATTTCAATTAAGTGTAGTCATGTTGGCTATGTAATGTTTGAGACCAAGATTGTTATAGATAGCATGGATTTTGATTGAGTGTAGTCATGTTGGCTATGTAATGTTTGAGACCAAGACTGTTATAGATAGCACTAGTTCTTGACATGCTCAAAATTTTACAGTTCCAGATTCTCTTGAAACCAGTGCCAAGTCGAAGAACTCATCGTGTTGATTCCAGTGGTATGATCGGTTCGCAAAATGGGCTTCGTATGAAGGAGTTATGCAAATTCAAAGTTTAGGGTCAAGATAGCCAAAATATCAAAGTCAATGTTCAATGCTCACGGTTCCAACTGGAAAGGTTTCGCTTTAGGGTTTCATGGTTAAAGTTCTAGTTCCAATGAAAGTTTGACATGTGGCAAAACCATCATTAGACATGTGTCCAAGCGTGACATGTCGAAATTCACATGTTTTTCATTTATTGGTATTGGTTTAAGGTGGACCAATAGTAGGGAGCCACATGGACCAATGCGGGGCAGCCATGCGGCCTCCCCACACAGGTCTAAAAGTTCATTATACAAGTCGAGTAGCCCATGGGAGTTGAAATTGTGACCTACCACTAAGCAAATACAATCCTAGCCATCAGGCCACTGTATTCTCCTTGTTACATATAGTGGAAAAAATATAAAAGGTATAATGGCGCACACAGTGGGTGAAGGGGCCAAGCCCCTAAGGGCCTAGCCCCAAGGCACATACATAGCCACGTGACCCATGATAGTGGGAAAAGGAGTAAATGGATGCGGGGTGGAGTTTTAAGCCCCAACGCTTGGTGCTATGAGATCCATGAGACCACGTGTAGAGCCTGATGGAGAGGGCTAGAGTGTAGCTCGAGCATTGGGTTACATGGCCCATCACATGACCATTAGCACACCCTCAGGACCGTGGCGTAGATTGGTAGGAGCCACCATAGAGGAACTGCACTTGTCCGCATTGGATTGGTTGAAGGATAGCCAATGAAATGCAGCCACGTGGCCCTATCGCAGTGTGACACATGGCCTTACAAGACTGGCCAAAAGTTGGTTAATAGATGGTCAAATTGGATGGCATTCGATCCCATGACCTCCTCCCTACTAACTTCTCTACCTCACCATTTTGGCATCAAGGGTTTTTGTTATAATGGGGGAAATATTGGTGTGCCGAGTTGGTAAGATAGATATGGCGAGATCCCCCCATATGTGGTGGCTCCGCCATCTCCCGTGAAGTCAACACCAAATTGTTATCCACTCCCCACCAACAATAGCATATATGTTAGCCTTTTCATCCAGAGTTTACATTATACATTGCATTATACTTATGCGCCACAGGGGTTGTGCCATGATGCTTTCCCACCATTCGACCATTAGTCCAACCATATTACATTAAAACCTACGATCTATCCATATCCGTGTGGGGTTATGTTGTTTGGAACCATATGGTAAATATGGTTTGGGGGGTTATACTTGGTAAGGTTTATGCACCGGAGTTGATAACATATGGTTTTTGCGGCTATATTCACGAGGTGTATGGGCATATAAAATGTATTAAGTTTTAAAATGTTATCCAAATTAAATCTTTATTAATCAAAACAACCCACGTTAAATGTGGATCAAACCCCAACTAAGGTCTTTATAAACAAGTGCTCAACCAAAGAGCATGACAACAAGACTTGAAAGGTGGAGCTTTCAAACTTATGTTATTTGTGCCTATAATATGCCTTTGGAGGCATAACTTCATCAATAATGGGCATTTTTTAGATCCATCAGTTGCATTGGGAAGATGAGATTGAGGTCTATCTTATGACAGTAGATATTGATGTTTTTGAGCACGTTCCAGAATGGTGAAGTTGATGTAAGAGATTTTTTGAAGCTGAAATATTGCTTTTTGATCTTGGGTTGAGTATGGGGACCGTTGCTATTTAGTCCTCCTTGTAATGGTGCAATTGCCTCTTTGTAGAATTGAGTCAGTTCAATGGTAAGAGTTCTCTATAGGAGGACATTTCCTAAAGCAAAAAATTTCCACTTTATCTAGGAGGATCCGTGAAATGCTCAAAATTTTACAGTCTGAGATGCTCATGAAGCTAGTGCTAAGTTTAAGATCTCGTTGCATTGATTTTGGTGATATATTCCATTTCCAAAATGGCATTCTTATGAGGGAGAAAACACGTTCTTATGTTTTTCTCCAATAGGAGAAAAAATGGGCCTTTGCGGGCCAAGTGGCAGTCCACAGAAGGACACGTGGAAGGTCAAAGTCAATGCAGGTGGTAGTCAAAGTCAACAAGGTCAACTCGCAAGGTCGGGGGTCGAACTCGCAACCTCCAAACAGACATCACAAAACTTTATTGTTGGCCCATGACATTACTTTAGTGGAAAATGGGCGCAATGTGTTATTTAAGGTTTGTTTAAATTTCATTATGGGGTAATGGCTGGTGAGGCCCGCCACATTAGGTGGCCTTGCCAGACCTTGGGTTAATTAATCGACTCTACCAAAATGAAGCCTCCAAACATAACCGGAGTTATGTAGCCACCATCAGACTTCATTGATAAACCAAATGTTATAACAACTACATCAAATCTCATACGACATGGAGTTGGTGTATAGTTTAAACCATATGCTAATGTTATATCACTGTAGGTTCAAATTTGTTATAACAAAATATGCCACTGGCTTCATCATATGCTATGTTTCAAACTATAGGTTGTACCTTTGTTGCCACGAGTGGTATAATGATTTCACCACTGGTGCATATGTTATATTAGAAATATATGGTTTCAACCATATGGTAAAAATGGGTGGGTAGGATAATCCGACCACCATACAATATGTATATTTGGAATATAGTTGAACCATATGTAACCTATTTGCTATTTATTTCCAAACTTGATCTTGGGAGGCCCCCAAGTTTGATCCCAGGACCTGCCCACAAATATATAAAGGCTATTACAAATGTGCCAGTGCCTGTGGAGTTATAAGGAACCTGTTTAGAATTCGTATTATTTGTGCTTTTAAATGCCTTTTTTGGCATATATTGGCCAATATTGGGTCATTTTGAAATTTGTAAGTTGCGTTGGAGAGATGAGGTCGAGGCCTATCTTTTGATAGTGGCCATTAATTCCTATGTGCGCAGTCCAGAATGGAAAATTTGATGTAAAGAGACTTTTATGAGAATTTTAATATAGTGGATGCCCACTTGGAAGCGGATCCAAAGATGTAGTCCAGAAGTGACAAACTCTGTCATCAAATATATTCTATTTGCTTTTTATTTTTGTTGTTCATGCTTATTTTCAAATTTCAAGTTTTATGTTTAAGGAATTATTAACGAGATGGAATCGTCTACCAACATCAAAGGGGATCTCCTCACTATAGGCTTCCAACTACAGCCTACATCGTTCAATTTAGGGATGTCATCCAGTATGTAGGCCTGACTTTCATTTAGATGAGTTCAGATTTCTTCGAACAAAAGTGGAATGCGTGATCAATTGAATGAACTAAATTCAAAAAACATAAGCAAATAATTGACAAATATCTTATAACATGCACACCATGAATAGCCATATTATAAGAAACATAAACCTTACATAAAGTAACTGTCAACGAACTTCAGAGAAAACTCGTGTCCATAAAATAAAGTGCTTAACAACTGTAAAGCAATTCACAGTAATCAAACATCTATAAGCATAACTAAACATAAAGTCAATGATAGATTATGCCAATATCAGCAACCTAATTCAACAATATAAGCATAGAGTTAGCAAATCATATACCATCCATGCATAGCAAAACAAGGTTTGTAGTATGAGACAACACATGAACAGACCATACATCAAATAACTCTCAGGAACATCCGATCCATCAAGTGAAAATACTCATGGCATTACCGCATAAAATATTTGTGGAATCCAATAGTGGAACATAAAAATTACTCCTTGCATCAATTAGAAGAGCGTAAGTTCTCTCCAACAATATGTCCCAAAAGTTCCTCAGCTAAAAGTCCTATACAATGTTTCATGAGGGTGTATTTATAGAATGAGGGTAACTCTTGGCCTACCCGTAACTCTTGGGCTTCCTCATGACCTTTCAACTACCTAGTGAGTCTTGGACTTCCTTATCACCTGCTACATTCCAAAAATGTATTATCCTCTATCTAATTAAAAAAATCACAAAATAAGTTGTTAATCTAATCTATCAATCAAACAATAGTAAGTTCAGGGATGTCCAAGTTGAGTTGCTCCATTAGGTATGTGCACCATAGCTTGTACTCGGCTACAATGGCGGTGATATGTGGCTGCTCTTCATTATGTCTATGCAGGCATTCGAGGGTGTTCGTTTTGGCATGCACCTGATTACTCAAAGTTAACAATTTGGTATACATTCTTACCTGTTCCACCACATAGTGTGTGATATTCTCTTTAGTAACTGGCATATTTTCTACAAGGGGTGCCTATTTATTTGTATCAATGAAGTCCCTCACTTCCCTTGAGATATCTTCGTGCTTCCTCGCATGTTTGACTTCCCCGATGGATGGAACTCCATGAGTTTGGATCATAGACTCTAGGTTGCTAAAAAGGTGTCTTTATGAAGCCAACCCCTTGTCCACATCTTTGGCTAGTTTGTCTTTTGACTGGATCTTCATGCGGAGATGAACTTTGGTGTTTTGCATGGTGATCCAATCCCTCTTGGGAACTACCGTCGATGCTCCTGGGTACTTGACGGACCACTCATTCATACTATCTAGAGAGACCACGACTTCCTTCAGCATCGCAACTCTCTCTTTTCTGTGAGCCTGTATAGCCAAGATTGGGGCCACTATGTGGTGTAGCTTTGACATCTCCTCGTAGATTATCACCATGGCTTTCCCTAGGGTCTTCGCCTCTCCTTTAATTGCTTCCTGGAATTCCATTGTGCTTGAGTGAATTAAACAGAGGGCTGCATTTTCTTCTCTGCTCTCTTTCTCTCTTGTCCTTCTCTAGTGGTACTTTGTTCTGATGCGTAAAGCCAATTCTAAAGATCTGTGATATGTTAGCTCATTTAGGATACATTATGTTCTACGATAGTTACCAAAGTTATCCCAGCCAAGGCGATCATCTATGGATTCATAGTGGTGTCAAGCATAATCTCCTTGGCTGTGGTGACCGATAAGAGCTCCACTAGGTTTCTAGCATTATACTTTTTCCTTTCCTGCATGATTTTGAGGCTGACTTGGTCAAAGGTAAGCTTAGTGAGATCTAGGACTTTCTCTTATTTCTCCTCCGAGAAGTCTAACTATTGTAAGGGAAGGTGCCCTCTAATGAGGGGAGTAGAAGGAGGAACATCTAATGGGGGTAGTTCATCTTGTTCCATGTCCAACTCAGATGTCTAACTAGTCTCTCCCCATTCAACTCTCCTGCTTTCTTCCTCCTTACTCTTCCTTAGTTCTTCCTCCAGCTGCTTCCTCTCTTGTTCTGCTAGTGCATGCTGCCCCTTGAGCTCTTAGGTCTAGTTAATTTTTTCTTATTTCTCCTTTAGCTTGCATTCTAGCCTCTTCTTCTCTTCCTCCTCTTTAGCCTCATGTTCTTCTTGTTATGTTTTCTTCTCTACTTCTTCCTGGACCCTTCGTTCCTCCTACTACTTTTCTTCTAGTTGTTTCTTCCTTTCCTACTCTTCATGTTGCCTCTTGTTTTTGAGTTGGCCCTTGTCACCAGACCCTTGAGACTGTGTGAGCTCTTGTTCCCTTTTTCTCTTGAGCTATTGTTTCTTCTTTGCTAGGGTGTTGTTCCTCTGTTCTATCGTTTTGTTATTGTCTTCCTTTTCTGGTCACTCGGAATATCTTCGACGTATTTCTCTTTCTGCTTCTTCGAATTCCTGGTGGCTTTCCATGTTTGATGTTGTTTCTTTTTTAGGGTGGAGGCTCTCTCTTGAATATTGACATTTTCTTGGGAGTGATCAAGGATCTCCTCATCTCTTTCATGTTTCTGACTGGGGCTCAGTTCCTTAGTGGCATTATACCAATTCTTTACCGTGTCTTCGTGATCATGTTTGGCATGTGAATATGACCAGTTAAATTTTTCTTTCTTGCACTGGGAAGCCACGAAATTCTCAAGATTTTACGTCTGATAGTTGAGGTTTACAAGGTGACTACCCTTCAAAGCTTCAACTTCTTCTTCCACTTGTTTGAAGTTCTCAACTACATATGCTTTGATGATGAGTGGGAAGGTCAGCCATGGTTTCTTCTTGCCCTTGCTTAGTACCTTCAAAAATCCTTACATCATCTGGTAGAATGCTTCTCGCAGGAGTACCTTATTGTGACAAATTGGGCAGAGCATGAGGGGCCTTATGTGTACCAAAAAATCTAATGAACATACCCTCCTAGATGGGGAACCAATGTGCCACCTTGACAACGGTTTCCATATCCCTCTTCAACATCCACGTTGGCTCCTCCACCAATACCTACTGTTATAGTTGGGCGATAAAAGATTTAGAAATAACATCTATGATTCCCTTATAGGTGGTGACTTATAAGACCCTGTAGTGGTGGCGCACGAGGTTGCATACTGATGTATTCCAGTTATAGCTCCAGTTATCAAACTGGAATCTTTCATAGAGGGCATATAGGAGGTATGAAGCCATGTAGAATTCTGGTGGATGCTCTAGATCTAGATTCTGAGCTGCAATGATGTTTGTCGTTAGGGATGACATAAGGATTCTCGACCAGTTGATGACTGTTCCATGGGTGGCGACAGCATACATGAGAGGGACCCAGGTACTGTGTAATATATCACAATATACTTTGTCATACAAGTGGCACATCATGTTGGCAATCAGTTGATAAAATTTTTCTAGCCCCTTTGTCCTGTACACCTTATCTTCTCCAACCTGAAATTTAGACGGGTCCTGCCACCATTCCCTCAGGATGTCTTTATTCGACGTTACAAATCTGGAGAGCCACCAGGTATTGAAGGTCTCTTGCTTCTTAGGAAGTATATAGTAAGTGTAAATATCTACAGAAGAGATTGCTGCTAAGGGTGCACCAGTATGGTCCCTCACAATCCATGAATCTAAATTTGTGTCTTGCAGGGCCCAATCTATAGTTTCAGTGCATGGAAATATAGGAGGGTGTGACGCTATCTTATGGAGTTTAGACCTCTTGAAATTTAGGTACACTGGGAAATCCTCCTAGGTTTCTGGTATATTCGGCTTGGGAAATTTTTCATAGATGTTGTAGCAAGAGAGCCTTGTAGTCTTACTGATATTGCAAGTCGTGTCTCCATATATAGGTGGTTCCTCACATTGAGGGATTTCCAATGAATGGACCCCAAGGTTCTACGAGTGGCCTTTGTAGTTGAGGGTTCCATATTGTCTTCTAAAGAGGATATGGAGATGCACTCCAGATCCACGTCACCTATCATGTCGAACAAACAATCCCACGATGGGAGTGAGGACATGAAAAACAATAAGAGATACTACTTAAATAAAATCCATTCCAGATGATGTGAGGAGGTATTTAGGTAGGTTGTAAGGGAAAGAGGTTGAAGGGGTCGCAAGGGTAGGAGTGAAACTTAGTGAATAAGTATAGGAGTCATAGGTCGCGGGGTTCGCACCAGTCACAAGGTCACACCGGTCATGAGATTTAATATTTCGCGCCTATGGGTCGTGTGACTTGTGCATTAATCAAGCTAAAAGGGAAGCTTAAGACTTAAGGATATGTATGGAATTCCTCAAGGCCAAATGTTCAGGCTCACAGTAGAAAATAGGGGTGGTTAAGGGCGAGGGATGGCTATGCAGGAGACAAAAGGGGTTGCATGAGGCTAGAGGCATTGATTCGAGGTTTGTGGTGAAAAATTAGGTCAAAATGTATCTAAAACCGCCTAGGGTTGGAATCTGCAGGGTTAGGATTGCTATAGGGATTAATGCATGGTGTATGGAAGATGAAGGGACTCTCAAGGGTCTTCTCGAGACCCTTGGTAGACTGTAAGATTATCTGCAGTTGTCACAAAGGTACCTACATGTCCATATTCAACAACTAACCATCAAAGAGGGATGGATTCATCACCTCAAGATTTCATCTGGAGTAGCTGGAGAGCACAATGCAGCTAGGAAGAAGTCCCCTAAGTGGGATCCAGATCAAGTCCTGCACATAGAAAAGACAAGCGTAATCACAACATAAAACCTTGATAATCAATGCATGAATATACAAAAGACATCTAGTTTCACATAAATAAGCTACTCATGCTAAAAGACATTGAATAAAAATTATAAATAAATTATAGTACCAACATAACGGAGTGGACAGTACAACTGTAGTTCTATATTAATGTCGAAAGAGTGATTACCACCATCGGTTGCATCAGCCTTCCTTGACCCATCCAACTCCACTCTCTCTCTCTCCCTTATTACCAACTTCTTATGCTTAAGTTTGAGACTTTTCTCAACAATCAAGTAAGCTATCCTTTCAAATGATCTGACCTCTTTCACAATAGCCCTAGCTCTACTTATGTAGCATGTGAGGTTAGGGTTGCCAAGTTTCTCCATGAGTTTCTTTAGGTAAAATCAATGACGTTGCCATTATTTTGAGATCTTTCCCATTTGCATACTCCATTGGGATTATTAATCCCCCAAATAGGTCAAACTTTGATGTTTCCTTGCTTTTCTGAGTTGATTTAGGAGAGAATATAGGGATATTTCTTAGTCAATCTGCTCCTTTGACCCTTAAATCCTCATTAGGGTTTACTAACATTGGTCCCAAGGTGACAAGTAGAGTTACTTGGGTCACTAACGCACCCTTAGGCTTTCGAAGAAACTTTATAATGTAGGTTGCTAATGTATATGCAACGTTAGCTTGGAAACAAGGCCTGTGAACTTGGTCATTTCTTCAGTAATCATGTCTTTCCCCTCTTAGCTGATGAGGAGGTCATTTTACTATATAACAGATGCCCCCTAAAGTGTGAGATCAGAGGCCGCGATGATGAATGAAATACTTTATACTTAATTGTTTTGTTCTTCTTGAAAAAAAGAAAGAGAGGATCAGAGCTTTAGGCAATACGGGAAACCTGATACAACACATATATATAAAACAACTAAAATTATGTCATAAGTAGAGTATTTCCATACTTAGTAGCTATGTCAGAGTGATTTTCTCATAAAATATATATGATGATGTTGGCTGCCGATAAGCACAATGTGGAACCGGTGTCATAATAGGATCATTTTGATGAGCTGTCTCCAAAAACTAATAACCACAACTTGGGAGAGGAAGCAAGGTTGAGTGATGCAAGCCTCTACCCAAGGTCTTGATTTCCACTTCACCAAACATCATTGATCGATGGATGTGAATATATGCGTTGATGTAGAACATGCACGAAATTGTTTGATTACTAGTCCATAATGGAGACCATTAACAAACACAAGGAACACCACTAATAATGGTGATGGTCTCCAAGATGCACAATACAATCTAGCAAGTGTGAAAAGAAAAGTTGTCGTCAAACACTCGTAGAATCGTTTAACTAGGAGCCAATAATGAGAACCCCTGATCAAAAGCAAGGTTACCTACCACTGATCTCTGCAAGTACCAAGGCACTGAAGTGTTTCTGGGTCCTCTTCTTAGATAGAGTGTTGAAGTCGATACGAAGAGACATGTCGAAAGGTAGGAAATAAGATGTCTTACATCAATCGACATGAAATGGGACCAGGATGATTGTTTTTTTAAGAATATTTTTGAACACTCGGTCACAGAGACAGAGGGCATGATGGTATGATATGCTTGATGGGTTGATGGAGTAAACAGAAGAAAAAAGGCTTTCCCTTGAATAATAGAAGGCACAAAAATTGTTTTAACCATGCATCACTAGACTCATGAGCACTAAAGAGTGTTAGGATACAGAGATGCAAGAACATCGAGGTATATAGGTTAGACTCATAGGATGGTAAGATTCATATTCAGAGGTTGTCACAAGGAAGGTTTCACTGAGGGAGTGCCATGGTTAAGGGAACAACTACTGCCAAAACATGCTTTCAAATACTGAACACAGTTGTGTTGTCCACTTTCCCCATCTGATTAGTTTAGTGAGTCCAAACGGGTAAATTCATTGATCTTTTCATATTTTAAGAGTCTGAAAAGGACCGCAAAGAGAGCGACTCTATGCCCTATCTCATTAGTTTAATGAGTCTAGATAGGAAAACTCATCGATATTTTCATGTGTTTAAGAGTCTGAAAAGGATCATAAAAAGAGTGACTCTATGCCCTATCTAATGAGTTTAATGAGTCTAGACAGGAAAACTCATTGAAATTTTCATGTTTTAAGAGTCTGAAAAGGATGATAAAAAGAGCGACTCTACTTCACATCTATGTAATTTAATGAGTCTAGATGAGATAACTCAGTGGTATTTTCATATTTAGAGAGTCTGAAAAGATCATAAAGAATGACTCCATGATGGTGTTGGGTTGTGTTATTATTTCCACCACTAGCCCACGTAGTGAACTGGGGAGTTAGAGGGGGGGCAGAGCCCCCCCTTTGTTGTGTTGATTGCGCAGCAGGGGGATCATAGGGGGGTTTGAGGGGGCTAGGTAGCCCACCTCTATAGGGTGCGAGGCAGCGCCCTTGGAAAATTTTGTTTGGACCCTATATTAGGTTGTGTGGACCTACCTATGGTTTTGTGCATGATTTTTGCACATGGCTTTGGATGCGATGGTTTTCGATCCATGGTTTTGGATGCAATGGCTTTTGGTCCATGGTATTGGATGCTTTGGCATGTATAAATATGTATTGTAACATTGAAAGGAACATAATGAAAAATCAAGCTATTAGTTCCAGTTTTGGGATCTAGGGGAAAATATTTTTGTATATGTGTTTTATGTGTTATGCTCTCGCATTGTTTATCTTATGTGTTTTAGAATTTGTATGCAGGTAATTTTTGTACAGGGTTAAAACCTACATTTGATATCAGAGCTATTTTGGCTTCAATGGGACGCCTTTGTTGCTGAGGGGTTTCACTTGAGCCTGTGGTAGACCCTGTTCAGTGGGAGATCTATGGGATCGATTCTAGTGGTGAAAGAAGATGGCGAGGAGTGGAAAGATAGAGATTGATAAATTTAATGGTCAGAGTTTTGAGTTGTGGAAACTCAAGATGGAGGATCTGTTGGTGGATAAAGATCAATGGATCGTGGTAGATCCGGGTACTAAACCAACGGGAGTGTCTGATGAAGAATGGAAGAAGTTGGATCGGAAGGTAAAGAGAACAATACGATTGTGTGTCTCAGATTCAGTATTGCTAAATGTATTAGGGGAAGCTATGGCAAAGGCTTTGTGGGAAAAGTTAGGGACTTTGTACCAATCTAAGTCTCTGGTGAATAAATTGTTCCTACGGAAAAAGTTGTATAACCTGAGGATGAAAGATGGAGACTCGGTGACAGAGCATCTGAATGCATTCAATACTATGGTAATTTAGCTATCATCTATTGATATCAAAATTTCAAATGAAGATAAGTGGATTAGTTTGTTGTGTTCTCTACCAGATTCGTGGGATAGTATGGTTATTGCAATAGGTAGCAATGCAACTGCCTTGTAGTTTGATGAAATAGTCTCATCCTTGCCGATGGAGGAGATGAGATGGAAAAATATGGAGAGCCAGAATGGTGATGCCTTGTCTGTACGAGGATGATCCCAGAACAGAAACAAACATAATTCATCAAGTGGGAGATCTAAATCTAGTGGGAGATATAAATCTGCAGGAAAACCTATAAAGTTGGTGTGCTAGAAATGTGGAAAGGAAGGGAACTACAAAAGGGACTGTAAATCTAAAGCTCCTAACAAAGGAAAGGGATCTAATGATGCTCCTTCTGCAGAGGCGGAAACCACCTTAGATGAAGGTGGGGATGTGTACTTGGTTTCTTCAAGTACACATGTAGATCATGAGGCATGGTTGATTAAATCAGGTGCAGCCTTTCACTTCACTCCCCATAGAGAGTGGTTCTACAAGTATGAGAAATATGATGGTGGTGATGTATTCTTATGGGATGATAGGAAGGCTAGAATAGTTGGTCGCAGAAAAGTAAAGTTGAAGTTGCAAGGTGGAAGGGTTAGAACACTTCTAGGTGTTCTACATATTCCTGCATTGACCAGAAATCTGATTTTTGTAAGCAAGCTGGATGATGCAGGTGTAAAAACAGTGTTTGAAAAGGATACCTACAAGATGGTTCGGGGAGCACTAGTATTGATTCGGGGAGTTTGAATTGGAACTCTGTACAAGCTGCAAGGTAGCACTATTTTTTATGGGTGCAATAGTTCTATGGATCTTGAAAGTGGAGCAGAAAATCTAGTGGTCTCTATAGAGAAGACCATGCTGTGGCATCAAAGGCTTGGACATATTGGAGAGAAGGACCTTTGAATACTTCATGGTAAAGGTATGGTAGAAGGTATGAGTAATAGCTCTCTGGATTTTGATTTCTGTGAAAATTGTGTGAGTTTCCCCTCTGGTGGTAAGAGAGTGAAACATTTATTAGAGCTTGTGCACATTGATGTGTTTGGACCTATGAAGGTTCCATCACTGGGTAAGTCTATGTACTATGTATCATTTAAAGATGAATTCTCAAGGAATACATGGATCTATTTCCTTAAGAAGAAATATGAAGTATTTGACAAGTTTTAAGAATTTAAGGCTCTGGTGGAAAACCAAACAGAGAAGAAGATAAAGGTGCTGAGGACAGATAATGGTGGAGAGTTTTGTAGTGAGGAATTTGAAGAATTCTGTAAGAAGTGTGGTATAGCACGATAGAAGACTACTCCATATACACCTCAAAAAAATGAAGTTGCATAAAGAATGAACAAGACCTTGATAGAAAGGGCAAGAAGCATGCTCAGTGGTGCCAAGTTAGGACAGGAATTCTGGGCAGAGGCAATGGAGATAGCATGTTACCTGGTCAACAGATCACCTTCATCAGCGTTGGAGGATAAGACTCCACAAGAGGTATGGACTCGTAAGAAACCCTCTCTTTCACATCTGAGGGTATTTGGATGTGATGCATATGTACATGTTTGAAAGGAGAAACGAACCAAGTTATATAGTAAATCTGAAAAGTGAATCTTTATTGGGTATAAGGATGGTTTAAAGGGTTATAATTTTTGGAACCCAGTAACAATGAAGGTTGTGTACAGCTGAGATGCAGTGTTCAGAGAGGTAAAAGATGTTATTAAACATGAAGTCCAACCAAAGGAACCTGAGAAGATAGAGTTTGAGCTTAAGGATGAGGAATCAGACTCTACAACAAAGGAGGAATTAGAAGATGAAGAGCCACAAGTTCCGAGTTTGAAAAGATCAGTTCGAGAAAGAAGGCTGCCAGAAAGGTATAGTCCATCCTATTTTTGTTCAAATTTTGCTTTATCTATTACCAATAATGATCCCAGAACTGTGAAGGAAGCAGTAGATTCAAAGGATGGAAAGCTCTGGAAAGAGGCCATGGTTGATGAAATGGCATCTTTGCACAAAAATGAGGCTTGGGATCTGGTGGAGTTGCCGGATGGAAGGAAACCCATTTGCAGCAAATGGGTGTTCAAGAAGAAGACAAATTCAGAAGGAAAGGTGGAGAAATACAAAGCTTGGTTGGTAGCAAAAGGTTATTCCCAGGTGTCGGGAATTGATTTAGTGATATTTTTTCTCTTGTTGCCAAGATAACTTATATTAGATTACTTTTATCTATTGTTGCTGCTTTTGATTTTGAGGTAGAACAGATGGGTGTGCAGATAACATTTCTTCATGGGGATCTGGAAGAGGAAATCTACATGAAGCAACCTAAAGGGCTCGTGGTGAAGAGTAAGAAAGAACTGGTATGCAAGTTAAATAAGTCTTTTATGGGTTAAAAAAGTCACCAAGGATGTGGTATCAGAAATTTGCTACATTTATTCAAGGACTTTGCTTCACTAGAAGCAAAGCAGATCATTGTGTGTATTTTAAATTAATTGGTGACTGTATTATTTATTTGGTCTTGTATGTGGAGGATATGTTGCTAGTTGGAAATGACAAAGAACTTATCCCGGATTTGAAGACCTAATTGTCCTCGAAATTTGACATCAAATATCTTGGTGCTACAAACTATATTTTGGGAACGAAAATTAAAAGACACTGGGAAAAGAAGAAGCTCTGGTTAAACTAAAGGAAGTATGTCGAGACAATACTGCACAGGTTTAATATGAAGGATAGTAAACTAGTGAAGGTTCCTATTCCTGTAGGTGTGAGGTTATTTTCTAAATAATGTCCCCAGACACAAGAAGAGGAAGAGGGCCTGTTCTGTGTTCCATATGCAAGTGCAGTCGGTAGCCTGATATATGTAATGGTATGTACTAGACCAGACATTGCACATGCAGTGGCAGTATTGAGAAGGTTTATGTCAAAACCATGGAATGAGCACTGGACAACAATGAAGCAAGTTTGCAGGTATTTGTGTGGCACTAATGATTATGGTTTGTGCTACCAAGGAATACCGGGATTGGACAGAGTGTTGGATATTCGTGGCTTTGTTGATGCAGACTAGGATGGAGATCTGGATCGAAGAAGATCTACAAGTGGGTATGTGTTTAACCTATTTGGAGGTGCAGTCAGTTGGATGAGTAAGAAACAATCTGTAGTGGCACTATCAACTACAGAGGCAGAATACATGGAAACCACTCATGCAAGCAAGAAGAAGATTGGTTGCAGAGATTGTGTTCAAGTATGGGGTTAGTACAAGGAGCTATAAGGATAGATTGTGACAGCCAAAGTGCAATTTTCTTAGCAAAGAACCCTGCTTACCATTCAAAGACAAAGCACATTGATGTTTAGTATCGCTTTGTGATGGATATGATAGAAGGCAAAAAGGTGTTGCTGGTAAAGGTGGACACTTTAAAGAATACTGCAGATGCATTGACAAAATCTATGAGCTATGAGAAGTTCTCTTGGTGTAGAGAAACAATGGGCATCGCAGGGTTGGATAAATGACAAAGCTCTCTTGTGGCCCCCTGTGGAAATAAAACAACAAGTGGGAAAATGAGGGATCCTGACTTATTCTACTTCCAAAGAGGTTTCTTTTTGTTTTTCAGAGACCTAATTGTTTTCCTAAAATGTGTGTATGCTTAAAAGGTTTCTTCAGTTTCCCTTCATTTACAATGGGTGAGCTAGAACAATGAAAACTTTAGCCCATGTAAGTAGTGGGGATAGGTCGACGTGAGAAAGAGGGCCCGTGTGTGTCCTCAAGTTACCCACTACTATCAATTTTGAACACTTTGCTTTAGTCATGACTTAAGGTTCAGTGAACAAAAAGTTCCATAGAGCAACCAAGGGAGCCAAAGCATAGGGCCATTCCAACCTCTACCTGGAATCCCAAAATTTTATTTCAAAGCAAATAATACTCAAACTGCGTTGAAAAAAGAAATTGACTAGTAAGGGAAAACAAAATGGAACTATAGTACAAGGTGGGACTAGCAACCGTGAGGGCTGCCAGATGAAGTAGAATTTTAGGTCATGGTCATTCATAGGAAGGGGTTCAACCCTCCCTTCTAGGGTTTGTAACTTATAGGTATGCTGGCCAATTTTCTCTTTGATTTGGAATGGACCAATCCATAAGGCTTGGAACTTTGTGTGTTTTCCGTAGTCCTCATGGACTCAATCCCATTTAAGAACTAGATTGCCCACACCAAATTCACAGGTTCTCGCATACTTCTTGTCAAAGCACCTCTTATTCAAGTTTTCGTGTACAAAAAATGTATCCCTTGTCCTTAGTCTCTCCTCTTCCAATCTAAGGATTGTGTTAATGCATGTTGGAATGGCAGGCCAATGTGAGCCTTGGGATTCTTGTGCTAGTTTGAGGGTCAGAAGATAAAGGTTAGGAGGAAGTATGGATTCTTTCCCATAAACCAAGAAGTAGGGGGGTGTTCCAAGGGATGGTTTGGGAGTGACGTAATCAGTGCACAGGGTGTTGCTGAGTGCATTGTGTCAGTTTCGTTGGTGGGAGAGAAAGGTTTTCTTGAGGATGCAGATGAGGTTCTTATTAGTAGATTTTGCTAGGCCATTCCCTTATGGGTAATAGTTGGTTGAATGTCTTAAAACAATATTATTTTCCCAAAGAAAAATCATACAACTTTAAAGACGAAAAATATGTAGTATTATCAAAGGCAAGTGAGGTTGGGACACCAAACTTGGCAATCATGTATAGGTTGATGAAAGATATTACCTCATCGTCATTGATTTTCCACACTGGGATTTCCTCCACCCACCTTGTGAAATAGTAAGTGGTTGTGAGTATATACATATGTTATTTTGATGAGTTCGGCGTGATCTCTCTGATGACATCCAACCCCCATTGTTGGAAAGGCTCTTCTACTGCTATGGATTGGAGCGGGGTGGATGATTGAACCTGTCTTCCTGTGTGATTTTGATAGATGGGACACTTTTGAGCGGAGGTGTGCGTGTCCTTAACGTGTGTGGGCCAGTAGAAACTTTCCCACATGGTCTTATGGGCAATGGTGTCACCCACATAGTGTCCTCCCACAGGTCCACCCTGCAGCTCCTTCAACACTCGCTTAGCTTAGTCGTATTCCAAACATCTTAGCAGCACAGCGAGGTGGTGCTTTCTAAATAGATTTTCATGGACTATTTGATATGAGGTAGCCTTGAGTCTAGTGGCTCTCTTCTACTTGGTGGACAAAGTATGTGCTAGAGCCCCTCGCACTAGGTACTGTTTCATGTCAGAGTACCATGAAGAGGAATCATGTGAGTTGAGTTGCTCATTCTAGTACATTTCAATCTCATGCTCCCAACCCTTTTCCTCTGAACCCTATTGATCTGTATCCTTGGAGGTTAGTTTACAAATCCCATGTCCTTTCACTGTATGTGAGGGTTTTAACTCCAAATCATACTCTTGCAAAGAAGTCATCCATTTAGCTTTGCTCTCACCCAACTCTTGTTGGATGAAGGGTGATCTGATGGCTAGGTGCCGGACCATTACTATGACGTGGTTTTTGAGAATGTACGGTCTGAATTGTTTCATTGCTTTGTAGACCACGTATGCCTACTTATCGATGTCAGGGTAATTGAGCTTTGAGACTTTTAGCAATGTGCTCATTAAGGATATAAAGCTTTCATTGTTGTGTGTATCCTTTTGCGTGAGGACTATGCCTAAGAAAAATTTGAGCTGAAAGTGTATAAGATGAAATCCCTACTGAAGTCTCGGTTGAAAAGGGAAGGGGCCTCAGTGATTTCTCTCTTGATGTGATTGAAAGAATCCCTTTCTTATTGATTCCATTTGAAGACCAAATATTTATTTATCATATTATGCAAAGGCTCAACAATTTGTGCAAAATTTGAAATAAATTTGCAGAGAAAAATGATTTTACCAAGGAAGGAATGCATACCTTTTTTGCTGCTAGTGGGGCGATCTGTGCTATATATTTTACATGACCGGGATCGATAGTGATTCCATATTTATTGATGATATGTCTCAGGTGATTTCCCTTGGAAACCATGAATATGCTCCTTTTAGGGTTGATAGAAATTCCATATTTCTGGAACCGTTCGAAAATATGGTACAAATGGTGAAGGTGATCAGACCTCTTCTTTGAAAAAATAGTGACACCGTCAAGGTAGACCACCGCACTCTGGCCCATTAAACCCAAAAATGCAAAATCCATTTCTCTTTGGAACATTTCCTCGACATTAATCAGTCTGAATGGCATACGATGAAATGCGAACATTCCCCACTTTGTTCTGAAGGTTGTTTTAATTCGGTCTGGTTCGGCTACTAGAACTTGATTGTAGTCGGAGAAGTCGTCCAACAAGGATAATATTTCCGATCTCAAGACGATTTGGAGAATCTTCTCCATGGAGGGAATTAGGTAGTTTTCTTTGTCTGATGCCCAATTGAGGTTCCAGAAATCAATGCATAAAGAGATTTCTCTAGATTTCTTCCATACTGGAACCAGATTGGACACCCAAGTAGAGTGTCTAAACTTGAACATATGTAAGAATCCAACAACATCTAGAGTTCCTTCTAGATAAGGGGTTCTAATGTGGGATGCACTTTCCTCAACTATTTTTGAAATGGTTTTTCCCTTTCTTTTGTAGGAATGACATGCTGGATAATCCGCGTATCATATGTTTTTAGGTCATCATATGTCCAAGCAAAAATGTCACGATACCTCTTAAACAGGTTGATGAGGGCTTGTCTTTCCTCGGGGGAGCATCCTAGTCCTATGTTGCCACATTTGGGGTCATATTTGGTTCCAAGGTTTATTTTCTCATGTGAGAGGGTGGAACTTTGGGTCTTGGTGTTCAAAGGGCCTCGGAAACAATTCTATAGATCAAACAATTTTCTAACATGACCACTCCTTTAGGTATATGGTTTCCCTTTCGTGAGTCCACTTATTCCTATGAAGAACCTTTCATCCTCCTCCTCTTCGATGGCTACATATTTATACACATTTTCATTTTTCATGAAATCCAGTATCTGGTGGTCATCATTGAAAATGCATAAGTTAGTTATGTTATCAGAAACCACTCGTTTATAAACAATTTCAATTGAAAATTCATCCCTACGGGGCGTAAATCTGGCTGCTTCATTGGCCAGTGTATCGGTGATGACATTATTAAATCTAGGAACAAAATAATATTAAAATATTTAAACGAGTTTATTAAGCACCATACCTCTTGCTGGTAATTCTTGAGGTGAGGTGACAAACAATGAATTGTGTTGCATACCTATCTTGTAATAATTTCAAAATCCTTGATTACCTTCAAACGCTCCCCCTTTAGATCTATGGGTTTCTTGATGCCAAATATTAATGCCTCATATTCTACAATGTTTTTGGTGCATTATAAATATAACCTACAAGAAATCAAGAATTTGTTCCCTTTGGGGTCTATCAGGACACAGCATACTCTAGCTTCATTGTGAGCCTTGGACCTGTCATAATATAATGTCTAGATTCCAACATTGAAAATGGGTGGGTCCAGAGTGTGCAGGTTTAAAGCACATATTTCATTCTCATCAACTGGCGGGTGCAATGGGAGTTCCAGCTAGGTATATGGAGTAATAGTCGAAGTTAGGGAATGATATCAACCTAATAATGTATCGAGGAAACACACCTGCAGCTCCTCTTGGGTGTAGCTAATCGACTTGTTAGAGCCTTCAAGATCAGCCACAGTGTGTTTCATGCAAGGTTCATTGTTGACTCTGATCTGATTATTCTTTCCTTTATAGGGTAGCCATAAGTGCGACCAGTCTATGGCGAAGTAGCCTTGAAGCTTGAAGGACCAATCCCTAGAAAGGAGTAACTCATAGGCTTCTGGGATGTCAACTATAATAATGTCAATGCACTGATGCACCCAAGAATTTAAATACAACCTAATAATAACATTATTCAACTCACCAACAGCCGGGACCTGGGACTTGCCGAACTGGATGATTTTAACATCTGCTTTCTTGGGCTAGATATTTAGCTTCTTGCAGACTAACCAAGGCATGACGTTGGTTGACACACCAGAGTCAGCGAGGAAGTTGTTCACATTGTAGTTGAAAATCTCAAAGGTCAAGAGGAAAGGAGCGGTTGAACCTCTCGAGTTTCAATTGGCAGCATTTACAATGGCTTGAAGTTCAATCACAGCCTCATATCAGCCTAAGGAGTTAGCCCGGATTGACAAGGAAGGTTTTGAAAGGGCAGGAGAGGTGGCAAAGATTTTGACAATCATCTCGTGTCGGTTGGTCAAGTTCCAAAGCTCATACAATGAGATTTTAGCCCATGTCTTCTTCATGTCCTTGATGATTTTTCAATCCAAGTCTGTGGACGAAGTGTCTTCTGAAGGGCATTGTGAGGATGCATTGGTTATAGTTGTAACCCCTTTGGTCAAACTTTTAGGTCTGTATGCATCTCCTTTTCCACCCGTTGAGGATTCTTGAGGGATTTGCATAGTTGTCTCTTTGGAAGAAGAGGTGGATGGCTAGATAGTGTTAGTGGGTGAAAGAATCCTTCTTAATAGATCCCTTTTCTTATCTTCTAGTGTGGAGTCTAACACAGGTCCCTTACTCCTGAGACTGTAACTTTTGGGAGGCTTTGGGGGAGGGGTGTCCCCCACAATGGCATGTTGAGTGGTTAGAACCTCTCCCCTACAGATGACTTTGAAGGCTAGCATGGCGGATGGAGCATCATCGTTGGGAGGGAAGGCTTCTTCTTCAAGGTCATCAGTTTCTTCCTCACCCTATCTCGTGACCTGGTCCTCTAGCAGTTAGTTTACTATGACGATCATGTTATGGAGCCACTAGGGGCAGGTCTTCTCGGAATGGGAGGCCTGATGGAAAGTGCATAAATTGTCCTTTCCTAGTTCTTCCACACTAAAGTTCGTACTTTATCCCTGACATGTCTTAAGGGGTGGATTATTGGACTTTCAAAAAAGTGATTTAGCAGGTTTTCCCCTCTAGAGATGTCACTAGTATTTCTCTTCAATTCAGACACCTCATTATTCAGATGTTTTAAAGATTTGGCCAATCCTTGGAAATCAAATAAATATTTATCTTCATCGATGGGTTTACTAGATGAGGCTTCATTTTTCTTGGTAGATGGTTTTGTATCCTCTCATGAGTCATGCTCGAGGGTACCGATAGAGAGTAGATCTTTTTTGACCTCTAGGGTTGTAGCAAATATTTCTACTAGGGTGAGTTTCGCTTCATGTTTAATGAACACAACAATGTCTCACAGAAGGGCCCTGGTGTAATAATCGATCATGATGGAGTCATCAAATGCCACATCTGTTGGGAACTTATTCAAAATGGTGGCGAATCATTGATTGAAATAATCCACCTTCTCCTTCTTATGGCACTTTAATGTAGTAAGCTCGGTGAGGAGCATAGAAGGTGTCTTCTCTTCCGAAAACATAACCAAAAAGGTTTTTTGGAATCCTTCCCATGTTTGGATTGAGGCTATAGGAAGTGACCAATACTAGGTGGAAGCCTTATTTTCAAAAGTGTGAGGGAAAAGGTGGCAAGCCATGTCACCATATTGCACCCTCATCATTTTCAATGCTAGGTAGAAATTGCTAATATGGTCATCAACCGAGGTTCCATTTTCAGGGTCGAACTTCGAGAGGTGTTTCTCAGGATGGTGGGGAAAATATTTTTCCTCTAATTCACTACCAGTGTCTGAGCCTCTGCTGGTATGTGGAGGGTGCTCGCATTCCGCTTGGGGCACTTTGAGGTGTCTTAGGTCTTTGGTGTTTCTCGCGTTCCTGAAATTCCTCAGGTTCCCCTGAAATCTCAGAAGTCTTTGATTATTATAGAAGTTAATACGGTCTCTAATGTGATCCTCAGTCCCCTGCCCAAGCATCCCTTCATTAATCACTCTCAAAGGTTCATTGCAGGGAAAATTTTAAGGATGAAAAATTATATTAATGTTTAAAAACATTGGTGAATCTCACAAGTCCCTAATGTGGATACTATAAAATGTTTGTTGATGTATTTGTAAAATTATTCAAATTTATAATGATTTTATATATAATATCTATATATTGTTGGCGACTTTTGAGGAAAAATAATTTTATATTTTAAAATTTGGGCAAATCATTTTTATAAAAGATGGAAATTGGCGAATCTAACTTTTGGAAAAATCATGAAAAATTAGCCCACCTGCGAATATTAGCCCCTAAAATTTTCCATTGTTCGTTTTTGACAAGGGTACCTTCTGGGGGGCGCTGACTTTTTTCCTGTATTCCTCACCGTCGTGATTGGTTGTTTTCCCCTGTGAATGTATTCTTGGGGTCCTCTCCTTCATCTTCGGGAGGACTGTCCAACCCATCAATGGAGAGCCTTTCAACGACGTTATAGTCATTGAGCGCTAGATTGTTTAATTGTGATATGGAATTAACTAGGATGCCTTGACATGTGTGATGATGCATGTAGGTGCGAGGGTTGCATAGGGAGTTAGTGGTAGGAATGCATTTCAAACCCCTATAAAATTATCAAGTAATAGGGTGCATGGCCCTAAGATGTTCATTGGTGACTTCAAAAGGGGGGGGGGGAGGGGTTGTCCTCTCGGGACATCTTCCAGAGGGTGAGGTTGGGAAACTTCTTTCTAGGGCCTCGTGAAAGCTGGACCATAAGGGGGAATATATGGTATTTCAAGAGGTGTGTGGGGATGGGCTTGGTTACTAGCTCGATGCAAAGTTTCAGAGTGAGGGCATGGATTGGTAACTTTTGTGGCCATCCCTCTAGCACCAAATCTATTAACGAGCTGGAATTATCCACCAACAACAAAGGGGATCTCCCCATTGTAGGATCCCAACTAGACCTTGCACCACTTGATTTAGGGATATCATTCTGTATGTAGGTCTGAATTTTATTTAGATGAGTTGATATTGCTTTGGGTAAAAGTGGAATGTAGCCTCAATTGAATGCATGAACTTCAATAAACACAAGGAAATAATCGACAAATATCTTAAAATGTCCATACCATGAATAGCCAGATTATAAGACACATAAACCTTACATAAAGTAACTGTCATCAGACTTTAGATAAGACTCATGTCTATAAAATAAATTGCTTAACAACTGTAAAGTAGTTCATAGTAATCAAACATCTATAAGCATAAGTAAACATAGAGTCAATGATAAATTATGCCAATATGAACAAAAGAGTTTAGAAATGTAAGCATAGAGTTAGAAAATCATATACCATCCACGCATAGCAAAACAAGGATTGTAGTATGAGACAACACATGAACAAACCGTACATGAATGAACTCTTAGGAACATCCAATCCATCAAGTAAAATAATCATGGCATTATAGAATACAAGATTTGTGGAATCCAATAGTGGAACATAACAATTATTCCTTGCATCAATTAGAAGAGCATAAGTTCTCTAAAAAAATATGTCCCATAAATTCCTCAGCTAAAAGTCCTATACAATGTTTCATGAGGGTGTATCTATAGAATGAGGGTGACTCTTGGCCTACCCCTAACTCTTGGGCTTCCTCATGACCTTTCAACTACCTAGTGACTCTTGGACTTCCTTATCACCCTCTACATTCCAAAATTGTCTTATCCTATCTAATTACAAAAATCTCAAAATAAGTTGTTAATCTAATCTATCAATCTAGCAATAGTAAGTTCAGAGATGTCCAAGTTGAGTTTCTTTGTTAGGTATATACACCACAACTTGTACTCGGATACAATATGGGTGATCTACAGTTTCTCTTCATCATGTCTGTGCAGGCATTCGAGTGCATCCGTTATGTGGGTGGTCCTTTTGGCATTCACCTGATTACTCAAAATTACTAGTTTGGTATACATTCTTACCAGTTCCACCACATAGCGTGTGATACTATCTTTAGTAATGGTCAGATATTCTGCAAGGGCTACTTGTTTATATGTATCAATGAAGGTCTTCATTTCCCTTGAGATATCTTCTTGCTTCCTTACATGTACGACTTCATCGATGGATGGAACTCCCTGAATTTGGATCATAGACTCTAGGCCATTAAAAAGGTGTTTGTATGAAGCCAACACCCTGTCCATATGCTTGGCTAGTTTGTCTTTTGACTAGATCTTGATGCGGAGCTGAACTTTGGCATTTTGCATGGTGATCCAATCTATTTTGGGAACTACTATCAATGCTTCTGAGTACATGACGAGCCAATCATGCATAATATCTAGAGAAACCATGGCCTCCTTCAGCATCACAACTCTCTCTTTTGTGTGAGCATGTATAACCAATATTCGGGCCATCTCCATGGCTTCCCCGTGGGTCTCCGCCTCTTCTTTAATTGTTGCTTGGAATTTCATTGTGCTTGAGTAAATTATATGGAGGGTTGCATTTTCTTCTTATCTCTTGTTCTACTCTAGTGGCCCTTTTTTCTGATGCATAAAACCTATTTTGAAGATCTGGGATCTATTTTCTCATCCGGGCCACATTATGTTCTGTGGCAGTTATGAAATTCATCGTAGCCGAGGTGATGGTCGCTAGATTCACAGTGGTGTCAGACACAATCTTCTTGGCTATGGTGACCGATAATGGATCCGTTGGGTTTCTATCATAATACTTTTTCCTTTCCTGCATCATTTTGAGGTTGACTTGGTTGAAGGTAATTTTAGTGAGATCTAAGACTTCCTCTTCTTGCTCCTCTGAGAAGCCAAACTCTTGTAAGGGAAGGTTCCCTCCATTTGGGGGAGTAGAAGGAGGAACATCTAATGGGGTTAGTTCATCTTGTTTCATGTCCATCTCAGATGTCTTACTAGTCTCTCCCCGTTCAACTCTCCTACTTTCTTCCTCCTTACTCTTCCTTAGTTCTTCCTCCAGTCGCTTCCTCTCTTTTTTTGCTAGAGCCTGTTGCCTCTTGAGCTCTTTGGCCTGGTTAAGCTTTTATTCTTTGTCCTTTAGCTCCTATTCTAGCCTCTTCTTCTCTTCCTCCTCTTTGGACTTCTTTTCTTCCTGCTTCTTCCTGGGCCCTTTGTTCCTCCTGTTACGTTTCTTCTAGCCGTTTCTTCTTTTCCTCCTCTTCCTATCGCCTCTTCTTTTTAAGTTGGCCATAGTGATTGGACTCTTGATATTTCTTGATATCTTGTTCCCTATTTCTCTTGAGTTCTTGTTTCTTCTTTTCCATGGTGGTGTTCCTTTGTTCCATCATTTCGTTATTTTATTCCTTTTCTAGGTCACTTAGAATATCTTCAACCTCTTTCTCTTTCTGCTTCTCTGACTTCCTAGTGGCTTTATGTGTGTCCCATTGTTTCTTCTTCAGGGTGGAGGCTCTCTCTTGAAGAATAAAACTTTCCTAGGATTGCTCGAGGAGATCCGCATCTCTTGGATATTACTCACTGTGGCTGAGTTCCTGATTGGCGTTATACCAATTCTTTACCCTGTCTTCATGATCCTGTCTGGCATGTGAATATGACGAGATAAATTTTTCCTTCTTGCAATGGGTAGCCACAACTTTCTTGGGATCATATGTCCAATAGTTTAGGTTTACAAAGTGAATACCCTTAAAAGCTTGAGCTTCTACTTCCACTTGTTTGAAGTTCACAACTACATATGCTCTGATGACGAGTGTGAAGGCCAACCATGGTTTCTTCTTTCCCTTGCTTAGTACCTTCGAAAGACATTGCATCATCTGGTAGCATACTTCTCGCATGAGTACTTTATCTATGAAAAACCTTGGTAGAGCATGAGGGGCATTATGGGTACTAAAAATTCTAATGAACATACCCTCCTAGATAGGGAACTAACGTGCCACCTTGAAAACGGTTTCCATCGCCCTCTTCAATATGAACGGTGGCTCCTCCTTGAATAGTTGTTGGCATAATGGGGCAATAAAAGATTCGAAAATAACATATATGAATCCCTTATAGGCGGTGTCCCAGATGACCCTGTAGTGGTGGTGCATAGGGCTGGCTGTTGATGTATCCCAGTTATAGCTTCAGTTATCAAACTGGCATCTTGCGTAGACGAGACCTAGGAGATATGAATCTGTGTAAATTATGGTGGATGCTCTGGCTCTGGATTCTTAGCTACAATTATGTTTGTCCTTATGGATGACCCAAGAATTCTTTCCCAGTTGAAGACTATTCCACCGGTGGTGACATCGTACATAAGCGGGACCGAGGTACCATGGAATATATCACAGCCTACTTTTCCATACAGGCGACACATCTTGGCGGCAATAAGTTGATAAAATTTTCTTAGCCCTTATGTCTTGTACACATGATCTTCTCTAACCCAAAATTTAGATAGTTGCTACCACCATTCCCTCAGGCTGTCTTTAGTCAACGTTACAAAGCTGGAGAGCCACCGGGTATTGAAGGTATTCTTCTTATCATGGAGTCTGTAGTAAGTGGGATTATCCACAGAAGAGATTGTTGCTAAGGGTGCGCCAGTATGGTCCCTCAACATCCATGAATATGTATCTGTGTTCTGCAGGACCCAATCGATAGTTTCAGTGCATAGAAATATAGGAGGGTGTGACTCTATCTTGTGGAGTTTAGACCTCTTGACATTCAGGTACACTGGAAAATCCTCTTGGGTTTCTGCTATGTCTAGCTTAGCAAACGCTTCATAGATGTTGTACTAGGAGAGCCTTGTAGTCTTATCGATATTGCAAGGTGTGTCTCCATAGATGGGTAGTTCCTCATACTGGTAGATTTCCAATGAAATTCTCCCTAACCTTCTAAGAGCGACCTTTGCAGTTGGGGGTGCCATATCATCTTTGAAAGAGGAGATGGAGATGCACTTGAGATCCACGTCACCTAGCATATCGAACAAACAATCCCACGATGAGAGTGAAGTTTTGAAAGACAATAATAGTGACTTCTTAAATAAAATTAGTTCCAGATGTTATGAGGAGGTCTTTAGGCAGGTCGCAAGGAAAAGCGGTTGCAGGGGTCGCAAGGGTAGGAGCGTGACTTAGTGACTACGTATAGGAGTCGTAGGTCGTGGGGGTCACACCGGTCTCCAGGTCACACTGGTTGCCAAGTCATACTAGTCACGATATTTAGGCTATCGCAGTTATGGGTCGTGCGACCTGTGCCTTAAGAAAGCTGAAAGGGCAGCTTAAGACTTACGGATATGTCTGGAATTTATCAAGACCAAATGGTTAGTCTCACAAGAGAAAACAGGGGTGGCTAAGGGCAAGGAATGATTGTGAGGGAGGCAAAAGCGGTTGCATGAGGCAAAGGCATTGATTTGAATTTTGTGGTGCAAACTTAGGTCAAAATGTGTCTAAAACCCCCTAGGGTTGCAATCTGCAGGGTGGGGATGGAGGATGGCAACACTTGGATGAAGAAAATGATTACAAGGGAAGAGGAAAGGTTGCATACTTGGAGAAAATGTGTGCACGCTCTAGTCAAAACTCTCCCTGGTGTCTCGTGCGACCAAAGAACCATTAGAAATGAGCCTTGGGAAAATTTCTATATATATTTTTCGTCACACGTGCAGAGGTTGCATGGGTCACAAGTCCCTCAGTGGGGGTGGAGTGCGACCTTGTGACCTATGCGACCTTGTAACCTCTGCAAGTCTCTAGGTTGCAAGGGTCATGTGGTTGTGATAGATACGAATTATGACCTATGAGATCTTGTGACCCAGTGACCAATTGGTCTCATGGTATCAAGGGTTGCAAGAGTCATAAGTTTTAGAGATGCAACCTATGAAACTTAGGCTAATCGAGTTGCATGGGTCTCACTAGTTGCATGCGAAGGAAATGTCTCATTATGCAGCTGCGACTACATGACTTGGACTAGATTGTAAATTAGCTTGACTTGGAAGAAAACCTTGGGGTTTGTATGAGGCTTTTCAGGCCTCTTGATCTCTTAAACATATTATTAGGATGTGGAAACCTTTTGTAAGGTGAAAGGGGCTCCTAAATTTTGAAGAGCTTGAAATTTTGGACGGTTGTTGCGGCGGCTACAACATGAAATTAAAAATCAATTCCTCTAATTCATTCACATAAAAGAAATGTTAGTTAATATTTGAATAAAATGAAGAGATAGTAAATTCTATTGTTTTCAGATCATATTTTGGTATCAGAGCGAGGTTGATCATGTATAATCAGGATATTTTCCAATGTGATTGTTGACTAGATCTAGGTTGTGACATGCAGAATGGAAAATTGAGAAGATAATTCCAGAGATTGGAAAGAAGAAAGTCTCACAAAATATGGTAGTTTCAAATGAAGGAGAAGCTCCTGAGACAAAGTGCGAGGAGCAGTTTCAACAGATGTTCCTTAATATGAAAAGGATGATTGCAGAACTTTATGAAGACAAGAAGACTAGAGATGCAACTTCGTCTTCTAAAGGCATGAAACTAAAAAAGGGAAAGGAAAAATATGGTGGTAATGAACCTCCTTCTCCTCCATCTTCATCTTCTTCTCCCTCCTTATTCTCTTATCATTCCATTTCAGATTTAGACTCAAAATAAGAAAAATAAATCTTCTTTATTGAAGCTCGATGTTAAGTTTCAATTTCCATTATATGATGGTTAAATGAATCCTAAAAAAGTTAGATAACTAGATAAAGCAACTTGAGGTGTATTGTAGAATTCATAATATTATTGATGAATCTGCAAAAATTCAATTAGCTACACTTAGAATGGGGGGGAAAACTTTGATTTTGTGGGAAAGTAAAACTCAATCAGATTTGAAGCATAAGGGTAAAATTATCTCCTCATTCTCTAAGTTTGTAAAATCTCTTAGAAAGAAATTCTATCCTTTAAGATATATGAAAAAGGTTGTAATGGATTGGAAGCATTTAAGGCAAGTTAAGGGAGAGAGTATGCAAGAGTTTATACAGGAATTTAGGAAAAAGGCATTAGCACTCAATGTTCCATTAGACACATGGGATATGTTGTTGAATTATATTGGAATTTTTCATTCTTATTTGCAACATGCATTGCTTATGTTTAATCCAATTGACTTTGATGAAGTCTTTTTACAAGCCATTCATATTGAATTAGGTGGTAGACCATTTCAGTCAAACTTTTCAAAGAAACCACTCAAGCATTCAGAGAAGAAATATTCCAAAGAAGGAAAAGGGAGGAAATCGACAACAACTAAGAAAGGAAGAGAAAGGCCTACTTGTACTCATTGTTAAAGGGTTGGACATGATGACTCCAAGTGTTGGAAGCTTCATCCGGAACTTAAGCCAAAGAAGTTCCCTAAGAAGAAGGGTGAGATGAAAGCTAATGTTATAGTCCAGCAAGATTTGGGATCCGACTTTGATGATGAAAAGAAGATAATCATTATGGGTCTGGCAAGTACTCCTTCTGAATCTAGCTCTAGTTCTACTTGTTCTATAGTTTCGTCAAAATATAATGATGCGATTGAAGAAAAGAAAATAGTTGAAATGTTTCATATCAGGATTATCTCCACGCACATTAAGATAGATACATTATTCGATAGTGGATCACAAACAAATATAATATCTGAGGAATTAGTAAGGAAATTGGGATTGGAAACTAAAAATCATCTAAAACCATACCCTTTAGGATGGTTGAAATAAAACACTGAGATGCAAGTCACAAAACAATGTTGATTAAGGTTTGCAATTATAGCTAATTTTGTTGATGAGGCCGAGCTAGATGTGATTCCTTTGGATATATGTGGACTTGTGTTGGGTAGTCCTTATCTTTATGATCGATATGTCATATTTCATATAAAGGAGAATAAGTATCATGTTGTTAAGGATGGAATTGAGTACATTGTCAGGGCACAAAGAATTAAGAAAAGTTTGGATTTAATCAATGTAAGTCAAATGAAAAGGCTCATAAATTCAAGTAAAAAGTGCATTCTCATGTTTTTTAAAGAACAAACTAAAGATAAGTATGATTCTTTTCAAGGGTGCGATTGTCATTTTAAGGAAAAATTGGTTGAAATAGTAGATTCTTATAAAGAATTGTTTAAAGAAGCAAAAAGTCTACCTCAAAAATGAGAAATACAAAATGAGATTCAATTAAAATCTGATGCCCCTCTTGCGAATATTGGCATGTATCATATGTCAGTCATAGAAAATGAACAAAATTAAGAAACAAATTCAGGAATTGGTTGATAAAGGCTTCATTTGACCTAGTTCTTCTCCATGTGGATCACTGATCATATTAGTCCCAAATAAAGATGGAACTTGGAGAATGTGTGTTGATTTTAGAGCCTTAAATAAAATCACCATTAAGAACATGTATCCTCTTCAAAGAATCAATTCTTTTCTTGATCAATTAAAGAATGTTGTTTACTTTAAAAAACTGGGTTTAAGAAGTGGTTATCATCATATTCGTATTGCAGAGAATGATATATGGAAATTTGCACTTAAGACTAGACAGGGGCATCTTGAATGGTTAGTTATGTCGTTTGAATTATGCAATGTTGTAGGAACTTTTATGAGAGTGATGAATGATGTGTTTCGTCCTTTTATTAATAATTTTTTCATAGTCTATCTAGATGATATTCTTATTTTCAGTTCAAGTTTGGAAGAACATGTAAATCATGTTAAATAAGTTTTTGATGTGTTTCAAAGAGAGAAACTATATCTCAAAATTTCTAAGTGTGAATTTGGAAAAAATTCCTTAATACAACTTGGTTGCATAGTTGGAGGAGGTCAACTAAAAATAGATCCAACTAAAATTGATGTAATCATTAAGTGCCCAAGACCTGAAAATGTGATGGAAGTTAGAAGTTGCTTGGGTGAAGTTCAGTATTGTAAGACATTTATTTCTCATTTCTCTTTTATTGAATTACCACTTCATGCTTTAAAAAGTTCTAAAGTATCCTTTCAGTGGGGAGAAAAGCAACAAAAACAATTTGATACCTTAAAGCAGAAAATTGTGACAACTCATATCTTGCCTTTACCAGACCTTCAACAACCATTTGAAATAGAAACTGATGCTAGTGGGTATGCAATGGATGCACTATTACTGAAAAAAGGAAATCCTATTTGTTTTCATTCAGAAACATTTTCTAAAGTAGTTCCTAACTATCCAACTTATAATAAAGAATTATATGCATTAGTGGAAAGTGTTAAAAAATGGAAACATCATTTAATGGGAAAAGAAACAGTGATTCATACACATCATCAACCACTTTAGTACCTTCAATTTCAAACTAAGTTGCAGTAGTCTCAACATTATAAATGGATTGGGTTTTTGTAGAAATTCCACTTAGTAATCAAATATAAGAAATGTACCACCAATAAAGTAGTTGATGTGTTATCAAGACCTTCTTTGAATGCTTCATTTATTCTTCAAAGTAATTCTTTATCACATGACAATTATATTGAACAATATGATAAAGATATTGACTTCAAAGATGTTTATGAGTCACTAAATCATGGTACTCAGGTGGAAGAAGTGAATTATCATGTTCATGACAGGTTATTGTACCATCTTGGAAAGTTGTGCATACCATAGGGAGAAAGAATGCATGTGATCAGGGAAGCACATTCTTCTTGTGTTTTAGGGCATTTTGGTGTAGGTAAGACAATGGCGCAATTACAAAGATATTGCCATTGGCCTTGAATGAATAAAATAATTCCTAAGTACATCAAAGGTTGTGTCATCTGTTCAACAAGAAAACCAAACAATATAAAGTTAGGTTTGAATATGCCACTTCCAATTCCTTCTCGATCTTGGAAGAGTTTATCTATGGATTTTTAAGGAGGAATTCCAATGTCTAAAAAATGGCAAGATTATTTGTATGTTTTGGTCATAGATTTAGCAAAATGTGTATTCTTGTTCCATGTAGAAAGCAAGTAACTACTGAATAGACTGCACAAATGCTCTTTCAAAATGTATGTGTTCATTTTGGGTTTCCTACTTCTATCATTTCACATCAAAACTCTCATTTCATGGGAGACTTTTGGTCCACTGTGTGGGGACCCATGGATACTAAGTTGAAAAAGAGCACAAATTTTCATCCACAAATAGATGGGAAAATAGAGGTCGTGAATAGAACAATGGTACATCTTCTCAGAGGTTATTGTAGCAAACATCCTAAGTTGTGGGATGACACCTTACATTATTTCCATCATGCTTACATCTAGGCCTTACACTCTTATACTAGTAGATCTCCTTTTGAGACATGTTTTGGGTACCTACCAAAATCACCAATGGAATTTGTGTTTGGTGAAGAGGCTAAGGAGGATGGACATGGAAATTCTGACAAAGAAATCAATTTCATTCAAAGAATAAAAAAGATTTATGAAGCAGTGCAGGATCAATTGGAGAAAAGTCATGCCAAGTACAAAATGTGCCATGACAAACATCGGGTGGATCATCACTTCCAGGTTGGTAATCAAGTATGGCTATACATCAAACAAGAAAGGATGAAAGGTGAAGGTAAAATTTTGAAGCATATCAGGTATGGTCCTTTTAAGATTAATGAAAAGATTGGGCACAATGCATTCTGGTTGAATTTTCCTCCATACGTGCACATATATTCAGTTGTAAATGTTAAAAATTTGAAGCTGTATGAACCTCCTGCTATCATGGATTCAAAGGAAAATGCTTAGATTCCAAATGTGGATGATTTTTCACCTGAATGTATGACTGACTTACATGAAGATACCATCTTGGATAGGAATGTTTGCACTTCCAAGCAGGAGATGTAGAGTATCTTTGAGTGGGACTCAAAAGCATGAACCCAAGTAAAGCAAGGTGGATGGATATCGAAAGGGTGAGGGAGCTTTACGCTCACCTCATGTTTACTTAAAACCAAACTTTTGGTGGTCCAAAATCTTCCAGTGGAGAGGAATGATCTAGGAGGATCCTTGAAATGCTAAAAATTGTGTAGTCTCATATTCTCATGCAAAGAATGACAAGTCGAAGAGCTCATCGTAGTGATTCTGGTGGTATATTCATTTTCCAAAATTACCTTTGTATGAGGGAGAAAATGCGTTCTAAAATTTTTCTCCAATAGGAAAAATAATAGGCCTTTGCAGGCCAAGTGGTAGTCTGACAGAAGGACATGTGGTGGGTCAAAGTCAACACAAGTGGTAGTGAAAGTCACCAAGGTCAACTGGAAGGATCGAGGGTCAAACCTGTGACCTCCGAACAGACATCACAAAACTTTACCATTGGCCCACAACATTACTTTAATAAGCAATGGGAACAATGTGTTATTTAAGGTTTGTTTAAATTGCATTATGGGGTATGGTTGGCGGGGCCTGACACAATCAGCGGACCCACCAAATAATTAGTTGATTAATCGAAACTGCCAAAATGAAGTCTGCAAACATAGTGGGAGTTACATAACCACCGTCGAACTTTGCTGATAAACCAAATGTTATAGAAACTATATCAAATCTCATATGGTGCAGAGTTGGTGTATAGTTTAAACCATATGCTAATGTTATATCACTGCTGATTAAAATTTGTTATAACAAAAATATGCCATGGGGTTCATCATATGTTGTGTTTCAAACTCTAGGTTATAACTATATTTCCATGGGTGGTATAATGATTTCACTACCGGTGCATATGCTATATTAAATACATATGGTTTCAACCATATCATAAAAATAGGCAGGTAGGATAATTTGACCACCATACAATATGTATATAAGCATATGGTTTCAACCGTATGATAAAAATAGGCTGGTAGGATAATCCGAACACCATACAATATGTATATATAGTTGAACCATATGTAACCTATTTGCTATGTATTGCCATACTCGATCATGGGAAGCCCACGAATTTAACCCCGGGACCTACCCATGGATCTATAAAATGTATTACCAATGTGTCAATTCCCATGAAGTTATAAGGAGGTTGTTCATAATTCATATTATTTGTGCCTATAAATGCCTTTTTGAGCATATCTTGGCTAATATTGGGCCTTTTTGAAATCTATAAGTTATGTTGGAGAGCTGAGGCCGAGGCCTATCTTCCGATAGTAGAAATTGATACTTGCATGCACAATCCAGAATGGTGAAGTTGATGTATAGAGACATTTATGAGCATTTTAATACAACATATGCCCAATTGGAAGTGGACCTGGAGATGTAGTCCAGGAGGGATGTACTTCATCATCAAATCTCTTGTGTTTTCTTTGCATTTATGTTGTTCATGCTTATTTTCAGATTCCAAGTTTTATGTTTAAGGCACTTAAAAATCATTTTCTCTGATTCATTCACATAAAAGCAACCTTAGTTAATATTTAAAGAAATTCAGAAAATAGTCAATTTTGTTGTTTTGGGGTCACCACTCCATCATTAGCTTGACACTAGAAGACAAATATTATTGATGTACTCACTTTCCATGCAATATTGGTAAAGTGACCTAACCTTTGAGCAGGGCCCAGAGCCGTAACTCGGGAGGGGTGAACTCTGTCATCAACTGGTTATGTCTCTTCTTTAATGTCAATTTTATGGTTTGAATATTTTCCATCATTAAGTTCATCAAAATTCAATTATTCATATGTGAAAAAATTATGAAGTAAAGACATAATTCTAAAATATTGAAAAATTTCAGCCTACGATCACACATTTTCATATCATTTTTGGTATCAGAGTAGGTTCGAACCAAATAGAAAAGATGGATAGAAGCATGAAGCAAAGTTGGATGCAAGAATTGAAAGAATCCAAACAGCAATATCTGGAGGATAGTGTTGCATTGTGATGCATGGTGAAAGCATTGCAGGAAGAAAAACAAAGATTGCAAGAAAGGATGGAAGCCATGTAGAGAAATCATTAGAGGGGAAGTCTCTCAGATCATAGTCCATCAACAATTGGAGACAATGAAGCATATCCACTTCATCAGTCGGATGAAGAAAACACATATCCATCTGCTTCTCCCAAAGCATAGTCAATGGAAGAAGCGACCGGTACTTTTTCTTCACCCTCTAAGGAACTTCCTTATGTACCAGCATCTTAGGAAATTGATTCAAACATAGAGAAGGAAGAGGTTTCAAATTATCTAGAGATTGGAGCTTTTCAGAAACATACCAAAGGAATTGGTATGAAGTTTATGAACAAAATGGGATATTAGCAAGGCAAAGGCCTCGACAAGCATGGCTAAGGCAGACTCTAGCCAATATGAGTTCATGAAAGACTCAGATACGAAGGATTGGGATTTGACCGATCAAAATGTGTCTATTGTGGAAAGAAAGGTCACATAGTGGATTAGTGTTGGTCATTACATCCTGAGAAAATTCTGAAAAAGATACAGGATCCTAAAGGTAAGTATACAAGCCATTCTAGCAGTGAGTCAGAAGGTGAGTCTTTCAATCAAAATTTTATTATGAAGATTGTTGAACAGACTTATCCATGTACTTTCTATGGGGTAATAACCATTATGTAGTTGAATGCTGTCAATAGAAGGTTTATAGTAAGAAGGTGCATGCTACAAGAAGTAGTCTGTGGAAGGATGATGCAACACTGCAAGTAAAGAAAATCCTAGGAAAGACTTTGATACAGTTAGGGAAGGACTCAACACCATAAACAGAAAGCTCAGGAGATCATGCAAGAAGAAAACCATTGCAGACTAAGAAGAGATAATTTTTTTATAGTGTAAGTTGAAAAGACATTCAAACATCACATGTCCAATGCTACCATGTGAATCGGTAGTAGCACAATTAGGCCAAGGGGAAGCAATGAGAACTAGAAAGGAAGAATGTAAGTCTCCAGAAAAGTCCCTTACTTGGAACTGGGCAGATTTCATGCCTTATGTATAATTGTCAATTGCATCTCTATGATTTGTCATCAAATCAGTAAGTCTAGTTGAGTTTGTAAATAGGGTCAAGATTGTTTATGTATTGATGAGTGATGTAATAAATTCCTTATTGTAATGAACTTTTGGTAGTCCAAAAGTCTTTTAGTTCGGAGGAATGATCTAGGATCGATCTTGATTAAGTCTAGTCATGTTGGATATGTAATGTTTGAGACCAAGATGGTCATAGATAGCAATAGTTCCTGACATGCTCAGAATTTTACAGTATCAGATGTTCATGAAACCAGTGCCAAGTCAAATATCTCATCGCACTGATTCCGGTGGTATGTTCGGTTCGTAAAATGGACTTCGTATGAAGGAGTTATGCAAATTCAAAGTTTAGGGTCACGTTGTGCAAAAAGTTAAACCCAATTGGTCAAAGTCAATGGTCAATGCTCATGGTTCCAATGGGAAAGGTTTCACTTTAGGGTCTCGTGGTCAAGGTTCCATTTCCAATGAAAGTTTGACATCTGGCGCATCCATTATGAGACAAGTGTCCAAGTGTTATTGGTCGAAATTCAGAGGTTTTTCGTTGATGGGTATTAATTCAAGGTGGACCAATAGTAGGGAGCCACCTGGAAAAATTGGAGGTAGCCATGTGTCCTCCCCACACTGGTCTAAAAGTTCATTATACAAGTCGAGTAGCCCATCGGAGTTGAAATTGTGACCTAGCACCAAGCAACTACAATCCTAACCACCAGGCTACTGTATGCTCCTTGTTCTACATAACACAAAATATATATAAAAGGTATAAGGGCGCTCATAGTTGGTGAAGAAGGCCAACCCCTAAGGGCCTAGCCCCAAGGCACATGCATAGCCACATGACTGACGATAGCAGAAAAAGGAGTCAGTAGATGAGGGGCGACATTTTAAGCCCTAGTGCTTGGTGCTATGAGAGCCATGAGACCACATGTAGAGCTTGATGGAGAGGGCTAGAGTGTAGCTCTAGCTTCGAGTTACATGGCTCATCACATGACCATTGCCACACCCTTAGGACCATGGCGTAGGTTGGAAGGATCCACCATAGAGGAACTACAATTTTCCATGTTGGATTGGTATAAGGATAACCAATCCAATGCAGCCATGTGGCCCTATCATAGTGTGACACATGGCCTTACAATACTGGCCAAAAGTTGGTTAACAGTTGGTCAAATTGGACGAGATTCGATCCCATGACCGCCTCCTTGCTAACTTGTCCGTCTCACCATTGGGGCATTGAGGGATTTTGTTATAATGGGGAAAATATTGGTGTGCCGAGTTGGTAAGATAGATATGGTGAGAGCCCACCATATCTGGTAGTTTTACCATCTCTCGTGAAGTCAACACCGACTGTTATCCACTCTCTGCCAATAATAGCATATCGGCAATTCTTTGCATCGGGAGTTTACATTATACATTTCATTATAGTTATGCACCACTCAGGTTGTGCCATGATGCTTCACCACTAGTCGACCATCAGTCCAACCATATTACATTAAAACCTAAGGTCCATCCATATCCACGTCGGGGTATGTTGGTTGCAACCATATGGTAAATATGGTTTGGGTGGTTATACATGGTAAGGTTTATGTGCCAGAGTTGATAACATATGGTTTTTGTGTCTATAGTCACGAGTCGTATAGGCCATATACAATGTATTAAGTTTTAAAATGTTATCCAAACAAAATCTTGATTGCTCAAAACAACTCACGTTGAGTGTGGATCGAATCCCAACCAAGGTCTTTATAAACAAGTGCTCAACCAAGGACCCAGACAATAAGATTTCAAAGGTGGAGCCTTCGAACTTATGTTATGTGTGCTTGTAATATGCCTTTGGAGACACAACTTGGCCAATATTGGGCCTTTTTTACATTCACCAGTTGCATAAGGAAGCTAAGACCAAGGCCTATCTTCTTACAGTAGCCATTGATGCCTGTGAGCACATTATAGAATGGTGAAGTTTATGCAATATACTTTTAGAAGCTGACATATTTCTTTTTGATCTCAAGTTCAGTATGAGGACCGTTGTTATTTAGTCCTCCTTGTAATGGTGCAATTGCCTCTTTGTAGAATTGAGTCAGTTCAAGGGTAAGAGGTCTTTGTAGGAGGACGTTTCCTAAAGGGAAACATTACCACTCCATAATCATCTTGACTCCAAAAGACAAATATTATTGATTTACTCACTTCCCATGCAAGATCAATAAAGCGGCCTAGACTTTGAGCAAGGCCTAGAGACGTAGCCCAGGAGGGGTGAACTATGTCATCAACTAGTTGTGTCTCTTGTTTTATGTCATTTTTATGCTTTGAATATTTTCCATATTTAAGTTCATTAAAATTTGATTATTCATATGTGAATAAATTATGAACTAAAGACGTAATTCTAAAAGCTTGCAAAGTGTCAAATGACGATCACACATTTTCAGATCAAATATTAACTAGAATTAATATTGATATTGATTGTTTATGTGTTGGGACCTTTATATTGATTGTTTGTCTTGAGACCTTTATATTTATTTTTTATAGGTTGAGACCTTCCCAAACGAGTTCATTGATTTCATAAACATCAACATATAATATATATCAGGTTGTAGGTTAGTTTTCACATTAATTCTAGCATTGTGACGTGCCTGGATGGTTTTCTTGGGTTTTAGGATACTTGCATAGGAATTTTTCTTTCTAATAATTAACTATGAAATTAAATTCAATATTTAACAATAATTTAAATATAATTTATATACAATAGAGATAAAAAGTTTGTATTCTAATTTTTACATAATTTTTTAATTTAAGGTTACAAATATAAAATAATTGATACATGAAAATATGAATATTTATATGTAGTTAATATAAGTTAATCAAAAAATTTGTTAGGGATTAATTCGTTATTCAATTACACAAATTAATTATGGATCTCACTCCTAAGTTGAATCATGATGTTACTAAGGTGAAGAAATCTCCTATTAGTTCTAATATCACCCAACCTTACTCATTTCTCCTATTACATAGCCAATTTTTAAAACATTGAGTGGTATAGGATTTCATCCAACCATCTATGTACCATTGCACTCTCTTCTCCTTCATAGGACAAGAAAAATAATCAATTTATCTGTCTCATACTCCCTCTATGATCCTATTCATTTCTAGTGCAAGTAGGAATATTCTAAGATTATTCGTTAACTTGTAGCTATAAGCTACAATAGAAAACTTGATGAAAAAGGTTTAAGACTACTGGAAAGTAGAAAGCTTCTAAGACTATTGGTTTACTTGTAAGAGTGGGCTAGAGGAGAACACTTGGCCAAAATAGTGGTTGTCCAACTATAATAGGTTTGTATGTTTGTAGTGTTTTTTTCCACTATTGTAATATTTTTGCCATGGTTTACACCAAAACCATCACATTTCCTCTTTGATTTTCAACACTAATCTACCAAACTCCATCATTTTATCCCAAGACCATCCCATTTCCTCTTTGAATTTTCAATAGTAAGTATCCAAACTCCATATGTTCTTACCAACCATAACTTCATGGATTTTTCTTATGATCTCAAATAAAATATAACCATGGATTCTCACATGTTCCTTCATTAGCATGGTGAGGGAGAGCACTCCAAATTTGAATGTAGGAGTTTAAGAATGGTGCATTAGTAAGTATCAATAAATATTCCCCTCCCAAAGTTACATACAACAAGCATACCCTTCCAAAGTGTCATAGGAAAACATCAAATTAACCACCCAAGTCAAAGAGCAATCATAAATATTTGTCAGAAGCTTGGGTTAGTAAAGTTGTACCTCAAACGACAAATGTGAAGTTAAATCACCCATGCACCTCCTTTCCTCTTCCCCTATTGTGGTATCATGGTCCTTTGTTTCTCTTAAGTAACATTTTTCCCCAGCTATTATCCTTTTTGTAGAGGATTTCCATATGAAACTATGTATAGGATTTGTAATATGTATGAAATTTAAGGTGGACACTCCACTCGTCATTAGGGACCATAAAGAAAATTGATGACAAATTAGTGCTAATGAGCCTTAAATAGAGAATTATATCAATTAGTGAATAGAGGTTAAATAATAATTTAGTCAAAGTATTTGTTAAAGAAAAGGTCAAGTCTAAAGGTACAAATTGAAATCCAATAATTTGTTAACTTAAGAAATAAACAATATAAAAAATAATTGAATTAAATAAATTAAATGAAGAAAAATATAATCCATGAGGAATTATGGTAAAGAAGAAAGCGGGGGAACTGAGCTTAAACAAAAGGAATATCTAGATTGATAAATTAGGCAAGAGGTGTGTGTGTGTGTGTGTAAACTAGAATAAAGATGAAAATAGATATAGTGAGGAAAGGGGAATCAATAAGGTTAATTAGAAGCTAAAGCAATAAACTAATAAGGATAAAGACAAAATGAATATAAGAAAATGAAATAAGAATCAAGAGAAAAAGGGAGATCAAGACTGGAAGATTATTGAAAAATGGAAAGAATAAGAAGAAAGTAAACTGAAAGGAGAATGTGAAGGGAAAAGGAAAGAAGGAAGGGTGGGGGGAGAGAGGGGAGATGGAGAAAGAGGGGGAGAGAGGGGAGATGGAGAAAGAGGGGGAGAGAAAAAATATTAATGAACAAGTTCATGGATAACTAGTTCCAAGGCTCATTAAATTTATAGTCATCTTCTCTATTGAAGTTATTAGGGTGCTTCTCGAGATCAAGAGCTTCTTGATGACACGAGAGTTTAAAAAGGACACCAAGGTGAAGATTTTGGATTGGTCAAAGCAAATAATGTGTTTCAAATTGAAGAAGTTTTCAACAATGGTAGTCAATTAATAGATTAATATGGTGTGTATAAGCTACATGCTCCTTATTGTGAACTTGAAGGAACAACTTGTCAGGCCAATATAAGACTTCCATCATGAATAGGGAATCTGGTAAACCTGGGAACTTAGCATGGGTTCAAACTTATATTTTTTTAACCTGAACATCTACTTTAAAGTCCTGTGTGGTTTAAAAATGGTTTTAATGTCCCTTTTTTATAAGATCATAGAAATGAGGTCAATTGTTCGTTTGATATAGGGGAGAGATACTTGGCCTTGTGGAGGTGAAGAGGAAATAGAGGGGGGTGGATTTTGGGATTATAGACGACATGAAAAGCTTTATTGGTTTAAGATGAGGTATAGACATTAGAATTGAAAGCTTGGAATATGTGGGATTTTTTTGAGGGAAGGAACTAAGGAGAAGAGATTTTAAGGGCTCTAGAGATGAGAGTCATATGGATGACTAACTTTTGGGATGGGTGGTGGTGAAAATGGGCATGGAGATACCAATCAATATGGGTATTATTAGATTTGATGGGTGAGGGAATCATTCAGTTGACGAGTAATAAGGACATCAAGGAAAGGGAGATATTTTATTATATTCAATCTCTACGGTGAATTGAATATGAGGGGAAATGTTATTGAGATGGGAAGGAAATGAATTAAGCATACTCTTGCCATGTTGCCAAATGACAAAAGTGTCATTGATGAACTGGAATCAACACTTTGACTTTTGATGCTAGGTGTCAAGGGACTTATTCAAATTATTCCATGAAGATGTTGGCAATAACAAGAGATAGGGAGGAACCATTACAATGTTTATTTCCTTTTGTGCATGTAATTACATATAAAATGAAAACATGGAAAACATAAAAGTTGCAACACAATCCTAGCCCATTATTCAGACTCGTGCATAATTAGCCCTTGGCTTTTAGATATGCATTAGTAATATTTACAATTCATTTACATTTTTATACAATAAGGTCATATAACCTTGACCACATGAATTGATTCTTACCCCATAACCTTAACATTCAAATAATACATAATTTAGAGTATTATATTTCATAGGTTCAAACCAAGGTATTGGAATCATAATATTTGACAATAAAAAGAGAAAATCCAACGTACAAGCCATGTGAAAAATATTATTTACTAACTTATTACATGAACTTTTTGAACTCTAACATCTTGGAAAACCTTACTTATATCCTTTGCCCAAAGAAACTACCATTAAGCATCCATATGTTGTTTGGAAGTAGTACATTCGTAATCTCTTCTTATATTTCTAATGTATAACACTTTATTTTGGATGATTTTCCTCATTATTATGCTCTTTAATATCTCATCACCACTGATCTCTTCTTACACTAGTTGTCTCTCCACAATTCTCATTTTCATTGTTGACTATCCTTATTATAAGAAGAGGAGGAAGAATGTTCATTAGTTTGTTTCCGAACATGAACAAAAAATCCTTCAAATCATTCCCATTCTTTTAATACATGATATAGGTTGTTGGTAGCTCAAAGACAGCAAATTCATATGGTATGAAAGTGCTATCAATACAACATATTCATAAATGCATACAACATGTCAACTTTCTAGGATTTCTAGAAAACATGTAATGAGTAATGGGTCATTAGGGAATTAATGAATTCAATGCATATTACTAGAAAATACTAAGAATGTAAATCCAATACTGTGATGATAAGAGACATAACCATTAATAGATAAGGTGTAAGAATTTCACTTATAAATGTCAATAGGCATATTATTCAGATGAGTATGAAGTGTTTCCATAAAATATTACAATGTTAGATGTTATTTATTGATTAAATGAAGATTGTGGTGAACCACTTTAGCTTGTCTTTATATAAGTTGAGAGATTTTGGATCCATGGGTTGGACATGCAAGTCTAAGTAGCTAAACATCCCTTAGCCATTGAACTTACGTTTAGGTACTCTAAAGAACACTTTAACATAGTAGGGAACACTTGTTAGGAGCATTGGGCATTACTGGGCACACAAGTTGGGTCCACTTGTTGAATATAGATGATTGAAAAACGAGTTACCAAAGGAAGCTATGTTAATGGATGGCACTTGGGTCCACCTTAGATTGAGAGGGATTGCAAGTACAAAGAAAATCTCATATGAAAGGAGGATGCCTCAAAGGTGCTAGAAGGCATAAGAGAGGAAATCATTCATGGTATCAAAAAAGCTATGTGTATTTTGTATTATGTTCAGGGTCAACATAGTAGGGTGTAATGCATTGGCTAAAGAAGAAAAATAAAACATGACCTAAGAAAAACAAACTTAGAGTTTCTTCAAGATTTTAATTAAGAGTTTCTAGAAAAAGTTGTAATTTTTATAATTATAATTTGTAATTACAAATAATATTTACATTCCTTCCTAACACATCTTAGTATTCTTCATATAAAAAAAATCAATTACAACATCCTCCTTAGTTACCACCTATACTTGTGTATCATAGTTATTTTATCGTGATAAATATTATATTCCTCAATTTACTTTATATTTATAATATTAATGTAAATATTATTGAAATAATTTAAAATTATATGTTATTAAACATATATCTATTATTAATGGAACTTGATTGTATTCATAACCAATTATAATTCAAGCAAAAAATTATTAACCAAATTCATATAAAATACAAATAGGCATGCCTCAAGTCACATTGCTATATAACTAGAGATAACGAAAAGAAAATCAAACAAAACACATAAATCTAAAACAAAAAGTTACAAGTTTTTCAACCAAACTTAAACTTCAATGTTATGATGGGAAGTTTTACGATGGGTTTTTTGGTGTAATTTCTTTAAAATTTGGCAGAAATTTATTGAAATCACAGGTTTGATGGGCTATTATGTGCAATCGAAGTGCCCTAGAAATTTTCTAGAGTGCTGAATCCATATATAATCAAAAAACTAGTTTAAATAACAAAAATTAAAATTTCACCTCAAATTTTTCCACCAGATTCTAGCACCATAAAATCTCAAAAATCACATTACTGTAAATACATATACAATAACAAATAAACACCAATAGAACACCCTAACACTACAAGATTGAGTAAACTGTACCATTAAACTCCATGAATATTGTGCATGCTCCAATGTGTAGCAAACAGGGGATAGCTCCTTATCCTTACAGACCAATTACATACATATTCGAGACGAAGACTTATTCATACACATATTTGACACTAGTAAAGAATTAAAGCTTTATTCACACAGAAATTTGATATCGGTAAAGATTTAAATTTAACTAAAAAAAGTTTAGAATATTTTTATTTTAATATATATATATATATATATATATATATTTTTTAATTTAAAAAAAAATTATCTTTGCTTTTTTTAATTTTTAATAAAATTAAAATGAATTAAAATTAATTTAATAATTAATTATAATTATAATTATTATTTTTATTATAATTTAATTAATTTAATTTTTATTGTAATTTAATTAATTTAAATTTTGGTCGAGATCAGGGGGAACGATGGCGAGTGCTAGGGTTTGCTATCGCAGAGATCTGATGGTGGCCGCAGCCGGTCCAAAGACTGCTGCAAAGGCTGAAGGCGATCCAGGGTCTGGAGATACGGTGAGCGTCATTCTTCACGTTGCTGAAAGGGTCCTCTCCGTGGAATGGCGCAGACAAGGGCCCCAAACCCTTCCAGATCACTACGGCAACGCATCTGTGGGGTTCTCTGCCTCAAGGAATTATGTTTTTTTGATTTGGAAACGACAGGAAATGCTCAGGACCTTCGCAATTAGAGATCTGCTCAAAAAACCTGGTCAGATCCATGACTTGGGTTCTTCTTCTAATATTCCGAACCAATTGTTAGTTGAAGATGCCGAGGGTTTTGATCTGTGCGAACGCTCCTTCCGGCAAAAATTAAAACGGGATCAAGCAGCGAGGCCCTCAATGGTAGACCACCTCCGTGCACGGTTAAACGAGGAGGTTTTCGGGGTGATGAGAAGCGTGGTGCTCATTTACGACTTTGAACAAAGTCGCCACCATGCCGTATGGAACTTAGAGACCAGGACGCGCCATAATGCACAGAGTAATGGCAGGGGGGTCTGCATGTTGCAGATCTGCTCCCTCTTTCAATGCAGTGGCCAAAACTTTGCAGATCCGGCCCAGATCTACCTGATCCAGCCAATATTCGAGACCCCAGGCAGCAGATCGGTGGCACCAAGCACAGATCGAGCAGAGGGTTTGTAGATCTAGACATGCACAAAGAAAGACGACCCAAAACGAGGCCAGATCTGGAAGATTGTTTACAGCCAGAGCAGGTAAGATCAACTCGTTTTCAGATTTTTATTAAATCCCCTGAGGGGAAAACCCGATTAGTGTGGGTTCATGCAGGAGACACCATCTTGCAGCTGAAACAGCAGATATGGACAGAGATGGGATATCCAGTTCAGATCCAACATTTGGTCAGTGGTAGGTGGTCCCTCCAGGACTGTAGAACGATGAAAAGCTATGAGATCAGCCCAGGAACAATCATTGTTTTAAACCTGAGGCTGAGAGGAGGGGCACTGCCTCAGGGACAGCCAAGCTCTTCTGGGGGTGTCAAGGGGAAAACAACACCCCAGCACCAACCCAAGGGAGGCTTATCCTACAAAAACATTTTACAAGGCAACAGAAACTCAGGGCCCTCGCCAGACCACGGCGGAAATAAGCCCAAGCCATATATTGTAGATCAATTGGGGCAAACCCCAGCTCTGAACTTTGACTCTACAGGGCTTGATGATTTCGTTGAGTCCTATGAAACGCAGGCCCTAATATGCCGTTTTAACAGTTTTTGGCCTAAACCAATGGATCTATTCCACTGGATCTTCACCAATTGGACCATGGAATGTGACATACATCTATGCTCCAAGGGGTTTTTTATAGTAAGATTCACATCCAAGGAAGTCAGAGATACAGTCATCAGCGCTGGGCCGTGGTTTTGGGGAACAGCAGGGCTGTTTATGACCCCATGGTTTCCAGATTTCGACCCAAACAAAATGACTGTATCCATAGTACCGGTTTGGGTGCGCCTATACAACCTTCCCCTTCACTTCTGGAGCGAACAAGTACTGGAAGGTATTGGGAACAGCATAGGGAAATATATCAAAACAGATCTGGAAAGGATTGATGAAAGGATCTACACCTTCGCACACATTTGTGTGGAAGTAGATCTAAGCAAAGGGCTGCCGGACAACATAAGGCTGATCTACAAACAACAAAACTGGTTACAGGCACTAGATTATGAAAACACAGCTTTCAGATGTAGGCTCTGTAGGCAGACAGGACACTTGCAAAGCTCATGTCCAGAAGCCAAGAAAGTAAACAGTAAAAAGAAGCAGAAAGGGAAGCAGAGGAAAGGATGGCAATTCTCCACCCCAGACTCAGAGGTTGAAGAATCAGAGGCAGAGGAGGAAGAGCCCACTGCAGAGAATGCCGAGGTTACTCAAGAAACAGAGACTCAGAAGGGTACCACATCAGTCACAAAGGACTCACAGTTTCACTCAAACCAGGCAGAGAAGAATCAGGCAGAGATGACAAGTGCGGACCAAAGCATGGGAGGCATCAAACGGCATCACCAATCAGATACTTCAGACTCAGACAAAGAACCAGGCCCACAGAATGCAGAAACACAGTTGGTCATTGCTTCGATCGAGCCCACTCAAGGAGAGTGGCGCAAGGTCGAAAAGAAAAAGGGGAGAAAAACTTGAAGCGTGAGTTTACTCACTGCCGGAATTCAGTTTTTCTTTCTTTCTCTCTTCTCTCTTTCTCTTTTCTTATTCTCAGTGCACGTTAGTCTTCTAACGTTGTGTGGGGTGCGTCAGCACTCGTGCCCATGTGGCTGCTTACGGAATGCTTAAATGCATCTGCTAGTGTAACTTTTCATTAAATCTTTAATAAAAGGTTACTGTTTTTTCCTTTGGAAAAAATTAATTTAAATTCAAATTAGTTAAAATATTTATATAACATATTAAAATAAGAAATTACATATCTTCCGTATTAAACTAAGGAACACCTCCTTGCCCAATAATCTTATAACTGATTAACATGTATTAAATATTAAATATTAAATAATATTTCCTAAAGCGACATAAAAGTTACTTCTTGAGATTCACTTGCGCTTTGGCCATGCGTTACGTGAATTATTGTTATTACCTTTTAACCATTATAGGATTTCTCAACTACGAAGTGAGAGTTAACCTTCAATATTTGATTGTGTGGTTTGGCTTTCTATAATTTGAATAAACAGTGGGCTTGCTTGAAATCTTAACCAGGTATTTTCAAGTTATATTACATATTGACTTACTTTCTATCTAAAGTGTTTTTAGATGAACTTGAATAAGTAATATTTGGTCAGTTTTTTAGTTTACTTTATTTAAAATTGAGTTAGAAATGGAAAAAAGTATAATTTAATTTGGTGAGAAATTAAAATTAAATATAAATACCATATTTCATTTTTTTAAAATATTAATCTATTTTTATATATAAAATATCAATTTAAATAATAAAACATTATAATCTTATCAAAAATCATAACATAAAAAAGACCAAAACACTACCTTATTAAATTACACCATTCTCTTATTCATTTATAATGAATATATACTCACTCACCGCATCTGTCTTCATGATCCTCAAAGTTGAACACACCTGACCATTACCACAAGAATGGGTAGTGTTAACACCCAGGTTGTTCCCTTTGACTCCCAAGGGAATACGGCCGGGGTAACTACTAACCAGGCTTTGGATTACAGTCTCTAGCCCAACTGTAATCAGAGAGGGCTCTCTCTTTAAGATTTATCTCTGTTTTGTGTGAATTTTAGGCTAGTTATGAAGTGAGGGTTTGGTTTGAATATTGGTTGAATGATATCTTTCAATACCTAGGATGTAGTGTTCAGACAGTTGTGATTCATTGGGCAATGGAGTCTAGAGCTGTGAATTGTTTGAAATGCTTAAGTGGGAGTGTTTTGACTGCAGGGCCTATTGGGTATTTCAACAAACAAACTTAAAATTGTGGTGATGATGTATGATTAGCTAATGGAAAGAAATTAAGAATTTCCCATTAAGCTAGTGGTGTGAAAGTGAAGTATATTGCACAGGAGAAAACTTGAATTCCTGAAACAAGGGTCACTGTGAAAGATATATTCTGAAAAATGCAGCAATTAAGAATTACACTTATCAAGATTATAACTGAAGAAAACACGCATTAACAACATAGATTGAGCTCAGGGTATTTCATGAATAAATCCTGAAGCTATTCTTTTTCTTTGCTGCTAAATACTAGAACTTAGAAACATATATGGATTGTAAAAGACTGAAACACATAACGAGGAGAGTTACAGAAGACTTATTGTATTGTGAGATGCACAGGGATCCTGCAACCTTTAACAAACACCATGAACGCATTTAAACAGCTCAGAACTTGAGAAATTCCATCACTTCTTTTATTAAACTCTGAATAAATTACAGCCTAGGATCTCTTCAAGAGGAAATCAACAACCCCTGCAAGCTTATGCGAGGGGGAATTTATACAATCGGTTCCAAAATATCTGAACCGCTGAGTTATCTGATAATTAAATACGTTACCAACTTTTACAAAATATCAAAAAAGCAGTTACTGCTGCTATTAATACAAAATGAATGCCCTTTATATCTGTCAGGAGATACTTTGACCCTTGGAGGCCACTTAGTCGGTCTGGACGTTCTGCTTTAATGCTGGAAATGTGCCTTTATGGCTGTTGTGCTGTAGCTTTTCGGCCCTGTTTACCTGTTAGCTGTCAATCTTGCTTTTGTTGGCCGAATATGATCTGCTGAGTTGGCTCAGCCCATTCCTCTCTCATCCACCGTGTAGGCATCACCTTTTCTGAAGGTGATGACTTATGTTTTTTGCTGAAAACTGTGCTGGAAGCCTTTGGATTTACAGTATCTTCTGTATCATGCTAGTCCACCATTCCTGTGTGGGCAGTTGATGTCTAAGAATTGCATCCAAAGTCTCATCTGCCTCTGTGTATTTATAGAAATTGGGAGGCACTTCAAACAGGTGTTTGATTTCATTCATTATAAAGAATAAATTCTCTACCCTGTTGTAGAGAGTTTGTCCTGTAGCTGGCCCTGTTTCCTCTGAGGTGCTGGGCCTTTCATTGATCTGATTTGTAGCGAATGTGTTGACCCTCTTGGCATACTGCTCATGTATAAGTAGCCTTCCTGCGCTGTTCAGTAAGCCAGGGAGACCTCTGTTTTGCAATGCCACAAATTTGTCCATGAATCTGTTGACCTCTGCCTGCATGTCCTGGGTCCTTCTCTCTAGTGTCTGCACCAGGTTTCTTAGTGTTAGGACCCTCTTTACTAATAAAATAGTCTCAGTCCTATTGGAGATTCCCATAGTAGCTAACTGAGCACTTGTTCTATTATTAAGCACATTGATCATCCTGTTGGCAACTTCAGGCATATTGCCTAGAGAGGCCCTCGATCTCTGAATTTCCCTCTGTGCTTTTGCAATGAGCTCCAACTGTTCATGAATTGTTTCAATATACTGCCATTGATCAGTGATGGATTGGCCGATATTGGCCCATAGCACTGTCTTGAGCTCAGCTGTCACTTTATCCAGTGTGAGCTCCTTCTCCAGCTCTTTTATCTTATCCTTAAGGGCTTTCACTTCCCTGCCCTTTTCTGCCACAGTCTGCTTGGATTTGTCATATCTTTCATTCACCTTGGCTAAATTCTCCCTGGCCTCCTTTAGTTCTGTCATTTGGGCTTCCAGGGCTTGTATTTCATTCTTGAGCTTCTGCATGTCCAGGCTTGGAGCCTGCTCTGTTGTTGTTGGTGCAGTTGCTGATGTAGACGGTGTTGTCTTTTCAGTAGGAGGAGCTGTGGTCTGAGGAGGTTCCTCCAGGTTAATTATTTCTGGAGGAGGCTGAGATGATTGACCTCCTTCCTTTTGCTGTAATGATGCTTGTAATGTTGCCTGTGCAGCCTCTGATTCACCCAGCTTCTCTTGAGTTTGGATTAGCTGTTTATATAAAGACACCAGTAAAGCTGTGGCATCTTGATCATGTCTCAGCTGGGCCACTTCATCTGTTTGAGGGTGAATTGTTGCTGGGATTTTGATCTTTCTCCTCAAAGCTACCATGTCTGCATCCCTCAATTTCAATATTTCTTGTATGCCCTTGATGTCCTTAGGATCATGTCCAATCTCTATGATTATATCTTCTAAGGCCCTGATCCTGTTATCCTTTGCTTGAGAGGATGCTCTCTCCAACTCAAGTTGGGCAGCTGTATTATTCAGGCTATTTTCTAGCCTGTAGTTATCCAGTGTCTTGTCTGCCAAGGAGGCATACACCATCTCACCCGTTTGTTTATGCAATTCGATTTTGTCCATTGGGTGGATGTCCTTGGCAAGGACCTCAAGATTGGTCCTTAAGTAATCTGAAGGGGACTGTGGTTGCAATGCAGTTGGCATGAAGTGACTCATGATCATTTTTCCTTCACTAACATCATATGCAGACATGAGCCTTTGCTAGTTGGTGGGAGCCATTTTCAACAAATGATTATATAGTTGTATCTTTATTGGCTCACTCCTCCTCTTTATGTCAATGAACTATTGTTTGATGCTCAGTTCACCTTCTCTCTGCTGGCTTGAGGAGCTGACTTCTCCTCCCATCCTCCTCTCTTGTTCCTACTGGAAGGAACTAGCGGATGCTTCTCTGCTAGGTGGGCCCATGCCCAGAGACTGCCCTATTGGCATTTCCTCCTCAGAGAAGGGATTCATTCTATGCCTTTTCTCTCCCTGATTTATGGATGATGTGAGGGGAGTCTCTTTGTCCCTTTTCCTACTTATGTCCTCCTTTTGTGGAGTTTGGAGGACTGAGGCTTCAGTAGTAGTCTCTTGCCCAGGAGGCACAGTGTTCTGAGCCTGCTGCTCAGTGAAAATTGGGGCCTCAGCTGCCCTTTCTTGCTGTAATGGCTGCTCTTTGTCATGCTGCCCCTCTTCTTGCTGTTGTTCCTGCTGTTGTGGCTGCTCTACCTGTTGCTGTTGCTGCTGCACCTCCTCATGTGGCGGCTGTTCTATTTCCATCTCTTTTTCCTTGCCTTTGCTAGAAGTCTGCCCAGCAGCTTTAACCGCTTGCTGATTTGCTGTGGAGGAAGAGGCAGCTGCTCCCACTTGTGTGCTTGGAAGAGTAAACACCTGTGAACAAAGCTCAAGGTCAGCCATCTTCCTCAAATTTCTTACTGCTCTTTCATTTAACTCTTCTTGTGTGACAGCCTCCTCTAAGGTTCCTCTCCTCCATTTTACTTGATTTGCATGTTTTTCTATGTGAGGAATCCTTACATGATCATAACCAGACAGCCTATACTTGACCCTTCTTAAAGTTATGAAGTGATTGGGGTCATAAGGTTTCCAAAGAAAACTGGTCTGAAGGCCAAGGGATTCAAGCATTCTGTCTGCTTCTTGCCAACCTTCCTCCCTCTTGTTATAGATAAAGTGGCCTAATTGGTTTCTGACCTTGAGTTGTGCTTTCTTGCCTCTGCCTGAAAAGTGCAGCACATCAGCATTTCCAAATTGCCTGAAATATTCAAGGGCAAATAATCTCATAGGCACATATCTGGGCAATCTGTATGGGGGCAGCTCACACCCATATATTCTGATGACTGTGTGGTGTTGGTAAAAGTACCAATCCCCAATGCTGTATGATTTGGACAACTGAAGGACCCTTTGCATCTCATCAGTAAGTCTTGGAGGAGGTGAGCTCATTAGCATAGACATGGCTGGGTGGATGAAGAGATCTATGAACTCACAGTAAGTGTATGGAGATTCAGATCTGCAGTGGAAGGCAGAGGACCAATAGACTACTGACCTTGGGTTTCCTTGTGCATCCACTCTTTTCATAGCAAAATGAAATTTCTCGTGTTGATAGTACAAAATCAAATGGTAGATGTAGGAGGTGTATCTGAACACCCTTTCTCTTGCCAAGTTCATCAATTGCTCATGTATTTTGTCTGATATGTAAGTGGCATAGTCATAGCAGACTGGAGACTTGCCAGGGGCAAACATGAGCATCATCACCAGCACAGTCTCATCAACAAACTCAATTGAATTGTAGCCCAGAATGGGACTGATCATATCTACTAGGTCTCTGCCCAGTTGATTGAGGTATACATGGGAGATAGGAGGGTACATCACAGTATCAGAGTCAATGTATAGTTGATTTAGCTTGGTGACCTGAGCATCTGTCAACTTGGCTCCTTGCTTAATCAGATCAGCCAGTGACAAAGGAACCAATTTCTTCTGAGTTTTGAATTGCAGCATCTCTCTGATGGCTTCAGGGGTGACATAGAAAATAATTGAGCCTGAAGGGTCAATCACAGCCCTCTGAGTAGCATCATAACAGTCAGCACATAGGTGGATTAGCTCAGGAAACTGGTTGACCTGTGGGAGCTTGAAGATAGGGAGAAAAGAGTCCCAAATACCTAGTACATCTATTCCAGCCTCATGATTAATCTTCAACTCATTCAATAGGTGAATGTGAAACTTGCTATGCATCAACATTTCTTTGGATATCTGATAATCCAGGTCTGCCAGAGGTTTCCATTCCAGTTCTCTCTGGGGAGCGTTCAGTGGAGCAACGTTCAAAGCCACCGGGGCTACTGGTGGATCCATGATTTCCTTTAGGATTCTGTTGTTTATGGACTAGTGTTACTGTGCAGAACAACACCAAAGAGTTTTCTTTGAACAGGAAGGTGAATTACTCAGGAACAGAGGACAAAAGGTGAGTTGCAGCAATTGAAATACTGCTTAGTACACGAATAAGGCAAATGTCTGGCTTTCCTCTCTCTTTTACAACAAATTGGTACAGTGTGGGTTACCAGTTCGCGATTGCGCGAACAGAATGCAGTTTTCATAAAATTTCAGGTAAACGAGGCTTAGCTGGTGAATTTCGACGTTCTAGGTGCAAATGGGGACCAGGCACAGGGGATTTGCCGGTGAATTATATATTTTTTCACTGTTTTAAGTTATTTTGGCAATTTACAGACAAAACCGGGCGCAGAAAGGATTTGCATGGATAAATACCTGATATACAGTCAGCAATGGTCAAGAATGCAGGTGAAATGGCGCGCCAGCGGTCTCCAGGTTGAATTCAGCAGGTTGGCGAAGGCTCGGACGTGAAATTCATGCAGAGGATACAACAGCGTTTTTTGCAAAAAGTGCAAAAAACGCGACATTTCGGCCAAAATATGGTTTTTTCAGGACTTTGGCGCTTTTTTTTGGATGACGTCATCAGGTGGGGTCAAAGTCGGATGACGTCAGCATGACGTCATCGGGTGACGTGGCGGCATACAAGAGGTCCACGGGGATGGTGAAGTGGCAGACAGGTGGGGCAACTGGAGGACGGGGCGCTGACACGGCGGTGACGCTGGCAGGGCGGATCAACCGAAACCGGAAGTGGTTAGCGGTTTCATATCGCACCGCTTTTGATACGGAAGCAGAAATGTCAGATGTACCTCCGATACGCTGTGGGGGTGACGCGTGGCAGAGGCCTGACGTCACCCTCTGACAGATATCGGAAGGTAACTCTCGGACGTCGGGGCCGGTCCGATATGCACGAGGGTCGTCGGATCAAAAGGGCCCGATCCGACGGTCGACGGGTCGTTGAGGTGGCCGAACGATACAGACGGAGGGCGGGAATAAAATAATGTTTCTTTTGAGATTTGCGCCCGGCGGGACCTTTGGAAATTTGGCGGATTACGTGGTTTTTCCAATGTTTTTTATGCAAATGCGCTCTTGCGCCAAACTTTGGGTAAACGGGAAAAAGTGGGTTTTTATATGTTTTTTGCAAACGAAGCGGGTTAGGGGTGGAAATGGGTTTTTCACAAGATTTATTAGCCAATGAAGGGTTTAATGGGTCAAATGGCTTCAGCAGGGGAAAAAGGGGTAAGGTTTAGGGTTCTTAAACTGACCAGATGCCAATTTAATCCCTACCAGTGAACATATGGCTATAATGCCAAGGGGAGGGATAGTTATACAATGTTTGGGGTTTATACACTATAGTGTTATAATAGTAGGGAAAGGGTAACATAGGGGATTTAGATAATAGAAGTTAGGGGTTAATATGGATGGAAAAGGTGAATGAAGAGTGAGATCACTAAGTTTATTTGAAAATCACTTAGTTTAGGGAGTAGATCAAAATGAAAAGAATTTTAGACAAGAAATGTGGCTTTTAAAGGAGTAAGAACCACCATAAAACCACAAATTCTTCCATGAATCTCAACTGATGAAGGGATGTTAGTAATGAATGGGAAAGGGGAAAATGGGAAATTAGACATGCTCCTTTGCTTTGCTGCAACCTGATGGAGAAGAAGACCTTCTCAATCCATTGATTTTCCTTTGTGAATAGGTTTGCACACATTCAATTGTAAGGAATGACATTTCTGCAACCCCATCTGCCTACCCATCTACTTGCCTAGCATTTTTTGTTTCTTCTTGGAGGGTGCACTTAGACTTGCAGACCCTTATTTGCCTTTTCTTTCCTCTTGGCTTTTTCTTTTGATTTTCTATCTAGAACTACCCTTATTGCTTCCAAGGTCCCAGATTAAGCAGTTGGGAACCTTAATTCTCTACCTAAGCTAGTGGTCTGCCAAGATTAAACAGTTTGGACAGACTTCCTTTTCTATTCTACAACAGAAAATTGAAACATGGCATGATCCAGATTAGGCTGTTGGACCATCCATCAGAATTGAGTCCATATCAAGCTATATACACACCTTGTCTTCTCTTGGAAATATGGGATCTTTGCATCATCAAAGCAGATTATATTTGGAACTTTCTTTGCCAATCATGAAATATGAAACCTATTGGTATAGGAAGCTAACATGTAGCTCTAGAGAATATGCCTGCTTATAAAATTGAAGATACATTGAGAATCATAATGTATTTAAGTTTTGATAATTATTAAACTTTAATTATAAATATACTTTTAAAAGAGTTATTAAAAATAGTTAATTTTACAAAAATAAATAAATAAATAATATAATTTTTAAAATTTATGTAATATCATTATCGTAAGTTATTGTAAAAATTCCCATGAAATCATATACTAATCAATAATAATGATATTTATATTAATCCATTGTTAGTCAAGTTGATAGGGTTTTGCTTATGAATTCATTCAAAATTAATTATTAAGAGGAGATCTAATAATAATAATAATAATAATAAACATAAAATAATATCAAGAAGGCCATTTTTATCAAGGCAAAGAAATTGCCCGGATGCCCAAAATTTGTTGGAATTCGGGCAATTTTTTTCAAGAAATCTTGTAGTGGCAGTGTTTGAATTATGGTTTTTATCGTGGAAATGGATTCAACACCATCAAAAAAACTTTGGGGCATCCAAAATCTTGAATTTTGACAACTGTAACCTAGATTTATAAAAATCTATGCCAGAATTTATCAAAATCTTGCTGGAGTTTCCATGATTTTTAGGGAAAAAAGGTAGTCCGGTTAGACTACAACTATCAAGAATCAGTTAGCAATAGTTATTCATGCAAACAAAAGAACTACGAGATATGTGGGTAATTCCTTTTATTTGGGAGAGAGCATGAATAACAGGGTTGTTCACCATTGTTCCGATATGAAGCTTTAATACATACCTACCAGTGATAATCGATGCATCCTATTTGACCCATTTTTCTATGCAGCATAGGAACACATTCTTTTCTAGGTGCAATATGTGTTCGTTACTAAGCGGTAGTGATAATTCATTTCCTTACCATTGGTTTTTCATGTAAACTATTGTTTCTTATCTAGTAATGTTTGCTTCACCATATCTTTGTCCTTAAATGTTAGAGATGATGGTGGTTGAAAGACAAGGATGACATGGATTGTGTAGGAGTTTGGTGTAAAAAGGTCACGAAAAATTACTATCTTCTGCAAAACTGTCATAATACACTCTTCCATGAACAAGCTGTGAAGAGGTTCATAAAATAGATGAGTGTATTTTTCAAGATGATAAGGTATGTGACTTGTGTAATGAATCACCTATAATGACAAACACAATGTGAATATTAGCATGCATATGGGACATTCATATGATAGCTACATATGCATGAACTGCATGTAATACAAGTATATATACTCGCTAATGTTAGGGAAAGCCTAAATTTAAGTTGATGAATTGAGTATTGAAATAAATTCCTAAATAAATATATTGAATGGAGCCCTGATATGTGAACCACCCTTACTGTCACACCTTCTTCTCTAATTACCCCTATAGAAACTTAAAAATTCAATAGTGCTATAAGTAAAGTTTTTTTTTTTCTAACTATCCCTTTTGCACCATACATGATGAATATTAACTTTTCTATTTAAGTATCATGTAATGACTAAGGGTGGGCATATATTCTAGTGTTATGTTTCTTTCCATAGTTATCCTTCGATGTGCAACATAGAATGATTTATATATTTAACATGCAAAAATGGTATGGATTAGATACCCTAACCATAAACTAATTTTATGTTATATATGATTCTTTGTATACTAATGGCATGAAGGTATATATATGCCTCCACTAAATCATAGTCTAATGTATTTAATCCCTCCCTTGATCTCACCTGTACCTACCTATCTTTCTACCACTCAAACCCTTCCAAATCATGGTCTTCACGTCAATATCACACGCGTCCTTTGACTCAATCCCCTTATTGAGGTTAGCGCAGATCAATGGTGCCCATGACTTGCTCACATATCAACGGTCCTCTGGCCATATTCTTTTACCCTAAACCCATTTGGGTTTATACTTCGCCCTTAGATGGATTTTTTCAATTTGTTGTTACGGTGAGAGGCGCACCATGGATACCTGGCCTCTGATTGGCTATGAAGGTGGAACTCCTTACATTTCCAAGCTCATTTAATGAGCATCCTCTCAGCACACTGCCCCAGGTATTGGGTTCACAGGTAATACTTGATTCCTCCAGACTCCTCGGTACAATTATATTCTAAACTCTGAATTTGATTCTTAGTCTTCACCTTTGACTTTTGGGTTGTTTTTCAATGGCTGGATCCTAGGAAAGCAAAGGAATCGCCTTCTTTCCAACACAAAATCGCAGTTAACAGCGTTTGAACTCTTAATTTATCTTTCTATGTATTATGGGGTTTTTTCTTACTACAAACATCTTTAATAACTCTTTATTATCAATTTCAGCTGTTGATAGGTAATAGCTTGGGCTCTTCATTCATTTTGGGCTCTATGGACAATATTGCAATGCGGGTCCTCATGCAGCTATTGATTTCGTTCTAGGTGGGTACCCTTCAAATGGTTTGCTCCCAAGGTAGTCACTTATTATTTCATATGACTCATGTTGCCTTCGCCGCCACAGTGCGTTACCACATTTTTGTCCTCTTGAAGACCTCTATCTATGTTTGCAATGGTGGTTAAATTTGCATCGATAAATTTTGGTCCTATTACCTCTATTCAAAGGGACTGTAATAGGAAGTGGCTTCACCCTTGTCATAGATCTAATGTTAAAGAAGCCTCACTCTCTCACAGTGCTGGCTGGACTATATAATTCGAAATTTTTTCTAAGTAACTTATACTATCATGTTTTCTTTATGTTATGGGTTTCGGTGTTGGGCATAAGACATGAATATTTAGATGTTTGTTTTTAAAAGGCCCACTGCTTCTTGCCTCCGGCACGATTATAACAGTTAAATAATTGAATCGATTTCCTACTAGGTTTTACCAGCCTTACTTATTTCTTTCTCATCTCGCGAAGGAAGTTTCATGTCGTTTTCGATGTGCCCTACTTGTAATAACAAGTTATGTGGAGTACGACTAATACGGTAGAAGATTCATTATGGCAAGAATAATTTCGTATTTAAAGTATTGTATGACCTGGGTAAAGATATTGATTATAATAGGCACAACTGTATTTTAATACATTTTTCTTATTAATGTTCATCTGTTCCCTTGCATTCTCTTAAATTCTTTTCTTTTACGCATAACAGGATAATTGCTCCTCTTGCTTGCAAAAAATATTTAATTTTTGGAATATTGTTAGTTTCCTATGCTATTGCCAAAGTGATTCTCGCTCCTATTGGGTTCTTGTTGGGTTGGACTCATTGAATGTGATTTTCTATCGAATCTGGTTATATGCGATTTCTAGGAAATTTAGAAATCAACTATGTTTATTAGCATGCACTTTAATTTTCTAACATAATATGCAACAAGTTCTCCATTCAGGGAATTCACCTTGAATGAAAATGAATCTTCGGTTTTATGTATGGTAAATTTATCCTCATCGTACACCTATTGTAAGTTAACGTGAGGTTCTTACCTCAACCCTCATTTTTACATTATTGGGTATGATCGTAATGGTTTTACTCTATCTTGTTTTTTATCCTTGTCTCTTTTGAACTGCGAGTGATTTCTCTTCAAATCCCTGACACTGATAGAATGACATGCCATAATTTTTATGCCCATATCAAATTTTTTACCCTAGGACGACCCTTTCGACCCATCTAGAAAGACGAATGATCGAACAAAATACTTTGTGTTCTTGAATACCTTTTATGTGTTAAATATTGTATGAATACAAAAGCTAAGTTGATCTTCACATTAACACATTAATATAGAAATTTTCTCCTACAGGCCATCAAATCTTCCAAAATCATATTCTAGAGTTTTTTATGTTATTCCTACTTTACCAAGATAAGAATAATTCATCTTTCTCTTTTCACATGGAGTCTAACTTTGAAACTTACAGGTAATTCAACTCATATTAAAATTACCAGCAGAACATGTACCTGTAACATCGATAAAGTATCAAACTAAATATTATAGTTCTGTCGAACATAACATACAGTGAAATTTTATGCAAATTAGGCACTTCCATTTTCCTAATTTGATTACTCTTTAAACCCTTTCAGTCATAAGGAATAACATGTAACAAAAATTCCATTTCCTTAAATCATTTACTCGAAAATCAACATGCACCGCATAAATCGTATCACGCAGAAGAACCTATCCAAAACCTTTCATTAGCATCCTAAGAATAAAATGAGAATTACGTAAAAATAATAATGACAACAACATCTAACTGATGTAATCGCTAGAAAATGTGACTTGGGAAATTCCTTTCCTCCCAACTATGAACCAAGCACTCTCTGGTTCACCCTAAGCTGAGAATCCTATTCTCTTTCTTGAGAAACCCCTTGCTGATTCCAATTCATGTCTCATATAAATGATTGTCAGCAAAAGTTTGTTTGGCACTGTCCAGCCTTTCAAGGGTCTTCTTATCCCCTTAGGCTAGGTTTTTTCCTCTTTTCCTTAAAAAGGCAAGGAAAATATGTTTTTTCTCCAACAGATCAAAAATATGTTTTTCTCATGTGCATATTTATTCCCTCAGCAATTATCTTCAACTATGTGGATAATATTTGAATATCTATTTTTTCCAAATTAACAAGCTTCCCTTTCCCACATTTTCCAACTTAACATCTTAATTGTTTATTATAAAAATATTATGTACATTCAGTTTTCTTTCTGGTGGCCCCCAGCCAATTACAACACTAGTTTTTAAAACATAAAACCATATAAATATTTACATGCAGAAGAGGGTGTTACATTTGGCCCCCTCAAAATAACATCATCCTCGGTATTCAATTTATTATTACATGTCCAACTATTTTTATTGAAAAAAACTTGGGTATGCTTCCTTCATAGAATTCTCTTGCTCCCACATAGCCTCCTCAAGAGTAAATTACTTCCATTCTACTTTAACTTGAGGGACAAATCGATTCCAAAGCACAATCCCTCTTCAATACAGAATATGGAGTGGCTTCGGTAGGAAGTCTCATTCGGGTTCCACCTAATAAGTTACAGGTCCAACTCTATCCAATATTTTAAAAGGTCAACAGTAGCGCAAAGCCTGTTTAGCACAAGTTACAATTTGGAGTGTGCTCTTCCGTGGTTTTACCCTTCAAAAATACATGATCCCCAATTTTGAATTCCTTATGCACCCTTTTCTTGTCTACATAGATCTTTTGTCGGTCTTGAGCTCCTTCGATATTTTGGCATATTTTCCTCACCATGTACTCCATTTCCTACAATGCATCCGATCCTAACAATAGCTTATCCTCTAGTTGGTTCCAGCTAAGAGGTGTATGGCATTTTCTGCCATACAAGGCTTCAAAAGGACTCATTTTAATGCTATCTTGGTAGTTATTGTTATAGGAAAACTATGCTAAATGCATAAAATCTTCCCATTTCATAGGTTGGTGCATGACATACATTCTCAGGATATATTCAAGGATCTGATTTTTTCTTTTTGTTTGGCCATCTGTTTGCGGGTGATATGTTGTATTGAATTTTAGTTGTGTACCCAGTCCCCCAAAGAGTGCCTTCCAGAACTTGGAGGTAAACTTTGGATCTTTGTTTGATACAATAGCTTTTGGTACTCCATGTAGTCGAAAGATGTCCCTCATAAAAACACTAGCTATTTGAGCAGTCCCAAAAGTGGACTTTACTGGTATAAAATGAGCTTCCTTCATCAACACATCTACTACTACCATAATAGATTCATGTTGATGTTTTGTTAGGGGTAACCCGATAATATGATTTATTGAAATAGTTTCCCACTTCCATTCTGGTACAGGTAAAGGGTTCAATAATCCCATTGGATGTTGATGTTCCACTTTAACCTGTTGGCATTCTATGCATTTATTTAAATATTCTGCCACATCCCTTTTCATGCCCAGCCAAAATAATTTTTTTCTTAGTGTAGTCAACATTTTCTGGTATTCGAGATGGCCTACATAGGGTGTCTTGTGGTACTCATCTAATATTGTATGTTTCAATGTACTCTAGATTGGTACATATATCCTATTTTGGTATGTAAGTAATTTTTCAGCAATTTATGCATATCCAGATACCTCTTTTTGTGGAATTTTTTTTTGAAATTCTTGATACTGAGGATCTTGGGGTATACCCTGTTTAACTTGTTCTATAAATTCCATATTTACTTTTATAGTAGTCACTTCCAGCACTAGAAGTGCATGCCTAGTCAAGATGTCTGACAACTTATTCTTCTTCCCTTGAATATTCTTGATTTCAAAATCAAAGTCATTGAGGAATGCCATCCACCTTGCTTGTCTTGCATTTAGATCTAGTTGATTGAAAAAATATTTTAGATTGATGTGATCAGTCACCAAGGTAAAATTCCTTCCCAAAAGATAATGTCTCCATGTTTTAAGTGCATGTATTACTGCTACTAATTCCAAGTCATACACAACATAATTTTGCTCATGTAATTTCAGTTTTCTGGATCCGTAAGCTATTATTGCATTATCTTGCATCAACACTCCCCCCAGCCCCTCCAAACATGCATTTGTACATACCATAAATGGTTTATCTAGATCTATGATTTTAAGTATATGGGTTATTGTCAATAGCAACTTCAACCTATCAAAGCTTTCTTGGCACTTGGTTGTCCATTCAAACTTCACACCCTTTTTCTGCAAGGAAGTGATGGGATATACTAGTTTAGAAAAAGATTCTATAAATTGATGGTAATAACCTGCAATTCTCATAAAAGAACGCACTGCTGATATGTATTTGGGTACTGAACAATTCATAATAGATTTAACTTTCTCTGGATCCATATCCAATACTTCTTTGGAGATAATATGCCCCAAATACTAAATTATATCCTTGTAAAATTCACGCTTGTTGATTTTGGCATACAATCGATGCTCCCTTCAGATTTGGAGTATGATTCTCAAGTGTTCCTTATGTTCTTCCTCACTTTTGGAATAAATCAATATGTTGTCTATAAACACTAGTATGAATTTATCCAAATAGGGATGAAGTATGTTATTCATCAGACACATAAACATTGACGATGCATTTGTGAGGCCAAAGGGTAGTACCACGGTCTCATAATGACTATATCTATTTCTAAAAGTCGTCTCGTATATGTCTTCATTCTTTATTTTTAACTAGTGATAACTAGTTCTTGAATTTATCTTTGAGAAGATGCTTGCCTCTCTCACCTGATCAAACAAATCACCTATTAACAATGTAAACTTTGAAACGGGAACTGATATTGTTACCCGTTTTGTAGAGGTGGCAAAAAAATGACCCGATTTTCAAAAGTGGTGATGCAGAATACACATGTTTGTTTTAGAACATGGTTTTTGGAACTTTAATTTTTTTCATGTGCATTAAGTTTTAGAATGGTAGTGAATGGTAGTGATTTTCATCCTGATTTTAAAAAGTGAGTATTCTACATCACACCCTTTTTTTAAAAGACCTATTTTTTGACTTTAAATTTTCTAGTGTGTGAAATGTAAAAAATTATTTTCTAAATTTGATAGTTTTTGAAGTCGTCATTGTATTCATATTTTCTTGTTCTCTATCTTAATTTTTTTTTTTTTTTTAGTGGGGTTTTTATTGTTTTGCGTTTTTAAATTAGAAAGTCGATAGTTTGAATTTTAGATAATCTACATGTTTAGACATCCTTAATTAATTTTTCAATCCACATGAAATAATTGTTTCTAAAAAACAACATTTTTTAACAATGGACATAAAAAATAACCATTTTTAACATAAATATAACAAAAAAACTAAACATTTTGATAATTTTTTGCTAGAATTAACATGTCAAAATCACAATTTTTATACAAAAATATTAACTAAAAATGGTCAAATAATAGTTTTTTTTATGAATTACATGTCAAAAAGATAATAATAACTACTTTTTTTTTTCAAAAAATAATGATTAACTTAAAAATCAATGCAGAAATCACATATTACCAATATTGAACATATAACAACCCTAATTGAGTGTTTATTCTTCTCATAAAATGTCAAAGTCAAAACATTGCAAAGCTTGATTTACAAGCATAACTTAAATTTAATCAACAATGTCACGTAATCCAAATTCTTCGTCCTCTAGAGTTTCATCATTGTCCTCTTCCACAATATTTTCTGTTTCATTTTGCTCATTTTCCTCTTCTAATGGGTCTTTGATGTCTGCAAATCTCCCAATATATGTCTTTCCAAACATTCCATGTAATGGTGGTTGGGGTTCCTTTGCCTTTTTTTCCACACGTGATTCACTAAAGTCCCCTTTCTTCAACCCAATTTCTTGCATTGCATCTCGAAGACGTTGCAAGTATCAAAGCAGTTACAGTCTCCATAAGTTGAATATTGACATTATGAACAAATTATATCACTGAATGAATTCAAAAGTCTTTATTTGTATATTGAATAAAACAGACATTATATCTCTAATTTGATATTGCATTGTAGATATTTAAACAATAAAATTTATCATACTTATCACCTGTGAAAACATTTGGTGATTTATTATGTGCATGGTCTTAAAATGAGTGAATTCACATTGGATATTGAAGAAAATTATATAAAATCCATGAAATACATCAGACATTTAAAAGAAAAAAGAAAAATATTTTTGTTACAAACTTCTTAATTCACAAATTAATTGATAGAATTAAGTGATGGATACATGGAGGTCTTAAGGAATTTTTCATTTTTTCTTCTTTTTTCTTTTTTAACCTGATGGATACTTACAGGTTCAAAGAATTTTTTATTTTTATTTTTTGTTTTTTAAATTAAACATTTAAATCTAACAGTTCTGATTTGTTAAGCGTTTCAAAATATTGGGACTTAAAGGTTTTAGCCCTAACACCGAGTCACAAGGTCGATGGGAGTGGTAACTAGCAACTTGGATGAAAGGTTCTTAAGTGCACAAGGCAGCATGTAGTTGGCCTATCAATGATAGGTTGTCGATACAACACGTTATTACAATCACAAGATATCATGTCAATTGCCCCCCTCCAAATGCAAGTAGTAAGCAACAAGGTTATTACTTAACATGGAGTTCTTCTTGTTTAATGCCTATTGTGTATTGCTTCACTGTGATACGAGGCATCAAGGATTGAGTGAATAGGAGGTGAAGGGGAAGTGTTGAAACTCTTATACTAATTGGACCCGCTAATGTGTGAAATAATTGTCGATTATCGAAGAAATCCCCGTCGATTGTCTACTTATTATGGTTTATTAAGGCCTGACAATTGTATTGGAGGATTGCATGAATAACTCAATCTTTGATTTTCAACATCTCGAAAACCCGATATCTAATCATCAATAGTTTTTCATCCAAGTAATACACTTTCTTCACAATTGATAGGCTTTTACACATTTAATGGGTTCCATAAACCATTAGTGTTGAGACTTTTCTGCATTTGCACATCTCTTTCTCACTCAACACCCTAGTACTTGGTAGCTGAAAATCCAAATATGCTATAGTTGAATGACAACAACTTGTTCATACTTGCCATCATCAATAATCATGACAAGAATGCAACCCATTCTTGATATGGTGAAAATGAGTGGAATCCCTAACTATTTTTGGTAAAACAATCTTAGAGATTAAATTGACAATAATATAATAGTCATGACATACACGAAGATAATTCAACCATAGAGTGAGTTTCTCCAACATTCCATTTATGCGTGGGGTTCTCATTCCAAAAGATATTCTAATACATGTAATCTTAGCTTTTCGTCCCCATGGATTATACAAGCACCAAGCATTGCATCTCGTACACCACAGCCATCAAGTTCAATTTGTATTTTTCGTTAATTAATATAATAGTTAAGTTTTGTTAATATTAGAAATTAGTGCCATAACCAATCACTTTGATGTATCACTAGAGTACTATTTGCACATATTATCACTCGCATGCACTAATCTGGAATAGTAATAAAGAATTGAACCTTCTTAATTTGAAAAAACAACCATTCCTTCCCAACTATTTAGTATTAGCCTAAAAATTACAATAGAATACTTGACCATTCGTTTGGTTCATCCTCTAGAAAGAAATAATTGAATTCAAAGTAAACTAAAAAGTAATACCTATATAATAATTCAATACATATTGAAAATTATTTAATACAATCCATGAAGCTTCTATTTTAACTATTCAGCCTAATATATGCACCATATCCACGGGATTCCACGTTATGGATGAAGCCATACGTCCCATGGACGCTCTTTTGTAGCTCCGAGATTAATGCGTGAAGTTTCAAGACCTGACACGAAAGTAACTAGGAAAGACCGCTCCAGCGCCTTAAATGCGCTGCTTCGACACTAAAACACCAAAGTAACAGTTGGTATCAAACTCTGAATTTGAATTTGAATTTGAATGAAACAGTGAGAGGAGTCCCAAAAGAGTCCTTGTGACTCTGGGATTTTTAAGTTTTTTGTCCTTCCATTAACTAAGCGTTGGCTAGTTCCCTGTGTTTTTCCTTTAATGTGGTACTGTTCTTCCGTAGACCATCACTGCTCTCTCAAACAATTCTGATTTGTAGGAGTGCAAGCTGCAAGCTCTTCCAGCATGAGTTGCAAGTAGACCAACAAAACGAACAAGCTTCAAAATAAATGGATGATAAGTTCTAGGCAAATGTGCTTTCTATCCTCAACAATTATAAATCATCACCATATAATTATAAACCATCACCATTATAGGCATAGAATGAATTGTGCAAATGAGCTAATAACAATGTCTTGTGTCAAATCTGGTAGTTTTAGGCTCATGGTAGGTATTCATCATAATCCGATTATGTTCCAGTTAAATGGGTGTATGACACTTTTTATTGGTGAGACAGAGACTTGTGTCTATTCAAACAAAAATTACATGACTCAAGCGTAAAATAATGGATAATCATGACATCATTTAGGATGATAGCATATTCAAAATTCTTAACATAACTTCTGAGAAAATTTGAAATGGAATAGAGTGTTATGCAGAAGCCATAGACTCAATGTGGCGAGTGTTTGATAGACTGCTCTAACCTTCAGGGCTAAAGCCTCTCTCTTTATGTATATATATTCCCTCAATTTATGCTATATCCATTTTAACCTGACTCTTTCCATGTTGACTGTTTTACACTGGGCTGTAACAATAACCCCACAGCATTTCTCACTTTCTCCTCATTTGCAAACCATTGATCATACACAGTATTAATATCCCAATAGAAGTGACGCAAAAGAATGGCTGCCTCAACTTCAGAGACTGAAAGCACATTACAAGCGCTTGCCATGGCATTGTGCTGATGCTCACGAATGTCGTTCAAACTTAAAACGGTGTACTTATTCGCATCTCCTGCTGCTATGTTCACCATATCGTTTTCTTCTGCTTCTGATTCGTCGCGGCTGTTATCATCATAAACATTTATATCATCATGGGGCGGGGCGGGGCGGCCCAGGGGTGGTGCTGCACGGGCGCCGGGCCGCCCCGCCCCGCCTGAGGGCGGAGCGTCGCGCTGGGACGCTCCGCCCCTCGGGCGGGGAGGGGCGGCCCAGGGGTGGCGCTGCGCGGGCGCCGGGCCGCCCCGCCCCGCCCGAGGGGTGGAGCATCGCGCCGGGCCGCCCCGCCCCGCCCGAGGGGCAGAGCGTCGATTCCGGGAATCGACGCTCCGCCCCTCGGGCGGGGCGGGGCGGGGCGGCCTGGGGGTGGCGCTGCGCAGGCTGATTAACTCCTCCTTTTTTCCTTTACTTTACTGTAATCATCAAAACACATTGCACATCTGATTAACTCCTCCTTTTTTCCTTCTTGGGTTTCTTGTTTTACACTAGGCTGTAACAATAACCCCACAGCATTTCTCACTTTCTCCTCATTTGCAAACCATTGATCATACACAGTATTAATATCCCAATAGAAGTGACGCAAAAGAATGGCTGCCTCAACTTCAGAGACTGAAAGCACATTACAAGCGCTTGCCATGGCATTGTGCTGACGCTCACGAATGTCGTTCAAACTTAAAACAGTGTACTTATTCGCATCGCCTGCTGCTATGTTCACCATATCATTTTCTTCTGCTTCTGATTCGTCGCGGCTGTTATCATCGTAAACATTTATATCATCATCGGGCGGGGCAGGGCGGCCCGGGGTGGCGCTGCGCGGGCGCCGGGCCGCCCTGCCCCGCCCGAGGGGCGGAACGGGGCGAGGCGGCCCGGGGGTGGCGCTGCGCAGGCTGATTAACTCCTCCTTTTTTCCTTTACTTTACTGTAATCATCAAAACACATTGCACAACTGATTAACTCCTCCTTTTTTCCTTCTTGGGTTTCTTGTTTTACATTGGGCTGTAACAATAACCCCACAACATTTCTCACTTTCTCCTCATTTGCAAACCATTGATCATACACAGTATTAATATCCCAATAGAAGTGACGCAAAAGAATGGCTGCCTCAACTTCAGAGACTGAAAGCACATTACAAGCGCTTGCCATGGCATTGTGCTGACGCTCACGAATGCCGTTCACACTTAAAACGGTGTACTTATTCGCATCGCCTGCTGCTATGTTCACCATATCATTTTCTTCTGCTTCTGATTCGTCGCGGCTGTTATCATCGTAAACATTTATATCATCATCAAATTCCATTTTCATAAATAAGAACGCGATCCTTTTCCTTTACGGTATGAGATTAGGACCTGAGCCTTTTCGTTTTTCCCTATCTGGTTTCTATCCTCCAATAGTATCCCAAATGAAATATACCCAGAACCTCTACGCAGTTATTTCTACTAGATCAATGGTTACTTGGCTGGTATTTGTACCTAAAGAAAATTAAAGAGCAGAATTTCCATTGGATAAGTGATAGGCGTTTCATAAAATTAGGGCGGATTATGTGAAGAGACAATATCATTGGTCGAAAGAGAATCTTCAACAGTTTTGCAGAGATCATCATAACGGTTTTGTCAATTTTTGTGAAATGATCAACCGGCTTATGGAAACATAGATAGCAATATGTAATTAATAAACCAGAAAAGCTGCACGGCAGCAACTCCCTGCCTTGAGCACATATTTCACCTTTTTTTGCTTCAGTCTCAACCAAACTGAAGTTTATAATAAGCTAATACATGTATGAACCAAACTCCTAAAGACAACGATGTAGGGCCAGAACTTTCAAGGGTTTCTTGTTATTAAAATTTATCAATTCTATACATATTATTTCCAAGGCAATTAATTTTATCAAGCGAACAATTCGAACCCAATAGTGAATACAAATCTATGCATGGAAAACCAAAAGTGCACATGAAGTCTGAACATTATTAATTTATCCATACAGGTACTTCTCAATGTCCACTCATTAATTTATCCATACAACCGCTTCTGAATATCAAGTCATGGATGAGTAAAAAAATGATTTCTCATCTATCTTTCAAATTCGTAATTTTGTTGAGACATTACCCTACAATACAATATCAAGTCATGGATGAACAAGAAAGCGAATTCTCATCTATCTTTCAAATTTGTAATGAATTTGTAATTTTGTCGAGAAATTACTATACAATATTCGTAATTTTGTTGAGACATTACCCTACAATACAATATCAAGTCATGGATGAACAAAAAAGCGAATTCTCATCTATCTTTCAAGTTTGTAATGAATTTGTAATTTTGTCGAGAAATTACTATACAATATAATTATTAACTACAATTTATAATTTAAATAGGGATAGATAGATGTGAAGAATCTTCATAGTGAAATTAAAATTTAAATACCATGTTATGATTTCTAATTGGTAATTGATATATTTAAGGAAACAAAGTCATAAATGTCAAAATGTATAATGGAAACATCATAAATTATAATAGATGACAATATTTTAACAATGTATTCAGTGGTCACATATAGTATTTTCGTAGAGTACAATAGGTTCACATCCAATTGCCTAAGGGCCAATGCCATGTATCGATATAGTCGTTTAAAAGAGGAGTCACACTCAAATCCAGATGGAGTCACGTTCGTTTAATAAATGAACCTTTGTAACACATTCGTTGGAGAAAGGCTGTGAATCCCTATGTTTATGGGTTATTTAATTTTTATAGGTGACGGTCATATCATCCATTAACTCTCAGCAGGTCTTCCAGGAATATATATCCAATAGTATTTTACAGAAGACCTAGACCCGATTGTAACTTTGGTTATCGGAACTTCCCAGCAAGAAATTCAACGGTTGACCTTGCAGTTTGTTCTCGGATGACCCGAACATACAGTCTGGTTAAGGATGCATTAAAAGATTCTTTCACAGCATTCCTAAATATTAAAAGATTCACTGACAACTTTCCTCTAGATATTCACAGCGTTCCTCCCCGAAACGTCGTAAAAGACTCGTTCACAGCGTTCCTTTCGTTTAAGAGATGTATTAAAAGGTTCATCTATTCAGTGCAGGGTATTATTAATGAACTCTTATCACGTTTCATATGAAAGTATTCATATATCCATTCTATGCTATTATATTGTAGAAAGAGTGATCTAGGGTGCCAAATCCATGGTATATATATATATATATATATATATATATATATATCCGTCATATCTTCCACTACTTCTTGGCAGGTTTCCGGATGGATGAACATTTCAGAGCTTTCACACATATATATGGTGTAGGTAGTCAAATATTATGATTAGAGTATGCAATATCAAGCTCGGTAATTTGAAGGTGCTTATTAGATCTTTCTGGGCGTGGGGGGTGGGTGGAAAATAAAAAAAATCTAGTCTAAATTACCCTTTGTTATATTCATTGAATATTAAACTTAAAGTTTTCTGCCAAAATAATGAGTAAAAGTCATTGATTCCCAATTTATTATAATGGATCATCAATTGTGCGTTGTAATAATTTTTAGAACATTGGTGTTCTCAAGTATCATGCATTCATTGGCACAATAATTTTTTAAAATATTATCTCATGGTGTTTTTTTAATGTCCTGGAGCACCACCAGTAGTGCATCATAGAAATTAAGGGCACATCAATACGGCCATGAAATTTGTTTATTAATGTACTTAAGATCTATTGGAGCATTGTTAAAGGTTCATTACTACATTTAATAATAATAATTGACCGATAATTGCAGGAAATTTTAACTCAATAGCGAGTTAAGATGTACCAAATCACCATAAATGGTATGTCCTTTCTTTCTAAGTATACTAACAAGCATAATAAACCAACAATATGCTCTATATATTAACCCATTGTACATAGTGTGGCTCGTAAAAGCATCAATGATCACTGCGAGTTGATGCACCACGTGGAATTTTTTTTTTAAATAATGAAAAGACAAACAAGTTAAAGAACAATTTTAAATTTTAAACCACTAAATACGTAGAGTGGGGGATAACAATCAATTTACTTGGTCCCTTTTTCATTCAAATAAGTATGGTTATGTTATGGTTAGTGTGTAGAGAAAAAATATATAAAAAAAATTAGTATTGTTTGCAAAAATCCACCATGGAAGTAGAGAGGAACTCTTCGTTTCAAGACGACAGAGATTCTAAAAGGGTTGTTACCAGAAGGAACAATGTTGACATGGGAGTCTGCTGAAACCAGTCGTAGATTTAGAAGACTTTTGAAACCTGGAATGTTGGGCATGCATGTGAACTCAGATGGGGCACTAGTTGATGAAAGAGAAGAATATGGAACATCTTCGTCAGCATCCAGTCACTCATTTGAAGATGTGAATTCTGATGGTGTGCAAGAAAATATGAGTGATTTTGAATAATTGTTTAAGATAGTTTATATAACTGATGTATGCATCGTATCTTCAAATAAAATTAATGTTTTCCATATTTTGTTAAATGAGAAGTTATGAAGCATTTTTATGTTGTTGGATTATGTCTTAAGTATGATAAATTTTATTGTTTAAATATCTACAATGCAATATCAAATTAGAGATATAATGTATGTTTTATTCAGTATACAAATAAAGACTTTTGAATTCATTCAGTGATAAAGACTTTTGAATTCATTCAGTTAGCATTTTTTAAAAAGTATGAAAATTGACCCTAAAAAAAAAAATCATTATTCCAGTATCAACACTTTCGTTCTGAAGCTATATTTTGCAGGAAAATTTCGTAGAAAATTTCGTAGTCACTGCCATTTTTAAAACAGCCGCAAAATTGACACCTAAAAAAAAAAAACATCGTTCCAGTATACACACTTTTCATTTTGAGCACTGTTTTTGTGGTTTTTTTGAGGTTTTTGGGCTAGAGTTCCCGTTTTGAGTTTATAGTTCCCGTTTCAAAGTTTACATTGTTTATTCACGACAGTGGATATTTTTTATTGATTGTTAACTTATTTAACTAACGGTAATGAATACACATTCTCAGGGTACCATCCTTTTCCTTAACAAATAGTACTGGTGTTCCCCATGGTGAGACACTACATCATATGTACCCTTTATCCAATAATTCCTGTAACTACATTTTAACTCTAGTAATTCTAGGGTACTCATTCAGTAGGGTGCTTTAGACACTAGAGTTACACCAACTACAAATTCCATGGTAATATCTATATCCCTATGTGGGGGAATCCTGGAATTTCTTCGAGAAAGACATCTTGAAATTCCCTAATCATAGGTAAACTACTTAATGTTTCTCTTTCAGTCAATCGTTCATTAGTTTCTAATTGTACCAAATACAACTCGCATCCTTTCCTAGCAATACTTTTTAACTGTAATGTAGTGATCTAATAGACTGACACAAGTTTTGGTTTCCCTCTAATTATCCAACTTTGTCCCTTTAGATCTACACATTAAACTATTTTTTCAAGACAGTTTCTAACAACACCCTCCTTTTCTAACCAATCCATGAATATTAGTATATCATATGATCCCAAAGGAAGAATATTTAGATATTTTACTGTGAAATAACCATTTAAATTAATACAACACTATTTTGTTTGACTGGTGACTCTTCTCTTAGTACCGGTCGCTAACTGGACTAGCCAGGCATTCCTGAATTTTTCAATTTTTAAATTACATTTTTCTACAATTTGTGGGCTAATATAACTTAGACTAGCTCCAAGATTTATTAACATAGAGAAAGTATGGTTCAAAATAGTACCTTCAATTTCAATCATGGTGGACTGGTGCTCAACTTTCCTATCTTCCAGTGTCGTGTTGATTCTAGGAATGTTCCTAGCCATGTCATTAACAGTTGATGCCTCATGAACTATTTTAATATTCTAGACCAATCTGGGTTTATGTTGGGTCCCTATAATACTAGTGATTACCCCATTACTATTGCAGTTATACCCCTTATTAATATTATTGTGCTCCTATTGCCCCCATATTGTTATTATTGTGCCCCATAGAATCCCTCTATTGTTATTTTTGTGGCTTTATATTATTATTGTTAGGTCGGCTGGATTATATTGTGACTCCTTAGACTCCTATATATAGCAAGGAGGTTTTCTCATTTGAATCATCGAAGAATTGTTCATTTATGTAATGTAAAGGAGGTTGCCCCCTTGAAGAGGCTGAATTCTAAGGCATTGATCTAACTTTTTTATCTTTTCTTGAGCTAGTTTCATAACATTTGGTATTAGAGCTTTGGATTCTAGGGTTTCGCTGCTCCAAACAGGTCATCGTGGAATTTTCGCTATAACTTTTTGTTTACGACGTTTCAAATGTTTCAAAAAAAACCCATTTGAGAAGAAATCGCTCTAAACCTTGGGTCCGAATTTCAGAGCATTTCGCGCTATATTTGCAGAGATATGATCTGAGCAAGTTGGTCTTTTTGCAGACTCTTGAATTACATTCCAAACAAGTGACCTGGGGAAAATCGTCATAACTTTCTCTCTGGGGATCCGATTGAAATTTCATAAGAAGGTACAAAAAGAGGATGGATGGTAGTTTCTTGAATGCATTTTTCAGATCCAAAGGTCGAAACAGTGACTCGTGGCATGTCGTACAAGTTCGCTCTACTGAACTAGTCTATAATCAAGTCACTGTGGGAGATTTCGCATAACTCTTCCTTGGAGAATCCAATTTGGGTCAGACTTCTTGCATTGTAAAGAGGACACAGAGAGTTACTATAGATCACAAATTCAGAACTAGATGATTGGAAAGTACAAAGATACATCAGAGGCAATATCGAGCTCCTACAAAGTGAAAAAAGGTGTGTAGATTTTTTTTAATTTTTGCTTAAGCTTGGTTTGAAAATTTATTTTCAAGGAATTCAAAGGGCATAGTAGAGCATTATTATCGGTAACTGATGCCCCGAGGAAAGAAAATGCAAACACCTAGTAAGGAACCTGAAAGCTCTAGCATGACTCATGAAGAAGAGGAAGAAATGCTACATGATATATCAAAATTACAAGAACAAGTGCAACAAATGTCACTCTCACAAAAGTTAACAGAAGATAAGATAAATGGCGTGGAAGCTAAGATGAATGGCATGGAAGCTAAGATGGACAATTTGAAGATAGATTTGAACACAAATTTCAAGACAGGCATGGCAGATTTGAAGACAGATTTGACAAATTTTCTACAAGAAATACTTACTAATGGTGAAAAGGTAGTAAAGGAAACTCATGATGAGAACAAAAGAAATGTTAATCATGATTCCATAAATGCTAATGTTGGATCAAAGACTCACCATATTCCAAAAATCGATATGAGGAAGTTTGATGGCAAGGATCCCGCCACATGGATATTACAGATGGAGCAATTCTTCGATCTCAATAATGTGCAAAACACACAAAAGGTACGTATGGCAACTTTATATTTGGAACCAAATCAGTTTGTATGGTATCAATGGCTTTGCTCTCGTAAACAATTTATCACTTGGGCAATTTTTACGGAAGAATTGATAGCACATTATGAGGATACAAAAAGCAACACTTTTTTTAGCCAATTGATAAGTCTCAAACAAAAGGGTTCAATAATGGAGCACATTGAGGAGTTCCAAAAATTGAACATAAGGGTAAAAGATATTCCAGAGGAGCATAGGATTGATGTGTTCATAGGGTCTTTAAAGGATAATATCCAACATGATGTTCGCCTTTGGGAACCTGATTCATTAGAGAAGGCATTCAGGTTAGCAAGAAAAATGGAAAGCAAAATTATGGCAACCAGGAAGCATACCACTCACAACTATAAAGACGGAAGTGTTGTTGCCCCTAGTCTTCCACAACCTATAAGGTTGACACCACAACAATTGGAAGAAAAAAGAGCAAAAGGGCTTTGTTACAATTGTGATAGCAAATACACTAAAGGTCATAAGTGTGCTGAGAAGAAATTATTCTACATAGATTGTGAAGAGGAAGAAGAAAAGGAGCAAGAAAGGTCAAAAGAAGAGGATATACTCCAGGAACAAAGCCTAGATGAAGAACAAATAAATCCGACCATATCTTGTAATGCATTGGTGGGAATTACCACTCCTCAAACCATCAAGATAGAAGGACAAATCAAGAAGAAAAAGGTAATAGTGTTGATTGATTCAGGAAGCACCCACAATTTTATTCATTGTAAGGTAGCAAAAGAATTGAATTGCTTCCTATATCCAGCACCAGAGTGTCAAGTGATGATTGCAAATGGAGGAACAATAAATTTCTCTGGAAAGTGCCATAATATCAAGCTATCCATGGGAGAATATGTATTGACTAGCCCAATGCTTTCCATTCCAATGGGAGGTGCTGATGTTGTACTAGGAGTCCAATGGCTACAATCCTTGGGTACAATAGCTTTTAATTTTCAAGAACTTTTCATCAAATTTTCTATGGAAGGAAAGGAAGTTGAATTAAGGGGTATTGCAGGGAAACCAGGAAAGATAATCAGCTCTAATGGTATGACAAAGCTTCTAAAAAAGGAGCAAAGAGGTGTAATTGCACAATTATGTTCGCTAGATGTTTCCACATCGGAATCATCTATTTCTCCAGATCTCCAAAAAGTCTTGGACAATCATTCCAAGGTATTTGAGACTCCCAAAGGTCTCCCACCTATGGTAATCATGATCATGCTATTCATCTGATTCCAGGAAGTGTTCCTCCAAACATCAGGCCGTACAGATATCCCTATGTCCAAAAGAGTGAAATTGAACGTATGGTTGCAGAAATGCTAGAGGCTGGTATAATTCAACCGAGTCAAAGTTCTTTCTCTGCTCCAGTAGTATTGGTGCACAAGAAGGATGGATCATGGCGCATGTGTCCGGATTATAGGGAGCTCAACAAGCTCACTATTAAAGATAAGTTCCCCATTCCTGTCATTGATGAATTACTGGATGAATTGCATGGATCAATTTACTTCACCAAGTTGGATCTTCGTTCAGGATATCATCAAATCAGAATGAAGACTGAAGACATTCCAAAAACAGCATTTAGAACTCATGAGGGTCATTATGAATTTTTGGTCATGCCTTTTGGCCTTACCAATGCACCTTCAACATTTCAAGGTTTGATGAATTCAATTTTCAAACCATTCCTTAGAAAATTTGTGTTAGTATTTTTTGATGATATACTAATCTACAACAAGTCTTGGAAGGATCATGTTGAACATGTTGACAGGGTGCTACAACTATTGGAGGAGAAACAATTATATGCAAAAAGATCCAAATGTTTCTTTGGAGTCCAGGAGGTGGAATATTTGGGTCATATTGTATCTCATGAAGGAGTTAAGGTAGACCCTAGCAAAATTAAAGCCATTAAGGAATGGAAAATCCCCACATCCATAAAGCATCTGCGAGGATTTCTCGGGTTGACAGGGTATTATCGCAAGTTTGTTAAGAATTATGGGAGAATAGCAGCACCTCTAACAACATTATTGAAGAAAGATGCATTTTCATGGACTCTGGAAGCAACAAAGGCCTTTGAACATCTTAAAGAGGCAATGTGCCAAGCACCGGTCTTAGCTACACCGGACTTCACAAAAACCTTTATTGTGGAATGTGATGCTTCAGGAAATGGAATTGGTGCTGTTCTAATGCAAGATGAAAGACCCATTGCTTTTGAAAGTCGTCCAATCAAGGGAAAGTTTTTAAGCAAAGCTATTTATGAGAAGGAAATGTTGGCAATACTCCATGCACTTAAGAAATGGCGACCCTACCTAATGGGAAGACACTTCAAGGTAAAAACAGATCATGATAGCCTTAAATACTTTTTAGAACAAAGATTATCCTCTGAAGAGCAACAAAAGTGGGTCACAAAGATGTTGGGTTATGACTTTGAAATCATCTACAAAAAAGGGAAGCAAAATGTGGTGGCAGATGCACTCTCAAGAAAGGATGAGGATGTGGAAGCATTGTTGTGCGCCATTTCTATTATCCAACCAGATTGGATAAACGAAGCAAGGGAGGAATGGAAGAATGATGAAGAAGTGTGGGCACTTATTCAAAAGTTACAACAAGATTCCAGTACGTCTGATACATTTAGCTGGAAAAATGATTCGTTATGGTACAAAGATCGCTTATACCTCTGTAAGAATTCCCAGCTAAAACAAAAGATTCTTATGGAATTGCACACTTCTCCCTTAGGAGGGCACTCAGGATTTTTAAAAACTTACCACAGGGTTAAGAAGGAATTTTTTTGGGATGGCCTTAAATCAGATATTCAAAAGTTTGTGGCGGAATGTTTGGTTTGCCAACAAAATAAAGTTGAAACAATTAAGACACCGGGTCTATTACAACCTTTATCCATTCCAAGCCAACGTTGGGAGGAGGTTTCAATGGATTTTATCACAGGTTTACCCAAGTCTGAGGGAAAGAGTGTCATCATGGTGGTAGTTGACAGACTTACCAAGTATGCACACTTTTGTGCATTATCACATCCATTTAAAGCCAGTACAGTTTCTACTGCATTTATGGAAACAATTCAAAAGCTACATGGAAACCCAAAGATTATTGTAAGTGACAGAGATCCCATTTTCACTGGAAATTTTTGGACAGAATTATTTTCTTGTCTTGGTACTCAGTTAGCTCATAGCTCATCTTATCATCCTCAATCTGATGGGAAAACTGAGATAGTAAACAAATGTTTGGAAGGATATCTTCGTTGCTTTGTATCTGATAAACAGACACAATGGGTCAAATGGTTGCCTCTGGCTGAATGGTGGTATAACACTTCCTTCCATACAGCAACAAAAATGACCCCATTTATGGCACTTTATGGGTATCAACCACCATCCATCACATCATATTTAAGAGAAAATTCTAAGGTTCAGGCAGTGGAACATCACATCGAACATCAACAACAAGTCCTCCAACTCTTAAAGGATAACCTCGTGTTGGCACAGAATAGAATGAAACAACAGGCAGATCAACATCGCAGTGAAAGAAGTTTTGATGTAGGTGATTGGGTATTCCTACGGCTACAACCATATAAGCAAATGTCCCTTAAGCAAGCTAAGAAGGATAATAAATTATCACCAAAGTATTATGGTCCGTACAAGGTGTTGCAAAAGATTGGTACTATGGCATACAAATTGGAGCTTCCTGCAGCTTCTCGATTGCACCCAGTTTTCCATGTTTCATGTTTAAAGAAGGTTATAGGCGACAAGCTCCCAGTTCAAACAATATTGCCAGAACTTGACGAGGAAGGAAAAATTATATTGGAACTGCAAGCAGTCACAGAAACAAGAACTCGACAGCTACGAAATCGATCAATTTCAGAGTATCTTATCAAGTGGAAGAACTTATCCACTGAAGATTCCACATGGGAGGATGAGAATTTTATGCAGAAGTATCCAGAACTACTCAAGCGTTGAGGAAAACACTTTTTTGAAGGAGAGGGGCATGTTGGGTCCCTATAATACTAGTGATTACCCCATTACTATTGTAGTTATACCCCTTATTAATATTGTTGTGCCCCTATTGCCCCCATATTGTTATTATTGTTTCCCATAGAATCCCTCTATTGTTATTTTTGTGGCTTTATATTATTATTGTTAGGTCGGCTGGATTATATTGTGACTCCTTAGACTCCTATATATAGAAAGGAGGTTTTTTCATTTGAATCATCGAAGAATTGTTCATTTATGTAATGTAAAGGAGGTTGCCCCCTCGAAGAGGATGAATTCTAAGTCGTTGATCTATCTTTTCTATCTTTTATTGAGCTGGTTTCATAACAGGTTATGTGGATAGTCTTTTAGTAAGTGCGACTCCCCACAACCCTAGCACTTTAAAGGTTCCCACTCCGTGGTACCACCATTCCTCTTACTATTTAACTCCATAGGCTTCGACCCTGTTTAAGACTGTGCTAGGAGGGTTACATTCCCTCGGCCAACCTTCTTTATTTTTTGATCTTTACCAATTTTTTTTAGGTAAGGAGGCTTCTACTTATTGAAACTTCCTACTAGCTTATTTTTATCCTTATTCTGCCAAGACTTTTCACTCTCATTCTAGTTCTTAAACTACTTGTAACATAACCTATCTCTCCTTACCATTTCATCCATGGTTTTTTGTTGATCAAACTCAATTCGCTCCTTATATGAAGCTCATAAACAATTCAAAAACTGTTGTATTTTGGCATTTACCTCCTTAATATATAGTACATAACACAACAAATTAGTGAACTTTTCCACAAATTCATACATGGACAATTTTCCTAGCTTCAACTTATGGAATTCTTTGGCACAATCGTCATAATAACATTACTTAAGTAACAAGCCTTAAAATGCTTTGAAATTATTTCTAGGATACAATCTTCTCTTCTAACGGATGTATGCTTTTTACCTCTTCCCACCACAAGGTAGCTTTCCCTTGTAGCTGATAAATAACCAACTGAGCCTTCAAATTACTTTCATATTCATACACCTCATAATATTTGATCATTTTTACTAACCAGGCTTCTGTGTCTTCTTCCTTTTCTCCATCAAATATAGGCTTAATGTTCCTAAATTTTCCATGAAACTCCACTTTCCTCTTTCCCTTATGTGCCTTCAAGGATGTCGGACTTGACTCCCCTACAGTTTTTGATTTCTCTAAATCTTTTTTCCCCTTTTTTCCTCTTTTTCCATTACAGTTGGCAATTTTGTAACTACATTTCTCCATCCATTCGCTGATCATCTTCTCCTATTCTTTACTGGATTTCAATAATTTTTCATTACTTCTTTGTAACTACAATATTTCTTGGTGAAACTCTTCACCAAATCCATTGGCTGGGAAGGAAGTGAAGTACTTCCTTCCCCTAAATGAATATACAACTCTTCGCCCCCCATATTCATTGGAGGAGTATCTTTTGTCATCTTGTAGCATTTGTTTCACCAGTACCTTATAAACCACACAAGAGTCATTAACATCTTATATGGTCTACTTTCCCTACTTATATTTCTACCACTCAAACCCTTCCAACATGTTATCACCCTAATTTTTTTTTAAACTTTGGAAAGTTTTCCTTGTTTCTAGTTATGGTCTTATAATAAGTTTTGAGTCATCGCATGCTTAAAGGGATAAGTGATAGGATTAAAGTCTCAATAGTGTCATTCTCATTTCTAAACCCTTTTTCTAGTCATGGTGTTAAAGGGTCTCTAGGTCATTTCATGCTTAAAGGGTTAGGCCATAGGGTTAGAAGTCTTTAAGGTCATATTTCATTTCCAAACAAAGTTTGACAACCTTATTCCATGTCTTAGAAGTCTTACCTTATGTTTAGAAGTGATATCTCAAGTCATTTTGAATTTTTTTTGAAATTAGCTATGAAACCACATTTTCGTAGTGCAGACAGTGTAAAAAGCCTATTTTTCACTATGAAATAACTGAAGTAGCCTTTTTCAGCAGAAAAAGCTCTGTTTTCTTTTTTAAGTAGTCAACTTCCAAGGGGTTTTTTGAGCAACTGAAAGCATATTTTGGAAAACTGAAAGAGTTTATTCTTCCTAACAAACCTATCTACCAAAACTTCTTTCTGTTTCTTTAAATTAATTATGATCTAGGAGAAATTGATGACTCAACTTGGGCTACGAAATGGCTGAAAGTCATTGAGAGAAACATTATGTTTTTTGGTTTTAGTATTGTTTTTCAAGATCCGTTTATGGCTACATGCTAACGTATTTTAGAATTATGAAGGTGGTTTCTTTCCATAAAATCTACAAATACAATAACCTATCTCAATTTTTTCATGCGTGTTACCCGTTGGGAGATACAAGGCTTTCTTTGAAGCCATATTTTCAGAAATCAGAATTTTACAATTTAGACCTGATATTCAAAGATAGGTTTTGGGCAGTAGGAGAGGTATTACAAAAAACCAAGAGAGGTTTTTGTTTAGCACAGGGTTTTCTCAAAAAACCTCCTTCATTTTTGAAAATAATTTTTTTATGAGGAGACAAAATCTCTGTCCCAACACCTATTTTTCAGCGAGAACACAAAAGTAAGTTACAATTTCATGATGCAGTTTTGTTGAGGAGAAGGATTTTATTTCTTGAAATTATTTCAAAGATGATATATGTTGATTATTAAATTCTATATATATCATGGAAAAAGTGAAAGAAGTTTTGAAGACATAAATTTTTGAAAAGATCTGTGTAAAACACATACACAGCGGTTTCGTAGCGTGCTACGAAACTGCTGTAGGTGAGATTTTGAGCAGCCAGATCAGCTCTCATTATACACCTTCAAGGGCTTGATTTTTGTACAAGTGGAAGAGAAAAGTTATATGGAAGTCATAACACATATCACTTGTCTCAAAAGGTCAATTTGGTCAGCAAATGGATTCAAAAAGCATTAATGAAGGTTAAATCTTAAATGCAGGAAACAAGTTCTTGGTTTTTAGTACAGATAAAGGATGAGCCAACAGAATCTAACAACAAGGTTAAATGATTCATCAAATTCGAATTCATGGAGTTATAAGTGTAAAAGAGAATGTTTAATTCCTAGATAAGGTTGTTTTAGTCATAATGAGTTTTTCTCCTAATTGTATTAGGACTCTAAGACAATTTCTTAACTGTTACTTGTAATTAATAGTCTGTTTTATGGTTAGAATAGGTGTCAAGCTAGGAAATTCGAATTTCCCTCAAGTTGGATCAGGGAATCCAAGATTGTAATGATAAATCTATAAAAGACAAGAGCTGGAATTCCTTAAGGGTTGGAAAATGTTATAGAAAAAGACTACTTTTGTAAATGTAGTGGAGGGACTGATATATACAGAAGTAGTTTAACTTTTCTGAATCTGAGATTCTTAGTGTACTTCAGTGAGCTTTATCTTTTATCTTTGATATGTTTTGCTTCCATAGTCTTAATGCTTATTACTCAGAATTCATGGAGGAACATGCTCTGACTTCCTTTAAGTGTTAAACTATGGTGAATTGAGTTCTTGGGTCCTATCTTTGGATGTTTTTCTTCAATGTTTTAATACTTATTACTCAGAATTCATGCCCACATGCTCTGACTTCTATGAACTTCAAGTTATTGAGACTTTCCTGAATGTGTTACTCTTTCATTGAAGTATATACAAGCCTTACTTTTACAAGAAGAGCTATTTTTTATCTTTATCTCTATCGCTGACTCCATAGCCCAATGGTAGAAAGTCTCCATCCTTCAACCTATAAACATATGAAATCACAAACCATAGAGTTGGCCATCTATCTATATCTTTAATCAATATCACTAACCCTTTGACAAAGACCTCTCAGGCTAAGGAGGCTAAGTCTTAGCTAAAATATTGATTTGAAATAATTACACTGAGATAGTCTGATCAACAGCCTATCAGGGTCCTATTTTGGTGATAACATTTTGGTGCATCTGCCGGGAGTCTGAACTTCTGAAGGTAGCAGGAGCTCAGAAGCTGAAATTTTGAAGGTAGCAGGAGCTCAGAAAGCTATTCGAGGCTGCATCTACCTTGGCGACTCCACACATCAAATAACAAATTGGAAGGTGACTCCACTGCTAGAAGATAAGTAGCTTGATGAAGTTTCAAGATTAGCATCATTCCAAGAATGAATGCCAGGTATGCCCCTATGAATCGGTCTCATATCCCTGTTTTTCCAAATCCTATGCCAAAGTTCGAATGGTTAGATGATATTCCAATATTCAAAGATGAAAAGAAATACAATGTCACTCTTCATTTGGTTAGGTTCCATATGCATGTACACAGTCTTAAGGTTCAGTTCCCTAAAGGTTGTCTCATGAAGATGTTTATGACCACTTTAGAAGGAAAGGCATGGTATTGGTATAAAGGTTTGGAAAATGGTTCAATTTATTCTCTTGCTAATTTTCATGATGAATTCTATGCGATGTATAAAGAATGTCATCCTTCCTTATTGCTGGTTAAAGATTGCTATAAACATTCTATGAGTCTTATTCAGTATTTGGAGGACTGTTATGATGATGATGAATTTATGGATGAAGAAATTTTAGAGGCTCTTCATAACAATACATTTCAACAACTAGAATAAAGGATACCATCCCATGACATGCAACATAGAAATCAACAAGAGTATACTTATGAAAATCATATTACATCCTCCGATATTGATGTAGAGATGTAGTAGACTTGTCAGTCTTTGGATCATAATGAAGATGAAAATAATTGCAAACACCAAGAAGAAATACTAGAAGAATTTTTTATAACCCTCAGGCAGAGGAAAAAGTTGATCATTTATGTAATTCCTTGTAGAATATTACTTCAAAGAATGATCATAATAGTGAGGAAAATTACATTGTCTATGGGAATCATGAAGAAAAGCAGTTGGATAACTTGTCAAATAAATGTTGTGTGACTAAAGATTAGTTGTTAGAAGTAACACGATGTTATGAGGATCATCAAGCTGATCATGTATTCTGGGATCCTATAGCTAAATACATGGAAGAGTTTTACTCTCCAGTGTTTCAGTTTTTCTATGAAGATCAGAGGCAATTTCAGTGGCAGTGGTCATCACAATATCATCGCTGCTTTGAACTCCGATGCAGTTAAAAAACTCAAATTTCCGATAAAATAAATGATTGGCTACATTGGAAATTTCACATTGATTGAGCTAAAAGAAGTTTGCAATTGATGGGGGAGGTAGGTAGGAAAATGTAAATAAGCTCAAGGTTGACTGAGAAATTTTTTGCTACGTACAGTTTGAAGCAGATTGGGTAGAATTTCAAAGTTTTTATTTTTAAAGGAATGGATTGCAGCACTGGAGCTACTAGTTCTTAGCATACCATAGGGGGCATACTATCCCTAATGGAGCCACTGTTATCACCCTATTTTTTTTTTAAACTTTGGAAAGTTTGCCTTGTTTCTAGTTATGGTCTTATATTAAGTTTTGAGTCATCGCATGCTTAAAGGGATAAGTGATAGGATTAGAGTCTCAATAGTTTCATTCTCATTTCTAAACCCTTTTTTTATTCATGGTGTTAAAGGGTCTCTAGGTCATTCATGCTTAAAGGGTTAGGTCATAGGGTTAGAAGTCTTTAAGGTCATATTTCATTTCCAAACAAAGTTCGACAACCTTATTCCATGTCTTAGAAGTCTCACCTTGTGTTGAGAAGTCATGTCTCAAGTCATTTTGAAAAAAAAATGAAATTAGCTATGAACCCACGTTTTCGTAGCATAGACATTGTAAAAAACCTATTTTGCACTATGTAATCACTGAAGCAGCCATTTTCAGCAGAAAAAACCTATGTTTTCTATTTGAAGTAGTCAACTTTCAAGGGGTTTTTTGAGTACTTAAAGCATATTTTGGAAAACTGAAAGAGGTTCTTCTTCCCAACATACTTATCTACAAAAAAATCTTTTAGTTTCTTCAAATTCATTACGATCTGGGAGAAATTGATGACTCAACTTGGGCTACGAAATGGCTGAAAGTCATTGAGAGAAACATTTTGTTTTTTGGTTTTAGTATTCTTTTTCAAGATCTATTTATGGCTACATGCAAAAGTATTTTGGAATTCTGAAGGATATTTCTTTGCATAAAATATATAGCTACAATAACCTATCTCACTTTTTTCATACGTGTTACCAGTTGGGAGATACAAGGTTTTCTTTGAAGTCATATTTTCAGAAACTAGAATTTTACAGTTTACACCTGATATTCAAAGACAGTTTTAGGGCAGGAGCAGAGGTATTGCAAAAAACCTAGAGTGGTTTTTGTTCATCACAAAGTGTTCTCCAAAAAATTCCTTCAGTTTTTAAAAATACATTTTTTATGAGGAGACAAAATCTCTATCCCAACACCTATTTTTCAGCTAGAACAAAATAGTAAGTTACAATTTCTTGATGCAGTTTTGTTGAGGAGAAGGATTTTGTTTCTTGAAAGTATTTCAAAGATGATCTGTGTTGATTATTAAAGCCTGCAGATATCATGGAAAAAGTGAAATAACTTTTGAAGATAGAAATTTTTGAAAAGAGCTGTGTAAACGACATACATAGCAGTTTCGTAGCGCGCTACAAAACTGTTGTAGGTGTAGTTTTTGAGCAGCCAGATCAGCTCTCATTATACTCCTTCAAGGGATTGATTTTCATACAGGTGGAAGAGTAAATTTCTATGGAAGTGATAACACATATCACTTATCTCAAAAGGTCAATTTGGTCAGCAAATGGATTCAAAAATCATCAATAAAGGTTAAATCTTAAATGTAAGAAATAGGTTCCTGGTCTTCAGGACAAATAAGGGATGAGTCAATAGAATCTAACAACAAGGTTAAAGGCTTCATAAAATTCAAATTCATGGAGTTATAGGTGTCAAAGAGAATTTTTAATTCTTAGATAAGGTTGTTTTAGTCATAATGAGTTTTTCTCCCAATTGTATTAGGACTCTAAGACAATCAGTTAACTGTTACTTGTAATTAATAGTCTATTTTACGGTTAGAATAGGTGTCAAGCTAGGAAATTCAAATTCCCCTCAAGTTGGATCAAGGAATCAAAGATTGTAATGATAAATCTATAAAAGACAAGAGTTGGAATTCCTTAAGGGTTGGAAAATGTTATAGAAAAAGACTGCTTTTGTAAATGCAGTGGAGGGACTCATATATACAAAAGCAGTTTAACTTTACTGGATCTGAGATTCTTAGTGCACTTCAGTGAGCTTTATCTTTTATCTTTTATATGTTTTTCTTCCATAGTCTTAATGATTATTACTCAGAATTCATGGAGGAACATGCTCTGACTTCCTTTAAGTGTTAAACCATGGTGAATTGATTTCTTGGGTCCTATCTTTGGATGTTTTTCTTCAATGTTTTAATACTTATTACTTAGAATTCATGGTTACTCATGCTCTGACTTCCTTTAAGTATTAAACTCCGATGAAACACTTTTAATAATTTTCTTTTGAATAGCTTGATGTGTCATTACTCAAAATTCATGCCCACATGCTCTGACTTCTATGAACTTCAAGTTATTGAGACTTTCTTGAATGTGTTACTCTTTCTTTGAAGTATATAGAAGCCTCAGTTTTATAAGAAGAGCTATTTTTTATTATATCTCTATCACTGACTCCATAGCCCAATGGTAGAGAGTCTCTATCTTTCAACCTGTAAACATATAAAATCACAAACCCTAGAGTTAGCCATCTATCTATATCTTTAATCAATACCATTAACCCTTTGAGAGAGCCCTCTTAGGCTGAGGAGGTTAAGCCTTAGCTAAAAGATTTGTTTGAAATAGTTACACTGAGATAATTTGATCAATAGCTTATCAGGCTCCTATTTTGGTGATAACACAACACATGGTATTCACATGAATATCATGCGCCTCCTATGAATTATCCCCCTTCTCAAGGCTCCACAGATCGATGTTTCCCATGACTTGCTCATAGATAAACAGTCCTCTAGCCAAATTATTTTATGCTAAACCCATTTGGGGTCATACTTCGCCCTGAGATTATTTTTTTCGTTTTTCTATTGCGACGAGAGGTACGCCATGGATACATGACCTCTTCTTGGCTACAAAGTTGGAAATCCGTACATTTCATAGTTCATTTAGTGAGCCTTCTCTTAGCAAAGTTCCCCCTAGGTATTGGGTTCTTTATGGTATAACCATATATGGTTTTTTTATGTCAATTTGTGACATAGGACCTCATGGAGAAGAAGATACATATGGCCATCTTTCACTGGTTTGCTTCTCTCCTCTCACATGTATAAAATTTTTGTAGGACTCCCTAATTATTTTTCGTTTTCAATCACATGTTCATCTAGTTTATTGAGATGGGATTGATTTTCTTGCAGGATTTTAGGGTTTACCTTCCTTGACAATGCTTTTTCCAGTAATTTTGGTGCCCTGGAGTTTAGTAGCAACTCACACTCATAGGTAATACTTGATTCCTCTGGACTCCTCGATATAGTTATATTCTAGACTCTGAATTTGATTCTTAGGCTTCACCTTTGACTTTTGGGCTTTTTTCTGATGGCTGGATCCAAAACGAGCAGAGGAATTTCCCTATTTCCAACATTGAATCGTAGGTAACAGGGTTTAAAATCTTAATTTAGATTTAGGTGGATTATGGGGGTTTTTTCTTGCTCCATACATCTCTAACAACTCTTTGTTGTCAATTTTAGGTGTTGACAAGTAATAGCTTCGGCTCTTCATTCATTTTGGGCTTTATGGAAAGTATTTCAAACTCGTTCCTCATGCACCTATTTATTTCGTTCCAGGTGGGTACCCTTCATGTGGTTTTCTCCCAAGGTAGTCGTTTCTTATATGATATGACATCTGTTGCCTTAGCCACCAGGGTGTGTTATCATATTTTTTTCTCTTAAAGACCTATGTCTATGTTTGCAATGGTGTTTAAATCTGCATCGATAAATTTTGGTCCTATTACCCCTATTTGAAGGGACTGTAATAGGAAGTGGCCTCACCCTTGCCATAAATGTAATGTTAAGGAAGCCTCACTCTCTCATGGTGTTGGATGGACTATATAATTGGAAATTTTTTCTAAGTAACTTATATTATCTTGTTTTTTATTTATGTTATGGGTTCCAGTGTTGGACATAAGACATGAATCTTTAGATGTTTGATTTTAAAAGGTCTGCAACTTCTTGCCTCTGGAACAATTGTAACAGTTAAATAATTGAATGGATTTCCTACTGGGTTTTACTAGTTTTACTTAGTTATTTCTCATCTTGTGAAGAACTTTCATGTCGTTTTCAATGTTCGTTGTTTGTAATAATGAGTTCTCTAGAGTACGACTAATATGCTAGAAGATTCATTGTGGCAAGAATAATTTCATATTTAAAGTAATGTATGACCTCGGTAAATAAATCAATTATAATAGGCAGAGTTGTATTTTAATATATTTTTCTTATTAATGTTCTCTTGCGCCTATACATTCTCTTAAATTCTGTTATTTTCTGAATAACAGGATAATTGCTCCTCTTGCCTATTAGAAATATTTATTGTTTGCAATATTTTCAGTTTCCTATCCTATAGCTAAAGGATTCTCGCTCCTATTGGTTTCCTGTTGGGTTGGGCTGGTTGAATGTGACTTTCTATCGGATCTGGTTATATGCGATTTCTAGGAAATTTAGAAATCAATTATGTTTATTAGCGTGTGATTTAGTTTTCCCACATACTTTGCAGCAAGTTCTGCATTCGGGGAAATCACCTTGAATGAAAATGAATCTTCAGTTTTATGCATGGTAACTCTATCCTCATCATACACCTGTGGTACATTAACGTGAGGTTCTTACCTCAGCCCTCATTTCTTCATTACTAGTTTTGGTTCTAATGGTTCTACTTTGTCCTGTATTTTATCTTTGTCGCTTTTGAACCACGAGTGATTTCTCTCCAAATCCCTGGAACTGCTAGCACTGAATTCCTAAAGTTTTTTGCCTGGATCAAAATTTTTATCCTATGATAACCATTCCAGCCTAGCTGGAAAAAGGAACGATCGAGCGAAAGACGTGGGGTTCTCATATACCCTTTATGTGTTAAATATTGTATGAATACAGAAGCTAAGTTCATCTTCACATTAACACGTTAATCTAGAAAGTTGCTCCTACAAGCCATCAAATCTTATAAAATCATATTCAAGACTTTTTCCTATTATTCCTACTTTACCAAGATAACTTTGACACTTACCCGTAATTCAACTCAGATTAGAATTACCAGCAAAACATCTAACTATAACATGTATAAAGTATTAAACAAAATATTATAGTTCTTGCAAACATAACATACAATGAAATTTTATGCAAATCAGGCACTTCCATTTTCCTAATTTGGTTGCTCTTTAAAGGATTTTAGTCATAAGGAATAACATGTAACAAAAATTCCATTTCCTTAAATCATTTACTCTAAAATCAACATGCACCCCATAAATCGTATCATGCAGAAGAACCTATCCAAAACCTTTCATTAGAAACCTAAGAATAAAGTGAGAATTACAGAAAAATAATAATCACATATTAACATCTAACTGATGTACTCGTTGGAAAATGTGATGTGGGAAATTCCTTTCCTCCCAACCATGAACCAAGTACTCTCTGGTTCCTCCTTAGATGGGAAGCTTGTTCTCTTTCTTCAACAACCCCTTGTTGATTCCAATTCATGTCGCATATACATTATTGTCAACAACTATTTCTTTGGCAACATCCTTCTTTTCAAGGGTCTACTTATCCCCTTAGCCGATGTTGTTTCCTCTTTTCCTTGAAAAGGCAAGGAAATCTATTTTTTTTTCTCTAACACATGAAAAATTATGTTTTTCTATCCCATGGATTTATTCCCTCAGTATTTATCTTCAACTGAGTGGAAAATATCTTAATATCTAATTTTTCTAGATTAACAAGCTTTCCTTTCCCAAATTGTCTAGCTTAGCATCTTTATTTTTTATTATAAAAATATTATCTACATTTAGTTTTCTTTCTGGTGGCCCCCAGCTAGTTACAACACTAGTTTTTAAAGCATAAAACCATAGAAATGTTTACATGAATAAGAGGGTGTTACACTTACATACCTACATATGATTAATCCTTTATATATCTATCTATCTATATATATATATATATATATATATATATATATATATATGAATATGATAAAGGTGATGAGATATATATTAATTTTACTTAATTTTATAGTTAATTAAAGTAAACAAAATTATTTATTTAAATATTAAAGAGAGAAATTTGTTTAAAATCTATAAGTAAAATAATTTAGTTACATTAGAAATTAAGTATAATAAAAATATTGTACCATCTTGTCCTGACAATGAACCAAACTTGATGGTTCAAAACATGCCAACAAATGAATTTTGATGTATTATAACCAAAAAATTGTCTTAAAAAAAAATATTATTAAATCTTAAACTAAATCAATAAAACATTTATTAGATTCATTTCAACTGCCTCTATCCAAAAAGCAAAGAAGGGTTGAGAATAGTTTGGAGGTGATAACAAAGAGGAATGAGGAAACAATGGAAGGAGGAGGCCGACAACGAAGAGATTGGGAGGTGGTGTAGTTAAGCATATAAGGGATTGGATGAGATTAAAAGAGGGGGAGGATTTTGGGGTGAGTCTTATAGAGAGGGACAAGAATTTCTAACAATGTCAGACATTGAGCCTAATTATTCTTGGAATTTTGGACACGGGGCCTAGAAGATTTGTCTTCTGGATCTAACGACTATATAGGTAGACCATAGATAGGCTGGGAAGTAAAGGATGATTTGGTAACTATAGTAGTGGGAACAAAAAAGCATTCAACCGATTACCATGTATTCTTCTAAAATTTAAATTCTTCTTTAAAATTTTAGTTATTGGCTAGTTAAAGTTTCAAAATTAGGGCTTTATACTGTTTGGTTAAAATTATAGAGTTACAAGTTTTAGAATAAGTTCTCTGGTTACATTTCCCAATTCAGACTTTACAACTTGGTACCCTTATTTGAAAAAAAAAATTAATCATGCCATGGAAAATTTATGATGTACTTGTGTGCTACACATTGAAGAATGAATAAATGGCAATAAGACAATGTAACAATGTTGTTGTAAGTCTCTTTTCCATTCATAGTAAAAGTTTAACCTTAAAAATCAGACGCCATACTTAAAACTTTTGAAGTAGGGAACAAATTCTTCGTGGAATTAGCGAAGGCATAGATAAGCCTATACATTAAAACTAAATATTTAATGGAGGAGATATATTCTTTTGGTTTCATGGAAACGAAACATGTTTGTGCATGCTTGAAAAAGTTAACAAATATGCTTTGTATTTCTTCAAAAAAATAAATGATTTGCATGGATAAATTATAACTATTAAGTTTGATATTTCTTGAAAGGAGATAGGTTATTTGCATGCACAAAATATAACTATTAAGTTGATATTTCTTAGAAATAAAATATGATGTTAATTATGTCCCTTTGGTTAGTCATGATGAAAATAAAATATGTTGTTGATTCTGTGTTTTTTTTTTAAGAAATAGCTAAATCTTGTGGTGCTCTTGAAAATATCACGTAGATTTTGTGCTTAGTCATGGTCAAAAGAAAATATATTATTCTTGCATGCAATCATGGTAAAATGTATAATTAACTATAGTAATTTTGGAAAATAAGGCATCATTTACATAGGTTATGTACATTAAAATATTAGTCAAACTTAAAAGGGTTGCCTAGTTTTCATGCATCTAAGATGGGTTAACTATGATATTTTATTGGAAGGAATACATGATAATTTTTCACCTTCAAGATAAAGAAACCGTGTTGTTTATTTTATATATATATATATATATATATATATATATATATATATATATATATATATATATATATTGCAGGGATGTATGCATTCTTGATATGTTAGGGATGTTGTTTCTCTTCAAAAGAGAATGCACAAGAATCTTGCACACAAAAATATTTAAGAAGTCATGCGTTGGGATGGGGTCCTATGGGTTAGTTTGGGGTTAAGATAACCCAAATTTTGGAACAATTTTGTAAAAAGTGTAAAGTTTCCATAATTTGTGGATGTGGAATGCATAGATGGATGGGAGTCAAAGGGTCTTAGCCCCTTGTTTTATGTAAAACTTGAGTCAGTTTTGAGATTCACCCATGGTCTGCGAACCATGGCATTGTATGAAAAGTTTATAAATAGGTTTGTCTTAGAATGTCTAAGGTAGAAATAGAAGTAGTAGAAGAAGAAGTAAAGAGATGAAGATGAAGAAAAGATAGGGAATTGGGTTGATCAAAGGGTCTAGGACAACAGCTAGGGTAGGAAGGCTCTACTTCCTATGCTTAGATAGGGAATTAAGGGATCCATAGCTAAGTGCACAGAGGCCAAGGTAGAGTCCACATCTGAGCACGTGGACTCCTGCAGCTGTGTGTGTAGGGAAGTTTGAGTCTGTAACCTTGAATTGAAGATCAATAAAGACAGTTTTCCAAAGAATTCCTTAGTATTCTGATTATCTTTGTTAATGTTATATACTGCTAATGAATGATTTTTTTTATGAGATATCGATTGAATGCTATATGATTCTCTCAAATAAGTCTTAATAATGTACACAATTTATGTTTAACTACTTTCATGAAGACTCTTGTGATCTAACTTATGCTTACTAATAACTTAAGTAAAACTCCATGAACACTAATGTAGGATGGCTCACTGATGCGCATAAATAGGTGAATTGACTATTAGAGGTCAGAAAGAATTGATCATAGACCTTCACGAAGGTCTGAAGGCTATTTTAATAGAGTTGCAGCAACATGCCCTAAGAGGTTATTGATCTGTGCAAAGGTGGATCTAAGGCGCTAAAAGACATCACACTAGTCTCTAGATGCAAAACTTGGTTCTTGCATCCCCACATACTACTTCGAGTGAGATTGGAGCTTGTGATATGCACGTTGCTGAAAGGGCTAATAGTGTAGTGTTTGGTTGGTTGGCACAACTAACTCTGAACATGCGTCAGGACCCCCTAAGCCAACAAATGGTTCAGTTGCCGGGACTAGGATCTACCTGAAAGAGATGTGTGATATCGCATCATTGGAATCCAACCAAGAAAGAAATTGAAAAGTGGTTGGATAGGAAGATTCACGAGTTCACGGCACAAGAAAACACGAATCTGTGCTTGTCAAAGGAATAGTGGTTGAACAGATATCCATATATGGACATACACGAGATATTCTTTTGCACTTTCCCCTTTGAACTGTATGAGTGGTTAGCTAAATTGATAGACAGTCATGGATGGTGGAAGCTTGATAGTCCTATATTGTGGACTCCAGAATTAGTGCGATGATTAAAATCTTCAAAAAACAAGATCATGCAGGCTATTGATCATTGGCTTGATTCGATTCTGGTAGGATTTGTTACAGAATTTACAGTTGATACCTGAGTCAACTATAGTGAAGCAGAGCAACAATTTTTCAAGGGACCACAAGGTAAGTATTTAAGATTATTGAATACTTGGATTAAAATGCTCTTATGTGAAAAACAAGTGATTCTATTACTTTGATGTTCAAATCTATGCAAGGTGGACAATTATTTAGAAATCGCGAAGGATCAAGACCAGAATATATTCCATTGATTGGACCTCCTTCAAGTGACGATGAAGGGGAGCGACAAATTATGCCGTGAAGTGTTGTTCAGCTAATCACTCAGGGGATTCCTCAAGAAAATTATCCTTCCACTCCACCTATACCCACACCTCCACTGCATACACCTTTTCCCACACCTCCACCACCACCACCACCATTCAACATGGTGAACGCAATGAAGATGCTGATTTTCAAAGGCATAAGAAGTGAAGATGAAGAGGAGTTCTCATTTGTTGCAAACACTGTATGGAAAACACTACAGATTAATGATGAAAATATAAATAAGGCACAGTTGGTTACTGCTTTGCAGGATTCTGCACTAACTTGGTACATTAATTACTGTTCTGATAATCCTCTTGCAACGTCAGTAGAGACTAAGCCAACTTTAAACAAAAAGTTTATTAAGCCTAAGTCTGACTTACAGTTAGTAATTGGATTTAAAGAAATCATGATGAGGGTTGATGGGATGCCCTTGGAATTTGATCAGAGGTTGAAGTGTTAGATCATAGAAGCTAACATGCAGATCATAGATAGCTAGCATCGCGAATGGTTTATGGTGTCGCTCTTGCCCTTGTTTCTGGGAAAACCAGTGTCTTTTCGATCGACTAGCCCTCTAGGTTTGGCAGCTACCCTAGAAAAACAGTTTAAAGTAACTCAATGATTTCTTCTATGCACAATTGATAAGAGAAAGATGAGGGGACCAACTTGGAACTTCTGCTTAATCCTTTGCTTGATCTCTCTCCCCCTTGATAGAGCTTGCAACTCCTCCCCATACTTATCCCGCTTGTAGAGTACTTGTAGAAACACAGTAACAAAGAAATGACAAAGCATCTTGATCTATTATAACATAAACACTACAAAATCAGATATATAATGAACATACAATAACATTCACAAATGATAACATTCACAATTGCACAATCATATGGAAGAAAACTTGAAGAACTTTATTAAATATAAGGGAGAATTACAACCCAGTTGTCTAATCCAGAATCATCCTCCCAACATCAATCCCTCTTCACCTCATGAAATGGCAAGATCACACCAACAATACAATGGTCTCTTCTTCAAATACAAACTATCAGCACTTCCTTGCAATTCACAATATTCGCGCCTCTAGATCTCTTAGATGAGGGATCCATTTATAGATGTGTGCAAGGGTGTGAGTCATCTCTGGGTTTTTTATTAGTGTCATTCCACTTGTTACAATTGGTTGCACTTGGAGATTTCTTAGATCTCTTACTCATCCCTGGGTGAATTCAGAGAGGCAAGTGTCATAGGAGAAGTTTCTAGAAGATTCCATGAGCAACCACCTAGAAAACTATCTCGGACATTTGTCCATCCTCGCCCATTACACCCTATAGAAGGGCCAAATAGTATGCATTGCACTTGGCCAGTGTAATACTCAGTATGCATCGCACCTTACGAGTGGAGTAGTCAGTATGGTTCAGTTTAGGCCATTTCTGGATGGTTTCTCTGGTCGAACCTTTGGGGAATGATGTAATCACATGACCATGTTCTTTTAAGGTATAAAAAAACTCTTTTAGGGGTTGAAGAGACCTAGTTTATTGACATATAAATTTGGGGTTGAAGTGCCCAAATATGTCTATAATAGTTTCCCCCTAAATCATGAAGTTGTAAATATTGATGTCGGGTGAAATGATTTATCATGAGGATCCGAGATTTCGATCTGGAAGGTGACCTACATAAGTTACAATGCAATACATCATCATAATATAATTTCATGATCTAGCTAAGGTGGGCATTCCCATGCTCAACTTTATAAATTCATTTCATGTACATAGATCAGATGGTCATCTGTAGATGCAGATTGGTGATTCTTCAGATGTAGAGTCATCGTCCTTGGTTTGGATGACCATCTGTGTAGCACCTTTGTACATTTGATGTTTTTATATCCTTGAATATATCATAGCTCGAATGGATGAAACTAGATCAGGGGTCTTCAAACTTGTTCAATCTTCACCTGATGTACAAGTCAATCCATGTGAAGAGATGTTATGTAGTCGAACATGGAAAGACATCGCCTGATTACCAGCCAATAATGTGAGTTGTTAACAGGTGCGAGAGGAATCACTGATAATGATAATGACCCTCAAGGTACTACAGTATAATTCACGTGGTGTTAATATATGATCCGATGTCGAACACTACAAAATATTTTGGTCGAAAGCCATTGATGTCTGTTAGACTCCGTCTCATGTCAGAGATTGATTCTTCTTCAAAACAGGGTTTTGAAGAAGAAATAATTAATGTGTTGTTTTAGATTATGTAATTTGTTCTTCAGCTCTTCAACTGGCAGCGACTTCAACTTGCAAGTGTTGTGCTGGCCATGATGATTCCGGGCCTAGCACTTCTTCCTCCAAAGACTTGTGTTATGACAGAATGCGGTCTTATAATTCACACATTGCTAGTCTGCTATATTGAGAATCGATTATTTACCTATACTAGCATCTATTACTTTGGTTTTAATGATGCTGTTGCTACTCTGGATGCTATTGTGGAAGCATATCCTACTGCTGCCTCATGTTTCATCTCACGAAGGGTTTTCCAATGAAGATAATCGAGAATTTCTTTCTGCCTTGGCAAATATATATAATTTTCTGCTGCCATTATTAAAGAATGGTTTTACTTTGACAATGGATAATGCCCTCAAGCTGTCAGTTCTTGTTTTGGTATTCTGCACCAAGTTCTAAAAGGACATGTTGGCGCTTACTGGATAGGCGGTGCTCTATCGAAGAGAATTACTGAACCTGGTTTCCATTTGAAGATGGGTCTGTCCGTGGTGCTTGGGAGAAGATTGGAACTATTGTCAATATACTGCAAAGTAATTCACATCAACAGTTTCAAGTCGACTGGCTAAATTTTGATGGTGTGGTTGTGAGCTCTCTTGAAGCAAAAGTCATAAACTCTAGCCTCATGCAGGAACCTTTTAGAATGGTACCTGTCATATGGATCATTCATGAGGATACATTAGGAAAGCGTCTAAGGATTTATGCTTCAGACACACACAGAACCATTATCAGCAACTGGAAGTCTGCATTTGAGAGAGCTAATGTGGTTGTTTCTTCAGACTATGCTATGGCGATGATGTATTCTGTATTTAATTTTGGCAACTTCTTTGTTATCCCTGGCTCCCCAAAGGAAACATGGGAGGTGAAGCATTTTATGGCATTGAACAGGAAAAAGGACTTGCTATCCAAATTACGCTTCAAATCTGATGATTTTGTAATTGTAGTTGTTGAAAGTCAATTTTCTTACACAGGTATATGGAGGGAGCATGCACTGGTAATGCAAGCTACCATGCATTTAATGGCAAAGTTTAAAATGAATGATTCTATTGGTACTTCTTTAAGGCTTGTCATTGTGAGTAACAACTTCAACAACACCTATGGGATGGCGTTGCAGACAGTTGCACTTCAAACTGGGATTTCGAACTGGAATTGTCCAACATGCTTCTCAAGATGACGATGTAAACATCTTACTGAGTACTGCAGATTTGGTGGTTTATGGATCCTTTCATGAAGAACAAGCGTTTCCAGCTATTCTGATACGAGCAATGTCCTTGGAAAAGCCAATAATTGTTCCCAAACTCCCCATAATTCAAAAATATATTGAAGATGGAATACATGGGCTTCTATTTCCAGTTCGAAAATATTCAGATGATAACAGAAGCAAATGTGGTTTTCCATCATGCTCGAGTGTATAATGCTGATATGAAATGCCTCTCATTTTTTAAGCCATTACCAGAAGGATTCTCTCAGGCATTTGACGATATTCAGAGAATTTCCACCGTCAATGGTGATTGCCATTGCTGAAGGACGATTGGATCCAATAACAATGGAAGCTTTTGATGAATTTCCACAAATGCGTTCATCGCTGGAACATCGAGTAGTCTATGCAAATGAGACAACGCTCTTACAAAGTCAATCAAGAGAATCAAAGGCCAAAAAAGACAGCAGTCCATTTGTCTTGTTATCTGAGAAAACTCGAGACGAGTTTTGTGTACAGATTGGAGAGGACACTGGCCAGGTATATGAATTACGGCTTGGAGCATAATTTGCAGATTGTAAAACAAACACTTCTACTGTATTGTATGGTGACTGTATCCTTTATGAGGGCTACTGGAAGGCGTTGCATATGCTTAGATCCTGCATTGTTTGCAACAAGAAGAGCACTTGTTACAGATGCTGCTCGTGCACTAGACAAGGCAAAAATGATCAGGTCCACAGAAACTTACATTCACAGTACCTATATTTGAAACATGTCCACCGCAAATACTACCTATGGGCCATTTGAGACAGCGCAGGCCGATAAGAGCACTCAATGAATACAACTGGCACACAAGTGTGAAATTGTTAAAGATTTTGAGCAGAAAACGAGGAGCGATTGCCTATGTTATTTTTAGCAAAGGGAGGGACACCTCTAATGCCACCTATTCACCAGATTTGCCTCGAAATTAGCCAAATCATCAACATATTTCAGTGGAAAGAGCGCCATTCTCTCTTCAGGAAGCGCTGATGGTTTTGTTTTTAGTTTATTTTGTTAATAATGATAAAAACAAATGCCGGGTCTTGGGGTCGATTGGTTTTCCCCCAGCTGTGTTTTGTTTCATATATTAAAAAAGGAAACATTCTTGTGATGTTAGTTAAAACAGCACCCCTGTTTTGGGCAGCATTGTATTTATTATAAAACAAATTCATTTGTAATGAGTTAGAGAGAGTGAGAGAGAGGGGAGATTTTTCTGAGTGCTGAGTGCTGGAACAGAGCTTTCATTGTACAGTTTTTTGGCAGAGAATTTAATGGAATTTCACAGCTCTGTTTTCTGAGATTCATGTGGTATGACAATTTAACATTAGTTTTTCCTCTGTTACATATGTAAACCGTTATGTTTCATTTCATTTCATGATCATTTCTAGCTGAACAAATGAAGTGTTTAGGTAGGAATTCATAGTATTATATGCTCCTCCTATACGTTTGTTCACGTTCAATGTTTTCTTCTGTTTGACAAGGATTCATCTCCTATGCCCTTGTCAGCTCCTCACCAGTCTTGCCATCCCATTTAAAATCTAGATTTGGTGTTAAATTGCTTGCCTACCTTGCCTCAGTTGATAATCTGTGTAGTCATTATATTTCTCTGTTCAAGCTGTGATTTTGCCCATGCAGCCCAGAAAAGCCCCATCATTTAATTAAAAACCCCAAATCAAACTTCCTTATCAGTTTACTAGCCTAATATCAGTGTTCCTAATTGGGTCAGCTCATCCTATTGAAAGATCTAGCGAGTTTGACCGGAGAGAGCCTTCTCATACCCCGTAGGGCTAGCTACGAGGTGAAATGGTTTGATGTTTCCTTGAAGGTTTACCTTCCTCAGCCTAGGGTGAAATCTCAAGCGCTAACATAGTGGCGACCATACTGGGGAGAACAAACTTGTTTGTGGGTTGATGTGTTTGTTTCATAAGTCTTAGACGGAGCCTGAAGTTACGCCAGGAGCCTTCGAAAACGCTCTTGTTTTACATCAGCGTTAGTAGATAAACACTGCTTCAGTCAATCTCCGTGAGCTTGTGAATACGACCACTTCGATTGCATTTTACCCCAGTACATGTATCAAATTCAGATCTGATGCTGATGGTGGACAGCAGTCAGACACTTATGCAGGCTGAACCATTCACCTGGCGACTCCAACTTGATCCAGACATTCCAGTGCCTGTTGATATGTTCATGCAATGGTAGGGTATGTGGCAAACCCTGCACTGTGTGAAGGTCTAAACAAATTTAGAGAATGCTTAGTGGATATTGAAATTAATGAAGAAGTTTTAAGTTTTTTCCTTCACTGTTTGACATCTCCGAATTATCATCCTAGCGTCTGTGAGTTAATTGTTGAAAGAATCGAGAAGGAGATTCAAGATTTAGATGAGCAGATCCAGTCTTATGATTTCCAAGACCCTAAAAAGTTTTTGGAAATCCTTCCTCCATCGAAACAAGAAATCATAGACTTGCCTATAGAGGTATACATTGACAATGTGCAGCTGGAAGTATGCATTGCAGAGTTGGGGCAGCCAACAGAGTCCGGCTTCCGTGATCCTATTGCGGCATACATGGGCACATTTTTCAGTTTGATTGACAGATCAGGCTGTCTTTTCTGTGACCAGGGTCATTACTTGCATGAAGGGCTGCCAGCAACTGCATCTGTGACTTCGTGGCAGCATTCTCAAGCGGCTTCATTTCCAGGTTTACTTGAATGGTTAATTTGGCATTTTAGTATTACCTGATCTAGTGTTTGTACAACAAAGTAGGGTAGCTTTGTAAATAAATAAGCAGCCATAAGGGCAGCATCTTGTTTCAGTTGGCTTTTAGTTTGTTTGAGTTCAATTTCAGTTTGTAAATTAAGTCACGAGTTGTGTTGATGATGACTCCATTGCCCAATGGGTGGAGGCACTATCTGCTCTCCCAAAGTTCTGCGGTTCTTGGCACCTCCACGGAGCGGCAGCTGTCATCCCAAATGGAGCCGATGTTAGACTCCGTCTCATGTCAGAGATTGATTCTTCTTCAAAACAGGGTTTTGAAGAAGAAATCATTAATGTGTTGTTTTAGATTATGTAATTTGTTCTTCAGCTCTTCAACTGGCAGCGACTTCAACTTGCAAGTGTTGTGCTGGCCATGATGATTCCGGGCCTAGCGCTTCTTCCTCCAAAGACTTGTGTTGTGACAGAATGCGGTCTTATAATTCACACATTGCTAGTCTGCTATATTGAGAATCGATTATTTACCTATACTAGCATCTATTACTTTGGTTTTAATGATGCTGTTGCTACTCTGGATGCTATTGTGGAAGCATATCCTACTGCTGCCTCATGTTTCATCTCACGAAGGGTTTTCCAATGAAGATAATCGAGAATTTCTTTCTGCCTTGGCAAATATATATAATTTTCTGCTGCCATTATTAAAGAATGGTTTTACTTTGACAATGGATAATGCCCTCAAGTTGTCAGTTCTTGTTTTGGTATTCTGCACCAAGTTCTAAAAGGACATGTTGGCGCTTACTGGATAGGTGGTGCTCTATCGAAGAGAATTACTGAACCTGGTTTCCATTTGAAGATGGGTCTGTCTGTGGTGCTTGGGAGAAGATTGGAACTATTGTCAATATACTGCAAAGTAATTCACATCAACAGTTTCAAGTCGACTGGCTAAATTTTGATGGTGTGGTTGTGAGCTCTCTTGAAGCAAAAGTCATAAACTCTAGCCTCATGCAGGAACCTTTTAGAATGGTACCTGTCATATGGATCATTCATGAGGATACATTAGGAAAGCGTCTAAGGATTTATGCTTCAGACACACACAGAACCATTATCAGCACCTGGAAGTCTACATTTGAGAGAGCTAATGTGGTTGTTTTTTCAGACTATGCTATGGCAATGATGTATTCTGTATTTAATTCTGGCAACTTCTTTGTTATCCCTGGCTCCCCAAAGGAAACATGGGAGGTGAAGCATTTTATGGCATTGAACAGGAAAAAGGACTTGCTATCCAAATTACTCTTCAAATCTGATGATTTTGTAATTGTAGTTGTTGAAAGTCAATTTTCTTACACAGGTATATGGAGGGAGCATGCACTGGTAATGCAAGCTACCATGCATTTAATGGCAAAGTTTAAAATGAATGATTCTATTGGTACTTCTTTAAGGCTTTTCATTGTGAGTAACAACTTCAACAACACCTATGGGATGGCGTTGCAGACAGTTGCACTTCAAACTGGGATTTCGAACTGGAATTGTCCAACATGCTTCTTAAGATGACGATGTAAACATCTTACTGAGTACTGCAAATTTGGTGGTTTATGGATCCTTTCATGAAGAACAAGCGTTTCCAGCTATTCTGATACGAGCAATGTCCTTGGAAAAGCCAATAATTGTTCCCAAACTCCCCATAATTCAAAAATATATTGAAGATGGAATACATGGGATTCTATTTCCAGTTGGAAAATATTCAGATGATAACAAAAGCAAATGTAGTTTTCCATCATGCTCGAGTGTATAATGCTGATATGAAATGCCTCTCATTTTTGAAGCCATTACCAGAAGGATTCTCTCAGGCATTTGACGATATTCAGAGAATTGCCACCGTCAATGGTGATTGCCATTGCTGAAGGACGATTGGATCCAATAACAATGGAAGCTTTTGATGAATTTCCACAAATGCCTTCATCGCTGGAACATCGAGTAGTCTATGCAAATGAGACAACGCTCTTACAAAGTCAATCAAGAGAATCAAAGGCCAAAAAAGACAGCAGTCCATTTGTCTTGTTATCTGAGAAAACTCGAGATGAGTTTTGTGTACAGATTGGAGAGGACACTGGCCAGGTATATGAATTATGGCTTGGAGCATAATTTGCAGATTGTGAAACAAAGACTTCTACTGTATTGTATGGTGACTGTATCCTTTATGAGGGCTACTGGAAGGCGTTGCATATGCTTAGATCCTGCATTGTTTGCAACAAGAAGAGCACTTGTTACAGATGCTGCTCGTGCACTAGACAAGGAAAAAATGATCAGGTCCACAGAAACTTACATTCACAGTACCTATATTTGAAACATGTCCACCGCAAATACTACCTATGGGCCATTTGAGACAACGCAGGCCGATAAGAGCACTCAATGAATACAACTGGCACACAAGTGTGAAATTGTTAAAGATTTCGAGCAGAAAACGAGGAGCGATTGCCTATGTTATTTTTAGCAAAGGGAGGGACACCTCTAATGCCACCTATTCACCAGATTTGCCTCGAAATTAGCCAAATCATCAACAGATTTCAGTGGAAAGAGCGCCATTCTCTCTTTAGGAAGCGCTGATGGTTTTGTTTTTAGTTTATTTTGTTAATAATGATAAAAACAAATGCCGGGTCTTGGGGTCGATTGGTTTTCCCCCAGCTGTGTTTTGTTTCATATATTAAAAAAGGAAACATTCTTGTGATGTTAGTTAAAACAGCGCCCCTGTTTTGGGCAGCATTGTATTTATTATAAAACAAATTCATTTGTAATGAGTTAGAGAGAGTGAGAGAGAGGGGAGATTTTTCTGAGTGCTGAGTACTGGAACAGAGCTTTCATTGTACAGTTTTTTGGCAGAGAATTTAATGGAATTTCACAGCTCTGTTTTCTGAGATTCATGTGGTATGACAATTTAACATTAGTTTTTCCTCTGTTACATATGTAAACCGTTATGTTTCATTTCATTTCATGATCATTTCTATCTGAACAAATGAAGTGTTTAGGTAGGAATTCATAGTATTATATGCTCCTCCTATAAGTTTGTTCACGTTCGATGTTTTCTTCTGTTTGACAAGGATTCATCTCCTATGCCCTTGTCAGCTCCTCACCAGTCTTGCCATCCCATTTAAAATCTAGATTTGGTGTTAAATTGCTTGCCTACCTTGCCTCAGTTGATAATCTGTGTAGTCATTATATTTCTCTGTTCAAGCTGTGATTTTGCCCATGCAGCCCAGAAAAGCCCCATCATTTAATTAAAAACCCCAAATCAAACTTCCTTATCAGTTTACTAGCCTAATATCAGTGTTCCTAATTGGGTCAGCTCATCCTATTGAAAGATCTACCGAGTTTGACCGGAGAGAGCCTTCTCATACCCGGTAGGGCTAGCTACGAGGTGAAATGGTTTGATGTTTCCTTGAAGGTTTACCTTCCTCAGCCTAGGGTGAAATCTCAAGCGCTAACAATGTCAACCTGTCGCCGGAAGTGAGAAACTTGCCATTGAGGCATGCAAGCTTCAAAGCACTGAAAGGGATGTTTCTAAATCAACTTCTTGGATAATGAGCTGATGTCGACAAGAAGAAACTTGTCATATGAGGGCCTTGATGTATCCCACATCTACAACACGAAATGAAGAAAATGATTTTTGGAGGTGAAAACGATCTGACAACACAAGGTTCAGGAATGGTGGTCATGAAAAAATGAAGGTTGGAGGTATTGCAGTGGATGAGGCATTAACTCGATTGTGGTTTCTCAACTAAATGACTTCTCTTGAACATATCGGTGACACTAATATGGATTGGTGGAATTAACCCCAAAGATGGATGGTGTGAAGGACCAATGGTGAGATGACAGGTGAAGAGAATAACCCAACTCGACTCAATAATGGTGATGGAGTGAAAGTGTCATGTTCAAGAGCGACCTGCTACCATAAATTATTCAATTTTCGTCCCTTTTTCCCCAGTCATTGCTGACGAGTACCTCTTTATTTTTTCTAAGCTTGAGGAGGATAACATATGCTTTTTCTATAATTTTCCCTCTGGGAAAACCTGTCGCTATGTTTTAGTGAGTCTAGCGACAGTGAAACTCGGTCTTGTCTAGAATGGACAAGTTTGTCACTATTGTTTTAACGAGTTTAACGACAAGGATAACTCGTTCCTTTCCATGTTTGAAGAGTTTGAAAAGTGATGAAAAGAAAACTCCAGAATTTCTTTTTCATAGAATAATCCCTTAAGTCTAAAAAAGGATAAAATAATACAAAAGGGATGACTTTTCCAATCAGTTTAACGAGCCGAAAAAGACAAGAGCTCAGTCGTTTTCATGAGATAATCCATCAGGTCTAAAAAATATTAAAATATATAAGAGGGATGATGTTTCTAATAACTTTAACGAGCCGGAAAGGCTAGCACTCGATAATCTTTTCATATTTAACGAGTTTGAAAAGGGTTTAAAGGAGACTTGATTTTTTAGGAACGTGTGGTATCTAGAGTAGTAACTAGTTCTGGGTGAGCTTGGAACTTCTCAAAACATGGTGATTTCTATGAAGAGGTTGGCTCATAAGACCACTCGTCGCAGCTATTCCTCAAAAATGGTAAACAACCAAGTGGAAGAGTATGATCGTCCAAAATAATGGAGGTGATGAGAGGTACACAACCAAGGTTCAGAAGGCTGATAGAATAGTAATCACAAGGGTTATTTACTGAAGGTGGGTTCATTTTTTAACGAGCTTGAACTATGGGGGAACTATGCTCGGCTTTTAGTTTCATTTTTTATGTAAGCTAGAAATGACAAAACTAAAAAGCTAGAAAAGACAAAACTAAAAAGCTAGAAATGACAAAACTAAAAATTGAAAATGAAAAAAAAGGAAAAAATGGTTTGCATTCCACCAACATGATGAAAAGGAGAGTCCCCTGTAACCATATGGAAACTACTAAGGCTAGGTAGGATGGTTTCGCCCAGAAGACAAAACACTTCCTTGGCTTCATCCGCAGAATAGACAAAGGTGAATAGTGTGTCAGAGCAATCACATAAACAACAGGGAAACTTATCTTTTCAATTGGGTTCATCTAGAGAATAGACAAGGGTGCATGGACCGTAAGCTTCGTTACATTCACCAGAATACTCATGGAAATTAGGTGGATGGAATGAAGGTTCAAGAGATATTGCTGATGTAAAAGGACCATTTAGGGATGATGACTGACTTCTAGCTATGCTTGGAACGGGAAATGAAAGCTAGTCAACGGTGACAATTTTGCCTTCATGTGGGAAACACATCACTTGGAACAGTGTTGAAACAATAGCTTCCATGTTATAAACATAGTCATTTCCAAGGAGTAGATTGTAATCTAATAGTCCTGGGACTACCATCATGCTCAGATGAATGGTTTTCCTTCCCAAAGTGATCGGTAACTTAGGAAGCATCCCTAACGGTTGACTGGTTCCTTTCTTAAAGCCTAATAGATTTTGTGTAACAGGAATAATCGATGGCGAACCAAGCGATTTCCAAGTAGTCGAGGAAAGGATACTCACTGATGCACCCTCATCTATGATAGTGCCAGACACGATCATTTTGTAAACTTGTACTATGATCCGGAAAGGTACATGAGAAGGAAGGTGGGATCTTGCTAGTCGATTCCAATCAAAGGAAGTTACTAGACTACTTGGAGGTGGTACCAGATAAATGGGTGAATTAACTCCTTCAGTTACGAGAACTGGGGGACTTTCCAATTATTGTGATGGAACAGGTGGATTGCACGCAAGTTCATCGGAATCTAAAGTAATGAAAAGAATATGAATATTATCATTTCCATTCTCTTCGGGAAGGGTACAATTTTCTGAAGGTAAAATTGGGTCAACTGTGACCTCAACCTGTTCATTTTGGTCGAGTATGGACTCATAAGATTCACTTTTAGAGAGAGTGGTTTCAACCGATGGCTAATTTAAGTCAGTCAGTTTTTCAACTAGTAAAGGACTCGGGGAGAGTTTCTTGTAGCCAGATGGAAGTTACTGTGGTGAAGTAGGACAATTATGCAACACTCTTTTGGCTTCATCTGAAAAAGGACAAAGGTGAAGGGTATGGTTCTCATCACATAACCTACATGGAACTCTAATCTTTCTCGTCTGTCCATGAACTTTACTATCACTAGTTGAAGGTGTGTTATCAACATGATCTCTAGAAGTTGATGACACAGGATGTTGTGAACGGGGAGACCATTCTCTCAAGATCCGAGGAAAGAAACCTGAGAAAAATGGTCACATGCAAAAACTACACATGGAAATTTGGCTTTGGAAAGTAAAATGTTTGGATTTTCACCAGATGAAGCATGGTTGCCCCCTTGCTAAATTGACTTCTTCTTCTTCTTCTTCTTAGCCACCTGGTTACTAGCATCACTACTTTCACCAACGAAGAGGAAGAAGGGGAGGGAGAAACAAATGAAGAAGTTGAAGGTTCAACTTCAGTATCAATTGGATTTTGATTCGATTGCAGAGGAATCATGGTATTTTGAACCACAGAGGTTGAGAATAGCCATACTGGCAGGCCAATGGTAATTCCCGGAAGGGACAATGTGGCCATATACGAAGCACAAATATTTCCCTAAGAAGAAAAAGGACTAGGATTCCCCTCAAAAGGGATTCCTTGATTGGTGGATCTCAGATTTGTCTCCATATATCTCAACCTAAGATCAACTAAGGAACATGGATGTTATTCCGAATTCAATTAATTTTATTGACGCTTTGACACAACTTTGCTTTTTTAGTTTTTAAGAGTTGAGAAAAATCTAAAGATGACCCTAGTCCCCTTCGATTTTTAATGAGCTTGAAGTGACAAGTGCTCAGATGGACCTTTTCTTTTAAAGAGTTGAAAAGGAACAAAAGTTACTACTCTGGAGAATCTAGACAGAGGAATTACCAAGACAATCGCAAAACTGCAATATACACCTTGGTGATAAATTAAAGAGAAATTACCAAGGACTTGCGTACGACATTCAATCTTCTCAAATGTTGTGTTCAGTGCATTGCGATCAATAGGGTGGCAGACTTGGCTCCTATGGATAAAGGATATAAGCCTATTATGGTCTCCCAATATATACGTGATGGTACACAGAGCACAAGTTCGTGCTAGCACTTGTCGTATCAAGGAGGAGGAATCACCCAAACTTCAATAAAAATGATAGTTACTAGTTTTTACGACGCTGGAACACATCTCTAGCTTAGACCTCTAGATGTGTTGCGTTAAGTTCCAAAGCTTTGTTAGGTTCATTGAAATGTATTTTACAGTTGATCTTGTTTAAAGTTTTCCTTTCAATGGTTCACCGTGTGATGTTGATTTGAAATTCCTAAAATGCAATCTACAATGATAAACAATCTTTGTTTATTTTGAGCAATGAAAATCCTAGATACTAGGGAAAGAAAATTAGAATTCTTTCAAACAAAGAGCAAAGAGCACACACTAGTGAATTTTCCTAAATCATTTTTCGCACACAAACTAAATACAAATGCAAATGCATGTATTTTTTTTCGTTCCCCTTAACGTGAATAATACCAAAAAGGAAAACTGAATATAGCAATGATCTGAAATATTTTACTCTAAGCGACATTTTCGATAATCTCTTTTTCAAAAGAGAAAGGAAGACTAAATGACACTTTTCAATTTTGAATTAAAAAAATGCTTTTGACACTTCGAATAAAAACAAATCAAACCAAATACATGATGAAAAGTTCAATAGACTATCCAGGGAAGGAAGAATCCACGACACTTCACTTTTTAACACAAAATGATAGTTACGACACTTTTTGTACCAAAGCAACATATCGATTTAAGTAACTTTTCGACAAAGGATTGTAAATGATGGAGAAATATATAAAAAAAATTACTAATCCTAATCTATGGAGGTTGATCTATGTGATGCAAGCAGACTTTAGTAAGGAAGTATTGTTCATGAACAACAAAACAACTAAACAAAACTGAAAACAAGGACAAAATCCCCAAATTTCTAGAATGGAAATAGGTTCAGTCAGTCATCGCACCTGGGCTTCACAAAAATAGGGATGCATCGCACTTTACACACTCAGGAGGTGCGATGCATACTGATTTGCAGTTACAGATAGTGCGATGGGCAGGGAGCGCAACTGAATAGGATTTTGGCTCAGATGTGCCACTGTTTTCAATGAGTTAAGCTAAGATATGATGGATAGTAAAGAGAAAAGTATAGAGGAATGACTTGAGAGGTTACTTAGCTACCAAAAGGGCATCTAGAATGCTTGTAAGTCAAATGTTTAATTCATAAACTAAGCTAGAGATTGACTGAAGTAGCATTCATATACTTTGCAATTGCAGAGCAAGAGCAGTTCGAAGGCTACCTGGCTGACTTCAAGCTCTATCTATAGTTTATAAAACAAATAATAACAGCCAACAAACATCTATTCGTTCCCCAGCGGAGTCGCCAATTTGGTTTCTGGAAAACTAGTGTCTTTTCGATCGACTAGCCCTCTAGGTTTGGTAGCTACCCTAGAAACAACAGTTTAAAGTAACTGAATGATTTCTTTTATGCACAATATATAAGAGAAATATGAGGGGACCAACCTGGAAGTTCTTCTTAATCCTTTTCTTGATCTCTCTCCCCCTTGATAGAGCTTGCAACTCCTCCCCATACTTATCCCACTTGGAGAGTACTTGTAGAAACACAGTAACAAAGAATTGTCAAAGCATCTTGATCTATTATAGCATAAACACTGCAAAATCAGATATATAATGAACATACAATAGCATTCAGAAATGATAACATTCACAATTGCACAATCATATGGAAGAAAGCTTGAAGAACTTTATTAAATAGAAGGGAGAATTACAACCCAGTTGTTTGATCCAACATCATCCTCCCAACATCAATCCCTCTTCACCTCATGAAATAGCAAGATCACACCAACAATATAATGCTCTTTTCTTCAAATGTAAACTATCAGCACTTCCCTGCAATTCACAATATTCCCGCCTCTGGATCTCTTAGATGAGGGATCCATTTATAGATGTGTGCAAGGGTTTAAGTCATATCTAGGTTTTTTATTAGTGTCATTCCACTTGCTACATTTGGTTTCAATTAAATAGAAGGGAGAATTACAACCCAGTTGTTTGATCCAACATCATCCTCCCAGCATCAATCCCTCTTCACCTCATGAAATAGCAAGATCACACCAACAATATAATGCTCTTTTCTTCAAATGTAAACTATCAGCACTTCCTTGCAATTCACAATATTCCCGCCTCTGGATCTCTTAGATGAGGGATCCATTTATAGATGTGTGCAAGGGTTTAAGTCATCTCTGGGTTTTTGATTAGTGTCATTCCACTTGGAGATTTCTTGGATCTCTTACTCATCCCTGGGAAAATTCGGAGAGGCAAGTGTCATAGGAAAAGTTCCTAGAAGATCCCATGAGCAACCACCTAGCAAACTGTCTCAGACATTTGTCCATTCTCACCCATCACACCCTATAGAAGGCCCAAATAGTATGCATCGCACTTGGCCAGTGTAATACTCAGTATGCATCGCACCTTGCGAGTGGAGCAGTCAGTATGGTTCAGTTTAGGCCATTTCTGAATGGTTTCTCAAGTGGAACTTTTGGGGAATGATGTAATAAGATGACCATGTTATTTTAAGGTATAAAACAACTCTTTTAGGGGTTGAAGAGCCCTAGTTTATCGACATATAATTTTGGGGTTGAAGTGCCCAAATATGTCTATAACAACCCCACTTGAGAATTTCTCTATCACAATAGAAGATAGAAACACATGCATAAGCCTTGGAAATCATGATGAGGTTGCGTGCATCACCTATTCAGGATATGAACCTGGGAGTACAACAGGTCCACTCACAATTAGCCAGCTTACACCTAGAATTATAGGGTTTGAATAAATACAAGGAGACTAAACCAAAAGTGTACATATAAGTTTGGTGTTTGAAGTGCAAGGGCCAAGATCACGATAAAGACCACTGTCAAGTGTATGGGAATTATATTACAAGATGGGGGGCCAATTCCGCTGAAGTTGGAAGCCCCATTAAGGTCAAGCCTAGGGGCTTCAATATGGTGTGTTATTTTTCAAGTTACTAGCCAACATGCGACGAATGATTTCCATTTACTTCAAACTTCATCCAGACACCCCAATAGTTGTTCTATAACTTCTGCAAATATGTTGGCCACGATGAGCACCACTATTTAAGCTATGAGTTGATGATGGAAAGGACACCTACATGCCAAATACAAGAAGAAACATAGCCTCCATATCAGGGCATCAGAGGAGCATACAGAGGTTATTAGGGTTAAGGACGGGGCCAAGGAGGAGGAGGACCTAGTAGAGGCCGCGATCATATTATCTGTTATAACTACGAATAACCAAGGCACTATGCACGAGAGTGTAAGAATCCTACACACTCATATTGTCCATATTGGAGATAGTTTGACCATACTATATAAGAATTCTTGGTGCTAATAGCCAAAATGAAAGAGAAGAAAACATAACCTCAACAGCCTACATAGAATCTATAGATGATGAGGGCTGAGCCTTGGAAAGAAGATAAAAGCGTTAACATTGTGCTAAGAAGTGGAAAAATGACTAGAACTAATACGTGTAAATAACATGAAGAAGAAGGATGGGTCAACAAAGCACCAGAGGAAAAAACTACCTTTGATCTGGATCCCATTAAGGAAACATCTATGAAAGCCGAGAGGAGCTTCAATGAGGCCTCCAGCTTAGGAAGCCAGGAAAAGATGCAGGAAATCAGCGCACCTAGAGAGGTTGATCCCTCTATACTTACTACGTTTTTGGAGACTTGCATAAAACTGTTTCTTGGTAACAAAGCTATGGAAGGCCTGCATGCATTAATAAATAAATGCACCAGAAAAGAGAAAGCCCCTAATGGACACTCGGTGGTTAGAAAAATTGGAAAATAGAAGGCACGAACAGGGCACGAAATGAGGCACACTAAGCACATAGGTGATTATGAGATGGACTAGGTCGTTTTGGATCTGGGGTCCGATGCGAACATATTACTGAAACAATCATGGGAAAGGATGGGGAGACATGTGCTGCAGTGGTATCCAATTCATCTTAGGATGGTGAACCAACAGAGAATCATCCACATGGGATGATTATATGGAGGAACAATTTATATAGAAGGTGTGAGTGCGATGGACAACTTTGAGGTTATAGAAATCGTTGACGAAAGTAACCCCTACCCTGTGCTCTTGGGAATTAACTAGGCTATTGACATGAATGTGGTCATTAATTTGAAGAAAATAATGATGTCATTTGAAATAAATTCATTGTGGGTCATAGTTCCATTGGATCCTATAGAAGGATCGCGCTATACTAAACCAGTCCATGATTATGACAAAAGTGATGATGAACTGGATCAGATTTACAGGATAACAGTGTAGGATCAGGACTGGGTCAATCTGATGGAAGATGGATAGATTTCCTGGGGCTAGGAGATATCCTACACCTCTGATTCTGACAAAGAATTAGATCACTGGCAGAATCGCTTGCACAAAGTGTCTACACTGCGATGCAATATGATGTCGAAGTCATTGTTCTTTGTTTCGTTGGAGGTAAGGAAATTACCCTATTATGATGGTTTAACTGACTTAGATCTATTTTTGGATGAATTTGAGTGTGAAGTCCCTAAGCATCATCATTTCCAAGCATTAGAATTGGCAGTATGTGCTACGCCTACCCGATGGTGGGGTACACATAAGGATAATTTTGTTGGATGTCAAGATTACCAAAGAATGATGAGGTTATGGTTTGGGCATGATAATACCACAATGACAGAGAAATATATTAGAAGAGATGATCAACGTGATCATTTAGCGAAATGGACTAAAGCACGGGGAACAAAACAACAGCACTAGTGGGTACACATATTTTTCAATGCCTTGGATACAACTCCCATGAACTAGTATCTAGAAATAGAGATCCACCATGGAACCATGGAATGGGATGTATTGAAGGAAGGGTTCTTATTGACCTTCAGCTTTGGAGACAGATTTTCCAGCACCGATGAAGTGCTACAAGAGATTAAGGCGGTTATCTTCAGAATGCCGAAGGAACCTGTTATCACTTAGAACTATAAACATTTGTATATAATCCTTTGTCCAAGTTCAATGTTAAAAGTTGGTGTCAAATTGTTTTTGTTCTATTTTTTTTACTTAGGGTTGGAGCTGTAAAGGTGTTTGATGTAAATTGTACTCTAATCCTATTGGTCATCCTCCACCATCATGTTTTCATAAGCCATGTCTTGTCTTATCCATGTCACCGATCCTTTTCGTAATTTCGAAGCGCAGTCTCTTATTGGTCAGTTTCGCAGCGTAATCATTGTTTAGCCATTCCGCAGCGCGTCACCATCAAGCCGTTTCGCAGCGCATGATGACAATTCAAAACTAACCGCGCTGCGAAATCGCAGATTCGTGCGTTTTGCAGCGAATATTTCTCAAAGGGTCAAGTCTGTTGATGAGTCACCACTTCCGTCCTCTCATGTCAGTTTGCGTACCTCCCAAACGCTCATTAACCATCACTCCACCAATAGATTTGTAGACATGCACATAAATATTATTCAAATGGGTTTTACCGTGCATGGATCTTTATGATGATCGTAAATGATGCATAAGTGACCAGCCTGTGTGATGATGTATTTGAGTTTTCAAGCGAGCCTGTTTCCAAAAGAGCCTGATTACAAGCGAGGCCGAGTTAAAGAGAATTGAATCACCATTTTAGTTGAAGCTGTTGGTCATTGTCTGTGCGAAGATTTCAAAGGCAAAATGGAGAGGAAAGAACACAGGTCTGGAAAATGTCAGAGAACAGAGCCTGAAGGTTTAGACCTAGCATTAAGAGATGAAGGCGTGAAGAAAGCCTTCAAGGATGCCGGCTGTTGGAACTTCTGTAAGAAGCTGCAAGGTGGCCATGCTCAGGTAACAAAGGATTTTGCTTTAAACTTCACCGGCTTGAATTCTAAAATAGCTATGTTAGAAGTTCAAGTGTCTCCGGAGGCAATAGCTGCTGTAACTGAGATCCCAAGAGGGGGGCAAGAATGGTTTAAGAACTTTAAGTTCGATATGAATCCATGCAAAGAGTTCTTAAAAGAGGCATATGTGAATGAAGACCTAACAAAAGCAGTGCCTAGAAACTATGTTAAGGAGCATTATGCCCTTCTTCTCACCTGTATTCAGAAGTACTTAACCTGTGAGGGAAGATACAATAAGGTCTACTCTTATCACTTCAAGTTGCTGTTACATTTTACTGGTAAAGCATCCATAGACATTCCCTTTTACTTGTTTCGCAGTCTGAGCAAAATGTGTGACAAAGTGCAATTAAGGAAGGACGAATGTGAAACATCTTTATTTCACCATGGTTTGGTTAAATTGTTAGTTTTGGATGGTCTTCAGAAAATAGGTAGAGACTGGAACTCGTTCATTTTCATGGCGGGTTTTCAAAGTAAAACAGGTCTTACTCCACAACCAGTTAGAGAAAAAGAACAATCAGTTGAAGAACCCACGATAGCTGAGCTTCAAAAGGAGGCAAAAGATAAAAAGAAGGTCAAGTCACAGTTAAGAAAATCAGTCAAGCCACTGATCATTAAAGAACAACCTCAGCCATCAGCAAAAGAAGAAGCTCAGCATAAGAAGACTGTACCTGGACCAAGTGGAGCTGAAACAGTGTCAAGAGTTAGGACAAGGAGCCAAATAAGCAAAGAAAAAGGCAAAGCATTAGCTGTTGAGGAAAGCCCGATATCTAAGGCCAGCCTGAGTGATTTGTTGGAGGCCATTGAGTTTGAGCAAGTTGAACCAGTGCACATTGAACCAGTGCACATTGATTTGACACAGTCATCACCAGAAAGCACCAAGAAGCCTAGAGCTTCAAAAAGACTGAGGTTTGATGAACCAGGTGATGAATTCATCTTCAAACCAAGGAGACCTATTACAAGAAAGCAAGTAAAGGAAGCTGAGAAACTGCCTAGAACAGAGGTAGCTGAGGAATTGCCCAGAACAGAGGAGGCAGAGAAAATCAAGCAAAAAGGCACAAATAGAACAGTCATCATTTCCCAAGGAGGTAATATTATAGCCATAAGGAACCAGTTAGAAGCAGCAAAAAATGAAATTGCTAAGGTGAAGAATGCCACTAGGGAGTTTGCAGTCAGGTATGCAAATTATCGAAAAGCTGTATTGAAAGGAAGTAAAAACCTAGTAAGCCAGGTGGATTCAGTAGCTGATGTTTACACATGGACAGTTCCAGCTCTCAAACAGGCTAAATTCATCAGAAAGATAAATATGCGTTTAAGAGCCGAAAACAAAGCTATGAAGAGGAGGATTGAAGACTTGGAATCACAGCTAGGTCAGTGGAAGAAGGTTGAAGACTTAAAGGCCCAGCTAGACCAATTAGCTGATAAATAAAGTTGTTGTTCAAAGAAAGGTTTTTTCCAAATTTTGGCAAATTTTGCTTAATTTTGTTGTTTTGAGGACATGTATATCCCTGCTATATGTATCAAAGATCAAAAGGAGTTTTGGCAACCAAATATCTAGGCGGTAAATACCAGTCAGGAAAAAGACAAGCTGTTTAAACATTTTAGCAGTTTCGTAGCGCGCTACGAAACTGCTGTAGGTGGCGTTTTCAAAGCAAATAAACAGTTTGGTAATATGTGCGGGAATTTTCAAAAGGGAACACCTAAAGGTTATGTGAAAGATCAAATGAAGACATCCCAGCCATTCTGATCAAGACAGGTGTGCCTTCAAAAAGGTGAAATGTTTTAACCTAAGTGTAAATTTTTCGGTTATAAAGCCACTTTATTGCCGGTCATAGGGTGTTGAATGAATTGCATACATGGAATTTTGGCTTGCACACTTGGCCATCGATGGAGCATCGAACTCTTCAGCAAACATGGTGGTGTTCTATTGTTTTTGGGTTATTAAAGAGACTTAAAGTACATGCTGCTGCATATTCGAAGTGATGGGGGACCAGAACCGAAAAGTAAGGGATATTCTCAGCCAACACGGAGCAGATTAAAGCCTTCAGCATCCAAATCCAACATGGGGCATTAACTGCTCATCTCATACCATCTCAGCCAAACGAAAAGGAAACCAGGTGTCAAAGCTGCAAGGAGGAATCATTCTACGAAGGAGGTAGAGTTAGAATTATAATTAAATTAGAACTCTTTAGAACTTCAGTTAGTAGTTATTGTATTAAATAGTTTGTTGCAAAGCAGATAGGTGTCATTAGTGGCAGTCATCGAGCTCCCCTCATGCTGGAGGAGGAAGCTCCAAGTAGTTATAATTATGTTTCTATATATAGCTGAATGATGAATGTAAGTGGGGTTGGATATTTGAGAAAACAGAGTATTATTTTGGCTTGTGTAAAAACTCAGTTTCAGTAATACAATTTGCTGCTTTTCTTCTCAGGATTCATATAGTGTTTCAATGCTCAAGATATGTGGTTTTTCTTTATCCTTAATGTTTTTTACAGTTGTATAAATACACAATCACTCAGAATTCACTTTGCTGCTCTGATTTCCTGTGTGTATTTGTAAGCTGAGGTTTCTATGAGATGTGTTTTGAGTATTTAAACATCACATGCCCTGACTTCTATGTATGAGTAGTGTTATAGTTTACTGAAGGATGATTAACTCCATAAGCCCAATGGAAGTCTTTGTAATGTCTGTCCAGCCAACATATTTGTTAAATTCACTTTGCAAGAGTTAGCCATCTTATCAATAGTCAAAATCAATAACCTTTTGAGAGAGCCCTCTCAGGCTAGGGAGGCTAATCCTTAGTCAAAAGATTGGTCTGAAACAGTTAGACAGAGTTTGCCTGATCAGCAGCCCTTCAGTGCTTGATTTTGTGATAACAGAACCTATGGAATGGATCCAACCAAACTGGAACACCCAACTACACCATGAGTTAGAATGTTATAATCTAACCACTGAAGAGGAAGATGAACATCCGAGAAACATTAATATTACAGAGGTAGAAGGGCACCACAAATTGGAAGACACACAAATAGAAAACTTGGACATCTCCGCACCTTTGAAGACAAAGCAAGTAAACATTGGCACTGAAGAAGAACCGAAGTTCATGAAAATTGGAGATTATGGGGACGATGCTACTGTGGATAAAGTTTCTGAGTTACTCCACGAATACTAGGATCTCTTCCCCACTAAGCTTTTAGATTTGAAGGGAATAGTTAGCGATTTGGGTGTTATGAAGGTCTCTCTAAAGCCGGATGCAAAGCCTATTAAACAAAGGTTGTATCATCTTAATCCTAAATACAAGCAAAAGGTTTTCCATGATCTGGATAAGATACTGGAGGAAGGTATCATAGAACTCGTTGAAGAATATAATTTGGTGAGCCCGATGGTGGTTTAGGAGAAGAAAGAAAAAGATGAAATAAGGATTTGCATAGATCTTTGGAAGCTTAATGATGCATGTGTTCATGAACCATTTCCAACGTCATTTACAGACGAAGTGTTAGACAATGTTGAAGGGTAGGAGGATTATTCCTTTACTGACAGGTTTTTCGGGTATCACCAAATCAATATCATGCCTAAGGATAGGAGCAAAATGACCTTCACGATGGAGTAGGGTTGTTTTCAGTACACTTTGATGCCATTTTTACTCAAGAAAGTTCCTGTGATATTTTCCCGTGTAGTCATAGTAGCATTCAAAGAGTTCTTTCATAAGTTTCTAGAAGTATACTTTAATGACTCGATGGTGTTTGGATTAGTGAAGCACCATGTAGAAAGTCTGTGGCTAATGCTGGATACATGTCGCAGATACCAGATCTCGCTAAATTTGGAAAAATGCATATTCTGTGTTCCTTTTGGGATCTTGTTGGGTCATGCTGTGTGAAAGAAATGATTGATAGTGTACATTGCAAATATTGCAGTAATTGTGAATTTAGAGGCCCCGAGGAACATCAAGTAGCTATGTCCTACATTGGGAAATCTGGGATACTATAGAAAATTTATCAAAGATTATGCTCAAATTACTACTCCCATGGAGAAACTACTAAAGAAGGATGCAACACTCTATTGGGACAAAGAATGTGAACACAACTTAGATGTCTTGAATGAAAATATGGCCACAACACCAATCTTGGTATTCCCTGATTGGAAAAGGGAGTTTCATGTACATGTGGATGCATCTTGCATTGCATTGGGTGTAGTGCTAACATAGGCCAGTGAAGGAGAAATGGACCATCATATAGCCTTTGCAAGTAGGAAAATATTGAAGGCCAAGAAAAATTATTCAACGACTGAGTGTGAAGCATTGGCCATGGTATACGTGCTACAAAAATTTAGGCATTATCTATTAGGAGGGCATTTCAAGATGTACACAGATCATTTTGCCTTGAAATACTCGGTCAACAAGCCTGTGTTGGGGGGGATTTTTGCAGATGGTTTCTATTATTTCAGGAGTATGAATTTGAAGTCAATGTGAAGCCAGGGAGGTTAAATGTGGGACTTGACCATCTGTTGAGGATCAAAATAGGAGAGGAGCCTAATAATATGGAGGAAGTGTTTCCAAATGCACAACTCTTTCCAGTGCATGTAGCAAATAATAATTTTGCAAACATTATTCACTTCTTGACTATGGGGATGACACCGGAAAGGTATAAAAGCCAGGAGAAGAAGGAATTAGTAGTGTGTGCGGCTGATTTTTTAGCCATTGTAAGAAATTTGTATAAGATGGGTGCATATGAAATATTATGAAGATATGTGTTGGACTTTAAGCAAGATATCATTCTCGTTGAAGTTCATCGAATAGATAAGGGAGGTCATTATGCAGGAAAGGCAACTGCGCAGAAGGTTTTGCACCCAGGTCTATGAAGGCCATCTTTGCACAAGGATTCCAAGGCATATTATAAGGTGTACGATGCATGTAAAGGAACTGGTAGACCATCTAGAAGAGATGAGTTACCGCTACACCCTCAAGTATCTTTTCATCCCTTTGAGAAATGAGTGATTGACTTTGTTGCGCCCATTCAACTCCCGGGAATGAAAATAGGTGTGTGCTACAATATTAATGCGATGGAATATCTAACTAGATGGGCGGAAGCACGGCCAGTTAAGGATTGTACAAGGGCTACAACAACAAAATTCTTGTTTGAGTATGTCTTAACTAGATTTGGCTGCCTGAAATTATTGATGAGTGATAGGGGTACGCACTTTACAGACAAAACGATCAACACATTAAATGGAGAATTCTAGGTCTACAATCAAAAGAGTATTCCATACCACCCGCAGGAAAATGGAACTCTTGAAGCCTTTAAAAATATTTTGGAGAACGCATTAACAAGGATTTGTAAAATGTAGCAGAATGATTGGGATGTGTGCGTACCTATAGTACTATGGGATTACAAGACTACTTGCAAGAAGCTGACAGGGAAAAGGCCATTCAAATTAGTATATGGGGTCGAAGCCGCAATGCCGATGGAGTACATTGTGCCTAGTCTATGCATAACAACCTTGATGGATGTGGCAGATCATGAGGCCTTAGAGGAATGAGTCGCGCAGCTGATGGAGCTCGAAGAAGATCGATTTTTGGTAGGATTCCATCAACAAGTGCAGAAGGAATGCAAAAAATCATGGCATGATCACCACATCAAGCTTTGCACATTCAAGGTAAACAACCTTGTCCTGTTATATGATAGTAAATTCACTAAATTTTTAGGTAAATTCCAGATGCATTGGTTAGGGCCATATATTTTCAAAGAAACTATAGATGGAGATTTAGTTCAACTTGCAAAGCTGATTGGGGAACCCTTCCCAGGAAGAGTCAGTGGGAGCCAGTTGAAGTTGTATACAGGGGATCTTGAACAATGACTATATGGCAGCAAGATAGTCTTAGTCCTCCAAGTAGTTGCAAGGGAGCGTGAGACTATAAACTACACTGCCCAACTTGGAGGACAACGTAGTGAGCAGGCTCCGACAAGAGTGATGAAGTTGTGCTCAGGAAGTTGCACCATGGGGGAAGGTACCACGCAACACAACAGGAAAATGACCATTAGAGTTACTATTCATGACTTGACGGCCAGAGGATGGTTGAGGGGAGCGGGGTGGCGACACTTAGGGCAAAAATATTTGAAGATCTCCCAGAAAAATAATATTTATTATCAGAAATTTGGTTCAACAGTTGGATTTGAATTCAAAATCCCCTATACATTACACGTGTCGGTCCCGCAGAGAACACTTTGTGCTCTAAGAATTGTTAGTGAATTTCGTTGTCTGTTTCATATGAGTCGAGCATTTTAGGAAGATTTAGTTGTGAGCCCCATGTTTGTCGAATTTCCTAATATAAACGAGAAGCTTATTTTTGAGAAAATGTTTTCACAAAGCCTTAGCAAAACTATTAGTACTGGCGATGTTGTCTCTAACACAGATGCCCCAGAAGTTATAAGTATGGAAGCCTCGGCTAGTGTGCCTACGACGCTGAGATCACCTAGGCCAAAGCATACCCCTACCAAAGAGAGCCGACAAGCCAAATCAAAACACTCGATGAAGTAAAAGAAAAAGAAGTTGGTCCCTGTGTGTGCATCCCCAAGGAAGCATACCAACACATAGGCAAAGTAAAAGAAAGATAAGCAGCCAAAGAGACTAATCTTCTTGGAGGTGGAATAATTCCAGGGAACAGAGGATATTGATGTTGAAGAAGTGGAATCCAAAACATAACTACCTCAATATATCCATCTGCAGAAGGGAAAAGAAAATGTCACGAAGGATCTAGATGCCAATAATTTTACAATATCGATGCCCTTGCTATTGGAGCAGGTCCCTTTTGAAGGCCCTTGGCTCATAAGGATCCCGTTGTTAAAAATGGAGAATTGGGACATTGAAGACCACACTAAGTTTCCACATTTGGAAATAGACAAATATATGTGGAGGGTCTATTATGAAGAAATAGGTTTTATAGCATTGGAGACGAAGGAATGGGTCTGTGATGTTGAGCAATCAGGGTTTCTCAATATGCTGTGGGTGCCACATTATCATTGCACCCCCATTAATATGATATGTGTGCACTAGCTCCTCACACTGGTGCATGATTATTGTTTATGGCTAGGACAACCTATCCCCATCACATACATGCTAATTGAGAAAATCACGTGGCTTCCTTAAAAAGGTGTGAACCCGGCTAAGGAATTTGAAGGGAAGACTGGGCAGAAAGATCTTCCAGAGAAGATGAAGGGGGATTACGACCTCCTCAAGAAGTCATGAGGGTATTCCGTTCTTTCCATAACAGACCAGGTAGTTCAATTCACTCTCCAGATTTTAGATGGGAATGTTATGAGAAGGTTTCATGCGGATGGAGTTTTGGTGCTAGTGGTTTCCCTTGTTGCACAGTGCGTAAAAGGTGTACAATTTAATTGGGTGAGGTACCTCTATCAAGAGTTACTAGCAAACTTTTGAGAAGCCCAAGAAGAAGACAAGGTGTTCCACTATGCTTGGTTATTATTGTCAATTGTGCTTGTTGCATGGAGATTACTAGAGGACATCCAATTTCCTTTTCTTGAGGAACGATTTGTGGAGGTAGCACAATTCGCTTCCTTATGGTCTACAAAGGATGCTGCGCGAATTATAGAGACAAAGATATTATGGTTTCTCATGGAAATGGATCTTTGTATGGCAATCAATCAGCATCTGAGGTTGTCCCCAACCTTATTCATGCAACTACCAAGCTATGTGGTGTTCAAGGTTGATTTCCAAAGAGTCTATATCCAACCGTAGAAGGATCCAGAGCAGAAATGGAACCAGTTTCCCCATTTGTTGTCAGAAATGGATGTGCAGGAGGTTGTAGCATCATGGTCTATAGAGTGGCATGCCCCATCAGAATCATATGTTGGAACTAGCAGGGGTGCGGGAAATTCTGCTACACAGAAAAGAAAGGAGGTAGCTAAGCAAGCTGAGTGTACCCTCGTAGAACAAAAAAACAAGGAAGATGCAGAAAAGGCTTGCATTGAGTAGGAACGTGATGTTGCAGAGTAGGAGGAAAAATAACAACACGAGTCCCAGAAATGTGATAAGTCACCTCCGCCAGAGACAGAGGAAGAAGATATTTTAGGACAAGGCAATAGAGGAGATGAGAGGTAGAGCTCTACATTTATTTTGAAAATACGTGGCAAGGAGTAGAAGGGTCGAACACAAAAAAAGCAGAAATCTGACAGAACACATGTTGATACCATGGTGCTGATAGAAAGCGACCTTGATGATATCGATGATAAACTCAGGGATTCAATGTTAGAAGTGTTGTAGAAGTTTGAGAAACAATACATGCAGACATTGGGGAGTGTCCAGAAGGATTTGCACAAGGTGCAGATCCAAACAAGCAAATTACAGGTGGGTGTTGGACAAGCAAGCGTGGAGCAAGCGAGCCTAGAACCTGGGAGAAGCCAGGTAGTAGAGCTAGTGAGGAACATGGATCTCAAAACTATACCGTTGCCCAATGGGTCCGTTTGCATAGAGTCTGTCGATGATCTTATTATACTTAGTACAATCAAGGACATAGGATTTAATATAGCAGAACTCTCCAACGAAACCATCCACATGCTGCATAAGGGGTTGGAAGATGAATTGAGAACTAGGGAGCAGCGTGCCCGCAACCTCATGAGTGAGTACAAAGTCAACAATGAGAAAAATTTCATTGAGAAGGCATAGGACCTGTAGGAAAAGAAGGCACTTCACGTGCATAGTTCACATCTGGAGTTAGCAGTAGTGGAGACATGCAAGACAGTGCCTGAGCTTCACATCCCAGAGAATGCACAACCAGAAGCCAAAATTAGAAAACTAGTCAATGGTGTGTGTGAGGCTAAAGCAGAAGTTGGATGACTAACTTTCAAGTTCAACATGAATATTGCAAAGTTGTTGTTGAAGTTACAACCCATGACTCTGCCTAAGGTCTAGGAGCAGTGCGAAATCGCAATAAATGAAGGCATGGCTACCTTGGATGCCATAGTCACTGATTGTGCGACATTGTTTGAGCAGTCTATGGAGCTATTAACCAATCTTCAGGAGGATTCAAACCTTCATACATTGAACATAGAGGTAAGGGAGCTCCAGTGCCAATATGATGAGGTCAAGGCGGCTCCGCGTACCTTAGCACCAGCAAAACACCTTGTCAAATTACAAGAAGGAAAACAACTGTTGGCACAGGTGCAAGAAGCACAAAAGAAGGAGCCCGTACTAAAGGCTAGGTTTTAGCCTTGGTTGGAAGAGGCTTATCAAGTCATGACTACAATTCAAGATAAGCTTAAGGGATTGCAATAGACACAACAAACAATGAGGCTGGTAGTAGAAGGACCAGCCACTAAGAAATTGATCGAGGAGGTTCAACAGGAAATGACACAAAGCATTGCTGAAATTGCAGTAATCCTGATGGAGTTGGGGGATCTTTGCAATAATATCGCGATGCCAGCAGAGTGACTTGAGGGACAGTCACAATCTTTTTGTTAGGGGCCTATTGGGATGGGGTCCCCAAGGTTAGTTTGGGGTTAAGATAACCCAAATTTTGCAACAATTTTGTAAACAATGTAAAGTCTCCATGATTTGTGGATGCAGAGCGCGTAGATGAATAGGAGTCAAAAGGGCTTAGCCCCTTGTTTTACGTAAAGCTTGAGTCAGTTTTGAGATTCACCCATGGTCTATGGACCATGGAATTGTATGAAAAGTTTATAAATAGGTGTGTCTTAGAATGCCTAAGGCAATGTTGGCGGTGCTGGACCCGCCAACATGTCAAGGGGATCTGCCCGGTAAGAAGTCCCAATTAGACCTCAGACCATTTGGTGTAGGATTCCCAATAGTGGGTCGTAAGGTAATGCCTTGACTACAATGTCGCATAGAGGCAAGTAAGATAAATTTGTTAGTAGCAAGGGTGTGACTGACGCAGTGTGTCAAAGAAGGTGTATGAGAGGTTCTAACACATAAAGGGGAGATGAGTGTGAAGGTGAGTTCTAAGTTGAAAGGGATCAGTCCCAACTCGGCAAGGAAGACACAACACAAAAGGACATGCACAACTTCCGGTGGAATAATCCACTTCGATGCGGAAGTCACAACATACAAGGTAAGACAACACGTACAACACTCTGGATCAATCTTAGATGAGTGCAACAGTTGTTACAACAAGGTTCATGTGAAGGATCTGTTTGGTGGCTGGTATAGCAGGTGACATGGACGAGACAAAATTACCAACATATACAACAAATTAAAAACAAGATTCATATACTTTCATGTGAATCAGTTCATACACAAATACGTGAGTTAAACAACATATATCATTAAAGAAAACAAAGCAGTCCAAATAAAATAACAACATATGCATGAAAATGTGTTGGCTCTTATTATATTAATTGTCAGCTCCAATCATACAATACATCCATGTAAACCTACTAGCCCCAACAGTGAAACATTACAACCACATCCACCTGCTCCTCCAAAGAGATGTACTAGCTCTATGCAGTGGAGAAGCTAAGGCACGTTAGAATACTCTCCAAGACTTCTTCAAGATAGTGTTAGTAGAAGCTTGGCTAACCAAAAGCCTCTACAATGAGTTATGAGGGACTATTTATTACAAATGGTGGGGCGACCCTTGACATTCCCCTGTGCGACAGTTTAACTACTCTCATGACTCTTCACCTACTCTATGACTGTTACATCCACCATTGAGACTTGACTTATACTTGACATGACTCATTGCAATGCACATGTACCCATGTGAAGAATGGCTTGGAGAAGCGAAACTAGACATCATTCAGACTTAAAAAACCATAGAAGTCCAACTGCTCGAAATCCTCATGCTGATCAATAGTGACATATTGATGCCAAGATTGGTTGTCCTTGATAGTGTCCGTGTGTTCTACTATGACATCCATCTAAAACCTGAACCTTGCCTCCATAGCATCTGGGTACACTTCTCGAGCTCCTCTATTCAACTCATCTGTGAGCATGCGCATCATTGTATTCAATGTGGTCAGATTAGCAATGTACTTGTTGTTGGCTTATTGGGCCCTGACCCAGGTTTAGAAGAGTGATTAGCCAAACAAATCCCATAGCCACCAGTCCTTTCGGCAATAGTGCGTGGAGCGTGGACTGAGGTCTCACCCAAGGTAGCAGGGGAGGGTGCTGGAACCGGGTTTCCGCACCCTTTGCATGTCTTGATGTGGTCTGGAGGGGTCACAAACTGTTCTGTGGTCTCGCGCCACTCTATACTATTATCGGGCTTCCCTATAGATTTGTGTGGGTGTACTTTTCTTATTAATGAAATTATTACAGATTTGATCTTCTTGTTACAATCTTTAAGCAAACATTTAACAATAAAATCCAGTGCGCGCAATTATAAAAGGATATAAACTCATAAAATAGATGCATAAACCAGAACACAATAGATCTGTGATACTTTAGAAACCACTTACCTTTATTAATATCTTCCATTAATACAACCAGATCCCCCCTATGCACTCAACTACAGGGGTCCCTGCACAGAGTTGCAGACTCTACCAGGCCTCTATGCACACAACTGTAGAGCCTCTATCTATCTACCAACACCCTTGGCTTGGACTTATAGACGCAGAGAATATTGCCTTCACAAACCCATAACATCAAGATCCAAAACAAAAGCTTCCATAAACTGACCTATAGCCATAGAGCCTTGCTCTAATTATGCATTCCCATGGTCTGTGGACCATGGGTAGGCTGACTCACTTCCTATTATTTTACATTATTCTCAAGCGGACAACCCTTTCACTTGACTCATTACAATTCGCGTTCCGTGCACTTCATGGAGTCTTTACCATGCATTTTCCCAAAATTATGGAATTTGAGTCCGAAAACCATTATGCAGGGCCTCCGCTACCCTACAGGCCCCCAACACAATCAACGTGGCTCATCTCGAGTCACTCATCTGGTAAAACAATCTTCGCGCAAAGGTCATGTAGAAACTCCCATGCTTTACTTACACTTGCAACAAACTCTTCCGTCATCTTCTGTACTTGTTCTACGTGAGCCATCGATGCATCAGTATCTACTTCAGACACCTGTCTCGATGCATATGTTGCCTGTATGTGGGCCACCTTTTGCACGATGGTGGTGGAAACCGCGAATGCCTCATCAAGCCAAGGGTAGATCCATTCTTTAATCACTACTTCTTTCTGCTGAGCGGCATCAGACTTTATCTTAAGAGCCTAAGCCTCCCTCATTTTGGCCAAGCGCTGTGTAATAACAATTGTTTGCATGGTCCCCCTGGCATTATCATAGGCTTGTTGTAGCTCCCTTGCCTCTGTTTCCAACCGTTGTAAGGTTGGATCCTCCTATAGTTACGTGAGTGTAATAAGTGAGTGATCCAACACGTCAGAGCACTCCTGCATAGCATGTGCTATTATTTCCCATCCATAATGAATGATATCTCTCCATTGATCGGTGACCTTTGGTGGTGTAGAAGGCTATGCTTTGAGTTTTAGCTCTGTGATCTGAAAGATGAGGGCCAACTAAATCCTCGCGGCCTACTCCTTTGCTTCGCGGAACCGACTAGACAACTTGCGGATTCGTATTCCAACAGGAAACTCGGCTGCAATCTCTAGCTCAGGGGCACGCAAACATGCCTCCCCTACAATTTGCTCGAACTGCCAATTTTGTGCGATTGCTTTGTCCCGTTGGAGGCTCAACTATTCTATATTAATTCTTTTCTCACTGAGTACCTGTACCATGTGTCCTTCCCTAGCATGGAGCTTCATCTTACTCCTCTCGGTTTGAACCCAGGGCATCCTACTCTTCGAATAATGAAGCTTTTTTCTGTGACACTTCACTTGTTTTTTATATACTATTTCGAATCCAAATTCAGCCTTTTTCCCTATTTTGTGGCTCATTAATGTGATTTTGGCAGTTACCCCTATGTCTTAATTTCCCGTCGCCCACTCCTTGGTGTCTTAAATGGGACATCTTATCATGAACAGTTCCTGCAACAGTCACCTTGCATCAACCCCATGCGGTAGCACAGCCCCTAGTACGCGGGTGTGTTCTATGCTTTTTACTGGCCCTGCATGCCACAGCCGAATTGTGCGACCTTCCTGCAGATTGTTTTATAGTCCCGTGCCCTCTTTGAACTACATGGAGTGCTGAGACTGGGTCCCCTACAGTGTAGGAATTTACAGGGTAAGTTCCTCAGACAGAACACCAAAGGACACCGCTCACACACAGATCACAGATCAATACACCACTATTTTGACGTGGTTAAAACCCTCAAAGAGGGAAACAATCCATGGCCTGAGCCAACGCGGCCACTTCAGGAAATTTCTTAATAAAAGAATGAAATTTTACATAAACTTCTCTCATGGACGGTTAACCTAAAAATGACCCTCCATGCTCTTTAAATAGAGATCATGGACCAATCGGGTGTTAAGCCACGGATCAAGTGTCGGTAATACCGAGGAGAGAATGAACCGTTGGATCACTACATATCGTGACTGTCGGATTTTAAGTTACAAAATGTACATAGTAAAGAAACACACTTTACCTAACTCTATACTAGACCAAGTTATACTTAACTATTTCCTATGTGTCGGAATATCCTAACATCCCCCCTTAAGAACAACTTGGGATAGGATTGAAGGATTTACAAATATGACACAATAGGAGAAGGAAGGAGGCACTAGAGCCTATCCCCCCTTAGTGACAACTTCCTGAACTCCAACCATAAATTGAAGTTTAGTGAACTTCGCCTCTGTGAGAGCCTTTGTAAATATGTCTGCAACTTGATCATATGTTGAACAATATTGCACTTCAAGAACATGGTAGTGAATGAGCTTTCTGATGAAGTGCATGTGCAGTTCAATGTGTTTGCTACGCTGATGTTGGACTGGATCTTTGCATAGTTGAATGGCACTTTGATTATCACACCAAAGTGTAGTTGGATGTTGCTGCTGAAAGCCAAACTTTGACAGGATCTGACGAAGCCACAAGGCTTCCTTACTAGCTTCTACGGCACCACGATACTCTGCTTCTACTGAAGAAAGAGAAATGGCACCTTGTTTCTTGCAAGCCCATGTAATAGGTCCTGAACCAAGACTGAACACATAACCTGCAGTAGACTTCCGATCATCAGGGTCACCAGCCCAATCAGAATCAGTGAAACCAACCAATAGAGGAGATGCTTTGGCAATGTAATGAATCCCAAACTGAACTGTACCTTGAACATAACGAAGTATTCTTTTAGCTGCTTTCCAATGAATTTCACGTGGGTTTTGCATAAATGAAGCAACTTGGCCAACAACAAAGGAAAGGTCAGGACGAGTATGGGTTAGATACAAAAGTTTTCCTACAAGTTGACGGTATAAGGTAGCATCAACTTCAGGAGAAGTACAAGTGACTGAAAGTTTGACTCCAGACTAAAAGGGAGGAGGGGCTGGCTTATAGTCTTCCATGTGAAAATGGCGTAGAATATCACAGACATACTTGAACTGGGAAAGGGAAATACCTTCCTTGGATTGCAAGACTTGAAGACCAAGAAAATAATGTAAGTGTCCTAAGTCTGTCATTTCAAACTTCCTTTTAAGGCTAGTCTTCACATGGTTTATAAGGTTGGGATCACTACCAGTCAGGATAAGATCATCAACATAAAGAACAAGAATGATAAGAGACTTGCCCACTTTCTTGGTGTAGACATTATTATCAGAATGACACCTAGAAAAGCCAATTTCTAAAAGAAAGTTATCCATTTTGGCATACCAAGCTCGAGGAGCTTGCTTGAGAGCATAAAGGGATTTCTTAAGCCAACATACAAGGCTGGAGTTTGTTTGTATAAAGCCAATAGGTTGTTCCATATAGATTTCTTCATGCAAGTCCCCATGCAAGAAGGTGGATTTAACATCCATTTGATGGAATTCCCATTTGAAAGAGGCAGCAAGGGAAAGAACAAGGCGGATATAGTTCATTTTGGCAATAGGGGAGAAGGTTTCAGTATAGTCAATGCCTTCAACTTGTGAAAAACCCTTAGCAACAAGATGAGCTTTATGTTTATCAACTTTCCCATCTGGTCCATACTTGGTTGTGTAAACCCATTTGCATCTAACAATTTTTTGTCCCTTTGGTAGAGGAACAAAATCCCATATATCATTTGCCAATAATGAATGATATTCTTCATTCATATCTGCTTCCCAATTTGGATAGCCTAAAGCTTCTGCAAAGGTGTCAGGATCATAATTAACTAAAGCTTGAGCTAGTAAAGAAGAGGCTCTATCAAACTGAGAACATGTACGTCACTGATTTGTAGGATCACCGGCAAGATCACCTGCTACATCCCGAGTAGCATGAACCCATTTTGGAAGCTGAGGAGCTGAAGGAGGATCCTGAGAAGGTGGGGGAGGATTTTCATCCTCGCTTTCATCATCTAAATAAGAAATATTTTCAAAAGTAGAAGAGATAGGGAGAGGTGGCACATCCGCCGAACTAGGCTCGTAGGCCGATATATTTTCAGCAAACTTTACATCTCTTCTAATGATAACATTTTTGGACTTAAGTGGAATAAGTCTATATCCTTTGACATCTTCAGAATATCCAACAAAAAAAAAAATTCACTCTTAGGTTCTGAAGCTTTATGTTTCTCATTTGGAATATGGGCCCATGCTTCACTTCCAAAAATACGAAACTGACTTACATCTGGTTTAATTGAGCTCCATGCTTCTTCTGGAGTGATATTCTTTAAAACCTTAGTAGGAGTGCAATTTATTATGTAATTTGCACAGTTAATTGTTTCTGCCCAATAATTAAGACTAAGTCCTTTAGATTGAAGCATACAATTAACCATTTCCTTTAAGGTGCGATTCTTCCTTTGAGCTACACCATTTTGTTGTGGAGTATATGGAATAGTATGTTGCATTTGAATTCCTTTCTCAGTGCAAAAGTTGATGAATTTGTTGTTAACATATTCTCCGCCATTATCAGATCTTAGCTTAAGAATTTGATGTCCAGATTGTTTTTCAACAAAGGCCTTAAAGGCCAAGAACATGTTAAATACTTCACTCTTGAGTTTTAAGAAGTATACCCAAGTGCGTCTGGAGAAATCATCAATGAAAGTGAAGAAATACTTGTAGCCAGAGAATGAAACAACTGGAAGTGGACCACATAAATCACTATGCATGAGCTATAAAGGGGCTGAGGCATGCCAAGAGGCACATTGTTCAAAACTGTCCCGATGATGTTTTCCGAGTACACATCCGAAACAAACACCATCTCTGCAAGATACCATTGGAAGACCTGTCACCATATTTTCTTTACATAGATTCTGAAAAAAGAGCGATAGTTTAAGTGACCAAATTGCTCATGCCAAAGTTTTCTCACTTCATCATTATGAGCAACAAATACCGAGGGAAGATTTGATGACCCAAAGTTGTGAAACTTATACAACCTTGTAGAATCATCAACAATGCCAGTAGCTAAAATATGTCTAGGATCTCTTTGGTCCTTAATTACAACATCGTGAGGTGAAAATTCAACGATTTTACCTTCACCTGAATGAGTTATCTGATATACAGATAGAAGGTTGCAGGATAAGGTTGGAACACATAATACATCATTAAATTGACCATTGTCTATATGAACAGTTCCCCTACAACACTAAGAGATCTATCATCACCAACATATATATTTTTGGTGTTACAATCATTTAAAGAAGAAAACATGGCTTTGTTTTTGGCCATGTGATAAGAAGTAGGGGTGATTTTAGGGGCGAATGTTTGCCCTTTGGCGAAATTAAGGGGTTTTAAATTTTTAGTTGGCGAATATTTTGTATCATAGTACATTTTTACAAATCACCTCAAATAGCCCACCTTATTTTAAGGGAGAGGGTAAAAAAGGTAAATTTAGCCCTTGAAATTAGGAGTTACAACCTTCCATTCGCCCATTTTCAAGAATAGGTTTTATTTAAGTGAATCCTATGGGCGAAAGGCCCAAATACCATATTTATAAAAGAGGTATGGTAAATTAATAAAAATATAAATAAATGAGAGGTATGGTAAATAAATAAAGCATTTTTTATATTTACTCCATAAGTCACCTTATATACATGCAAGGGTGTAAACAAATAAAAATATAAGTAAAGTGGAGGTATGGTAAATAAATAAAACCTCTTTTTGTACTTAGTCAAAAGGTATGGTAAATAAATAAAAATATAAATAAAATAGACGCATGGTAAATAAATAAAACCTCTTTTTATATTTAGTCCATAACCCTAGTTCTATTTATGAAGGCTCAAAAAAGAGGTTTTATTTAAGTGAATCCTATGGGCCAAATACCATATTTGTAAAAGAGATATGGTAAATTAATAAAAATATAAATAAGCGAGAGGTATGGTAAACAAATAAAACAATTTTTTATATTTACTCCATAAGTCACCTTGTATTTATGAATGGTATGGTAAATTAATAAAAATATAAATAAATGAGAGGTATGGTAAACAAATAAAACATTTTTTTATATTTACTCCATAGGTCACATTATATTTGTATTTATGAACGGTATGGTAAATTAATAAAAATATAAATAAATGAGATGTATGGTAAACAAATAAAACATTTTTTTATATTTACTCCATAAGTCATATTATATTTATATTATGGGACAAATACCATGGACTAGATTGTTATTAATACCATGCAAAAAAACATTATTAACCCCAATATTAGTACTAATAAACATAAAAATAGCAAATGGTATTGACCCATGGTATTCACCAAAATGGCACATGGTATTGACCCATGGTATTGTTGGGTCCCTATAATACTAGTGATTACCCCATTACTATTGTAGTTATACCCCTTATTTATATTGTTGTGGCCCTATTACCCCCATATTGTTATTTCTGTGCCCCATAGAATCCCTCTACTTTTATTTTTGTGGCTTTATATTATTATTGTTAGGTCGGCTGGATTATATTGTGACTCCTTAGACTCCTATATATAGAAAGGAGGTTTTGTCATTTGTATCATCCAAGAATTGTTCATTTATGTAATGTAAAGGAGGTTTCCCCCTCGAAGAGGCTAAATTCAAAGGCGTTGATCTTTCTTTTCTATCTTTTCTTGAGCTGGTTTCATAACATTTGGTATCAGAGCTTTGGATTCTAGGGTTTCGCTGCTCCAAACAGGTCATCGTGGCATTTTCGCTATAACTTTTTTTTCTGTGACGTTTCAGAAGTCGCAAAAAAAACCCATTTGAGAAGAAATCGCGCTGAACCTTGGGTCCGAATTTCAGATATTTTCGCGTGATATTTGCGGAGATATGCTCTGAGGAAGTTGGTCTTTTTGCAGACTCCTGAATTACATTCAAAACAGGTGACCTAGGGAAAATCGTCATAACTTTCTCTCTGGGGATTGGATTGAAATTTCGTAAGAAGGTACAAAAAGAGGACGGGCTATAGTTTCTTGTATATCTTTTTCAGAACCAAAGGTCGAAAATTGTACACGTGGCACTTCATACAAATTCACTATTCTGGAAAGGTCTATAATCAGGTCATCTTGGGAGATTGTGCATAACTCTTTCTTGGAGAATCCAATTTGGATCAGACTGGTGGCATTGGAAAGAGGACACAGAGAGCTACTACAGGTCACAATCTCAGAACTAGATGATTGGAAAGTACAGAGATACATCAGAGGCAATATCAAGCTCCTACAAAGTGAAAAAAGGTGTGTAGATTTTTTAAAATTTTTGCTTAAGCTTGGTTTGAAAATTTATTTTGAAGGAATTCAAAGGGCATAGTAGAGCATTATTATCGGTAACTGATGCCCCGAGGAAAGAAAATGCAAACACCTAGTAAGGAACCTGAAAGCTCTAGCATGACTCATGAAGAAGAGGAAGAAATGCAACATGATATATCAAAATTACAAGGCCAAGTGCAACAACTGTCCCTTGCACAAAAAGGAACAGAATCTAAGATGGATGGTTTAAAGAAAGATGTAGAAGCTAAGATGGATAGTTTAAAGAAAGGTGTAGAAGCTAAGATGGACTGTTTAAAGAAAGGCGTAGAAGCTAAGATGGACTATTTAAAGAAAGGCGTAGAAGCTAAGATGGATGGCATGGAAGCTAAGGTGAATGGCATGGACGCTAAAATTGATGACATGGATGATAAGATGGAAGAATTGAAGATAAATATGAATAAGTTGCTACAAGAAATGGTCACTAAGGGTGAAAGAGTACTAAAGGAAACTCATGATGAGAACAAAAGAAATGTTAATCATGATTCCATAGACTCTAATGTTGGATCGAAGACTCACCATGTTCCAAAAATCGATATGAGGAAGTTTGATGGCAAGGATCCCGCCACATGGATATTACAGATGGAGCAATTCTTCGATCTCAATAATGTGAAAAACACACAAAAGGTACGTATGACAACTTTATATTTGGAACCAAATCAGTTTGTATGGTATCAATGGCTTTGTTCTCGTAAACAATTTATCACTTGGGCAATTTTTACGGAAGAATTGATAGCACATTATGAGGATACAAAAAGCAACACTTTTTTTAGCCAATTGATAAGTCTCAAACAAAAGGGTTCAATAATGGAGCACATTGAGGAGTTCCAAAAATTGAACATAAGGGTAAAAGATATTCCAGAGGAGCATAGGATTGATGTGTTCATAGGGTCTTTAAAGGATAATATCCAACATGATGTGCGCCTTTGGGAACCTGATTCATTAGAGAAGGCATTCAGGTTAGCAAGAAAAATGGAAAGCAAAATTATGGCAACTAGGAAGCATACCATTCACAACTATAAAGACGGAAGTGTTGTTGCCCATAGTCTTCCACAACCTACAAGGTTGACACCACAACAATTGGAAGAAAAAAGAGCAAAAGGGCTTTGTTACAATTGTGATAGCAAATACACAAAAGGTCATAAGTGTGCTGAGAAGAAATTATTCTACATAGATTGTGAAGAGGAAGAAGAAAAGGAGCAAGAAAGGTCAAAAGAAGAGGATATATTCCAGGAACAAAGCCTAGATGAAGAAAAAATAAATCCGACCATATCTTGTAATGCATTGGCGGGAATTACCACTCCTCAAACCATCAAGATAGAAGGACAAATCAAGAAGAAAAAGGTAATAGTGTTGATTGATTCAGGAAGCACCCACAATTTTATTCATTGTAGGGTAGCAAAAGAATTGAATTGCTTCCTATATCCAGCACCAGAGTGTCAAGTGATGATTGCAAATGGAGGAACAATAAATTGTTCTGGAAAGTGCCATAATATCAAGCTATCCATGGGAGAATATGTATTGACTAGCCCAATGCTTTCCATTCCAATGGGAGGTGCTGATGTTGTACTAGGAGTCCAATGGCTACAATCCTTGGGTACAATAGCTTTTAATTTTCAAGAACTTTTCATGAAATTTTTTGTGGAAGGAAAGGAAGTTGAATTAAGGGGTATTGCAGGGAAACCAGGAAAGATAATCAGCTCTAATGGCATGACAAAGCTTCTAAAAAAGGAGCAAAGAGGTGTAATTGCACAATTATGTTCGCTAGATGTTTCCACATTGGAATCATCTATTTCTCCAGATCTCCAAAAAGTCCTGGACAATCATTCCAAGGTATTTGAGACTCCCAAAGGTCTCCCACCTATGCGTGATCATGATCATGCTATTCATCTGATTCCAGGAAGTGTTCCTCCAAACATCAGGCCGTACAGATATCCATATGTCCAAAAAAGTGAAATTGAACGTATGGTTGCAGAAATGCTAGAGGCTGGTATAATTCAACCGAGTCAAAGTTCTTTCTCAGCTCCAGTAGTATTGGTGCACAAGAAGGATGGATCATGGCGCATGTGTCCAGATTATAGGGAGCTCAACAAGCTCACTATTAAAGATAAGTTCCCCATTCCTGTCATTGATGAATTACTGGATGAATTGCATGGATCAATTTACTTCACCAAGTTGGATCTTCGTTCGGGATATCATCAAATCAGAATGAAGATTGAAGACATTCCGAAAACGGCATTTAGAACTCATGAGGGTCATTATGAATTTTTGGTCATGCCTTTTGGCCTTACCAATGCACCTTCAACATTTCAAGGTTTGATGAATTCAATTTTCAAACCATTCCTTAGAAAATTTGTGTTAGTATTTTTTGATGATATACTAATCTACAGCAAGTCTTGGAAGGATCATGTTGAACATGTTGACAAGGTGCTACAACTATTGGAGGAGAAACAATTATATGCAAAAAGATCCAAATGTTTCTTTGGAGTCCAGGAGGTGGAATATTTGGGTCATATTGTATCTCATGAAGGAGTTAAGGTAGACCCTAGCAAAATTAAAGCCATTAAGGAATGGAAAATCCCCACATCCATAAAGCATCTGCGAGGATTTCTTGGGTTGACAGGGTATTATCGCAAGTTTGTTAAGAATTATGGGAGAATAGCAGCACCTCTAACAACATTATTGAAGAAAGATTCATTTTCATGGACTCCGGAAGCAACAAAGGCCTTTAAACATCTTAAAGAGGCAATGTGCCAAGCACCGGTCTTAGCTACACCGGACTTCACAAAAACCTTTATTGTGGAATGTGATGCTTCAGGAAATGGAATTGGTGCTGTTCTAATGCAAGATGAAAGACCCATTGCTTTTGAAAGTCGTCCAATCAAGGGAAAGTTTTTAAGCAAAGCTATTTATGAGAAGGAAATGTTGGCAATACTCCATGCACTTAAGAAATGGCGACCCTACCTAATGGGAAGACACTTCAAGGTAAAAACGGATCATGATAGCCTTAAATACTTTTTAGAACAAAGATTATCCTCTGAAGAGCAACAAAAGTGGGTCACAAAGATGTTGGGTTATGACTTTGAAATCATCTACAAAAAAGGGAAGCAAAATGTGGTGGCAGATGCACTCTCAAGAAAGGATGAGGATGTGGAAGCATTGTTGTGTGCCATTTCTATTATCCAACCAGATTGGATAAACGAAGCAAAGGAGGAATGGAAGAATGACGAAGAAGTGTGGGCACTTATTCGAAAGCTACAACAAGATTCCAGTACTTCTGATACATTTAGCTGGCAAAATGATTCGTTATGGTACAAAGATCGCTTATACCTCTGTAAGAATTCCCAGCTAAAACAAAAGATTCTTATGGAATTGCACACTTCTCCCTTAGGAGGGCACTCAGGATTTTTAAAAACTTACCACAGGGTTAAGAAGGATTTTTTTTGGGATGGCCTTAAATCAGATATTCAAAAGTTTGTGGCGGAATGTTTGGTTTGCCAACAAAATAAAGTTGAAACAATTAAGACACCAGGTCTATTACAACCTTTATCCATTCCAAGCCAACGTTGGGAGGAGGTTTCAATGGATTTTATCACAGGTTTACCCAAGTCTGAGGGAAAGAGTGTCATCATGGTGGTAGTTGACAGACTTACCAAGTATGCACACTTTTGTGCATTATCACATCCATTTAAAGCCAGTACAGTTTCTACTGCATTTATGGAAACAGTTCAAAAGCTACATGGAAACCCAAAGATTATTGTAAGTGACAGAGATCCCATTTTCACTGGAAATTTTTGGACAGAATTATTTTCTTGTCTTGGTACTCAGTTAGCTCATAGCTCATCTTATCATCCTCAATCTGATGGGCAAACTGAGATAGTAAACAAATGTTTGGAAGGATATCTTCGTTGCTTTGTATCTGATAAACAGACACAATGGGTCAAATGGTTGCCTCTGGCTGAATGGTGGTATAACACTTCCTTCCATACAGCAACAAAAATGACCCCATTTATGGCACTTTATGGGTACCAACCACCATCAATCACATCATATTTAAGAGAAAATTCTAAGGTTCAGGCAGTGGAACATCACATCGAACATCAACAACAAGTCCTCCAACTCTTAAAGGATAACCTCGTGTTGGCAAAAATAGAATGAAACAACAGGCAGATCAACATCGCAGTGAAAGAAGTTTTGATGTAGGTGATTGGGTATTCCTACGGCTACAACCATATAAGAAAATGTCCCTAAAGCAAGCTAAGAAGGATAATAAATTATCACCAAAGTATTATGGTCCATACAAGGTGTTGGAAAAGATTGGTACTATGGCATACAAATTGGAGCTTCCTGTAGCTTCTCGATTGCACCCAGTTTTCCATGTTTCATGTTTAAAGAAGGTTATAGGCGACAAGCTCCCAGTTCAAACAATATTGCCAGAACTTGACGAGGAAGGAAAAATTATATTGGAACCGGAAGCAGTCACAGAAACAAGAACTCGACAGCTACGAAATCGATCAATTTCAGAGTATCTTATCAAGTGGAAGAACTTATCCGCTGAAGATTCCACATGGGAGGATGAGAATTTTATGCAGAAGTATCCAGAACTGCTCAAGCGTTGAGGACAACACATTTTTGAAGGAGAGGGGCATGTTGGGTCCCTATAATACTAGTGATTACCCCATTACTATTGTAGTTATACCCCTTATTTATATTGTTGTGGCCCTATTACCCCCATATTGTTATTTCTGTGCCCCATAGAATCCCTCTATTTTTATTTTTGTGGCTTTATATTATTATTGTTAGGTCGGCTAGATTATATTGTGACTCCTTAGACTCCTATATATAGAAAGGAGGTTTTGTCATTTGTATCATCCAATAATTGTTCATTTATGTAATGTAAAGGAGGTTGCCCCCTCGAAGAGGCTGAATTCTAAGGCGTTGACCTTTCTTTTCTATCTTTTCTTGAGCTGGTTTCATAACAGGTATTCACCAAAATGGCACATGGTATTGACCCATGGTATTCACATGGAATGTAGCCTATTTAAATGGGGGAATTAAACCAGCATAGATCCATCTTTGCTCTGGATCTACTAACCCCCGAGAGGTATCAAATATCGTGATATGTAAACTAGCATAGAGTGAAAAAATATTTGATCCGATCAAGAGTAAAAATGGATGTTGTAATTTAATGTATGTTAAACATTTTAGCTTGGTTAAAATAAAAATAAAATAAAAATCAACTATTAATTTTATTAATTTTTATAAATTACTAATAGTAATTTTTAAGCTCCAGGTTTATGATAACTCATGGTATTGACCCATGGTATTCATGTGAGCATAGACTATTTAAAGGGGAAATTCTATCTTAGATCCATCTTAATTCTGGGTCTACCAAGTGCTCAGAGGGATAAATAGATTTCATCCCCCTAAGAGTGGTAGATGTGGAGTTAAGATAAATATAAGTTGGTTTTTATGATAATGAAGATATTAAATAGACTTAGGAAATTATATTGTAAAAACATCTTAAGGTGAATGGTTAAAGCATAGAAATTGGGCAAGTATATTTGTATACTTCTGTTTTAAACTCAAACAAATCCAGGGCTAAAAGGAATGGATTGATTGCACTAGTCCTCCTTCTATAACTTTCCAACATATGCTGGAGTAAATAGATTGTAATTTGGGTAATTTTTCTAATTGCAAACGGGAACATACTTGTGTATTGGCAGAGTGGTTACGAGGTCCCTAGAAGTGGAGTAAACAGATTGTAATTTGGGTAATTTTTCTAATTGCAAACAGGAACATACTTGTGTATTGGCAGGGTGGTTACGAGGTCCCTAGAAGTGATGAATTTGAATTTTTCTTGGTTTTATATATAGTATTAGGTTTTTTGAATTTGAATTTTTCTTGGTTTTATATATAGTATTAGGTTTTTTCTCATGCTTTCTGTGAATGGCACGGGTGAATTTTATCCTACACCCACTAGGTTATCGATATGTAGTTTTGGTAATTTTGATTTCAAAAGATATTGTAAAGAAATGCAATGATTTCATTTGTGTATTCAATAAACACAAGATTTTATAATTGAGTAAAATATTCGCCATGCCTGGTGAGAGATTCGTGAAAAAATTATATATACATATCATATTATTGATAAAATCGCCTTCCATTTTTCCTATATACCATGGAGATTCGCCCATTTATTATACATGTAAATTTAGGGGGGGTTTTTTAAATTTTCCTTGATAAGAAGCTCCAGAATCAATGCGCCACTCATGAGAATGAGAAGAAGAAGATACATTTAGTGCATAGCCAAACCGAGATGCTTGACAACGACATGCAGAAAGTGCCATTCCTGAAGATGAAGTTGAAGTTGAAGAGTGCTCCAAATGGATATTATGCTTCTTCATTGCTGCTTCCAAGGCTTCCATCTTCTTAAAGCATTTGGATTCTAAGTGCCCATCTCGATTACAAAAGTTTCAATGTCTATCAGTCTTCTTCCCTTTTTCTTTATTTGTCTTATCATTTTGTTGAAATTATTTTTCATTTTGAGGCTAAAATTGCTTAGGACCCTTGTTTGGTTTAGGACCATTCCTTTTAGGATACAATTTCTTAGGATTCTTTGAATTTGGTTGCTGCTGGGCAGCTAACGCTTTCTTAGAAGAGATTCCAAGGTTAAGAAGACTAAGGTGTAAGAGTTTTTCTTGTTCTCTTATTAAAGAATCACAAAAGGAATCAAAGGAAGGGGACTTGTAGGCTTGTCCTTGAGAAATGAAGGCTTCTCTTGTAGAATGGAAGGTGGAAACAAACATAGAATAGGCTGGTCCCAACTTAGTAAGAATGGAATAGATAAGGCTACTATCTTCTTTCTTAACCTTAACATCTTCCAAGAGAAGTCTAAGGGTCTTGAATTTGGACAAAAAATCTTCAATGCAAGAAAAATTATTGGGGTCTAATGTAAGCAACTCATTTTCAAGTTGATGGGCTTTAAGTTCATTTTTAATTCCAAAAACTTTAGTGATCTATTTCATTGCTTCTTCAGAAGTATCAAGTTCTGCAATATGGAATCTAAGACCTGGAGAAATAGACATCCCTATCAACCCACATTCTTGATCTTACCTATTTTCCCATTTAGCTTCCTTATCTTCATCTTTCGGTTTGGTTTCTTGGCCTGAGGCTATTATGTAGAGACCTTTACTTCTAAGTAAATCCACAATGTAGGACAACCATTGAAAGTAGTTGGTGCTGTTAAGAATAACTTGGCATGGACTTTCCATTTTAATAGAAATTGAAGCTATAGATGCTGAAACTAAGTGTTCCAATGGAAAGATCTCCAAAAATTAGGCTGGTTCAAAAAAATGGCTCTGAAAACGGCTTCCGGATGAAGAAGTTATGACTTTTTGAAGAAAATTTAATGAAGATGCCGACAAAGTACGGGAATGTGCGGAAATGAAAATTCGCCCCCACAAAAAGGAGACTTGAACTCAAGACCTCTACTCTCATAAATTAGCTTTGGACCAAGTGAGCTAAACAAAAAGTTTGAGAGAGAGAGGGGGGGCGGGGTTGAAGCTTTGGGTTGCATGCTTGCTTTGAGAAAGCTCTTTTTCCCTACAAAACAAAAAACACAAAACCTAACACGTACATACAAAAAAAACGAACCTTGTGGCTTGAAATTAGCTTTAGCTGGAAACTAAATATTTTCCTCAATGTTTCTGATTTTCTGAGATCACACTAAGGCGCAGCGGAAAAGAGCATACACATGAGAAAAATCCTTCCTTTATTTTTCTGATTTTCCCAGATCACACAGAGTCGCGGGGCAAAGAGCATACGCATAAATGAAAGGTATAGATCTGGTAATAGAAAAGGCTAAGTAAACCGAAACGGAAATAAACAGAGAGAAAATAATTGTAAACTGCAAATAAACAATGTATACCTCTAGATCTTAAAAATGACGTAGCTAGGGCTACCAGAAACCTTTTCGCATGAAACGAAAGGGGTTCCTCACTAGAACAGATGCTCCTAAGACAATAGAGTAGTCCTCTTGGCCTGAAAGTAGTAAGAAATAGTAGATATAGGAAACGACAGTCGGATGCAGTTCTACCGGCTTCAGATTTGGATCACCAATGGACGCGGCCCTCAAATAGCTCCGATACCATGTAGGAATTTACAGGGTAAGTTCCTCAGACAAAACACCAAAGGACACTGCTCACACAGAGATCACATATCAATACACCAGCATTTTGACGTGGTTAAAACCATCAAAGAGGGAAACAGTCCACGGCCTGAGCCAACACAGCCACTTCAGGCAATTTATTAATAAAAGAATGAAATTTTACATAAGCTTCTCTCATGGACAATCAACCTAGAAATGAACCTCCATACTATTTAAATAGAGATCATGGACCAATCGGGTGCTAAGCCAAGGATCAAGTGTCGTAATACCGAGGAGAGAATGAACCGTCAGATCACTATATATCGTGACCGTCAAGTTGTAAGTTACAAAATCTACATAGTAAAGAAACACACTTTACCTAACTCTATACTAGACCAAGTTATACTTAACTATTTCCTATGTGTCAAAATATCCTAACATAAAGATAGTCAAGTGGTCACACCCTTCGTGTGAGCCTTCCTTTTCCATGTTAGTCTAGGCTACGGGCACCCTTTGCGTACCTTTGAATCGGATATCGCATTGTAGTTTGTGCTCCCTTTTTCAGTAGGGTACAGTCGCAACCATGATAGTAGAGTCACAGCTTGTGCTAAGATCATAGGAGGTCTGACCAGGTTAGATACCTTCTTTCACATGTTCGGGTGACCTATTTGTGTGCCTCCTATTTTTATTTGTCAATTTCTTCATCAAGCATCGCACTTTTCCTCCTTAGCCTTGCCCCCACTTCCTCCAGTTTGCGAAGTCTCAGGCTACCGTGACGAATAGATTCTTGCAACCACATGATCCCTTCATCTAGGTCTTTTCATTCAGGTTGAACTACAAGGCCATTGGTGGGGGAAATTCTCTTTACTTCCCATCCAACTGTGGATGCACACCATGATTTGTTTACAGTCTTATTGGCCCAATGAACCCTTGTTACATGGAGATTTAGTTGGGTCGATGGTTGTACAACATACAACTATGCCCTCCATTGTATATGGTTGGCCACCCTACTCCATCGTGGTTACCCTAGCTACGTTCGTCGTGCATGCCCTCAAGTCTATACTCGAAACCACCTTCTACCTCCACGCTCATTCCACCTCAGCTTCCTCTCTGCACACCACCCTGGCGTGATTTCCATGTGCAGTGCTTCTTTCGTCACCCCCTTCAGCTTTAGCTTTATGATTGAAGTTCCACAAAGGTTAACAACATATTCCTCCGTTGTTGTGCCATTGTCCACTGGTTGTTGCCATACCTCGATTGTCACACGTCGTAGCGATCTAATCATCATGTTACAGTTGAGTGTTATGACTTCATTCAATCGGTTCTACCATCATTCAATCTCCTCATCTAAATCCGAGGTGTAGGAACTATCATGCTCCCATGAGATTCTCTTGTTTGTGGTGGGAGTCACCTGATCCTAGTCTTGTGATGTTATCTGGTAGATGCAGTCCAGTTCATCGTCACTGTCATCGTCATGAACCAGTTTGGTGTAGTGCACTCCTTCAGCTAGGTCCAGTGGAACTATTACCCGGAGTGACTTTTCTTTGAACGTCATTTTCTGTCTTTTTAAGTTGATGACCCCATTCATGTTCGTGGTCCAATCTATTCCTAGCATCGTTTGATCTCCTCATCTAAATCCGAGGTGCAGGAACTATCGCGCTACCATGAGATTCTCTCGTCTGCTGTGGGAGTCACCTGATCCTGGTCTTGCATTATTATCTGGTAGATGTAGTCCAGTTCATCGTCACTGTCCTCATCGCGCACTGGTTCGGTGTAGTGCACTCCATTGGCTAGGTCCAATGGAACTATTACCCAGAGTGACTTTTTTTCGAATGTCATTTTTTTTCTTTTTAAGTTGATGACCCCATTCATGTCCGTGGCCCAATCTATTCCTAGCAATGCAGGGTATGGATTAATGTCATCAACAATTTCTATTACCTCGAAGTCAGTCTCCGTACTTACGCCTTCAATGTCCACTATCACCATTTGTAGTTGTCCCACCAGTAAGATATTTTGCTTGGTGGCCATCCGTAGTTGAATAGGAGACCACTGTAGTGTGGGCCTACCCATGCATTCCCACATTTGTTTAAGCAACACATTCGCATTCAACCCTAAATCCAGAATGACCTGGTCCATCTCGTACTTGCCGATTTGTGCCATCATTCGCATCTCCTACCCAGTGCGCATAGCATGTTTTCCACTTTCCGGACTACATGCGGCTTCCCTGACCCTGCACACTTAGTGATCAACTCTTGCAATCCTTTAACAACTCTATTGTCCTGTAACAACTTCATGCATGTCTCTAAAAAGGTGGTAAGCATAGAGGGATTGATTTTGGGGTCAATTGGATCCCTTCTACCTAGAGTAGAGACTTCAGTGAAGCTCTTTGAAGCTTCCTTAAACGTGTTCTTCACCTGTTCCATCTCAAAGTCAGGTTCCCTTGTAGGAGCATCAAAACCCTTCCCATCTTCTCCAGGTTGTTTCTGCACATCTCCCCCTATAGTTACGCTACTCCTTAGTACAATTTTTATGTTGGGGTCCCCTTCGTGCGGTTCCAACTTCATCATTTGGACATTTTGAGTTGGAGTGGGCTGCAATACACCATTTTTGCACATCTGGGCAATTAGCATCAGACAGTCTACCATTTCATGGTCAAACTACTCACAATATGGACAAGATATTCTCGTAGGGTTAGTACAGTCATGAGCATAACGTCCCGATCCACCGCAATTATAACAGATCAGCTATGTGTGGCCCCATCTAGGCCCTGTTAGAGTCGGTCTGGTCAGCCCTCCGTTAGAGATCAAAGCTCTTTGTGCATTTCAATTTTAGGTGTCCCGCTCCATCCACTCAGCTGCATTTCGCTAGGGACATGCCATGATCTAATGGAGATAGTCATGCTAGTCATTTTCCCTCATCTCTGGCCCCTGCTGGCTCAGGTCTTTGTCCATAATCACTGAAATTCATGATAGTCAAGGTCTGGTCATATTACAGGACAAAGTTGTCTTTTATGTTTGGGTATTAGTAAATCATCAATGCGGTCTTTGAAAAAACATGTCCAGAACAAGCCATGCAGACCAGAGGGAGACCTCATACAACTATGGTTCTGAAAGCTTCATCATCACCTGAAGAGACATAGACTCTTCTTCAAAACTCTGTTTTGAAGAAAAGTCAAACAAGGTCAACTATGACAAAATTTTCCAAAAAATCGCCAGTTGACTTTTCCAGATGCAGTCATGGTTTTCATGGCCAAATGCTCAGTCACACGGTCCCCACAAAGAAATGCCAAAAATTTCATCATGAGAGCCAAAATTTCAAACAAAAATGAAAATCAGGGTGTTTAAAGTCAATGAAAAAAGTGCAAAACATAAACATTAGAAAGTGGGTTTTCAAAGAAGAAAAAATCAAACCAATTTCTCTCAAGCCTATATATATACTTGTTTTGCCCAAAACAAAAACCATTAGTGCTTTGGCAAGCTTGGAGAGAAATTACAAAGGTGAGAGAGCAAATTCATGAGGGTTTGAGTGAAGGAGAGCTGGTTTCGAAAGAGCGCGGCGCATACACCAAGGTGTGTGGCACACACAGAGGGCGCGACGCACTAGTAGCCAGCCCACAGTGCAAAATCAACAAGGGCGCGATGCATTCAGGGTGCGGCATGCACTGGGCTTAGCGTGCGACGCACACAGCCAGGGAGCTCAAAACACTTGCAAATTTGTTTTATATCCCGGTTGAAGGCTAGCAAGCAAGAGGTAGGCTCGAATGAAACCTATTCTCTATCAATTTGGTCAATGGTTAGGTGTTTCTAAGATGTTGAATGATATCCAAAGCACATTGGCCATCCATGAAAATAATCATCAAAGCAAAAATGACAAACGGGGTTGCAAATTTTTGAAGACACCACCAAGGTTTTGCTCCCCTCCCCTTGTCCCCCCACTCCTCATCATTTTCACCTCCATTCCACCTTATCTCCTAAGGAAACCCCCTAGAAATCTCCACTAAGACCCTACCCCCAGTTTTCCAAGAAAATTAGTGTCATTTGACAGTGCGTGGTGCACACACAAGGTGGCGCGGAGCACTCAGGGCACGTGGCGCATACCCGGGACGCGGCGCACAGACCTGTGAACCTAGAAAAAAAACACCGAATCGCCTAAATTTTTATAAATGGCTCTCAAAATTGCAAAGGTGGCCCTAGATACCTTCACCATTGATCCTTAACTCAAAGAAAAATATAATTTTTGTGACCATGAAATCAAAGGCAAAATTTTTATTAAGTAAACCCAAAAATGACACAAAGAATGGCAAAAATCGAGGGTTTTGCTATAGTAACATGATTGCTAAAGCATTCTCCTACCCTACCTCTATCAACTAATTCCCCTGTAGCAATTTCCCCTAATGGTCACCCTAGCTCCAATGTAATCATATCCATTTGTTCCCTTTATTCCTATGGCTCAAAATACCCAAACCCTACCCCATCAAACACCATACCCAAAACACTCGCAAATCCCTAATAAATTTATCCTTTTAAAACCCTATTCCCCTTTTCATCATTCCCCTCCTAACACTCCCCTATTTCATTGTCCCCTTGGTGACAGATTTTCAGAGCATCTATCAGTTTCATTGGATTCAGAGGGCAGCATAAAACTTAGGGCACAAGCAGCAGTAATGGCATAAGAAAATTCATCAAAGTATGAGGAAGGGACCCACAGTGACACATCTTCGGGAGAGAGGACCCATAGGAGACATCACCAGAGTGGCAGACATCTAAAAGATGAGCCAAGCACTCTCACTAAGCTGCGGGCATGCCCACTTGCCATGTCTTGTTTTCAGCACTTGGCATGTTATGAATTTTTTCAAAGGGTGGCAAATGTCATAATCCATCATGAGTTGGCCCACCTTTTTGCACTTCATCTACAGGGAGGCCAATCTGTCCTGGCTGGGGTCTCTTTCACATTGACACCGAAAACCATATCAGTGGCAACATGAATACCAAACATTGGAGAACAGTGGCATAAGAAGAAGAAGGTGGAGAGGCATCACTATGAGCCTTACATCAAGAATAGCTGCTTGAGCCAGCTCACCAGAGTTTTTCCATTCAGATTTTTGAGGGATGAGTATGCCCCACTCATGAGATTGATCATGAAGTATTTCAGTTGCGAGGGGAGGTTTTCTCGCCTTTATGCCTATCACGTCCGCTTGCTCATGCACTTCACCAAGGTGCGGATGATGAGCCTCCCATTTTTCATCTACAACAACATTAAGAAGATGAAGAACTTCATGCAGCGCAAGACCCCACGATGGCAGCTAAACAGTGTCTATAATTTTGCTCTCATCCGGATTTTGGTGGACCATCAGTTGGGATTACAGGGTATTGCTTGGGAGGACTTCATCTCCCATGATTTCTTCAGCGCTCCACCGGTGATATCAGAGGCAGAACATGAGGTGGGAGGTCCTTCACATCAGTTTGAGCACCATGAGACTGCCACCATGCCAGTATACACCACATACCAGAAGGGCAGTAGACAGTTGTTTGCAGCAGCAAAGCGAGCGTTATCTCCACCCAGGGTGGAAGGGGCCTCACTTCTGACATCAGCACCCCATGAGCCAGGTAAGGGCAAGGAGCCAGTACAGGAGGAAGGGCCATCAGGTGAGCAAGAGACTGAGTTTTTTCTCCTCCAGGATGATGAGACAGATGCAGAACCTACAAATGCTGAGTTGGGAGAGATCATTCAGGAGCAACAGTCACTGATTGAGAACCTATCCCTGGACTTGGATCGGGCCAAGTGGAATGTGCAGTATCTGGAGTAGAGGAACAAGAAACTCGAGGATTGGTTAGTTGAGATAGAGTTGCAAATGATCAAGGAAAACCGGCGACACATCCCGACAGCACAAGGCATACCTATGGAGCAAAGAGATGAGAACCGGGAGTATGTGTTAGAGAAAGTGAACGTTCACTTGGAGCAGCGGTTGGATAAAGAAAACAGGGAGAAATACATGCTGAGGTGCATGACTCATCACTACCAGGCCCGAAACATGAGTTCCAGAGCAAGAATGAGGAGCTTAAAGGCAAAATTGAGCAAAGTGACAAAAGAGGCAAAGGAGGAAAAGGAGGCAAAGGAGAAAGATCGGCTTTGAATCTTGGCTGACGCTTCCTTGGCTAAGCATGGCAGCCCATAGAGATCATCCAGCCCAAATTTCAAAAAATTTGGGTAAATTTTGGTCACAGGCAAATTTTTTGGGCACAAAACAGGAAATTCCTCTCTGTGTGTCGCGCCACTGGCGCGACGCTAAAAATATAGGACTATAATAGAGAAATGGCTTGCATATTTGGATTCAACATCGAAAATTACGTCTACTGGTGTCTGGGGAAGAAATGTTGACAAGTTTTGGGTCTCCTAAAGGTCAAAAAACACCCAAAAATGGCCTCTCTGCCACTTTTTTGACACACAGAAAGCAGTCTTGGGAGAATGAAGATTTGGAGGGGCAAATGAGCTCCAAATTAGGAAATTCTAGTGGGGTTAGAAGTTAGATAGGACAGGCTTTCCAAAAAGCCCACCTAGGCACATTTTGGACACTTGAAAGTGCCCCAAAACGGGCTCCAAAGTAGCACGACACACAGAGGAAGAAACTGCCACTTTGCTCCCGTTTCGTGAAATTTTGGGTTGCGACTTCTCCAAGTGGGCCCGGTAATCTACACTTCGGTTTTTTGGCACCAAAGGCAGCATTTAAAGAGTTTTCTCTCGAGATGGGCATCTATCCAAGTGGAAAAAGAATGCAAAGGGTCACCCCAGCCAAATGTCATGCTTGAGAGCGCTGCACCTGTAGTTGATGGTTGGCTCTCCATCTCCATTTCGAAATGATTTGAGTAACTTCCCAACCCCTAGGCATTCCTTCTCTTCTCCACACATTCTATATATTGTATGCAAGTTATTTGCAAAGGGTTGGCTGGCTTGTAACTTCTGGGAGACTGTGGGAAAGAAACTCTGTTTCTACACTGTGTATTTTTGACAAAGAATTATTGAAAGGCAGCGGCTCTGTTTCATGAGATTCTTGTGGTTTTGAGTGTAGAAAATGTGTTCTTATGTTTCATATGTATCTTGTTATGTTTCATAATTCAATTCACGTTTCATTTCAATGAAATTTTCCAAGTGAGATTAGGTAGAATTCAATTTATATTGCTCTTCCTGTGGGAAAATTTCATGTGCAGTGTTACTCTTCTGTTGAAAAGGATTCATTTGATCATGCTGTTAGCCTCCTATACCAATAGGGTTTCATTTTTCATGATTGACAGTGGAAGTGCCAAAAATGTTCATCTTTGGTGACACAAAGGTTCTATTTTTGTGAAGGAGACAGAGAGTTAAAAAATGAAAAGAGGGTATGCCTTAAAAGAATAATCAAAAGGCAAGAAAAATGAATTGGTCAGAAAAAATAAAGTGAAATGAACCCCAAACAAAGACCAGGAAAGTGGCCAACCAAAATGCCACTGCTATCTTGATAGATGGCCCAACAGTGCAAGCTGGGCCATGTTATGTTTTAAATTGCTTGTTTTAGACTAGAGAAAGAGAAATCTGTCCAAACAGTTTAAGCTTGGCAGATTGGTAGTTAGGTAGAGAACAAAGGTACCCAATTGCTTAATCTGGGCCCTTGGAAATGATAAGGGTAGCTTAGATAGCAAATTATTGGAAAATAAAAAGAAAGATCAATTGAGGGTTTGCAAGTCTAAGTGCACCTTCCCTGAAGTAACAAAAAATGCTAGGAACTAAGATGGGTAGGTAGTCAGGGGTTGCCAAAGCCTGATTTCTTTCATCAGTGAGCTTGACAAATAAAATTGATATCAGAAAGAATAGAACTGTTACTCAGCATTTTGATAACAAAAGATGGAAGCATGTCTAACTTCCCCTCTTTCCCAGGAAATCTTTTTCTAACATCCCTCTAATAAACCTTGGAAATCAGTCAAGCAAGTCCTAGCATCACTTTACCTTTTGTGAAATACGAAGCCAAGGTGTTAGTTTCTACCACACAAAAAGCCACATTTCCTGTGTAAAATCATTGCTTACTCTCATCTCTTCCTAATCTAAGTTTACTCCTCAAAAACATAGCTCCCTCTTCCCCTTTCACATCTCCAATTCATATTGACTTCTAACCTTACTATTTAATTCCCTAAGTGTTCCCCTCCCCCTACTGTTATCATATTTTATATAAAAGCCCAAAAATATGTACATACCCCTCCTCCTTTGGGCATTATAGCCATATATTTCAAATTTCGGGGAGCCTGAGGTAATCTAAGGCTTTCATGTGTATTTCTACAGGTTATGTCCGGGAACTAAATTAACGCCTGGTTAATTTAATAACCCTAACCCGCTATATCCCCCTTAATGATAAAATCCCTCGTTTCTTTATCATTGGTGTAAATTTTCCAAAAACCCACAGTTTCCATTTAACCAAAGTTTTGTTTCTGCACGCGGCATCAACAGAAATAATTTTTTTTTAATGCTTGGGTCCCGCCGCTATCGCAGTGGCAGCTCGTCCTCCCGTCCACCGTCGGATCTGGGCCCTCCCATCTGATGGTCATCGGGCATTTCGGACCCCCTCTTTTATCCGCCCGTTAGCGCCCGAAATCTGTCAGAGGATGACATAGGGCCAGGGACGTGTGCCAATATATTAGTGGATCGGGCAGCCTCTGAACATTACCGAGCCCGTACCAAAAGCGGTCCGATAATACCGCTCACCACCATCGGCTTCCCGCCCTTACGTCATCGCCCACGTCATCAGACACGCCAACTACCGTATCACCATTACCCGACATGGCCGCCACGTCATCTCTCCACGTCATCCCAGTCATACATTGCCACGTCATCCCTGTCGTACCCAGGCCCAGCCAGTGACATCATGCTAACGTCATTTGTAAAAAAGGTGCCAAATTCTGCTTTTTTACATACTTTTGCGCAAAATAGTCATTTTCTCACATTTCTATTGGACGAGTGTTGTGCTACCTTGCATGCTGTTTTACGACCTTTCTCCACCAACTCCGAAATTCAATTCCTGAGCTACCGCCGCTGCAAATTCACCAATTCTCGACACCCTTAGCCTCACCATCACCTGGTATTTACCGTTTTCTCTGCATAACCTGGTCTTCCTAGTTTTCTACAGTAAAAAAAGGTCTAAACAACTGGTCTAACACCTGTGTACCGAGCCCCTGTAATTACCAAATCAACCTGAAGTTCATCTGAAGAGGGTACCTGGTCTGAATTTACTCAATTCCCACAGCTCCCTGCGCATTTGCAACTTAAAACCACTCGCAAACAAAGTCCACTGAAAAAGGCAGCGCTTACCCCCAACATTGATTACTTAAACCCTCTAGACAAGCTGTTGTTCTCTGTTAGCCCAATTCACGTCCTTTTTTCACCTCTGCAAGTCATCCTATCAATAATAATCTGTTGTTCACTGCCAGTTTTGCTAAACTGAAAGCATAAATTCAACTTCAAGTGAGAAATAAGCAATGGAGACCCCTGTGGCATTGAATATTACTCCTCTGAATGCCCCACAGAAGAACCTGGAATGGTTGGCCCTTGCTGACCGGGATTATCAAATCAAAGAAACAGTTGAGATAAGTACCAAATCTCACATACAAGCTGTTAGTGAGCTGAAGAATAAATACATGAGTGGTGCTGATGACATAGGTATCTAGGAGTCTAACTTGCCCATTTACTACCTCCCCGAAGTCAATGTGTTCCCAGAACTCATCCATTAGTGTTGTGAACACTATGAACCCTCTCAAAGAGCAGTTTTGGGTTCATCTGGGAATATTTTATTTCACATCACTCCTCAATCCATAAATCAGATGCTGAACTTTGTTACACTAAAAAATATCACCATGACTATTTACAGTTAGTATGGCTCAATCAACAGTCATGCTACCCTCTTAGGCAAGTCTTATGCCTCTGCTATCCATCTCAAACTCAAAAAAGAGAGAAAGTCTTGTAAAAAATGTGTTTATCTCTGGGGACGCAGGTTCTCTCAAGCCTTACCTGCGGGGACGCTCACAATGTTCACAAAGACTGCATCCTTGGACGCTCTGTATGTTAAGGGACAGGTGCGTCCTTCTGTAAAAGGCAAAATGCGCAAGTTTCATCTTAAAAAAGTTACTTGTGGTTACTTCTAGAACTTTCTAGAGGTCGGTTTGATGAAATGGATGCGCCTCCAGTTGGTTCATGTATCCCTATTAAGGAGGAACTTATCCCATCAATAAGGGAGCTATCCCACCCAAAGAGGGGGATTATCCCATTGATGGTGGACCTGAATAACCTCTTTACAGCACTATAAATAAAGGCATTGAGCCAGAAGGAGAGGAGGTTAAAGCTATACATTTTCTTTGGGTAAATGCTGCAGGAATTAGGACTCCCATTTAGAACCTTGTGAGGAGAGATTGTCTTTGCTTGATTCTACTTGGAAGTGGGTGAGCTTTGTCAAAGTAGAGGAAAACCCTTGATGGACCCTGGGAGGAACTTGCACAACACCAAGGCCAGGTTGTAAGAGTTTCTTTGTTTCGTTATTAATACAAACTGTTTTATTTTTCTCAATAGCTTGTGTTAATGAGTTATTTCATGTGTTCCTTGGTCTGCATGTTGAATATATGTTTTATTATATGAAATGCAAGTGCTTGGTAATTGTTTGATTGTTTGTGGTTGCAGGAATTGATGTGAAGGAGGAGCTCATCCGGATTGGCAAGGACGGACTACAACAACAGCGTTTTGGAATAAGGTAAGCCTAAACACTTGTAGTTTTCATGTTTTAAAAGGTGTATTTAGAGAAAGATCGCTCCATTTTGTCTTGTTTGTCGCTAGAGAGTTTAGACTCCTAGGGAGGTCAGTTGTGTCCGCACAAACGACTTTTTCCGCCACGACAAATTGGCGAATTATGTGGCAACTGGTCCCATGTTTTCAGTTACCGATGTAAGGGAGCCTCTCACTGTTGATTTAGATCCGGTAATTGACATGGAAAACTCTATGGGATTATATGAACACGATGTTCTTATCCCTTTTGAGTCTCTTGACATGTGTTCCTTTCCGAGAACTACTCTTCCTTCTGATGAAGACCTCTTGGAAGCCATGATCAAGGTGTGTCCATTGACATGTCTTTCTTCCAGTTGGAAGCCATGATCAATGTTACGAGGATAGTTTTTTCTTGTATCAACCTCGTTAAAAAATGAAACAGGCTGTCATGAGGACAGTTCTTTTACTGAGTCAACCTCATTAAAACATGAATCAGGTAGATTTTAGGATATGTAGGTAGATTGTAGAAAGTAGGATTATAAGGACGGTTCCTGTTATTGAGTCAACCTCGTTAAAAAATGAATCAGGTATGAGGACAGTTCCTGTTACTGAGTCAACCTGGTTAAAAAATGAATCAGGTATGAGGATAGTTCTTTTCTTGTGTCAACCTCCTTAAAAATGAAACAACTCCCTTTTCAAGTTAAATATTGAAAGTGAACCTTCATTTCATCTAGCCGGTTGAATGCAATGAAGCCTGGGGGGCATGTACCTCGCTTTGCATCATTATGCTAGGGGCATGCGAATCTTCTGAGCGTAGTTCCTTGTCTTGTGTCAAGCTCGTTAAAAAATGAAACAAGGGTAGGTTAAGTAGGTAGATTGTAGAGAGTAGTCATGAGCATAGTTCCTTGTCTTGTGTCAAGCTCATTAAAAAATGAATCAAGGATTTTAGAGCATAGTTCCTTGTCTTGTGTCAAGCTCGTTAAAAAATGAATCAAGGTTTTTAGAGTAAATTTTTTGTTAGGTAAATTGTAGAGAGTAGTTATGAGCATAGTTCCTTATCTTGTGTCAAGCTCGTTTAAAAAATGAAACAAGGGTTTTGAGGATAGTTCTTTTCCTGTGTCAACCTCACTAAAAAATGAAACAACTCCCACAAGTCTTTCCAAGATCTTGAAAGTAAAGCTTCATTCCATCCACCTCATTGAATGAAATGAAGCTTGGGGGGCATGTACCTTGATTTGCATCATTATGCTGGGAGCATGTGAACTTATAACAAGCATAGTTTTTCGTTTCAAGCTTGCATAAACATGAAACTGAATCCGAGCATAGTTCTTTTCCTGTGTCAAGCTCGTTAAAAAATGAAACAAATCCTCCTCTAATTGAGTCGAGAGTTTGACTAGACCTCATAGATGTTAGGTTGTACGTTTAGGTTAGTTATTTCAGTTTTTGCATAATTTTCTTACAGTTTTAGGTCGAGTCTTTCAAATGATCTCGTTCTTGAACCTTCATTTCATCCACCTTAGTTGAATGAAATGAAGCTGGGGGGCATGCGCTCTAACAGTTATGCTTAGGGGGCATCAAGCACAGTTTTATCTCTGTTTCAAGCTTGTGTAAAAATGAAACTAATTTGAAGCATAGTTTTTATCTGTTTCAAGCTTTTGTAAAAATGAAACCTATCTCGAGTCAATTTCAGTTATTTTCAAGACTCGTTAAACTCATGAAAATCCCGAGATTATTTTGCTATTTTTCATTCTCGTAAAACAAATGAAAATGCTGAGTTCTTTCCGTCTTTTCCTGCTCGTAAGTTAAATTGAAAGTCGGCCATATGAGTACATTTTTATCATCTTTTCGAACTCATTAAAACTTACGAAAAAGTGAAACCTTGGAGTTCTCTTTTAAGCCCTTTTTAGACTCCTAAAACATGAAAATATTGCCGAGCGTTTCTTTTACACTCGTTAAAATGGAATTAAAAGACGGTCCCCTTATAGCTCTTTTCTGACCGTAAAATCAGGCAAAGATTGCCGGGTTTTTGTCGTTTCAAACTCGATACGGAAATAAAACGACGTGTCCTTGATCGCTTTTTACTTTTCAGGTCAGTGGCACTAATTATGAAAGTACTCCTTGGTCGCAAGATCAAGCGGTTCCCCCAGGTATTATTTTATACTTTTTCGGGCTTGAGGGACACAAATGTACAAAAAAGTTCAACGTGGAGTCTCCTTTAGTTTTTTCAGACTCTCTAAAATTGAAAAACGCCGAGTTTCTCCTATACTGGGCTCGTTAAACTTTTACAGTAGAGGACCTGTTCAATTACAAACAGGAACGAACCACTCCTTCCTAGGGTTCGAATTTAAACTAGGTTGGACTCGTCCGAAGGATGAGCTTATAATCAAGCATATCTTATCCTCCTCAAGCTTGTTAAAAATAAAGAGGTACTTGCCAGAAATGGTGCGGGAAAAGAGCGAAGAATGAACCTGTTTGTTACCTTTTGTCTCAAAAGAAACTTTATTACCACTCTTGAACACGACACTTTTTCATTCACCTGGGTTGGGAAATCTTTTACCTCACAGTTGATCAAACCACTTTGAAAGACTTTAACCGGGTTCCGGGGATTAACTTTGAGTTATTCGTCACCAAGCCATCTATCGTGTCGTTATGTGTTCAAGAGGTCTGCAAGCAAAACTTTCATCTGCAAAATACTTGTCATCCATTTGACCATCCCTGAGTCAGTCCTTACAGCAACATTTCTTCAACTTGAACAATGATTTCGTGTTGCGGGCTTGCCTGCAACGGGTCGCTTTCAATCGACATCGACACATTATCTAGAAAGATGACTTAGGAATCGACAGTACCTTGAAGTCTGCATGCATCAATGGCAGGTTTCTCGCCTTTGACGTCAGTTTACGTCATTGACTTTCGATCAAAGGATTCTGTGAAGTGTTCGACATCAAAACATCTATTCACATTTCACGGGTTGTGCTTGGTACTTTGAGAACCATTGACATTACTGGTGGTCTCTCTCACGCTTGTTAATAGTTTACATCATCGACTGGTAATCAAGTGGTTTCTAACATGTTCGACATCAAATCATTTAATCACATGGCTAGAATCGTACCAATTCGGGAAGTAGAAGTGAAGACCCTGGATCTAGTTTCTACCATCCAGGCTGCGAGGAGTTTTGTATTCATTATCTATGTAGACTAATCATAAACAGATGGCTGCATCCATACTGTGTCTACAAAAGTCTATAAAAAATGATGTACTGCAAGATCATTTCTGTATCAAAATAGTTAGTCCATTAGTTAAAGTTTTGAATCTGAGTATGGGAATGCCTACCTCAGTGATGATATAATCTTATACATGTATTTTGTGTTGAAAATTGCAGGTTCCAACCAGGTCATCCACAAGACAATCCTTGAAATGATAAAGCGCTTCACCCTTCCTAGAATTACAAAACCCTAATCTATTCCAGGCTTCGCACTTTAGGGGGCAATCTGTTACACTAAAAAATGTCACCATGACTATTTACAGTTAGTATGGCTCAATCAACAGTCATGCTACCCTCTTAGGCAAGTCTTATGCCTCTGCTATCCATCTCAAACTCAAAAAAGAGAGAAAGTCTTGTAAAAAATGTTTTTATCTCTGGGGACGCAGGTTCTCTCAAGCCTTACCTGCGGGGACGCTCACAATGTTCACAAAGACTGCGTCCTTGGACGCTCTGTATGTTAAGGGACAGGTGCGTCCTTCTGTAAAAGGCAAAATGCGCAAGTTTCATCTTAAAAAAGTTACTTGTGGTTACTTCTAGAACTTTCTAGAGGTTGGTTTGATGAAATGGATGCGCCTCCAGTTGGTTCATGTATCCCTATTAAGGAGGAACTTATCCCATCAATAAGGGAGCTATCCCACCCAAAGAGGGGGATTATCCCATTGATGGTGGACCTGAATAACCTCTTTACAGCACTATAAATAAAGGCATTGAGCCAGAAGGAGAGGAGGTTAAAGCTATACATTTTCTTTGGGTAAATGCTGCAGGAATTAGGACTCCCATTTAGAACCTTGTGAGGAGAGATTGTCTTTGCTTGATTCTACTTGGAAGTGGGTGAGCTTTGTCAAAGTAGAGGAAAACCCTTGATGGACCCTGGGAGGAACTTGCACAACACCAAGGCCAGGTTGTAAGAGTTTCTTTGTTTCGTTATTAATACAAACTGGTTTATTTTTCTCAATAGCTTGTGTTAATGAGTTATTTCATGTGTTCCTTGGTCTGCATGTTGAATATATGTTTTATTATATGAAATGCAAGTGCTTGGTAATTGTTTGATTGTTTGTGGTTGCAGGAATTGATGTGAAGGAGGAGCTCATCCGGATTGGCAAGGACGGACTACAACAACAGCGTTTGGGAATAAGGTAAGCCTAAAGACTTGTAGTTTTCATGTTTTAAAAGGTGTATTTAGAGAAAGATCGCTCCATTTTGTCTTGTTTGTCGCTAGAGAGTTTAGACTCCTAGGGAGGTCAGTTGTGTCTGCACAAACGACTTTTTCCGCCACGACAAACTTTAAGCCAACCAGACCTTTGGTGCCCCTTTCTATGAATTTTCTGCTCAAAAAAGCTGCCAAGTTGCCCAGCTGATCAGAGGTCACAAAGATTGGCCAGTTGTTCATGAATCCAGAATATTAGCCCCGACAACCTCCTCCTTATCGGCATGTCTGGTTCAATGAAACAGGGAGACTGCTAGTGGATATGATATCCTACATTCTATGATTCAATACTAGTGAGTTTGTGGATGAAACAACCTTGGTAATGTTGTCCATGTTCACTCCAAAGCAGCCCCCTGCTGCCCAGTATGATTATGCCACATTTATTGCTGACAAGGTTCATGAGAAATTCATGAATTTGGAGAGGGAAAGGGTATTCAAGTATGCCTCATATATATATCATTTGATATTATAATATCAGCCTGACAGTTTCCCCATTTTCTTGAAAAAGTTGGATGCAAAAGGAAATAGGAGGTCAATGGTATTTTGGACACCAGTCTGTCACCATATCTCTTGCTCCCCATATAACTATTGTGAGTTCATTGATCTGTTCATCCATCTGGCCTTGTCTCTGCTGCAGAGTTCTCCTCCTCCTAGACTCACCGATGAAATGCAAAAAATCCTCCAACTTTCAAAGAATTATAGCATTGGAGATTGGTACCTCTAACAAGACCACAAAGTAATTAGAATATATGGTTGTGAGCTAGCCCCTTACAGACTGCCAAAGTATGTTCCCATGAGACTTTTTGCATTAGAATATTTCCGGCAATTTGGAAATGCAAACATGATTCATTTTCATAGCAGAAATAAAAAAGCACAGCTGAAAATCAAACACCAACTGGGTCCATTTATCTTTAATAAAAGGGAGGAAGCTTGGGGAGAAGCAGATAAGATCCTAAAAAGCCTCCAGTTGAAAACAAGCTTCTATTGGACACCATATGATCCTAATCATTTCATAAGCCTCAGAAGAATCAAGTATAGGCTTGCTGTCTATGATCACTATAGCATTCCACAAATTGAAAAATATGCTGACCAACTAGAGTGGAAAGAAGGCACATTAGTGGAGGACTATTCTAAAGAAGAATTATCAGAAAGAGAAATTAAAAATCTAGAAAAAGCGGTTGACTTGGAATATTTTGAACAGGTTTGGTCTCCAGCCCCTCAGCATCTTGGAGAAAGTACCTCATCCTCCACTGTTCCCCAACAGTCTGCCAAGGTAATTGATCAGACAACAAATCTAACCAAAGGCAAAGAAGTAAAACAAGAGGAGTCACTTCCCAATCCGGAGCAGCAAGAAGAGCAATAGGAAGAAAGGGCTAAAATGCCTTCCTCCACAGAGTAGCAAACCCAAGAGCAGATCCCCCAAAGGCAGGAGGTGACAGTTGAAAACACGGTCTTACAGACACCTGCAAACGAGGAAAGAACAAGAAAAAGAGATAGACAAGCGCAGACTCCTCCTACCACTTCCACAGACCAGCAAGGTGAGAAAAGACAAAGGATGAATCCCTTTTCTGAGGAGGAGATGCCTGAAAGACCCACTGATACTATGCTCCCTCCTAGCATTGAAACATCAGCCAGCTCCTTAAAGCAAGAGCAAGAACTACAACAAGGGACAGAAGTTAGTTCATCAAGGCAGTACACCAAGGTAGATTCTAGCATAAAGAAACAATTTACAGACATAAAAGCAAGAAATGAGCTGGTTAGATTCCATCTTTATAACCAGCTGCTCAAGATGGCACCAACTAATCAAGAAAGTCTTATGTCGGCCTATGATATCCAAGAAGGAAAAATGACTCTGAGTCATTTTAGGCCCACCATGCAGCAACCTCAATCAGCTGCAGACTACATCAGAACTAACTTAGAGGTCTTTGCCAAAGACATCCACCCCATGGACCAGATCGAGCTACACAAGCAAAAAGGGGAGATGCTCTATTCTACATTGGCTGATAAAACTTTATTAGCACACCGTTTACATAATTCTCTACACAACACTACTGCCCAGTTAGAATTAGAGAAGGCTTCATCTCAAGCCAAGGACAACAGAATCAAGTCCTTGGAAGAAATTATTATAGAGCTAGGACATGACCCAAATGATCCCAAGGGTGTGCAGGCATTGATGAAGAAAAAAGATGAGGATATAGCAGCATTGAGAAAATAGATTAAAATACCACCTACCCATCACCCTCAGACTGAAGGGGTTGCAGAACAAAAGAAAGATCAAGATGTGGTAGCTCTACTCTTGACCCTGCATAAGAGATTGGTGGAAACAGAGGGCGCCTTGGAGGTGGCATTAAAGACAAAACAGGGAGAATTGCCAACTCAGCCAATGCAGACATCTACAGCCATTGAAGATGTGCCTCCTGTAACCATTTCAGCAGTTCCTCCTACTGGACAAACATCAGAGGCATGCCCTTCAGGCTCAGCACTAGCTCCTGAAGCGACAGCACCAACAACAACATCAGAACAGGCACCCAACCTCGACATGCAAAATATGAGGAAAGAACTAGAGGCTCTTGAAGCACAGATGGCAGAACTAAAGGTAGCAAAAGAGAAATTGGCTACACTAGAAGAAAAATATGACAAGTCAAAGCAGAATATAGCTGAAAGAACAAGAGAGGTAAGGGCTCTTGAAAAAAGAATAAAGGAGTTAGAAAAAGAGCTCACTCTGGACAAGACTATAAGTGATGTCAAGAAAATTCTATGGGCTAACATTGGTCAATCCATCACAGATCAATGGCAGTCCATTGAAACTATCCATGAACAAATGGAACTCCTAAATAGGGCAAAAGCAGAAGGCCAAAGAGCCCAGGCATCCTTGGGAAGTATGCCTAAAATAGCCAACAGAATGATCCAAGTGCTTAATAACCGCACCGGCCTTCAGCTAGCAGGAATGGGTATCACAGACAAGACTGATACCATATTACTAATCAAGAGGGTGCTTACCTTGAGGAACTATGTGCAAACGTTGGACAGAAGATGTCAAGAAATGCAGACAGAGGTAAATGAGTTCATTGCAAAAATCACTGCATTACATAACAAAGGTCTCCCCAGCTTGGTAACTAGTGCAGGAAGGTTGTTGTCACATGAAAATTATGCCAAGAGGGTCAACAACTATGCAGCAAATCAAATAACAGAATATGCTAGCAGTCCAGAGGAAGAAGGGCCCCCATCCGGGTAGACTCTCTATGAGAAATTGGAGAATTTGTTTTTCATTGAGCATGAGATCAAGCACCTTTTTGAAACACCTCCAAATTACTATAAATATACTGAAGCCAATGAGACTCTGATTAAAATACAGAGACATCAATTACCTACTGAAGATTGGTGGAGAGCCATGATAGAGACATTGCTCTGAGAAATCAAATCTGGAAGAGGAGCAGAGTGGCAAAAATGATGACCAGGCACCAATAGATGATTACAAGCAACGCAGCCACAACAACAGCATCGTGGTAAGACAACAAGAAAGCAAAAACTTTCGAAATAAATGCAAAACTAGTCGGCATGCCCAGTTGGTTCCAAAGTCAAGGATCTCTGACAAAGATAAACAGCTGTTTATTAATCCTTTAATAGCAATAACTTTTTGTAGCTACTATTGGTAGAAAGTTGGTGAGAAAGTTATGAGTTCATGACTCACTCTTCAGATATTTTATGAAACATTTTTGTATACATACCCCCACGCATAACTTACTTGGGGTGGTTGATTTTCTTCAAAAGAGCTACATTGTAATTACCGACTTTGAATACAAGAAGCTGACAAAGTTCCTGAAATTATGCTTTGTTTGATGTGTTATGATGAAATTGTTGCTACTGCAGGATTCCTGTGTTATTTCGTGATACAATAAGTTTTCTAAAACCGTGTCTTTACATTTTCTTTGCTTACCAATCTGCATATGTTATATGTTTAAATGGTCTTAACATCAGAGAAAAGGAATAGTTCAGGATTTGTTCATTCAAACACCCTAAGCTCAATCTCTGCGGTTAATTTTGTTTTCTTCAGAATTAGTTATGAATGTGAAATTCTTAATTGCTCACATTTAGACTGAATCCTTCACAGTAAATACTGTTAAGGAATTCTAAGTTGCTCCTGAGTAATATTTCATTTCCCCACCATACCAGCATAGTGAAAGAACCTTAATTGCCTTTCACTGACTGACTGTACTCCATATTTTTCAAGTTCAAAGGTTGTTTCATGAATGCCCCATCTGGCTCTGCAGTATCATCATTCTCACCAAGCACCTCAAGCAACACATAATCATTGACTCCAATGCCCAATGGACTAAAATCCTCTGAACATTACATTACAGCTGTTAGAAGATATCATCCAACCAAAACTTTAAACAAAATTCAGTGCATCATAGCTAGCCTAAAACTCCCCAAAACAAAGCTAAATCAGAAAGAGAGAGCCATCTCTGATTACAGGTGGGCTAGAACCTATAATCCAAAGATTGGTTAGTGGTTACCTCGGTCGTATTCCCTTAGGAGTCAAAGGGAACAACCTGAGTGATAACATAATTGGCGACTCCGCTGGGGACAGAACAAATTTTCCAACAGCCATCTGCTGAAGATGGCTATTCCAGAATTTGAGTGGTTCCTTGATACTTCTGAAAATATTCTCCAAAAATACCAAAAACAAATTCGGAAGCTGGCTCCCAAAAAGAGAACCAGGCATACTAGGTCAAATCCTGACCCAAATCCTCCACCTTTTTTCAATAATCCTAATTTGATTCCCAAAGTTCTTAAGAACCAAAAGGAACCAGAAGAATTTGCTGATTCTAGCCCGGAGGCAGTTCAGCAAAGCTATATCCCAACCCCTGCTAAACCATCAGTCTATCCTCTCATAACCCACTCTTCCCCCTCTTCCTCATCTACTTCCCAAAACATATTATTCACACCTCCATCAAATACACAAACCATTGGTGTTGTCCCTGTTGTTCCAGTTGTCCCCCTTCTACCTGTTGTCCCATTGATCCCTGTTAATATGGAAAATCGTTATGCCCCCCTTCAGCTACCTGGTAATCCTGGGGCTATGCCTCAGGACTACCAAAGTAAAATTACCTATTTTGATGGAACCAGTACATATACTGCCTTACAACATACCAAGAAAATGCAAGATTACTTTGAAAATTATAAAATAGATGATGATGATGTGAGAATGAAAATTTTCGTCCAAAGCTTAACAGGTGAAGTGAGGACTTGGTTCAGAGCACTTGCTGCAAATTCCATACCGAATTCGGCTGCTCTTTATCAATCTTTCCTGAATAGATGGGAAAAGAAAAAAGACCCTCTACATATTTTATCTGAGTATGACACTATAAAGAGAGCCCCACAAGAGACTGTCCTAGACTACTGTGCCAGATTTAACAGTGTTTATGATGCTATTCCTCAGAATCTTAGGCCTCCCCTGATTTAGCTTTAATAAAATTCTTGGATGGGTTTGATGTTGATATGGCATATCAACTTAGGGAGAGAGCCCCTGCAACCCTAGCAGACATGCAAAACATAGCTGTAAGTGTAGAGGCAAATATGATTGCCAAAAGAAACCGGGCAAGAGCTGAAAGAAGGACCACTTTTAAGGAAGAACCCTTAGCATTTGAGCAAAAGCTAGACACAATCATCAAATGCATGGACAGACTTGGGGACAGAGTAGAAACAATGGAAAGGAAATCATCATGGGAAGGTCAACCCAGTACTGCTAGAAACCCAAATTTTAGAAAAAATCAGAATCCAAATGTTGGAAGGGCTGATCCCGACCAGCACATTAGACCCCCTTTTCAAGAAAATTTCGCTGAGACCTCAACATCTAGTGAACCTACCGAGGACCCTCACATCAACCTAAGGGGTCTAGACAGTCAACATCAGGTTTTTTTAACACAAGAAGATCAAGAGGCCTATGATTCTAACCAATTTCAAACTAAATTAGGAGAGTCTTTTGACTTTAGGGAAGGCTATGAACCCTCCAAATCAAAGGACAGTAAGCAGCCTAAAAAGAACAAGGACAATTCTGTCCTTCCACAATCTGCTGCTAACTCAAACCCCCATACCACCCAAGTCACTGTGGAGGATATCTCAGAACAACAACCCTCTGAAAACCACCCAGCCATGCCCCACCCTTGGAAGGCAAGCTCAAACACTTCCCCCGAGAGCAAATTTGGCACCAATTTCACTCAACATCAAACCAATCATGAAGAAAGGATTACTGAAGACCCAGTTGAAAAGGAAAAATCTGCTGCACCTAATGCCAAGACCCAAACGGAAAGGCCCTTCAATTTGGAAACAGAAATTAGTAAGCTAAAGATAGCTGTCCCTCTCTCTGAATTGGAAAAGCATCAAGTGTATAGACAACAGATTAACAGGTCACTAAAAGTATCAAACAATAAAGATGCTATGAATGTTCTTGATGACCAACTTGAGTTACTATTTGGTCCTGAGGTGAATGGAAAAACAACAAATGGAGGGGTTCCACCCTTCTATGTCAGTTTAAACATCCATGACAAGATTTTACACAATGCAATGTTTGATTTCGGGGCCTCACACAATTTAATGCCCAAGTCTGTAATGGAAAAACTAGACCTAGACATCACAAGACCTTATAAAGATCTATTCTCATTTGATTCAAGTCAAGTCAGGTGTCTAGGCCTAATTAAGGATTTGTGTGTCTCCCTGGTCCAATACCCAACCAAAATTTTTTTGATGGATGTAGTGGTAACTGACATACCTCCTAAGTATGGTATGCTCTTGTCCAGATCTTGGGGGGCCAAACTTCAAGGATCTTTGCAACTAGACATGTCCTATGCTACCATTTCAGTCTTTGGACTGCCAAAGAGATTATACCATGAGACACTAATGAAATATGTGGTGAGTAGCCAAGAGAAGCCTCAAAACTTCCCAATCTATTCAGTACACTCTGACATGGATTCATTTATTCTCTATAATGCTGACATGTGCAGAAAGGCTTATTCTAAACTACTAGTGGCAGCGCAGACAGAGAGGTTGAATGAAAAAATCGCCTCTCTAGACCAAAAGACTTTTGATACAGTTGATATAACAAAGGAGTATGATGTACCAAGTGAATTACAAGAAACCAATAGGCCCATGATCCAACTTTCTAAAAATCTCAATCCAAATCTTGATCTTGACACCTTATGGTACTTAGAATTTGATGGCTCTGTGAACAAGTTAGGAGCTGGAGCAGGAGTCTGGATCCACAATATGCAGAATGACCGAGCTGAAGGTCATGCATATAGGTTAAAATTTCGATGCACAAACAATATGGCTGATTATGAGGCCCTTTTGTTAGGTCTCAAACTCTTAAAAAATCTGGGTGCAACCAAAATTTCAGTCTTAGGAGATTCAGATTTGATTATACAACAGATGAAAGGAAACTTTATCACAAATTATCTAAGGTTAAGATCTTATAAAGGAGTAGCCATCCAAGTACTTGATACCTTCTCAGAATCTCAGCTAACTAAAATTTCCAGAGAACTCAACTTACATGCTCATAGCTTGGCAACTTTCGCCAGCACTTGCAAGCTACCTTTAAAACCCAATCACACTTTCACTGTTGAAATCAAACATAGACCTGCAATCCCAGACAACATCAAGAATTGGCAAGTCTTTGATAGTGACACACAAATAAACAACTTCCTCACTGTAGAGCATTGGAAAGGTATGTTTTAACGAATAACTTAGTGGTGTTTCAAGCAATAGTTGTAACCTTTTCTTTGTTATAAAATAAGGAGAAAGTAATGAGAATGAGCACGAATGACCCAATCACTAATAGTTATCTTCTCTATGCAGGAAAAGACAAAAGTAGGAAGGCGCGGTGCAAAACGAGAGTTCCATGAGGAGATAACGGCTGTCCCTCCAAAACCAAATAAAATCCAGACCAGGGTAAGTAAATCAAGGCAGATCAATCCGGGACGAGATGAAGGACTGTCAGTTCGGAAGGCTAGGCAGAGAAAAGAGAGGAGTTAACAGTTTAACAGATCCCTCAGGATCTTTGATCCTGAGGGATCGTTACTTTCAATTATTTTGTTGTTTAGTTAACTCCGCCATTACTTGTATAAAAAGGGGCAGCATCGAAGACTTCAGGGACTTTTTGATTATCTTGTATCTTTACTTTATGTTTACAGACTTCACAGTTGGTTAAACTCAGACTATCGAGTCTCTTTGAGACTTAGTTTTGCTGTACTATCATTGATGCGTTAATATAATATATTTGGTGTTACTTTCTCCCTGCATCTGAAGTAAGTTACGATGGTGTGCCATTGGAAGCTAAGGGCCCGGCTCCAACGGACACTGGCTGATTGTATCATTACAGTTTGGCTTTGTGTGGTTTGTTTATTGTTCTTAATAATCTGATATACTTACATGCTGTTCCATACTCGTTCATCAGTAGTTTTCCTTTTGTAAATCTTTGTAACAAGTTTACATCATATTTCCAGAATTGATCACATAACATTGTTCTGAGTTGTTCACTTCTGTTACAGAATTTATAAGTGGAATGTTTTAGCTACATATGGTTGGAGTGATGATCATAAGAAGATGGAATTAACATTGATCATAAGAAGATGGAATTAACGTTGTGTGTGGACTACTGGTGATCATTTCAGATTATGTGTACATATGATTGACGTTTCCTGTTTATGGTGGTTTGCTGTTCCATTTGATTAAGTTGTCTACTTGTACAAAAGATTCCTCTTTCTTTGTATGTAAGTTGATGCCAAGAATTGAGAGTGTTGAACTCGCGAGATTTAGTTTCTTTACTGCCGTTCCTTTTACTGATGTTCCATTTCTGAATTGCCGTTCCATTCTGCTTTCTTGCTGTTCCTTTTTACTTGCATTCATTGGTTTGGTGTGGGAGGAGGATCAAGGCTGTCGTGAGACACAGCAGACACTATTATGCTCCCAGATCCATGATCCATACTCTAATTCCTTTTCCTTCATCAGTTTCTAGAGGGATGGGTTACTATTTCCGTACCCTTGTCTGATAAAGTTGCCGCGTGTGATTTCTTTATGCAAAAGTAATTTAGCCATAGCTTAGCATCCGTTTACTCTTGTATTTCTTAGACCTATACTACTAAGCATTACTCTGACAAATAGCCTCAAATTGAGATACCCTTTACAATAACAAAACGCTCCCGGATTGACTTGTAATGTGAGATAACTAGAGGTGAAAAAGACCCTTGTTACAGCTCTACATTTTGGCGCCGTTGCCGGGGAAAGGGTATAGCCATTTGTCTTTTAAACAGGGTTGTGTACGAATCTGCTAGGGGAGAGTTGGATTTTAAAAACGGAAGGTAAGAACCTGCGTACGGAGCATGTAAAAGCCCTGCTCCACCGTCCGCTTTCGTAGCAGAATTGATTGGTTAAAGAGGATTTAGCAGTTTAATTGGAGTGCATGACTAAGCAGAAAAAGCCAGAGAAAGATCAAAAGCCTCCATCCAAAGCCAAGGGGCCGGTGACCCTTGGACGAACGACCTTCATAGACGAAATCTATAAGAAAACCGAATCTCAGCCATCAGTAGGTTATAGGAAAATCAATTCTAAACAGCCTACTAGTTCCCTCCAGGCCTCGGGATCACCATCTGAAGCCTTTGCTGAAGTGCACAGTCAAACAGAGGAGCAGGACTTTCAAGAAATTGAAAATTTGACTCCTGGACTATTGCACGAAGGGAATCTTAGTAACCTTTGCGAAGGAGGAGGAGAAACAGGGGAAATCGGGGAACCTAGATCTCCTATTGAACCAAACCAGCCTTTAAATAGCCCGGATAAAGGAAGCGCTGCAAAAATCCTCGTTGAAGGAATTTATTCACCTCAGACAGTTGGGACCATCATTATCTCTGATAAAGGGAGTGTTGTCAAAACAATCCCTGTTAAGACTACCCCTTCTCAACCAAGGAACACTCTCTTGGAAATTCCTGAAGATTACTGGCATATATTCGATCCCATGGCGCAGAATCAGCCAAACACCCAGACCTCCACATTGCAATATCCTATAGTAGATTCTGTAGCAAATGCGCCCATGAAAGCTATCCCTCTCCAGCATATCCCCACATTTCATGGCCTTACATCAGAAGATCCGGATGCATTCTTGTTCGAATTTGATGTATTATGTAGAGGATACGATTACACCACCGATCCCCAGAAATTAAAATTGTTCCCCTCCACATTAAAAGGGGCTGCTTTAAGATGGTTTATGGGCTTAGGTGGTGGGGTTATTAACAATTGGGATCAAATGAAAGAAGCCTTTTTAACGAAATATCAGGATTACTGTAGGTCAAGAGAACTAAAAGATGAAAATTTTCAAATGTCAGCCAGACCAAACGAAACTCTAGAAGAATATGTGGAACGTTTCCAATATAACTTGCAAAGATCTCCCTATGCATCATTACCTCTGCGTGATAACGTGTTGAAAACCGCATTAATTAGAGGTATGAAAGAACAATGGATTGAAACGTTGAATATTATGGGGAAAGGAGACATTTATCAGGAAAATTTTGCTGATATCATTGATCTGTGTATCAGGAGCTCAAGAGGCAGCACGAGGATAAAACCAGCAGAATATGATCGCTTTACCAGAGATAACAGAACATCAACAGAGGGAGTAACACGTGTGGAACTTGGAAATTTGCTAGAAAATTTTAAAACTGATATCCTAGGGACATTAACTACACAGCTTGATATTGTGCAGGCTAAACAGAAGCAAACAGAGGAGGAACAGAATCTAGCGGTTTTCTACCCTCGATGCAAGAAGAAACATAGCCACAAGGAATGCCCGCTGGATACAGTCCAAATATGTGCTATCTGTACCAAGGACCACCTGACTGAAAGCTGCCCCTCACTTCCTGGTTTGAAGGCAGTATACAAAGAAGCAGAAGAGGAGCCAGAATCAGCATATTTTATTAACCAGCGTCGTCAATGGTAGCCTAGGCAATCTGGTATGTTTTCCAACCCCTCCTCTTCTTTTCAACCCCCGCAGTTCAATGCTCAGCAACAGAATATGTGGCAAAACTAGTCTCAACCCCCGTTTTTGAATTGGTCACCTCAAATGTTTCCTACTCTGAATCCTTGGATGACCCAATTTGGTTGGCCAAACTTCCCTTATCCCCCACCATATTGGCAGAATAATTCATATCCTCCGCAGTGGACCCCTTCTACTTCGTAAGGTTCACCCTGGCAGACAAGTTGGCCAAAATCGACATATCAGCCAGCAGGATCAATTCCACTCCCTCAACCAACTCTACCAGCCTTACAACAAAATCCCCAGCCTAATCTGAGACCGCAGCTCCCAGCCCAACCCAACCCCAATCCAAATAATAGACCAGTTCAATCTCTTCAAATTATAGAATCCTCAGAGATTGAATCTGATCTGCGGGAGTACAATGATCTTCAGTTAAGATCTGGGCGAATAATAGAAACTGAGGGACATAGAACAACTCACATTGAAGATCAGTTACCTATAGAACAGTCGTCACAACAGGAAGATGTAAATAAAGTCCAGGCTCATCAGCAAGTAATTACATCTCCTCCACCTTTCCCAGAATGATTGGCCATTCCACGACCAACACAATATCCAGATTTTGATATTCTGGGAGAACTACAAAACTTGTATATAAGAATTCCATTCCTTCAAGCTATACAGGATATCCCCATATATGCAAAAACCATAAAAGACCTGTGTAGCAAAAAATAAAAAAGAAATGTAACCTCTAACCCAAGAGTCCAGGTAGTCGGCACCTTATCCGACCTCCTATCAGGAAAAGAAACACCAGTTAAATACGAGGACCCTGGAAACCCAATTGTCACTGTTCAAATCTATGGGCAGACCTTGACCAACGTCTTAGTTGATCTAGGGGCTGCAATTAACATCCTGATAACATCCACTTGCCAGAAGCTCGGAATTACATCGGTAGAACCTACTTCCACTTTGTTAGAACTAGTTGACCGATCAGTAATTAGACCAGAAGGCACCTTGTATGATGTCATGGTTTCAGTGGATTCCTGGGAATACCCGACCGATTTCCTGATAATTAATCCGAAAACCCGACTAGATGGACATCCGCTAATTCTAGGTAGACCGTGGCTCGCTACTGCTGACGCCTACATTGGTTGCCGGCAGGGAAACATGACCATAACCAGAGGGCCGGATATCAAAAATTTAATCTTGTACCCTCCAGCGCAGCCAAGCATCACGATGATGAGAACCAACCTGCGCCCTCCCTCATATATCACTGACAATATTAGACCCCCATTAATAGTTCAGGAAGCGCTAGATTTCAAAGATCAAACGGAAGACGATGCCATCAATAAATTCATTAATCAAACAGAATCCACATCGTATACACAATGTTTTATGATAAAAGCGGCATTTGATAACGAATTAGAGGAGGATCCTCTGAAAGACGAACATGACCAAATTATACCTGTGACTTCTGTCGCTAATAGCAAAGTAGTGCAAATTGAACCAGGGAAAACTTTAAATATTAACGCTAATCTGACACCAGATCAAGAGACAAAACTCATCCAGCTGTTACGAAAGTATCAGGAGGCATTTGCATGGGACTATCCCGATATGAAAGGGATTGATCCCCAGCTATGCACACATCATATTTATATCGAAAAAGATGCAAGACCTGTTCGTCAACCGCAAAGAAGACTCAACCCCCATTTAAAAGATGTTGTAAAAGCTGAGCTTCAGAAACTTTTAGATGTTGATTTTATTTATCCTATTTCTGACAGCAAATGGGTCTCTCCACTTGTGGTAGTACCTAAAAAGAACGGGAAATGGAGGATCTGTGTGGATTATAGAGAATTAAACAAAGCCACACAAAAAGATCACTTCCCTCTTCCATTCATAGATCAGGTACTGGACACCTTAGCAGGCAAGAAATTCTTTTCTTTCTTGGATGGCTTCAGTGGATACAATCAAATTCAGATTGCCCCTGAAGACCAGGATAAGACTACCTTTACTTGTCCCTGGGGAACGTTCGCTTATCGAGTCTTACCTTTTGGTTTATGTAATGCTCCAGCCACATTCCAAAGGGCTGTTCTTAGCATCTTTGCAGATTTAATTAATGATGGATTGGAAGTCTACATGGATGACTTCACACCATATGGAGATGACTTTGATCCAGCTCTAGATACTCTCGAAAAAGTCCTACAGCGCTGCATCGCTACCAGACTTTGCTTGAGTCACGAAAAGTGTTACATGATGTGTTGGCATTATGATTCAGGTGTTGTCCTTGATGGCAAACCCTTTCAGGTGATAAATCAAGAAGGACGCAGGAAATATGTTCAGCAAGTGCGTCCCCGCAGGTATACCATACAGAACCCGCGTCCAGGGACGCCGGCCAGCCGTTCAGGAGGTGCGTCCGCCCAGTGCACACATTTCAAGGCAGAGAAAAGCACGTGGGGGTTTCTTGCGTGGTATCTAGCCGACGTTTTTGTGTTTCTATGGTGTCGGCTCGTGGTATTGTTCCATGTTTTGGGGAGAAGCTTGCCTATATAAAGCAAAGGAGTTCATTTGGATTAAGTATCATCTTGGTTGAATATCTTTTGGTGAGATCTAGTCCAGATCTATGAAGGCGAATCTTCTAATGGACTGTGATCTCTATGGCGCATGATCAGATCTGTGGATCTGAGTGTTTGGGTTGGTTCTGAAGTCCTCATATCTTTATATCTGAAGGGACGCAGGTTCAGTGAAGGGAAAGTGCGCCGGGACGCAGTACAGTAAAGGCTCAGGTGCGTCTCGGAGGCAAAGGACGCGGCGTGACTGTGTTATTGGGTGCGTCTCTGAAGCAAAAGACATGGCGCGATAGTGTTTCTGGGTGCGCCGGTCGCAGCAAAGCATAGAGGAACAGTGCGTCGGCACGCAGAACAGTGGAAGGTAGACTGCGTCGAGTCGCAGGTCACAGAAAGAAAATATGCGTCCCTGTCTTAAGATGATCTGTTGACTGTATATTTCTGTTCATAAGGTGTTCTGGGTTATTTCTGTAATTACTGATCTGATATCTGTAGTGGACTGTATCTGTTGTATACTTGTTGATCATTTGATTCTTCATGAAAAGAAGTAGGGGGTTGTAGCTCCCTTCCAGGAGAGACTGGAAAACGAGAGAGAGTTGTAGCTCTCTGCAGGTTGCAGCCTGCGTGCTGGTAAAGGACTGCACCAGTACAAAATCATTGTAAAAAGAATTTCTTGAAAGAAGATAGAGACATATTGCAGCAGGTGGTTTTCTCCCGCATTGGGTTTCCACCTTACATCTTGTGTTCTTTGGTGTGACTGTCTATTTTCTTTATTCATGCTCATTATTTTATGGTACTGATATGCAAGAATAATTCAAAAGATCAAATAAGGAAGATTTGGTAAATTGCTTGATAATACTGATTCAACCCCCCTCTCAGTATTATTTCCAACAATTGGTATCAGAGCAGGTCCTTCAGAAAAGCTTGATCGCTTGAAGGTAGATCGTTAATCATGAGCAACTATGAGAGAGAAGCATCAATCAGGCCACCAGTTTTTGATGGGACAAACTTCAATTATTGGAAGGTAAGAGTTACTGCATATCTTCAATCTCTTGGTACTGAAGTTTGGGACATTGTAGAAACAGGCTATGCTTTTCCTTCAGCTACTCCTACAGATCCAGCTGAGAAAAAGAAGTATGAAACAAATGCAAAAGCAGTCAGTACTCTATTAGGAAGTATATCCCAAACAGAATTCATGAAGGTAATGCACTTCAAATCAGCAAAAGAAATATGGGACAAAATGATCACAAGCTATGAAGGAGATGAACAGGTAAAACAAGCCAAACTTCAAACTCTCAGAATTCAATATGAGACTCTCAAGATGTATAATGATGAAAGTGTGGCTAATTATTTTCTTCGGGTAGATGAGATTGTAAATTGTATGAAAAATTTGGGTGAAGAAGTAAAGGAGTCTCTAGTAGTTCAAAAGATTCTAAGATCATTATCCCCCAAGTTTGAATCCAAAGTATCTGCAATAGAAGAAAAAGAAAATCTCCGTGTTCTTACTATGTCTCAGCTACATGGAATTCTAACTGCTTATGAAATGAGAAAGGGAGGACCATCAGACAGAAGGGAGGCTTCTTTTAAAGCATCAGGCAAAGAAGATTACTATGAAGCAAGCCATGATCCAGAAGAAGAGGAAGAAGAATCAAATTTTGTCAGAAATCTTCAAAGAGGTTCTGGAAGGTTCAGAGGTAAGCTACCTTTCAAATGCTTTGCTTGTGGAAGAGTAGGTCATTATGCTACAAAATGCTCTTATAAGGATAAAGGAAAGGAACCAGTTAGATGGAACAAGAAACAAAGCGCAAATAAGAAAAGCTACTACACCCATGAAGATAGTGATGGCTTATCAAACAGTGATGAAGATGAACAAGGTAATAAATATAGGTTGTTAATGGCATTTGAAGATGATGATTATGAGGATGCTGTAGATGTGGATAACCTTTATGATGAAATTACTAGACTCAAGAGATGCATAGAAGAAAAGAACATGATTATTGATACTCTACAATTCCAAATTGATGAAAAGGAAAAACATCTTGAAAAATTAGAAGGTGAAATTGTTGGTCTTAGAAAAGAAATTGAGAAAACAAAAACTATTAATCTCAAGTTTGTCAAAGGATCTGAAACTTTGGATGAGATTATCAGTGTGCAGCGGTCTCCACTAAATAAGACAGGTTTGGGCTATAATGGAGAAACTTCTCAAGCATCCACTTCAAAAAGTTATCTTGATGCAGCAAGAAGAAATGAGCAAGAGCACAAGGAAGATCATCAGGTAAAGCAGGGACAAATGTCAAGCAGAAACTATCAGGGGCAATCCAGCTTAAGGGTGAACAAAAGCCACAACCAGCCACAGGTAAAATCTTCTCAATTTGGTTCAAGAATAGATGAAAATAGAAATTACAATCAGTTGGCTGGTAGATCCAATAATCGCAGAAGCTTCTTCAATGGAAAATGCTTTTCTTGCCATAACTTTGGTCACAAAGCAGCTCAATGTGTTGCGTATAAAACAATCATGACTAGGGAAGCTCAAAAACAAAGAAGTATGACAGGGATTACAAAAAGGACCTATAACAACTTTTCAGCTCTTGAAAATGAAGTTGAATGTTCTATTTGCAATAATTTTGGACATAAAGACTTTGAATGCAGAAGCAGGTTTCCAGAAAGAAAGGTACAAGAGCAGAAAAAGGAACAAGCCTCAGGCGCCAAAACATGGAGAATAAAGGAACCTCAAACAGAAAGATGTGGGATAGCATTTTATGCAGAAGGACAAGAAAATCTATGGTACATTGACAGTGGATGTTCGAAGCATATGACAGGTGATAAAGAAAAACTTGAGTCTTATTCTAATTTAGAAAAGGGAAAGAAAGTCTCTTTTGGAAATGATACTCCTGCAACTATAAAAGGAAAAGGTATTGCTCCTTTAAAAGAAGATGTTAAGGCTGGAAATGTTTTGTTTGTTGATGGATTGAAGCATAATCTACTAAGTGTCAGCCAGATGTGTGATCAAAGAACCGAGGTTATATTCAGATCAAATGGATGCCTTGTTCGTGATCTTGATACAGGTAAAACAGTTCTCAAAGGAAAGAGAACTCCAAATAATCTATACATATTTGATGAAGGACAACAACAATGCTATCTAAGCAAGAATGAAGAGCACTGGTTATGGCATCGAAGGTTGGGACATCTAAGCTTCTCACAAATAAGGAAAGCTTGCAAATATCAGGCAGTTCGCGATCTTCCAGATATCAAAATTCCTGACAACACCATATGCAGATCATGTCAGTTTGGAAAACAAACCAGAACTAACTTTCCAGAGAAAGAAGGATCAGCCAGCATGCCTCTTGAGCTAGTACATACAGATGTATGTGGACCATTCAGAAAAAGAACACCTAGAGGAGAGGAATACTTGATATTATTTATTGACGATTTCTCCAGGTTTGTTTGGTTAGGTCTTATGAAGCACAAAGATGAAGCATTCGAAAAATTCAAAACCTTCAAAGCCTTGGCTGAAAATGAATCAGGTCACAAAATTAAGTGCCTCAGATCTGACAGAGGTGGGGAATTTACTTCAAATGAATTTTTCGATTTCTGTGATGAACATGGGATAAGGAGAGAATTCTCTACAGCTAGAACGCCTCAGCAAAATGGAGTTGTTGAAAGAATGAACAGAACAATCCAACAAATGGCTCGTGCTATGCTTGATGAATCAGGAACCCCCGCAACCTTCTGGGGTGAGGCTGCACATACTGCGGTTATTATTCTCAACAAGACAAATGTCCGGGTGAACAGCACTCAAACCCCTCATGAGCTCTGGAGTGGTAAAACTCCTTCGGTAAAGCACTTCAAAATATTTGGGAGCAAATGCTATATCAAGAATACTGAGGAGCAGCTTGGAAAACTTGATCCTAGAGCAGATGAAGGCATTCTTCTTGGCTATTCTCCACATAGCAAAGCATACAAATGCTACAATAAAAGACTTGGCAGAATTGTTGACAGCATTGATGTAGTGGTTGATGAAAAGGGATATATTCCTAGGCAAATACATCGTGAAGACATCGAAGAAGATGAGAGCTACCCTCAAAGACAGAATGATGAAGAAGAAGAACCTCAAGAAGAATCTCAAGAAGAACCTCACGAAGAAGCAGAAGAACGGACAAGAATAGAAGAAAAGACTCCATCCAGATATGTTCAGAAGAACCATCCAGAATCTCAGATCATGGGACAAAAAGAAGCAGGTATACAAACTAGAAGAACAGTTGCAGAAGCTTCAAGCTATTTGGCATTACTTTCCTCCACCGAACCACAAAATGTGAAAGAGGCATGCAAAGATGAATGTTGGGTGAAAGCAATGGATGAAGAACTTGAGCAAATCGAAAAGAACAACACTTGGGAGCTGGTTACTAGACCAAAAGATAAGAATGTTATTGGAACAAAATGGGTCTTCAAAAATAAATTGAATGAAAATGGAGAAGTAATTAGAAACAAAGCCAGACTCGTCTGTAAAGGGTATGCGCAGCAAGAAGGAATAGACTTTGAAGAAACTTTTGCTCCTGTTGCAAGACTTGAGGCCATCCGAATGTTCCTTGCTCTCTCAAGTTTTCAGAACTTCAAAGTATTTCAAATGGATGTGAAATCAACCTTTTTGAATGGAGACTTGGAAGAAGAAGTGTACATTGAACAGCCAGATGGGTTCATTCTTGGAAATGATCCAAATCTTGTATGCCGATTGAAAAAGGCTCTCTATGGTCTCAAACAAGCTCCAAGGGCTTGGTACTACCGGTTGGACAAATATCTTCATCAACAAGGTTTCTTAAAAGGTTCAGCAGATAGCAATCTGTATATAAAAGTTGAAAATGACAAATTGCTAATACTTGTTGTGTATGTAGATGACATTATTTTTGGCAGCAATGAAGAAGCTATGAGTCAAAGCTTTGCCTCAGTCATGCAGAAAGAATTTGAAATGTCCTTGCTAGGAGAACTGACATATTTCCTTGGTTTGCAAATCCAACAGAAGGAAGGAGGAATCTTTTTATCTCAAACCAAGTATCTCAAGCAGATTTTGAAGAAATATGGCATGGAAGATGCAAAACCAGTATGTACACCCATGGTCACAGGATGTAGTCTCAGTGCAAATGATGAATCTGCAGCAGTACATCAACCAACCTACAGATCTATGATTGGAAGTTTACTATATTTGACAGGTACCCGACCAGACATCATGCATGCAGTTGGAATAGTTGGAAGATTTCAGGCAAATCCAAAGGAGACTCATCTTCAAGCAGTGAAGAGAATTTTCAAATATCTTCAAGGGACTCAAAATTATGGCTTATGGTATCCTAGAGATACAGATCTTACTCTTCATGCCTATACAGATGCAGATTGGGCCGGAAGCGTGGATGACAGGAAAAGCACAAGTGGTGGTGCGTTCTTTATGGGTCCCAGACTGGTCTCTTGGTTCAGCAAGAAACAGAGTTCAATTGCCTTGTCTACAGCTGAAGCAGAATATGTTGTTGCTGCATCTTGTTGCACCCAACTCCTTTGGATGATGCAGAATTTGCAGGATTATCAAATCACCTGTACTCCTCCAATCCCTATCTTATGTGACAACACAAGTGCAATCAGCATCTCAAAGAATCCGGTTATGCATTCAAAAACCAAGCACATACCAATCAAGTACCATTTTCTCCGGGAACAAGTACTTGAACAGAAGGTCAAGTTGGAGTATGTTCCTTCTAAGGAACAAGTTGCTGATATTTTCACCAAACCATTGCCCAGGGACACTTTTGAATACCTCAGGCAAAAGCTGGGGGTTGTTGATACATCATCTTACTGTTGATCATCTTCCTATTGGTGGTATAGGCTCAGGGGGAGCACATAATGCATTGTTGGCATTATGGAAAAGGAGATCTTGGAAATAGCTGCAATATGTCTCTATCTCCTTCATGATGGATTTCTGGTTACAGATCTGGAGATGCATGAGCATAGGGGGAGCATACCCTTTGCTCTTGATGTCAAAGGGGGAGAATGAAGCTGAAGATTATGTGGTTGCCATCAAGTCCAAAGGGGGAGATTGTTGGCATTATGATTCAGGTGTTGTCCTTGATGGCAAACCCTTTCAGGTGATAAATCAAGAAGGACGCAAGAAATATGTTCAGCAAGTGCGTCCCCGCAGGTATACCATACAGAACCCGCGTCCAGGGACGCCGGCCAGCCGTTCAGGAGGTGCGTCCGCCCAGTGCACACATTTCAAGGCAGAGAAAAGCACGTGGGGGTTTCTTGCGTGGTATCTAGCCGACGTTTTTGTGTTTCTATGGTGTCGGCTCGTGGTATTGTTCCATGTTTTGGGGAGAAGCTTGCCTATATAAAGCAAAGGAGTTCATTTGGATTAAGTATCATCTTGGTTGAATATCTTTTGGTGAGATCTAGTCCAGATCTATGAAGGCGAATCTTCTAATGGACTGTGATCTCTATGGCGCATGATCAGATCTGTGGATCTGAGTGTTTGGGTTGGTTCTGAAGTCCTCATATCTTTATATCTGAAGGGACGCAGGTTCAGTGAAGGGAAAGTGCGCCGGGACGCAGTACAGTAAAGGCTCAGGTGCGTCTCGGAGGCAAAGGACGCGGCGTGACTGTGTTATTGGGTGCGTCTCTGAAGCAAAAGACGCGGCGCGATAGTGTTTCTGGGTGCGCCGGTCGCAGCAAAGCATAGAGGAACAGTGCGTCGGCACGCAGAACAGTGGAAGGTAGACTGCGTCCAGTCGCAGGTCACAGAAAGAAAATATGCGTCCCTGTCTTAAGATGATCTGTTGACTGTATATTTCTGTTCATAAGGTGTTCTGGGTTATTTCTGTAATTACTGATCTGATATCTGTAGTGGACTGTATCTGTTGTATACTTGTTGATCATTTGATTCTTCATGAAAAGAAGTAGGGGGTTGTAGCTCCCTTCCAGGAGAGACTGGAAAACGAGAGAGAGTTGTAGCTCTCTGCAGGTTGCAGCCTGCGTGCTGGTAAAGGACTGCACCAGTACAAAATCATTGTAAAAAGAATTTCTTGAAAGAAGATAGAGACATATTGCAGCAGGTGGTTTTCTCCCGCATTGGGTTTCCACCTTACATCTTGTGTTCTTTGGTGTGACTGTCTATTTTCTTTATTCATGCTCATTATTTTATGGTACTGATATGCAAGAATAATTCAAAAGATCAAATAAGGAAGATTTGGTAAATTGCTTGATAATACTGATTCACCCCCCCTCTCAGTATTATTTCCAACATGATGATGACCGAAGGACTCATTCTGGGACACTATATTTCAGCAGCTGGTATTCAGGTAGACTCGGCTAAAATTCAAATACTTTTGCTTATTCCGACCCCCACTAATCAAACAGAGGTACGCAGTTTTCTTGGTTTTTCTGGGTATTATAGACGATTCATACAACATTATTCACATATTTCCGCACCTTTACATGCATTAACTGGAAATGTTGACTTCTTATGGACAGAGAAATGTGATCAAGCCTTCAAAGAATTAAAGAAGCTGGTATCTACAGCTCCAGTTCTCCGAGGACCTAATTGGAATTTACCATTCCAAATTTCAACTGACGCCTCAGACACAGCAATCGGTGTAGTTCTGGGCCAAGAAGAGGATAAAAGACCATACGCCATCTATTACATCAACAAAAATTTGGCTCCGGCTGAATTAAATTACACTGTCACCGAAAAAGAATTTTTAGCTGTGATACACGCTGTTAATAAATTTAGACACTATATTACAGGCTATCCCGTTATTTTGTATACAGACCATTCTGCTATTAAGTATTTAGCAAATAAGCCTGTTACAAATGGAAGAATAACCAGGTGGTTGATACTGTTGCAGGAGTTTGATATTACAATCAGAGATCGACCGGGGAAGGAGAACCCTGTAGCTGATTTCCTCTCACGAATACCAAAATCAGTTGAAGCAGCAGCAGTCGAGGACCAATTTCCAGACGAGCACTTATTTGTTGTCGCTGTTCAGACTCCCTGGTACGCTGATGTTGCTAACTATCTTGCAATAGGTAAGCTTCCAAAACATTTAACCCCCAATGAACGGAAGCAGATTGTTCAGAAAAGCAATCGATTTTCGTGGGTTGGGGGCTATTTGTTTCACACAGGAGCAGATATGGAAATCAGAAGATGTATTCGAGAGGATGAAATCTTTGATATCTTGAAAGCCTGGCATGACGGGCCATGTGGAGGACATTTTGCTGAACGAAGAACAGCACATAAAGTATTACAAATGGGATATTACTGGCCTACAATTTTCAAGGATGCGAAAAAATTTGTCCAGGCCTGTGATAGCTGTCAGCGTGCAGGACGACCTGGTCCAGCCGACGAAATGCCTTTGCGGCCTCAATTAGTGATCGAACCTTTCGAACGCTGGGCTCTGGACTTCGTCGGACCCATCAGCCCGCCATCAAACCAAAGAACCTACATTTTGGTGGCAACTGAATATGTTACCAAATGGGTTGAAGCGGAGGCATTGCCTAGAGCTACAGAAGATTCGGTAATACAGTTCTTGTTCCATTTGTTTGTACGTTATGGTCTTCCGAGGGAAGTAATTACAGACGGAGGACCACAATTTTTGGGGCATAAATTAGCTGCAACACTCAATAACTATCGTGTCCAGCATAAAATTACTACCCCATACCATCCTCAGGCAAATGGGCAAGTGGAGAGCAGCAATAAGGTAATAGAGTCTATTTTGACAAAAACCGTTGCCTCACATCGGCGTGATTGGGCCGCCCGACTACCCGAGGCACTGTGGGCTTATCGAACCACATGGAGAAGCACCACCGGCTATTCACCATATCACTTAGTGTTTGGAAAGCAGCCCATTTTTCCTATAGAATTCGAGATCCAAATGCTACGAACGGCCCAAGAAGTCGGATTGGATTTAAGTGAAGCATAGAAAAATCGATTACAGCAAATTAATGAATTAGATGAAATAAGGCTCTCTGCATTACAGAATACAGCACTCATTCAACAGCAGCGAGCCAAATGGCATGATGCGCTTATCAAAAACAAGATATTTCATGAAGGAGACTGGGCTCTGTTATATGATTCTAGATTTCAGGATTTCCCGGGGAAGCTTCAGACTCGTTGGTTGGGACCATACGAGATTCAAAAAGTCCATGACAATGGGACCCTTACTCTGATCACAATCGATGGGTCTGGATATACATTTAAGGTAAACGGCAACCGAGTTCGTCTGTATCGCAAACCGCTCACTCGGGAATCTTTTTGTCAGTAGCTACGCCAAGATACTAACATTGAGATTATGGGCGAGGAAGCAAAAACTTCCTCACCTATAGATCAGTAAGAAATTCATCTTTTATTACCACATCTTGTATATAAGATTGTAAATTTTGTATATATGTTTTTAGTATTTGTTTTTGCTGTTTCTTTTCAAAAGGAACAGCACTTGAGTGTTTTTGCTGTTCCTTTTCAAAAGGAACAGCACTTGTGTGTTTCGCTGTTCCTTTTCAAAAGGAACAGCACTTGTGTGTTTTTGTTGTTCCTTTTCAAAAGGAACAGCACTTTTGGGTTTTTGCTGTTCCTTTTCAAAAGGAACAGCACTTGTGGGTTTTTGCTGTTCCTTTTCAAAAGGAACAGCACTTGTGGGTTTTTGCTGTTCCTTTTCAAAAGGAACAGCACTTGTGTGTTTTTGCTGTTCCTTTTCAAAAGGAACAGCACTTGTGTTTTTTTGCTGTTTCTTTTCAAAAGGAACAGCACTTGAGTGTTTTTGTTGTTCCTTTTCAAAAGGAACAACACTTGTGTGTTTTGCTGTTCCTTTTCAAAAGGAACAGCACTTGTGTGTTTTTGCTGTTCCTTTTCAAAAGGAACAGCACTTGAGTGTTTTTGCTGTTCCTTTTCAAAAGGAACAGCACTTGTGTGTTTTGTTGTTCCTTTTCAAAAGGAACAACACTTGTGTGTTTTTATTGTTCCTTTTCAAAAGGAACAACACTTTTGGGTTTTTGCTGTTCCTTTTCAAAAGGAACAGCACTTGTGTGTTTTTGTTGTTCCTTTTGAAAAGGAACAACACTTGTGTGTTTTGCTGTTCCTTTTCAAAAGGAACAGCACTTTTGGGTTTTTGCTGTTCCTTTTCAAAAGGAACAGCACTTGTGTGTTTTTGCTGTTCCTTTTCAAAAGGAACAACACTTGAGTATTTTTGGTTGTTCCTTTTTCAAAGGAAACAACATTTGTGTGCTTTTGCTACCCTTTTTTTTTAAGGCAATGCATCAGATGAACTCCTCCTCACCCCCCCTTTCAAAAAGGAGTAGTATGCTCTTGTCCCTTTCATATAAAGGATGTGTTGTCCATCCTCTTTCCAAGGCCATAAGTAGCAGCTATACATTTATGCAATGAATATAAAAGTCAGGATATATCGAGATCAGCATATCATAAATCACTATCTTTAACAGCCCTAGTATTGATGCAACAACAAAGGAAGGATCCACACACTCATCATTTTTGCTGTCATGGTCTCACCTCCTCTGCCTTGTTGGAAAATTTCATCATGTTGAGTTCCTACAATTTTCTCTATTATTACTTGGAAATAAGAACAGAAGATTTATATCTTCCTATTGGGATGACAAGACTTCTTCCGCCATTCCCACTCTTAAGGAGGGATGAACCACCCTTATGTGTAATTACACAAGAGCAAAGTCTGTTTCAAAAAAAAAAAAAAAAAAAAAGCCAAAAGCAAAATAAAAAGAAATTATTTGTCAAATGCAGGATAGGGGGTTTCATTAAAGAACCAGCCTACTATGATCATAAGATTGGAAGCGAAGTGGCATTCCCATCATGGCCACCACACCAGGGATATGGTCCAACGGGTTCACTACATAAACAAACCTTGGAACAGGGGGTCTCATTACGAGCCTGCCTACCCACGTTTCGCGCCTCTCTGGTGAATGGCATCATGGTTATCTGGTTACCAAGCCAGCATGATGGCCTGCATTTTGACAAGAATTGCTCTTCAAAAATACACAAAGGACCATGGTTCCAGGGCGAAATAAACAACTCTGCCAAGGTTATGAACACCTGTCGGTAGCAGAGCTCTGTTAATGGTATCAGAGTCGTAATATATACACCAATTTGGATCATATCAAATACTTCTTTCTATCCTCGTAATAATTATATCTTACACTTTGATGGATACGTCGCATGAATATCTATCACCACCAATCATGGCAAAGGTATTGACTATGACTACCTCAGACCTTATATGAGTGCCAGACGTCCTATCCTCCTGTTTTGCATCACATCACGCAGGCTTATGCAAAACGCGATCTACCTTTTGCCTCGATCTCGGTATTTCTTTGTCTAATCTAAAACATGGCAAAACTCTATATGTTGTTCCTTTATGACTTGGTGACGGGACGGCGGCTCCTCCTCCATTTGACGGCTGGGACAGCCTATCATATTGCGAGGGGGGAGGTGACCTCATTACTCTGCCGGCCACGTGTTAGCACATCATTCGGAAATGATATGGTACGAAGGTACGGTATGGGTTAACGGCATGACAATGCTATTTTTGCAAAAAGTTGTTATTTACAATCAATTTTCATGCATGCTCTGTGTTTTTTTTTTTTTTTTCTTGCTGCGATTACGTTCTTTGCGACAGGTAATTGTTGTTCTATCTAGGATCCCGAAACAGAACCATGGGAGGCAAGGCTATCAGAAGCGAGCCTAGTGAGCTAGTAGTCTCCGAAGCTGCTCGGGAGATCCTAGAAAGGGCGGGGTGGCTAACTTATTTTAGCCACCTGCGTGAATCAAATGAAACTGTGGCCATGGAATTCCTGCAGAATTTGCAGGAAGAACACTCCTTAGTGGGTGGGAAGCAGATAATGGTCACGAAGGAAATAATCGCGGAAGTAACAGGATTACCAGCCTCAGGACCAATATGGATGATAAAGAAAGAGAGGTTGCAAAAGATCATAGAAATTTTCCAAGACGAAGGACAGAATCTAACAGTGAAGGGAAAAGGAGTGCTGCCCGCAACGCTAGGAGAACCCTGGAGCGAATTGGCAAAGGTTGTGCAGAGCTACATCACCTGCGAGGGGCGAAAAGATGTGGTAAGATCGCGTCACCTTAAGCTCCTGGCTGTGTTAAAAGGAAAATGTTCTGTGAATCTCCCTGCATTGTTCAATTCATTACCGCATGATGCCTCTCGGAGCCTGAAAAAGGCACACCATGAAGACGCAGTGGTTAGCCACCATGGGTTGATCCGCCTGATAGTGAGCTACAGTCTCACTCAGCAGCAGAGTAGCTGGGGGGAGCTTATTACAGCAATTGGAGGGGGAGTGGCATCACCATCCCCAAAGGCTAAGCATCCCACTAGTACCTCTGAAGCACCCAAGGAGCCCAGAGAATCACCAAAACCCAAGCATCCCTCGGATACACCCGAGCAACCCAAGAAACGCACAGAGTCAGTAAAACGAAAACGTTCCTCTAGAGCATCTGGACATGCAGAAAAACATAAGGAACTGGCCACAGAAGAACGTGCTGCCTCGAAACGTAGGCATTCCTCTGGCACGCCAGAACAATCTGAAAAACGCAGAAAGGTGGTGGTGGAAGAATAGGTGGCCAGCACACCTGAACAGCCCGAGAGGCCTAGGAAGTCAGCTCGGTTGGCAAGAATAAAAGGTAGGCTGGAGAAAATCCAGCTAAGCATTGACCAGCCGATCGAAATAACAGATGAGCCACCAATGCCAGAACAGGAACCCTTGAGGGAAAATGTGGAACAAATTGAGAACGAAGCAGAAGCCGAGGAAGGAAATGAACATTCTGACTCTGAGGCCAAGGCCGACTATCCGGAGGCAGCCACTGAGTAGCCAATTCAGGAGGAGGAGATGGAACAATTGGGGGACAGCCCTCCACAGGTCCCCGTGGAGGAAGAAGAGCTGGCCACCATCTTGGCCAGCCTGGGAGATTATGCTTTAGCTTCCAGTCCAGCAGACCCTCCTGAAGGACCCTCTGGGGAAGAGACGCATGAAGAATTGCATGAAGAAATGGCAGGAGGAGAAAACCTCCCTGTTGTTGACAAAGAAAATGTAAATACCAACCGGGAACAATCCGTTCCCAAGACACCAGAAGAAAACCCACCTGCTGATGATGTGGAGAATGAAAATGCTTGTCGGGAACAGTTCGTTCCCAGAATGCCAGAAGAAACCCTTGATGAAAGAGGAGCAGAACTGAGGGCCACTCATGCGCCCACTGCCGAGGCAAGAGAAATTAAGAAATTGAGAAAGAAACAGCAGAGACTGCTGAATATTATAGCCCAGCTTCGGCAGAAAATTCGAAGTTTGAAAGCGAGTCTGAGAATAAGAAGGACCATAAGGAGAAAAAGAAGGACAAATGCAGTAGGGTCCTGTCAGATGAGAGGGTAAGGGGCTTATAGGCGTCTCGTAGGTCAATACTCCGCTGATAGACCTACGACTGTTCCAACCAGCACTGAGGAACAAAATGTCGTTCCATCTGATATGGAACATCAGAATGCCATTCCTATTGACGCTGAGGAACAGACTGCTGTTCCAAATAGCCCATTGGGACCAACTGCCGTTCCAATCAAAACCGAGCCGCAAGACGACATTCCATTTACAGAGGGGCCATCGTACCCCTTTATTCATGTTAAGAAAGAAAGGGAAAACAAAGCAGTCCAAACTGAGGCACCACCTTTAGGGATAATTCGGGATACGAATTCCAGGCAGCGAAACGTGAAGGTCCAGGTAAAACTCCCTGCCTCTGAGAAATCATGGAAAAAGGATCCAAAAACCAAGGCCTTGCACCACGAGATGAAGCAAGCCCGACAAGAGGCTGACCAGCGAAGGGAACAAATGATCCCTCGGGAAAAATACGAGGAGTTGCAGCAGGAAGCTGAGCAGCTAAAGGAACAAACGATCCCTCGGGAAAAACATGAAGAACCACAGCAGCAACTGCGGAACATGAGTCAATCAGAGAGCCAGGCCTTTGAAGGATGGCAGAAGGAACAGGAAAAGGTTGCCAAGGTAACACGTCGACTAGATGCTGTTATTAAACAATTGGACACTGTATGTTTGCTGTATAATGATGTTTTGACTTGCAGGGTCCCTGCAAAGAATTATGCTTTATTTCTCCTTGAAAGATACTTAAGATTGAAAATAAAAGCTGTCAGGGCAGGTGCCCCTATTCAGATTAATACTGTTAATGATTTTATTGATTGTTGCAAACATTATGGGGTTAAGGTCCAACGGTTACTATGTGAATTCTATTTGCACAATATGGTGCTTGAGCAAGAAACTGATTTAAACTCTGGCCCTTTCGTGGGAGATATACAGCTACAAGCCTTTGTTTCATTTGGGGTCAATCAGTTAAAGTGGCTCAGGGCTTACAATGCCTTTCAGAGGCAGGAGAACAGCCTAGATCTATGGGTCAGGGTCGAGCCTAGAGACCCAGTTCACCTATGACAATCACACAAAAGCCATATGAGAACCCCGGGCGTCATAGAACTGCTAGGACCCATGCATGAGGATTTGATCCGAAATAGCTTGGAATACTTTCTGGCTATTAAGGATTCTGCCCTGGATGCTACCAAATTCCACTATCGAATTTCTACCCCAAGCATCCAGCTCAGGGAGCCATTCAAATACGAGAATTTTGAGCTGGCTGCTGAACGGTTGAGCCTTTATGGCCAGCGCATTCTGCAAGCTGGGCCGTCTTGGTTAGGATACCGGTTCCGTAGCCCAATTATTTGGCACCCTGCACCTGGGTACCAGGCCTTGTATAATATGCCTGCAGATCAATTGAATCAATTCTTTGATAATCTGGTTGCTCACCATGGTTGCAGACCTCCTCACGAGGTGCCCTCTCCCGCCTATTCTCTTACCTCTCCCCATGTTAATTATAACGTTTTCATGAGGCCATGAAATAGAGTAAGCCGGGGGGTGTGTAGAGCATTGGAAAGGTATGTTTTAACGAATAACTTAGTGGTGTTTCAAGCAATAGTTGTAACCTTTTCTTTGTTATAAAATAAGGAGAATGTAATGAGAATGAGCACGAATGACCCAATCACTAATAGTTATCTTCTCTATGCAGGAAAAGACAAAAGTAGGAAGGCGCGGTGCAAAATGAGAGTTCCATGAGGAGATAACGACTGTCCCTCCAAAACCAAATAAAATCCAGACCAGGGCAAGTAAATCAAGGCAGATCAATCCGGGACGAGATGAAGGACTGTCAGTTCGGAAGGCTAGGCAGAGAAAAGAGAGGAGTTAACAGTTTAACAGATCCCTCAGGATCTTTGATCCTGAGGGATCGTTACTTTCAATTATTTTGTTGTTTAGTTAACTCCGCCATTACTTGTATAAAAAGGGGCAGCATCGAAGACTTCAGGGACTTTTTGATTATCTTGTATCTTTACTTTCTATTTACAAACTTCACAGTTGGTTAAACTCAGACTATCGAGTCTCTTTGAGACTTATTTTTGTTGTACTATCATTGATGCGTTAATATAATATATTTGGTGTTACTTTCTCCCTGCATCTGAAGTAAGTTACGGCGGTGTGGCATTGGAAGCTAAGGGCCCGGCTCCAACGGACACTGGCTGATTGTATCATTACAGTTTGGCTTTGTGTGGTTTGTTTATTGTTCTTAATAATCTGATATACTTACATGTTGTTCCATACTAGTTCATCAGTAGTTTTCCTTTTGTAAATCTTTGTAACAAGTTTACATCATATTTCCAGAATTGATCACATAACATTGTTCTGAGTTGTTCACTTCTGTTACAGAATTTATAAGTGGAATGTTTTAGCTACATATGGTTGGAGTGACGATCATAAGAAGATGGAATTAACGTTGTGTGTGGACTACTGGTGATCATTTCAGATTATGTGTACATATGATTGACGTTTCCTGTTTATGGTGGTTTGTTGTTCCATTTGATTAAGTTGTCTACTTGTACAAAAGATTCCTCTTTCTTTGTATGTAAGTTGATGCCAAGAATTGAGAGTGTTGAACTCGCGAGATTTAGTTTCTTTACTGCTGTTCCTTTTACTGTTGTTCCATTTCTGAATTTCCGTTCCATTCTGCTTTCTTACTGTTCCTTTTTACTTGCATTCATTGGTTTGGTGTGGGAGGAAGATCAAGGCTGTCGTGAGACACAACAGACGCTATTATGCTCCCAGATCCATGATCCATACTCTAATTCCTTTTCCTTCATTAGTTTCTAGAGGGATGGGTTACTATTTCCGTACCCTTGACTGATAAAGTTGCCGCGTGTGATTTCTTTATGCAAAAGTAATTTAGCCATAGCTTAGCATCCGTTTACTCTTGTATTTCTTAGACCTATACTACTAAGCATTACTCTGACAAATAGCCTCAAATTGAGATACCCTTTACAATAACAAAACGCTCCCGGATTGACTTGTAATGTGAGATAACTAAAGGTGAAAAAGACCCTTGTTACAGCTCTACACTCACTCTAAAAGAAGAATTTTCAAGCCTCAAAATTGATACTAGCCCTATGGATGACCAACCGCAGGCTGACACAACCAAGCAAAATATATCATCTCAAAGAGCAAATTTGGTTTTGAATCCTACCACCTTTGACAATGAAAATATACAAGAATTGAGGCAAATAGATGTAGATGAAATAGCTGAAATAGAAGCCGAGGTAATTGAGTTAAAGGATAATTTCTTGCCCACAAGTCTAACCCCTTTGGAGGATCTATTTGATTCAAATGATATCTCAAGAAAACCAAAAATGCAACCACTGAATGTAGAAATTTAATATTGCAACATTGGAACCACACAAAACCCCAAAATGATAAAATTATCTAAGGCATTACCAGCTGATCAAAGGCCAAAATACATTGACTTGTTTAGAGAATTCCAAGATATTTTTTCCTGGAGTTATGAGGACCTAAAGGCATATGACACTTCAGTCATTCAGCACACCATACCTTTAAAGGAGAACCAAAAACCGTTCAAACAAAAGCTTAGGAGAGTGAACCCAGTGCTCCTTCCCCTCATTGAAAAAGAAGTAAAACGTATGTATGAAGCAGGAATCATTGCTCCAATCAGGTTCTCAGAATGGATTTCAAATCTAGTGCCTACTAGGAAAAAGACGAGAGAGATCAGACTCTGTGTTGACCTAAGGAATTTGAGAAAAGTCTCTCTCAAAGACCATTACCCCTTACCAAAAATGGATCATATCTTGCAAAGGGTAGTGGGGGCCTCTAGGATTTTATTATTAGATGGATTCTCTGGATTTAATCAGATTTTGGTACACCCTGATGATCAAGACAAAACCGCCTTCACAACACCTTGGGGAACTTTTAAGTATGTCAAAATGCCTTTTGGGCTTAAGAATGCAGGGGCCACATTCCAAAGAGCAATGGATATAGCCTTCACCAAGGAAATCCATGATTTTCTGGTGGTCTATCTGGATGACCTTACTTCCTTTTCAAAGTCAGAACAGGAACATTTAGTACATTTGAGACAGGTTTTATTAATTTGTAGAAAATATGGCATATCTTTGAATCCCAAAAAATCACTGTTTGGCCTAGAGGAAGGTAAACTCCTAAGGCACATAATTTCAAGAGATGGTATTAGGATTGATCTGGACAAAATTCAAGCTATCCTTCAGGTTCCCCATCCAAGAAATATCAAAGAATTGCAAGGTTTTTTAGGAAAGATTAATTTCTTGAGAAGGTTCATTCCTAATCTGGCCGAGCTAATAAGACTGTTGAATAATATGTTGAAGAAAGATTCTAAGGTCAAATGGACCATGGAAGCTAAACAGGCCTTTGAGGATATCAAAAGAGCATTGACAAACACACCAGTCCTAACAAGTCCCAGGTTTGATAGAGACTTCATCATTTTCTCTTTTGCATCTGAGCATACAATTGTTGCAGTCCTATTACAAAAAGATGATCAGGGCTGTGAAAAACCCATTGCATTCTTTAGTAGAGCCCTTAGAGATGCTCCTTTGAAATATCAGATTATGGAAAAGCAAGCCTATACAATGGTAAAAGCCATCAAAGACTTTAGAATCTATATTCTATATTCACACATAATTGCCTATGTCCCTAATGTAGTGGTTAAGGACATCTTAACTCAAGAGGGAATTGAAGGCAGGAGGGGCAAATGGATTGTCAATATCTTAGAATATGACATTGAAATCAAGCCTACGAAACTGATAAAGGGACAAGGTCTAGCCAAGCTAATGACTGAAACCAATTTCCAAGCCCTTAACATTAATGAACTGGACAAAGAAGAGGAGATGGCGACTCAACAAATCAACCAAACCTTTCTGCAATCTCCCTGGTATGCTGATATATGTTTTGTATTGTTAAACCTGCAAGATCCTCCAGGGTTGTCCAAAACTAAGAAAAGGTTCTTGAAAATGAAAGCATCAAAGTTTTGTATAATAGATAATGTTCTGTTTTGGAGAAATCATGAAGGAATCTTACTCAAATGTTTAACATATGATGAAACTAACAATGTCCTTAAGGAATTTCATGCAGGTGACTGTGGAGGACATTTATACTGGAAATCCACAGCTGATAAGATCCTAAGGGCTGGTTTTTATTGGCCCTCCTTGTTTACTAATGTGAAAGAATTTGTAATGTCTTGTCACAAATGCCAAATCTTTGAAGGCAAGAGAAATTTGTTGCCTTTACCACTTAAGCCTATTTCAACTGAGAGACCATTCCAACAATGGGGTTTAGACTTCATTGGTGAAATCCACCCTTCATCCTCTGGTTAGAATAAGTGGATTTTGACTGCTACGGACTATTTTACCAAATGGATAGAAGTTATCCCTTGTAGGCAAGCCAATGATTCCATCATTATACAATTTCTAGAAACCAACATCTTGTCCAGGTTTGGCTGTCCAAATAAAATTATTACAGACAATGCTGTTGCTTTCAAGTCCAAAAAAATGATCAACTTTTTCCATAAATATCATATGACCTTGGGTCATTCCACAACTTATTACCCATAAGGCAATGGCCTAGCTGAGTCTTCCAATAAAAGCCTCATCAACATCATTAAGAAAGTCTTAGAGGAGAACAAAAGGAATTGGCATAAGAAGTTGGTAAATACACTATGGGCAGACAGGCTGACCACCAAAAGATCCATTGGCAGAAGCCCATATGAACTTGTTTATGGAATGGAAGCAAGATTTCCTTCATCTTTGGGAATCCCTGTAATCAAGTTACTGCAAGAAACACAAGCTGAACCAAATGACATCCAAAGAAGAATCAATCAGACAATTCACCTACAGAAAACAAGAGAGGAAGTCTATCATAGAACCCAAATACTGCAAGAGAAGCTCAAAAGAATATTTGACAAAAGAACCAAAGCTGAAGACTTCTTCATAGGAAGCAAAGTGCTGAGATGGGATTCCAGGAGGGAGGACAAGGGAAAGCATGGTAAGTTTGATTCCTTGTGGAAGGGACCATATGTCATTTATGTTGTACAAGGTAATAAAACTTATTTTCTAAAGAGTTTGGATGGCTCAAACACTGAGGAAGGCCCAGTCAATGGGAGGATGCTCAAGCATTATTTTGACCATCATTGAGCAAATACGACAGAACCACATTGTACATAAATATTTGTATTTTCAGTATGTATATTTACAGCAGATGGATAAAGGTCCAAGGGAACCTGATTTTGACAAGGACCAAGGTGCTGCACCATTTTTTTTGGTATACATTTTGACCCTACCATTGGAAGCAAAAGAAAACAGATGGCAACTATTAAGGTGATGAGCAACACTCAGACAAACAAGTAAAAACAGGGATGTAACTTCATAGCAAATCAGATTGCAGGCTATTTCATATAAGCTCCTAAAAGTTTAGATGAGTGGTATTCAACAAAAAGGATGATTCAGACTGTAACAAGATAGGGAAAAACAAGACAATTTGAACTACTGCCCCTTACTTTTCATCTGGAAAAGTCATCCCCAAGTGGAGCCACTGTTAACCTCCTATACCAATAGGGTTTCATTTTTCATGATTGACAGTGGAAGTGCCAAAAATGTTCATCTTTGGTGACACAAAGGTTCTATTTTTGTGAAGGAGACAGAGAGTTAAAAAATGAAAAGAGGGTATGCCTTAAAAGAATAATCAAAAGGCAAGAAAAATGGATTGGTCAGAAAAAATAAAGTGAAATGAACCCCAAACAAAGACCGGGAAGGTGGCCAACCAAAATGCCACTGCTATCTTGATAGATGGCCCAACATTGCAAGCTGGGCCATGTTATGTTTTAAATTTCCTGTTTTAGACTAGAGAAAGAGAAATCTATCCAAACAGTTTAAGCTTGGGGGATTGGTAGTTAGGTATAGAACAAAGGTGCCCAACTGCTTAATCTGGGCCCTTGGAAGTGATAAGGATAGTTTAGATAGCAAATTATTGGAAAAGAAAAAGAAAGATCAATTGAGGGTTTGCAAGTTTAAGTGCACCTTCCCTGAAGTAACAAAAAATGCTAGGAACTAAGATGGGTAGGTAGTCAAGGGTTGCCAAAACCTGATTTCTTTCATCAGTGAGCTTGAAAAAGAAAATTGATATCAGCAAGAACAGAACTGTTACTCAGCATTTTGATAACAAAAGATGGAAGCATGTCTAACTTCCCCTCTTTCCCAGGAAATCTTTTTCTAACATCCCTCTAATAAACCTTGGAAATCACTCAAGCAAGTCCTAGCATCACTTTACCTTCTGTGAAATACTAAGCCAAGGTGTTAGTTTCTACCACACAAAAAGCCACATTTCCTGTGTAAAATCATTGCTTACTCTCATCTCTTCCTAATCTAAGTTTACTCCTCAAAAACTTAGCTCCCTCTTCCCCTTTCACATCTCCAATTCATATTGACTTCTAACCTTACTATTTAACTCCCTAAGTGTTCCCCTCCCCCTACTATTATCATATTTTATATAAAAACCCAAAAATATGTACATACCCCTCCTCCTTTGGGCATTATAGCCATATATTTCAAAGTTCGGGGAGCCTGAGGTAATCTAAGGCTTTCATGTGTATTTCTCCAGGCTATGTCCGGGAATTAAATTAACGCCTAGTTAATTTAATAACCCTAACCCGCTATATCCCCCTTAATTATAAAATCCCTCGTTTCTTTATCATTGGTGTAAATTTTCCAAAAACCCATAGTTTCCATTTAACCAAAGTTTTGTTTCTGTGCGCGGTATCAACAGAAATAATTTTTTAATGCTTGGGTCCCGCCGCTATCGCGCTGGCGGCTCGTCCTCCCGTCCACCGTCGGATCTGGGCCCTCCCATCCGATGCTCATCGGGCATTTCGGACCCCCTCTATTATCCGCCTGTTAGCGCCCGAAATCTGTCAGAGGATGACGTAGGGCCAGGGACGCATGCCAATATAGTAGTGGATCGGGCAGCCTCTGACCATTACCGGGCCCGTACCAAAAGTGGTCTGATAATACCGCTTACCACCATCGGCTTCCCGCCCTTATGTCATCGCCCACGTCATCAGACAAGCCAACTACCATATCACCATTACCCGACATGGATTCCGTGTCATCCCTCCACGTCATCCCAGTCATACATCGCCACGTCATCCCTGTCGTACCCGGGCCCAACCAGTGACGTCATGCTGACGTCATTTGTAAAAAAGGCGCCAAATTCCGCTTTTTACATACTTTCGCGCAAAATAGTCATTTTCTCACATTTCTATTGGACGAGTGTTGTGCTTCCCTGCATGCTGTTTTACGACGTTTCTCCGCCAACTCCGAAATTCAATTCTTGAGCTACCGCCGCTGCAAATTCACCAATTCTCGACACCCTCGGCCTCACCATCACCAGGTACTTACCATTTTCTCTACATAACCTGGTCTTCCTATCTTTCTACAGTAAAAAAAGGTCTAAACAACTGGTCTAACACCTGCGTACCGAGCCCCTGTAATTACCAAATCAACCTGAAGTTCATCTGAAGAGGGTTCCTGGTCTGAATTTACTCAATTCCCACAGCTCCCTGCGCATTTGCAACTTAAAACCACTGGCAGACAAAGTCCACTGAAAAAGGCAGCGCTTACCCCCAGCATTGATTACTTTCACCCTCTCGACAAGCTGTTGTTCTCTGTTAGCCCAATTCACCTCCTTTTTTCACCTCTGCAAGTCATCCCATCGACAATAATCTGTTGTTCACTGCCAGTTTTGCTAAACTGAAAGCATAAATTCAACTTCAAGTGAGAAATAAGCAATGGAGACCCCTGTGGCATTGAATATTACTCCTCTGAATGCCCCACAGAAGAACCTGGAATGGTTGGCCCTTGCTGACCGGGATTATCAAATCAAAGAAACAGTTGAGATAAGTACCAAATCTCACATACAAGCTGTTAGTGAGCTGAAGAAGAAATACATGAGTGGTGCTGATGACATAGGTATCTGGGAGTCTAACTTGCCCATTTACTACCTCCCCGAAGTCAATGTGTTCCCAGACCTCATCCATCAGTGTTGTGAACACTATGAACCCTCTCAAAGAGCAGTTTTGGGTTCATCTGGGAATATTTTATTTCACATCACTCCTCAATCCATAAATCAGATGCTGAACTTTAAGCCAACCAGACCTCTGGTGCCCCTTTCTATGAATTTTCTGCTCAAAAAAGCTGCCAAGTTGCCCAGCTCAGAGGTCACAAAGATTGGCCAGTTGTTCATGAAGCCAGAATATCAGCCCCGGCAACCTCCTCCTTATCTGCATGTCTGGTTCAATGAAACAGGGAGACTGCTAGTGGATATGATATCCTGCATTCTAGGATTCAATACTAGTGAGTTTGTGGATGAAACAACCTTGGTAATGTTGTCCATGTTCACTCCAGGGCAGCCCCCTGCTGCCCAGTATGATTATGCCACATTTATTGCTGACAAGATTCATGAGAAATTCATGAATTTGGAGAGGGAAAGGGTATTCAAGTATACCTCATATATATATCATTTGATATTATATTATCAGCCTGACAGTTTCCCCATTTTCTTGAAAAAGCTGGATGCAAAAGGAAACAGGAGGTCAGTGGTATTTTGGACACCAGTCTGTCACCATATCTCTTGCTCCCCATATAACTATTGTGAGTTCATTGATCTGTTCATCCATCCGGCCTTGTCTCTGCTGCAGAGTTCTCCTCCTCCTAGACTCACCGATGAAATGCAGAAAATCCTCCAACTTTCAAAGAATTATAGCATTGGAGATTGGTACCTCTACCAAGACCACACAGTAATTAGAATATATGGCTGTGAGCTAGCCCCTTACAGACTGCCAAAGTATGTTCCCATGAGACTTTTTGCATTAGAATATTTCCAGCAATTTGGAAATGCAGACATGATTCATTTTCATAGCAGAAATAAAAAAGCACAGCTGAAAATCAAACACCAACTGGGTCCATTTATCTTTAATAAAAGGGAGGAAGCTTGGGGAGAAGCAGATAAGATCCTAAAAAGCCTCCAGTTGAAAACAAGCTTCTATTGGGCACCATATGACCCTAATCATTTCATAAGCCTCAGAAGAATCAAGTATAGGCTTGTTGTCTATGATCACTATAGCATTCCACAAATTGAAAAATATGCTAACCAACTAGAGTGGAAAGAAGGCACATTAGTGGAGGACTATTCTGAAGAAGAATTAGCAGAAAGAGCAATTAAAAATCTAGAAAAAGCGGTTGACTTGGAATATTTTGAACAGGTTTGGTCTCCAGCCCCTCGGCATCTTGGAGAAAGTGCCTCATCCTCCACTGTTCCCCAGCAGTCTGCCAAAGTAATTGATCAAACAACAAATCTAACCAAAGGCAAAGAAGTACAACAAGAGGAGTCACTTCCCAATCTGGAGCAGCAAGCAGAGCAACAGGAAGAAATGGCTAAAATGCCTACCCAAGAGCAGATCCCCCAAAGGCAGGAGGTGATAGTTGAAAACATAGTCTTACAGACACCTGCAAACGAGGAAAGAACAAGAAAAAGAGATAGACAAGAGCAGACTCCTCCTACCACTTCCACAGACCAGCAAGGTGAGAAAAGACAAAGGATGAATCCCTTTTCTGAGGAGGAGATGCCTGAAAGACCCACTGATACTATGCTCCCTCCTAGCATTGAAACATCAACCAGCTCCTTACAGCAAGAACAAGAACTAAAGCAAGGGACAAAAGTAAGTTCATCAAGGCAGCGCACCAAGGCAGATTCTAGCATAAAGAAACAATTTACAGACATAAAAGCAAGAAATGAGCCGGTTAGATTCCAACTTTATAACCAGCTACTCAAGATGGCACCAACTAATCAAGAAAGGCTTATGTGGGCCTATGATATCCAAGAAGGAAAAATGACTCTGAGTCATTTTAGGCCCACCATGCAGCAACCTCAATCAGCTGCAGACTACATCAGAACTAACTTAGAGGTCTTTGCCAAAGACATCCACCCCATAGACCAGATCGAGCTACACAAGCAAACAGGGGAGATGCTCTATTCTACATTGGCTGATAAAACTTTATTAGCACACCGTTTACAGAATTCTCTACACAACACTACTGCCCAGTTAGAATTAGAGAAGGCTTCATCTCAAGCCAAGGACAATAGAATCAAGTCCTTGGAAGAAATTATTATAGATCTAGGACATGACCCAAACGATCCCAAGGGTGTGCAGGCATTGATGAAGAAAAAAGATGAGGATATAGCAGCATTGAGAAAACATATTAAAATACCACCTACCCATCACCCTCAGACTGAAGGGGTTGCAGAACAAAAGAAAGATCAAGATGTGGTAACTCTACTCTTGACCCTGCATAAGAGATTGGTGGAAACAGAGGGCGCCTTGGAGGTGGTATTAAAGACAAAACAGGGATAATTTCCGACTCAGCCAATGTAGACATCTACAGCCATTGAAAATGTGCCTCCTGTAACCATTTCAGCAGTTCCTCCTACTGGACAAACATCAGAGGCATGCCCTTCAAGATCAGCACTAGCTCCTGAAGCGACAGCACCAACAACAACATCAGAACAAGCACCTAGCCTCGACATGCAAAATATGAGGAAAGAACTGGAGGCTCTTGAAGCACAAATGGCAGAACTAAAGGTAGCAAAAGAGAAATTGGCTACACTGGAAGAAAAATATGACAAGTCAAAGCAGAATATAGCTGAAAGAACAAGAGAGGCAAGGGCTCTTGAAAAAAGAATAAAGGAGTTAGAAAAAGAGCTCACTCTGGACAAGACTCTAAGTGATGTCAAGAAAATTCTATGGGCTAACATTGGTCAATCCATCACAGATCAATGGCAGTCCATTGAAACTATCCATGAACAAATGGAACTCCTAAACAGGGCAAAAGCAGAAGGCCAAAGAGCCCGGGCATCCTTGGGAAGTATGCCTGAAATAGCCAACAGAATGATCCAAGTGCTTAATAACCGCACCAGCCTTCAGCTAGCAGGAATGGGTATCAGAGACAGGACTGATACCATATTACTAATCAAGAGGGTGCTTACCTTGAGGAACTATGTGCAAACATTGGATAGAAGATGTCAAGAAATGCAGACAGAGGTAAATGAGTTCATTGCAAAAATCACTGCATTACATAACAAAGGTCTCCCCAGCTTGGTAACTAGTGCAGGAAGGTTGTTGTCACATGAAAATTATGCCAAGAGGGTCAACAACTATGCAGCAAATCAAATAACAGCATCTGCTAGCAGTCCAGAGGAAGCAGGGCCCCCATCTGGGCAGACTCTCTATGAGAAATTGGAGAATTTGTTTTTCATTGAGCATGAGATCAAGCACCTTTTTGAAACACCTCCAAATTACTACAAATATACTGAAGCCGATGAGACTCTGATTAAAATACAGAGACACCAATTGCCTACTGAAGATTGGTGGAGAGGCATGATAGAGACATTGCTCTGAGAAATCAAATCTGGAAGAGCAGCTGAGTGGCAAAAATGATGACTAGGCACCAATAGATGATTACAAGCAACGCAGCCACAACAACAGCATCGTGGCAAGACAACAAGAAAGCAAAAACTTTCGAAATAAATGCAAAATCAGTCAGCAGGCCGAGTTGGTTCCAAAGTCAAGGATCTCTGACAAAGATAAACAACTGTTTATTAATCCTTTAATAGCAATAACTTTTTGTAGCTACTATTGGTAGAAAGTTGGTGAGAAAGTTATGAATTCATGACTCACCCTTCAGATATTTTATGGAACATTTTTGTATATATACCCCCACGCATAACTTACTTTGGGTGGTTGATTTTCTTCAAAAGAGATACATTGTAATTACCGACTTTGAATACAAGAAGCTGATGAAGTTCCTGAAATTCTGCTTTGTTTGATGCGTTATGATGAGATTGTTGCTACTACAGGATTCCTGCGTTATTTCGTGATACAATAAGTTTTCTAAAACCGTGTCTTTACATTTTCTTTGCTTACCAATCTACATATGTTATATGTTTAAATGGTCTTAACATCAGAGAAAAGGAATAGTTCAGGATTTGTTCATTCAAACACCCTAAGCTCAATCTCTGCGGTTAATTGTGTTTTCTTCAGAATTAGTTATGAATGTGAAATTCTTAATTGCTCACATTTACACTAAATCTTTCACAGTAAATACTATTCAGGAATTCTATGTTTCTCCTGAGTAATATTTCATTTCCCCACCATACCAACATAGTGAAAGAACCTTAATTGCCTTTCACTGACTGACTGTACTCCATATTTTTAAGTTCAAAGGTTGTTTCATGAATGCCCCATCTGGCTCTGCAGTATCATCATTCTCACCAAGCACCTCAAGAAACACATAATCATCTACTCCAATGCACAATGGACTAAAATCCTCTGAACATTACATTACCGTTGTTAGAAGATATCATCCAACCAAAACTTTAAACAAAATTCAGTGCATCATAGCTAGCCTAAAACTCCCCAAAACAAAGCTAAATCAGAAAGAGAGAGCCCTCTCTGATTACAGGTGGGCTAGAACCTGTAATCCAAAGATTGGTTAGTGGTTACCTCAGTTGTATTCCGTTAGGAGTCAAAGGGAACAACCTGAGTGATAACACATGCCCTTTTCACTCCTTTCAGCAATCTCTCCATTCTGCGTCACCTTAAGCCGAAATTGTTGCTCTCTCCACCTACCTTGCCTCACGGAATAATCTGTGCCTTCATTTTCAATTCTTTGTTCTTTGCTGAGTGCCAGTCCCATATACATCCCAGAAGCTGGGTCACTTCATAAAATCTTTTCCAAAATCCCTATCCACTTACTAGCCTAAGGTAAACAGTGTATTGTAAGTCATCTCAGACCGTTTTCGATCATATATTCACTGAGCGTGACTCGGAGAGAGCCCTTTCCTGCTCTGGTAGGGCTAGCTACCAGACTGAGCGTGGTTTGTGGTTACCCTAATTTTTGCCTTCCTTCAGCCTAAGGCAGATTTAGGTGCTAACATAGTGGCGACTCCACTGGGGAAGAAGTTGAAAATCAAATCCCCTTGTTTCATAAGAATTCTAGGCTTCCAGATGATGAGCTTAGGATTGGAAAGGCTGAGTAAGTTGATTGTGTCCCATAATTTCTCTCAATAGCATGCTGGCTTTGAGACGATATACTAGAGCAAATCCCGACCCAAACCCTCCTCATATTTACGAAAATCCCAATTTGATCCCAAGAATCCTTCGTCAAGAAAGCACCATAACTCCCGTGTTCAAATCCCATTCATGTCCCAACATTTTTGAGTATCTTGAGGAGCTTGAGTTTGACGAATGATTTGAAATATCATTGTTTGAGTCTAAATCCAAAAGGGCTGTTGATTACACCGTCCCCAATCCACAATTTCTTGTAGACCTTGAGACAGAAAGAGCTAATAGATTAATTGATAATTACATTGCAAGACAGCCCCAAACTCCAAGTGCAAGCCCCTTGCAAACTGTGCACACTCCTCCAACACCTCTAAGGCCATATCCACCGAAGATGATGGCTACCCGTTTCGCACCCCTTGTTCTGCCCTAAGTCCTAGATGACATGCCAAATGATTATCAAAGCAAAATCCCATTTTTTGATGGCACTCCTAATAGTATTATAGCCCAGCAGAATGTAGATAAAATGGGAGACTTCTATGAACTTCATGAGATCGATGCGGAGAACGTGGCAATGAGGCTCTTTGTATAAACATTTGCAGGTGATGTGAGGAAATGGTTCAGAGGTTTGATGGCTACAAGTGTCACTACCTTGGCTGAATTACAAAGACAAGTTTTGAACTGGTGGGAAGTGAAAAAGAATCCCCTTCAAATTCTGGTCGAGTATGAACAAATCAAATGAAATGCCGATGAGTCGGTCCAAGATTATTGTGTTAGATTTAATGCAGTCTACAATGAAATTCTAGACCATCTAAAGCCACCTGTGGGACTAGCAATGATGAAGTTTCTAGATGGTTTTGATGCTTACATGGTGTACCAATTAAGAGAGAGAGAACCAGCTACAATGGAAGACATGCAGAAAATCACGGTCAGCGTTGAGGAAAATCTGTTGTCCAAAAGAGCAAGAGCGAAAGCAAAGAAGAAAACCACAGTGAAAGAAGAATCTTCTTCAATGGATCAGCTGCTCAAAAAGGTAGAACAGATGCTTGAGAGAGTAAAACTTGACAAGCCAGAGCCACAAGTTAGGAATCCTAACTTTCATGGCCAACAACAGCCATAATATAGGATAAGACAAAGAGATCAACGAACTCAAGAGAAAACAGCACAATAGCCGGTACAAACACCTTTGCAGCAGAATTTTGTGCATGGACTAGAGTCAGATGAGGACAGGAATGTAATAGGCGAGGAAAACCATCTCTTCACTCCAGATGAGCTGCCTACTTACATCACCGAAGAGGAAGAATGTGCAGTAAATCCAGCTACACACCAAGACACTGCTTTTATTCTAGCGAACGAAACCGTGTTGGAAGAAGAGTCAGAAGAATATCAAAGGGGGTATATGAATGCTTTGTCCACACAACAGTAGTGATATTCCCTTAGAAACAGAGATGTACCAGCCAAACCAATTCAGAAAAAGAAGGAGGGTGAAACAACAAAGAATGATCCATCAGCTACAAAAAGAAAGGGAAAGGAAGTGGTTGTTCCGGAGAGCAGCAAATCAAAGTCAGTAGAACAATCACAGCGACCAGCCACATCAAAAGAGAAGGAAAGGAAAGATATCCCAGTCAAAGAGGTAGAAAGAACTCCCACTTTCAGCCTAGAGAATGAGATTTCTAAGCTAAAGGTATCCATCCCTTTGACTGAAATCATGAAGAACAGCAGTTATAGAGGATAGATTTCTAAAATGTTAAACTTGGACCCAATGTCCAACATGGTAAACGTAGAATATGATCATCCTGAAATGATTTTTGGACTAGCAACAAATGGTGAGTCTCCCGATAGCGATGTGCCGCCCTTCTATATCAGTTTACGATTGCATGATTTTGTGTTACACAACGCCATGTTCGATTCCGGAGCTTCTCACAATCTCATGCCCAAGGCTATCATGGATAAGCTTGGTCTGGACATCACCCGCCAATATCATGATCTCTATTCATTCGATTCCAGCAGAGTAAGGTGCATAGGGCTCATCAAAGACTTAGTGGTGAGTTTGGATCAGCTTCCTATGAAAAATGTTCTGATGGATGTAGTGGTAGCAGACATTCCTCCAAGGTTTGGCATGCTTGTTTCCAGGTCTTGGGTAGAAAAATTGAAGGGGACACTATAGCTGGATTTCTCCTATGCAAAAATCCCAGTGTTTGGACAAATGAGGAAATTATATCGGGAACAAAAGATGAAATATATGATCACAAGCAAGGAGAAACCGATAAATCATCCTATTAACTATGTACATACAGATTTAGAGTCTTTTGTTTTGTTTTCAGATAGTTTAAATGAGATAGATAGTCAGATAGTAGAAGCAGACGACATTCTAGAAATAACAGAAAAATTTAGAGAGATTTTGAAGAAAGAAGGACAAGAAAAGCAGCAAAAGATTGGGCAATCAGTTGAAAACGATGGACAACAAGCAAACAATGGATGACAAACAGATTTTCAACACTTGCAAGAAGACGAAGAAGGCTTGTGGACCATGGATTTTGATGGAGCAGTAGGGAATGATGGCACTGGTATTGGTATTTGGGTACGTATCCTTTCTTCGCCCCAAACAAAGTGCCTAGCAATGTCAAAGTTTGCTCTTACAAGCTAGCCTTTAAATGTTCAAATAATGAAGCTGAATATGAAGCTCTGATTGTTGGCCTGAAGATTCTTAGAAAGTTGAATGAAAAGAGGATTTTCGTATATGGCGACTCCGAGTTGGTGATAAAAAAGCTCAGAGGTGAGTATCAAGCAAAACATCCTAGGATGCGGGCCTATCGTAATGCAGTTTTGGACATCTTGAAGATATTTTCTGAGTATACCTTGACATGTTTGCCACGAATACAAAATAGCTTTGCTGATGCTCTTGCCGAGGCAGCAAGCAGCTTGAAGATCCCCATGAACTCTAGCAATAAATTTGAAATCCATGTCAACCATCATCCAACCATTCCAGACAATCATTGGCAAGTGTTCCAGGATGATGAGGAGGTTAAGGATTTTCTGCTCAACAAAGGCAAGTTCAAAGAAACCTTAATCGATGTGGAAAATGATGAGAACAAAGGAAATGGTACAGATGAAGTGCAGATCAATCAAATGGACGTATTACAGCTGAAGAATAACATCATTCCTAAAGGCTTGATACCCCTAGAGGAACTTTTTGATCAGGATGATGTAGCCCGCAAGCCAACTTTGCAGCCAATGGAGAAACGTGTAGAAGTCAACATCGGTACAACTACCAATCCAAAGTTAGTGAAATTTTCCAAAGAATTACTGCCAAAAATCAGGGACAAATATATCAGTTTGATGGCTTCATTTGCAGATGTATTTTCTTGGAATTATTCTGATTTAAAGACCTATGATACGAATATTATTCAGCACACAATACCTATCAAGCCCAATCCAAAACCATTTAGACAAAAGCTAAGAAGGATAAATCCAAATTTGCTGCCATCCATCGAAAAAGAGGTAAATAGGTTGTACAAGTCAGGTATCATTGTGCCTATCAGATTTTAAGATTGGATATGTAACTTAGTGCCTGTACGAAAGAAGACCGGTGAGATCCGCCTATGCATCGATTTCAGAAATTTAAACAAGGTCTCATTGAAGGACAACTGTCTGTTGCCCAAGATGGACCATATACTTCAGCGAGTAGTGGGGGCATCTCGTATGTCGCTGCTTGATGGTTATTCCAGATATAACCAAACTTTTGTCCATGAAGATGATAGGGACAAGACAGCATTCATCACTCCATGGGGAACCTTTCACTATGCCAAAATTCCATTCGGTTTAAAGAATGTAGGTGCCACATTTCAACGGGCAATGGACTTGGCATTTCCAAGTGAGAAGGATGTGTTTTTGGTGGTGTACTTGGATGACTTGACGGTGTTTTCAAAATCTGATGAAGAACACATGCACCATCTAAAACTTGTCTTTCAAAAGTGCAGGAAATATGGTCTATTGCTGAATCCTAAGAAGAGCTTATTCGCCATGGAGGAAGGCAAATTACTTGGGTATATCATTTCAAAGGATGGCATCTGTATAGACCCAGCACGTGTGCAAGCAATTCAGCAAATTTATCTGCCGAGGAACAAAAAGGAGATATAGTCATTTAATGGTAAGATGAATTTTCTGGGTCGCTTTGTGCCTAATCTTGCAGAACACTTAAAGGAAATGACCAACATGCTTAAGAAGGATAGCCAGGTGAAATGGACATATGAGGCGGTAAAATCTTTCAACTTGGTCAAATTAGCACTTTCTTCAGCTCCAGTTCTAGTCAGCCCAGACTACACTCAAGATTTCATATTGTTTTCATTTGCTTCTGAGCACACTATGGCAGCGGTACTATTGCAAAATAGGGATGATCATGAAAGACCCATTGCATTCTTCAGCAGGGCTATAAGGGATGCAGCTTTGAAGTACAACATCATTGAGAAGCAAGCCCTGGCATTGGTGAAGGCATTAAAGGATTTCCGGGTGTATATTCTACATCTCACATTCTGGCCTATGTTCCTAATGCTACTGTGAAAGATGTTTTAGTGCAGACCGATCCGAAAGGGAGAAGAGGCAAATGGATCATAGCCTTGCTATAATACGACGTGGAGATAAAGCCTGCCAAGCTGGTCAAAGGGCAGGGGTTGGCAAAGCTAGTGGCTGAATCAAACTTGCATGCATTGGACATAAATCTTATCGCTGCCATGTCCGATGAGAATGAGGAAGCAACGTCAATTCAGGTATCTGAAATGTTTTCTTTGAACGCATGGTATTATGATATAATATATGTGTTGAAAAATCTATCACCACCGCCTGACATGGCTAGAAACAAAGCGAGAACACTCAAATTGAAGGCTGCCAAGTTTTGTATCTTGAATTCTGCACTGTATTGGAAAGATCCCGATGGCATTTTGCTAAATTGTCTAGTGGAAGAGGAGGCAAAGAAAGTCATGGAGGATTTCCATGGAGGAGAGTGTGGTGGACATCTTTTTTGGAAGTCAACAGCAAAAAAAATTGTGAGAGCGGGGTACTACTGGCCTACTTTGTTTGCTGATGTGCATAAGATGGTCAAGCGCTGTCATAAGCATCAAATTTTCGAAAGAAAACAGAAATTACAGCCTTTGCCACTTAAGCCTATTGAAGTGAGCGCTCCATTCTAGCAGTGGGGGTTGGATTTCATTGAGGAAATTCATCCCGCCTCTTCCGGACAGCATAGGTGGATCCTTATAGTGACGGACTATTTCACAAAATGGATTGAGGCAGCCCCTACCAGACAAGCGACAGACACGGTAATCATCTCATTTCTCGAAAATAACATCTTGTCTCGCTTTGGTTGTCCAAACAAAATAATCACTGATAATGCAGCAGCTTTCAAATCGAAAAGGATGGTAGAATTTTGTCACAAATTTCACATAATTTTGGGTCATTCAACTGCCTATCATCCGCAAGAAAATGGATTGGCGGAATCTTCGAATAAATCTTTGGTCAACATCATCAAGAAGCTGCTGGAAATAAATAAGAAAAGCTGGAACAAGAGGTCGGTCCATGCCCTTTGGGCAGATCGGATCAGTCAGAAAAAGTCTATTGGTATGTCACCATTTGAGCTTGTTTATGGAGTTGACACAGTATTCCCTGCCTCTCTTGCTACCCCTGTGGTTAGACTTCTTCAGGAGGCCGGCAGCGAAGAAGATCCCATGCAGAGAAGGTTGAATCAAATGATCCACTTGCAGCAAACAAGAGAAGAAGTTTCCAAAAACACATCCAAGTTTCAGGAGAAGATAAAGAAAATCTATGAAAGAAAAGAAAAAGTGGATAAATTTCAGTTGGATGATGTGGTGCTGAAGAGGGATGCAAGGAATGAAGAGAAAGGTAAGCACAGAAAGTTCGAAAATCTGTGGAAAGGTCCTTTCAAGATTGTAGCATATAGGGGGCATAATTCCTTTCTTCTGAAGGAAATGAACGGGGAAGGCTGTCTTGGAGGTCCGATCAATGGTCGGCTGCTCAAGCGGTATCACTGTTGATCTATCAACGTTGCTTCCACTGTCATTGTAAATACCATTTTTATTTTAGTTTGGTTTCAGTCTGTAAAGTCAGTTTTTTGAGTTATTTCAAGGTCAACTTTGAGTCAATTTCTTGGTTATTCCAGTTGTATAAATAAGTCAGAGTCCTGTGCTGTTTATAAAAATGATGACTCCATAGCCCAATGGACAAAAGGCACTATCTAGCTCCTCTAGAGACCTACTGTTCTTGGCACCTCCAAGGAGCTACCATCCCCCATTAGAGCCAATGTTAGAGTCGGTCTGGTCAGCCCTCCATCAGAGATCAAAGCTCTTTGTGCATTTCAATTTTAGGTGTCCCACTCCATCCACTCAGCTGCATTTCACTAGGGACATGCCATGATCTAACAGAGATAGTCATGCTAGTCATTTTCCCTCGTCTCTGGCCCCTGCTGGCTCAAGTCTTTGTCCATAATCACTGAAATTCATGATATTCAAGGTCTGGTCATATTACAGGACAAAGTCATCTTTTATGTTTGGGTATTAGTAAATCATCAATGTAGTCTTTGAAAAAACATGTCCAAAACAAGCCATGCATGCCAGAGGGAGACCTTATACAGCTATGGTTCTGAAAGCTTCATCATCACTTGGAGAGACATTGACTCTTCTTCAAAACTCTGTTTTGAAGAAAAGTCAAACAAGGTCAACTATGACAAAATTTTCCCAAAAGTTGCCAGCTGACTTTTTCATATGCAGTCATGGTTTTCATGGCCAAATGCCCAGTCACAGAGTCCCCGCAAAGAAATGCCAAAAATTTCATCATGAGAGCCAAAATTTCAAACAAAAATGAAAATCAGGGTGTTTAAAGTCAATGAAAAAAGTGCAAAACATAAACATTAGAAAGTGGGTTTTCAAAGAAGAAAAAATCAAACCAATTTCTCTCAAGCCTATGTATATACTTGTTTTGCCCAAAACAAAAACGATTTGTGCTTTGGCAAGCTTGGAGAGAAATTACAAAGGTGAGAGAGCAAATTCGTGAGGGTTTGAGTGAAGGAGAGCCGGTTTCCAAAGAGCGCGGCGCATACACCAGGGCGCACAGTGCACATAGAGGGCACGACACACTGGCAGCCAGCCCACAGTGCAAAATCAATAAGGGCGTGGCGCATTCAGGGCGTGTGGCGCACTGGGCTTGGTGCACGACGTACACAGCCAGGGAGCTCATAACACTTGCAAATTTGTTTTATATCCTTGTTTAAGGCTAGCAAGCAAGAGGTAGGCTCGAATGAAACCTCTTCTCTGTCAATTTGGTCAATGGTTTGGTGTTTCTAAGATGTTGAATGACATCCAAAGCACATTGGCCATCCATGAAAATAATCATCAAAGAGAAAATGACAAACGAGGTTGCAAATTTGTGAAGACACCACCAAGGTTTTGCTCCCCTCCCCTTGTCCCCTCACTCCTCATCATTTTCACCTCCATTCCACCTTATCTCCTAAGGAAACCCCCTAGAAATCTCCACTAAGACCCTACCCCCGGTGTTCCAAGCAAATTAATGTCATTTGAAAGTGCGCGACACACACAAAAGGTGGTGCGGCGCACTAGGAGCCCGGCCACAGTGTTAATATTGCACTGGCGCAGCGCATACCTGGTGTGTGGCGCACTGGGCAAAGTGCGCGGCGCACAAACCTGTGAGCCTAGAAAAAAACACCGAATCGCCTAAATTTTTATAAACGGCTCTCAAAATTGCGAAGGTGGCCCTAGATACCTTCACCATTTATCCTTAACTCAAAGAAAAATATAGTTTTGGTGACCATGAAATCAAAGGCAAAATTTGTATTAAGTAAACCCAAAAATGACACAAGGAAGGGCAAAAAGCTAGGGTTTTGCTACAGTAACATGATTGCTAAAGCATGCTCCTACCCTACCTCAATCAGCTAATTCCCCTGTAGTAGTTTCCCCTAATGGTCACCCTAGCTCCAATGTAATAATATCCATTTGTTCCCTTTATTCCTATGGCTCAAAATACCCAAACCCTACCCCATCAAACACCATACCCAAAACGCTCCCAAATCCCTAATAAATTTATCCTTTTAAACCCCTATTCCCCTTTTCATCATTCCCCTCCTAACACTCCCCTGTTTTATTGTCCCCTTGGTGACAAATTTTTAGATCATCTATCAGTTTCATTGGATTCAGAGGGCAGCATAAAACTCAGGGCACAAACAGCAATAATGGCATAAGAAAATTCATCATAGTATGAGGAAGGGACCCACAGTGACACATCTTCGGGAGAGAGGACCCATAGGAGACATCACCGGAGTGGCAGACATCTTAGAGATGAGCCAAGCACCCTCACTGAGATGCAGGCATGCCCTCTTGCCATGTCCTATTTTCAGCACTTAGCATGTTATGAATTTTGTCAAAGGGTGGCAAATGTCAGAATCCATCATCAGTTGGCCCACCCTTTTGCACTTCATCTACATGGATGCCAATCTATCCTGGCTGGGGTCACTTTCACATTGACACCGGAAACCATATCAGTGGCAACAGGAATACTGAACATTGGAGAACAGTGGCATAAGAAGAAGAAGGTGGAGAGGCATCACTATGAGCCTTACATCAAGAACAGCTGCTTGAGCCAGCTCACCAGAGTTTTTCCATTCAGATTTTTGAGGGATGAGTATGCCCCACTCATGAGATTGATCATGAAGTATTTCAGTTGTGAGGCGAGGTTTTCTCACCTTTATGCCTATCACATCCGCTTGCTCATGCACTTCACCAAGGTGCGGATGATGAGCCTCCCGTTTTTCATCTGCAACAACATTGAGAAGATGAAGAAATTCATGCAGCGCAATACCCCACGACAACAGCTAAATAATGTTTATCATTTTGCTCTTATCCGGATTTTGGTGGACCATCATTTGGGATTACAGGGTATTGCTTGAGAGGACTTCATCTCCCATGATTCCTTCAGCGCTCCACCGGTGATATCAGAGGAAAAACATGAGGTGGGAGGTCCTTCACATCAGTTTGAGCACCATGAGACTGCCACCATGCCAGTATACATCACATACCAGAAGGGCAGTAGACCGTTGTTTGCAGTAGCAAAGCGAGTGTTATCTCCACCCGGGGTGGAAGGGGACTCGCTTCCGACATCAGCACCACAGGAGCACGGTAAGGGCAAGGAGCCAGTATAGGAGGAAGGGCCATCAGGTGAGCAAGAGACTGAGTTTTTTCTCCTCCAGGATGATGAGACAGATGCAGAACCTACAAATGTTGAGCTGGGAGAGATCATTCAGGAGCCTTAGTCAGTGATTGAGAACCTATCCCTGGACTTGGATTGGTCCAAGTGGAACGTGCAGTATCTGGAGTAGAGGAACAAGTAACCCGAGGATTGGCTAGCTGAGATAGAGTTGCAAATGATCAAGGAAAACCGGCGACACATCTTGGCAGCACAAGGCAGACCTATGGAGCAAAGAGACGAGGACCGGGAGTATGTGTTAGAGAAAGTGAACGTTCACTTGGAGCAGTGGTTGGATAAAGAAAACAAGGAGAAAGACATGCTGAGGCACATGGATCATCACTACCATGCCCGAAACATGAGTTCCAGAGCAAGAATCAGGAGCCTAAAGGAAAAATTGAGCAAAGCGACAAAAGAGGCAAAGGAGGCAAAGGAGGCAAAGGAACAAGATCGGCTTCGAATCTTGGCTGACACTTCCTTGGCTAAGCATGGCACCCCATAGAGATCATCCAACCCAAATTTCAAAAAATTTGGGCAAAGTTTAGTTACAGGCAAATTTTTTGGGCACAAAACAGGAAATTTCTCCTCATGCGCTGCGCCACTGGCGCGACGCTAAAAATATAGGACTCTAATCGAGAAACAGCTTGCATATTTTGATTCAGCATCGAAAATTACGTCTATTGGTGTCCGGGCAAGAAATTTTGACAAGTTTTGGGTCTCCTAAAGGTCAGAAAACACCCAAAAATGGCCTCTCTGCCACTTTTTTGACACACAGAAAGCAGTCTTGGGAGAATGAAGATTTGGAGGGGAAAATGAGCACAAAATTGGGAAATTCCAGTGGGGTTAAAAATTAGACAGGACAGTCTTTCCAACAAGCCCACCTGGGCACATTTTGGACACCTGAAAGTGCCCCAAGACAGGGTCCAAATTAGCACGACGCACAGAGAATTTGGCGCGACGCACAGAGGAAAAAACTGCCAATTTGCTCCCGTTTCATGAAATTTCAGGTCGCGACTTCTCCAAGTGGGCCCGGTAATCTACACTTCGGTTTTTTGGCACAAAAGGAAGCATTTGAAGAGTTTTCTCTCCATATGGGAATCTATGCAAGTGGCAAAAGAATGCAAAGGGTCACCCCAGCCAAATGTCATGCTTGAGAGCACTGCACCTGTAGCTGATGGTTGGCTTTCCATCTCCATTTCGAAATGATTTGAGTAACTTCCCAACCCCTGGGCATTCCATCTCTTCTCCACACATTCTATATATTGTATGCAAGTTATTTTCAAAGGGTTGGCTGGCTTGTAACTTCTGGGAGACTGTGCGAAAGAAACTCTGTTTCTGCACTGTGTATTTTTTACAGAGAATTAATGAAAGGCATCGGCTCTGTTTCATGAGATTCTTGTGGTTGTGAGTGTAGCAAATGTGTTCTTATGTTTCATATGTATCCTGTTATGTTTCATAATTCAATTCATGTTTCATTTCAGTGAAATTTTCTAAGTGAGATTAGGTAGAATTCAATTTATATTGCTCTGCCTGTAGGAAAATTTCATGTGCAGTGTTACTCTTTTGTTGAAAAGGATTCATGCGATCATGCCCTTTTCACTCTCTTCAGCAATCTCTCCATTCCATGTCACCTTAAGCTGAAATTGATGCTCTCTCCACCTACCTTGCCTCACGGAATAATCTATGCCTTCATTTTCAATTCTCTGTTCTTTGTTGAGTGCATGTCCCATATACATCCCAGAAGCTCGGTCACTTCATAAAACCTTTTCCAAAATCCCTATCCACTTACTAGCCTAAGGTAAACAGTGTATTGTAAGTCATCTCAGACCGTTTTCGATCATATATTCACTGAGCGTGACTCAGAGAGAGCCCTCTCCTGCTCTATTAGGGCTAGCTACCAGACTGAGCGTGGTTTGTGGTTACCCTAATTTTTTCCTTCCTTCAGCCTAAGGCAAATTTAGGTGCTAACAGGCCCCATCCCTCTTCCTCGTCTACATCCTTGGAATCCCCCGTGGGGCCCTGCAGCTAGGTTAAAAGCCTGCGCCTCAGTCTGCATTCGATAGGCTGGGGTGCTCTCGATCATTAGCTCATATCTTTGACAAGTTCACTCATTGTGACCCACTGATCTATAGAAGTTGCAATACAGCTACTACGGAGTCTGGGTATACTTCTAGAACATGTGGTAGTTGTCTATTGTGTGCTTTCCTCCTACTTGACAAATTGAGCGCTAGAGGGTAGGCACCACACATGGCCCTACTTGTACCTCCAGCCTTAATGGCATCGGCCCCCCTCCCGCTAGATAGTTCTCGAATACAGGGCAGTGGTCTTTGTGGTGACCTTGACCTTTGCATTTGATGCATGCTACTTCTGTATGCGCCTCCGGTTGGGACAGCCTTTCATGCTTCAAACTTTGCATTTCTAAGCATAGGTTTTGTAATTGCACGTGGATTTTCTAAACTCCCAACCCTAGATCCTGTATTGGGGTTTCATGCAACCTCATTGCTATCTCTAATGCTTCAGCATGGGTTGAGATCTTTTGCTATGATAGCATTGTCCTCAGATGTGGTGTCAAAGATGCCACAAACGATGCACAATGTTGTTCATCTACCAACGTCATGTTAGCCTCACGAATTGTACTCTTCAATATTTGATCTAGATCCCATGGGGTTTCACCAGGTAGCATCGCGATTTCCTTGAACCTGATGATCGACTACGTTTCTAATTTAGGCTGGCTGAATTCCTTGTTTAATGCATCTTGGATCGCAGCTATTCCCGCATTCAAGTGATCACTTGAGTACTTTATATACCACGTCAACATGCGGTCCTCTAGTGCATTAACCAGACAAGCCTTTTTGATGTTCTCTTCTATTACTCGTTGGGCTTCCCATACAACCTTTACCGTGAACCAGAACTGATCTGGTTCCTCATTTCCTATGCCTCTAAGTATCGTCAACTTGATCACACCTGCTATCCCATCCCTCAGTGGTGGCGGAGGTGGGGTAGGTGAAGATGGGTTGGATGTAGGTGAAGTAGGTGATGGCATCAATGATGGTGGTATTAGTGGAATGTGCTATTGTATCAATTGGAATGTGCTTCTCGAAGAGAACCCTACAAGCTCCTCCTCGCTTTCTCATGAGAGTGAAATTAGACGACTATTTTCTAATCCTTCGGTCCCTCGGTAGCCTCTTCCACTCCTCATTACCCCAAACATTAATGGATGTGCATAACCCTTTTTTCACATAACAACATTTTAATCTAAGTATTCAACGATTTGATGTACTTACCCCATGGTCCTTGGAGAAAGCGCATTTCTGCTTCACTATAACTCACAGTTGTGTCAATCGTGAATTTGGTGATAAGCCTGTCTATTATTCGATCTAACCAGTGATCTATTACCTGTGTGATTTTATCTTCAGATGCTTCCAGCCTATGCACCAACTCTAGAGTCCACAAAATGGGCTGATCCAGTCAGCACCTTCCCTAACTGTCAGCTAGCCTCATGATCCACTCATACAGCGCTATTGAGAAGGATGCGAAGAAGATCTTGTGGATCTCTGTGTATATGTAGCGATCCAGCCACCTTCCCTTAGATATCCGTGAGTTTCTGTTCTCTTATACGACGAATTTTTGAAGCTTCTAATTCAACCAATCTTCATGTTCTTTCTTCGTAGTGTTCTGACATCAGAGATCCCTTAGGCAGATCTCGGTCCTGGCAATAGAACCATTTGTTGGCTTATTAGGCCTTGACCCAGTTTCGAAAGAGTGGTTAGCCAAACAAATACTGCAACTACCAACTCTTTCAGCAACAGCCCATAAAGAGCAAACTAAGGTCTCACCCGAGGTAGCAGGGGTGGGCATTGGAACCAGGTTTCCACACCCTTCGGATGTCTTGATGTGTTCTTGAGGGGTTGCGAACCATTCTATTTCCTCGCGCCACTCTGTACTATTATCAGGCTTCTGCATAGATCTGCGTAGGTTTACTTTGCTTATTAACGAAATTATTACAGATATGATCTTCTTGTTACAGTATTTAAGTAAACATTTAACAATAAAACCCAGTGCATGCAATTATAAAAAGATATAAACTCATATAACAGATGCATAAAACATAATACAGTAGATCCGCGATACTTCAAAAACCACTTATCTTTTTTAATATCTTCCGTTAATACAACCAGATCCACCCTGCACACTCAGTTGCAGGGGTTTGTGCACATAGCTGCGGACTTTGCCAGGTTGTTGCACACACAGCTGCAGAGCCTCTATCTATCTACCGATACCTTGACTCAGACTTACAGATGCAGAGAATGTTGCCTTCACAAACCCATAACATCAAAATCCAGAACAAAAGATTCCAAAAACTGACCTCTAGCCATAAAGCCTTTCTCTATTTATACATTCCCATGGTCCGCTGACCATGGGCAGGCTGACTCACTTCCTATTATTTTACATTATTCTCAGGTGGACAACCCTTTGACTTGACTCATTACAATTCGCGCTCCATGCACTTCGTGGAGTCTTTACCATGCGTTTTCCCAAAATTGTGGACTTTGAGTCCCATAACCATTACGTGGGACCTCTACTACCCAACACTTGCGCATGATGTCTGAAGTAATAGGCATGTCTGTGCTGGTGGTGGTGCACATCAACTTGTCCAAGTACGAGTCAAGGTCCCGTCAGATCTTCTTTTTTGTCTTCACTTGGGTGAGAGTCCCAAGTGATGGGATGACATGAGTGTTCTGTTGGGTCCCTATAATACTAGTGATTACCCCATTACTATTGTAGTTATACCCCTTATTTATATTGTTGTGCCCCCATTTCCCCCATATTTTTATTAATGTGCCCATAGAATCCCTCTATTGTTATTTTTGTGGCTTTATATTATTATTGTTAGCTCGGCTGGATTATATTGTGACTCCTTAGGCTCCTATATATAGAAAGGAGGTTTTGTCATTTGTATCATCCAAGAATTGTTCATTTATGTAATGTAAAGGAGTTTGCCCCCTCGACGAGGCTGAATTCTAAGGCATTTATCTATCTTTTCTATCTTTTCTTGAGCTGGTTTCATAACATTTGGTATCAGAGCTTTGGATTCTATGGTTTCGCTGCTCCAAATAGGTCATCGTGGCATTTTCGCTATAACCTTTTTTCTGTGATGTTTCAGAAGTCGCAAGAAAAACCCATTTGAGAAGAAATCGCGCTGAACCTTCGGTCCGAAGTTCAGAGCTTTTCGCGTGATATTTTCGGAGATATGATCTGAGGAAGTTGGTCTTTTTGCAGACTCCTGAATTACACTCAAAACAGGTGACCTGGGGAAAATCGTCGTAACTTTCTTTCTGAGCATCGGATTGAAATTTCGTAAGAAGGTAAAAAAAGAGGACGGACTTTAGTTTTCTTTTATATATTTTTTAGAGTCAAATGTTGAAACAGTGACACGTGGCACTTCATACAAGTTTTCTCTACTGAACTAGTATATAATCAGGTCACTACAGGAGATTGTGCATAACTCTTTCTTGGAGAATCCAATTTGGATCCGACTAGTGGCATTGGAAAGATGACATAGAAGGCTACTACAGGTCACAATTTTAGAACTGGATGATTCGAAATTACAGAGATACATCAAATTCAATATCAGGCTTCTACAAAGTAAAAAAAACGTGTGTAGTTTTTTTTTAAATTTTTGCATAAGCTTGGTTTGAAGGAATTCAAAGGGCATAGTAAAGCATTATTATCGGTAACTGATGCCCCAAGGAAAGAAAATTCAAACATCTAGTAAGGAACCTGAAAGCTCTAGCATGACTCATGAAGAAGAGGAAGAAATGCTACATGATATATCAAAATTACAAGAACAACTGCAACAAATGTCACGCTCACAAAAGCTAACAGATGCTAAGATAAATGGCGTGGAATCTAAGATAAAGGGCATGGAAGCTAAGATGGATGATATGAAGGCAGATTTGAGGATAGATTTGAAGACAGACATGGCAGATTTGAAGACAGATTTGACAAATTTTCTACAAGAAATACTTACTAATGGTGAAAAGGTTGTAAAGGAAACTCATGATGTGAACAAAAGAAATGTTAATCATGATTCCATAGACTCTAATGTTGGATCGAAGACCCACCATATTCCAAAAATCAATATGAGGAAGTTTTATGGCAAGGATCCTGCCACATGGATATTACAGATGGAGCAGTTCTTCGATCTCAATAATGTGCAAAACACACAAAAGGTACATATGGCAACTTTATATTTGGAACCAAATCAGTTTGTATGGTATCAATGGCTTTGCTCTCGTAAACAATTTATCACTTGGGCAATTTTTATGGAATAATTGATAGCACATTATGAGGATACAAAAAGCAACACTTTTTTTAGCCAATTGATAAGTCTCAAACAAAAGGGTTCAATAATGGAGCACATTGAGGAGTTCCAAAAATTGAACATAAGGGTAAAAGATATTCCAGAGGAGCATAGGGTTGATGTGTTCATAGGGTCTTTAAAGGATAATATCCAACATGATGTTCGACTTTGGGAACCTGATTCATTAGAGAAGGCATTCAGGTTAGCAAGAAAAATGGAAAGCAAAATTATGGCAACCAGGAAGCATACCACTCACAACTATAAAGACGGAAGTGCAGTTACCCCTAGTCTTCCACAACCTATAAGGTTGACACCACAACAATTGGAAGAAAAAAGAGCAAAAGGGCTTTGTTATAGTTGTGATAGCAAATACACTAAAGGTCATAAGTGTGCTGAGAAGAAATTATTCTACATAGATTGTGAAGAGGAAGAAGAAAAGGAGCAAGAAAGGTCAAAAGAACAGGATATGCTCCAAGAACAAAGCCTAGATGAAGAATAAAAAAATCCGACCATATCTTGTAATGCATTGGTGGGAATTACCACTCCTCAAACCATCAAGATAGAAGGACAAATCAAGAAGAAAAAGGTAATAGTGTTGATTGATTCAGGAAGCACCCACAATTTTATTCATTGTAGGGTAGCAAAAGAATTGAATTGCTTCCTATATCCAGCACCAGAGTGTCAAGTGATGATTGCAAATGGAGGAACAATAAATTGCTCTGGAAAGTGCCATAATATCAAGCTATCCATGGGAGAATATGTATTGACTAGCCCAATGCTTTCCATTCCAATGGGAGGTGCTGATGTTGTACTAGGAGTCCAATGGCTACAATCCTTGGGTACAATAGCTTTTAATTTTCAAGAACTTTTCATCAAATTTTCTACGGAAGGAAAGGAAGTTGAATTAAGGGGTATTGCAGGGAAACCAGGAAAGATAATCAGCTCTAATGGTGTAATTGCACAATTATGTTCGCTAGATGTTTCCACATTAGAATCATCTATTTCTCCAGATCTCCAAAAAGTCCTGGACAATCACTCCAAGGTATTTGAGACTCCCAAAGGTCTCCCACCTATGCGTGATCATGATCATGCTATTCATCTGATTCGAGGAAGTGTTCCTCCAAACATCAGGCCGTACAGATATCCCTATGTCCAAAAAAGTGAAATTGAACGTATGGTTGCAGAAATGCTAGAGGCTGGTATAATTCAACCGAGTCAAAGTTCTTTCTCTACTCCAGTAGTATTGGTGCACAAGAAGGATGGATCATGGCGCATGTGTCCGGATTATAGGGAGCTCAACAAGCTCACTATTAAAGATAAGTTCCCCATTCCTTTCATTGATGAATTACTGGATGAATTGCATGGATCAATTTACTTCACCAAGTTGGATCTTCGTTCAGGATATCATCAAATCAGAATGAAGATTGAAGACATTCCGAAAATGGCATTTAGAACTCATGAGGGTCATTATGAATTTTTGGTCATGCCTTTTGGCCTTACCAATGCACCTTCAACATTTCAAGGTTTGATGAATTCAATTTTCAAACCATTCCTTAGAGGAGAAACAATTATATGCCAAAAGATCCAAATGTTTTTTTGGAGTCCAGGAGGTGGAATATTTGGGTCATATTGTATCTCATGAAGGAGTTAAGGTAGACCCTAGAAAAATTAAAGCCATTAAGGAATGGAAAATCCCCACATCCATAAAGCATTTGCGCGGATTTCTTGGGTTGACAGGGTATTATCGCAAGTTTGTTAAGAATTATGGGAGAATAGCAGCACCTCTAATGACATTATTGAAGAAAGATGCATTTTCATGGACTCCGGAAGCAACAAAGGCCTTTGAACATCTTAAAGAGGCAATGTGCCAAGCACCGGTCTTAGCTACACCGGAATTCACAAAAACCTTTATTGTGGAATGTGATGCTTCAGGAAATGGAATTGGTGTTGTTCTAATGCAAGATGAAAGACCCATTGCTTTTGAAAGTCATCCAATCAAGGGAAAGTTTCTAAGAAAAGCTATTTATGAGAAGGAAATGTTGGCAATACTCCATGCACTTAAGAAATGGCGACCCTACCTAATGGGAAGACACTTCAAGGTAAAAACGGATCATGATAGCCTTAAATACTTTTTAGAAAAAATATTATCCTCTGAAGAGCAACAAAAGTGGGTCACAAAGATGTTGGGTTATGACTTTGAAATCATCTACAAAAAAGGGAAGCAAAATGTGGTGGAAGATGCACTCTCAAGAAAGGATGAGGATGTGGAAGCATTGTTGTGCGCTATTTCTATCATCCAACCAGATTGGATAAATGAAGCAAGGGAGGAATGGAAGAATGACGAAGAAGTGTGGGCACTTATTCGAAAGCTACAACAAGATTCCAGTACGTCTGATACATTTAGCTGGAAAAATGATTCGTTATGGTACAAAGATCGCTTATACCTCTGTAAGAATTCCCAGCTAAAACAAAAGATTCTTATGGAATTGCACACTTCTCCCTTAGGAGGGCACTCAGGATTTTTAAAAACTTACCACAGGGTTAAGAAGGAATTTTTTTGGGATGGCCTTAAATCAGATATTCAAAATTTTGTGGCAGAATGTTTGGTTTTCCAACAAAATAAAGTTGAAACAATTAAGACAACGGGTCTATTACAACCTTTATCCATTCCAAGCCAACGTTGGGAGGAGGTATCAATGGATTTTATCACAGGTTTACCCAAGTCTGAGGGAAAGAGTGTCATCATGGTGGTAGTTGACAGACTTACCAAGTATGCACACTTTTGTGCATTATCACATCCATTTAGAGCCAGTACAGTTTCTACTGCATTTATGGAAACAATTCAAAAGCTACATGGAAACCCAAAGATTATTGTAAGTGACAGAGATCCCATTTTCACTGGAAATTTTTGGACAGAATTATTTTCTCATCTTGGTACTCAGTTAGCTCATAGCTCATCTTATCATCCTCAATCTGATGGGAAACCTGAGATAGTAAACAAATGTTTGGAAGGATATCTTCGTTGCTTTGTATCTGATAAACAAACACAATGGGTCAAATGGTTGCCTCTGGCTGAATGGTGGTATAACACTTCCTTTCATACAGCAACAAAAATGACCCCATTTATGGCACTTTATGGGTATCAACCACCATCCATCACATCATATTTAAGAGGAAATTCTAAGGTTCAGGCAGTGGAACATCACATCTAACATCAACAACAATTCCTCCAACTCTTAAAGGATAACCTCGTGTTGGCACAGAATAGAATGAAACAACAGGCAGATCAACATCGTAGTGAAAGAAGTTTTGATGTAGGTGATTGGGTATTCCTACGGCTACAACCATATAAGCAAATGTCCCTTAAGCAAGCTAAGAAGGATAATAAATTATCACCAAAGTATTATGGTCCGTACAAGGTGTTGCAAAAGATTGGTACTATGGCATACAAATTAGAGCTTCCTGCAGCTTCTCAATTGCACCCAGTTTTACATGTTTCATGCTTAAAGAAGGTTATAGGTGACAAGCTCCCAGTTCAAACAATATTGCCAGAACTTGACAAGGAAGGAAAAATTATATTGGAACCAGAGCCAGTTATAGAAACAAGAACTCGACAGCTACGAAATCGATCAATTTCAGAGTACCTTATCAAGTGGAAGAACTTATCCGCTGAAGATTCCACATGGGAGGATGAGAATTTTATACAGAAATATCCAGAACTACTCAAGCGTTGAGGACAACACTTCTTTGAAGGAGAGGGGCATGTTGGGTCCCTATAATACTAGTGATTACCCCATTACTATTGTAGTTATACCCCTTATTTATATTGTTGTGCCCCCATTGCCCCCATATTGTTATTAATGTGCCCATAGAATCCCTCTATTGTTATTTTTGTGGCTTTATATTATTATTGTTAGCTCGGCTGGATTATATTGTGACTCCTTAGACTCCTATATATAGAAAGGAGGTTTTGTCATTTGTATCATCCAAGAATTGTTCATTTATGTAATGTAAAGGAGCTTGCCCCCTCAAAAAGGCTGAATTCAAAGGCGTTGATCTATCTTTTCTATCTTTTCTTAAGCTGGTTTCATAACATGTTCACTATAACATCCATGCCTTTTAATACTTGTGCATGGGAAGCCTATATGCTAGTGATGAATTGGCGTAGGTCTTCATAGTTCTAGATCTGACTCTGGATACGTGCTTGCAGCTCAACCACATTGGCCTTCATCATATTTAGGCAAGTGAAGTGGGGCTCCATTATACTTCATCATCCATTCTTGCATGTTATTAATAGCAACATGTATGTTCTTTAGATGCATGCTCTTCTCACACATCGCTGCTAGCCTCCTGCCATCCATGGAGATGGACGACTGCTTGGTCCATGGTAGCAAACTTAGAGTATAATGTTCGCATAACTGTATCCATGGACGATACTTCATCTTGTATTTCCTTCTTTAGTTCAGCTCGAGGGGATATTGTCACCAAGTCCCCTCCTTGCTTGGACACCTGTATTTCCTTTGTCATTTTCTCATTCTTAGTTATGATGAAAGGAACACTTGAGCTAGTGGCTTCGGCATACACTCTAGTTGCATTAGCCAGAAGTTGGATGTTTGTACATATCAGTCACGATTACTTGTTTTTCAACTTGCATAGGGGATGTTTGGTCCTCCAAAGTTGGTACACTCTTAGAATACACAACTCTGTGATGAGATTCATCAAAGGAGATGTTGTACATCTTTGCTTTTGGCTAACCATCGAGGATCTCAGTGCCTCCTTGGTCATTTGAGACTTGCTTATCATCAGGATGCAGTGAAGCAGGTGAGTGAACCTCTTTGTGGTGAGGCATGAGTTTGGTTTCCTATTCCAACCTGTGTTGCTCCATGTCTTCATCCAACTATTCAAGCACCTATTCTATCTCATGAGCAAAGTCTTGCCCCTGTGATGGTTCAACCTATTTGCCTTATGCTAGCTATTTAGATGAATCAACTACTTGTATGGGTGTTGCTTTGTCTATGTGCACGTGGTGCGCCCCTAGTTGTATCTGTTGCTGCTGTGCTCCCTTCTCATATTGGTGCAACTCTTTTTCCTTCTGAAGTTGCTCCCTCACCTCATGTAACTCCTTCTCTACTTTTTCCATTCTATTCTTATCCCTTTGCCTTCACGTGATGTGCTTGTCACATTGTTGCCTGTTTCCCTAAATAACCATATTTGCTTGTTCTATAAGTGGATCTGCTCGAAACTTCCAACTTTACTCCTCCATATGGTCGACTATATTCCTCTTCCCTTTGTCATGCACATGTATGCTTGGCTCTATTGCCTCTATTGTTGCTGCTACTGCTGCTATTGCTGGTGCTCACCATGATGCTTCTTCATGTTGTTGTGATAAATAGCCTACGATGAAGATGACCTTTTAATTGAGTTTGGAGGGATTGTAGTAGTACCTCCATGAGTCCTCCTCGACTCAATGACATGCCCCACAGATCTAGCTAAGCTAAACTCTCGCATAGTGATCCTTTAAAATGCAATGTGGGTCATATGGGTTGAAGTTTTGGAGGTCGAAAGGATACTTCCTCATTCGTTTTGCTTCAAATTTTCTTGCTTGATACTCCAGATCTCATTTAACCCAATTTTCAATGGAAGAGCGGGCCAAGGTGCCTTCTTCTTCCGCTGCAGTCTAGTTATCAATCTTTCCAGGATGTGGTACACTACTTCCTACATGACAAGCACGTCCAAGGCAAACTTTGGAAGAACATGAGGAGACTTCTCCACACAGAACACTCAATTGAACGTGCCCAATAGTGATGCATACGAATCTGAAATACCTTCATCACTTCCTCTGTCATGCAGCTTGGATCCTATTCAAAATCAATCTATACACTGGGGTGAAAAAATTGTTGGACAGCCGTATGATCACTCCTTTGAAGCTGCATTCAGACAAAAGCTTGAAATATGTGTTCACAATAGTCTCCATCGGTGACCATGCCCACTCCAAGCCCAGGAACTCATGTCAGGCACAAACTGCATCTAGAATATTAGCGGATATATAAATATCTACATGCATATGACCAATTATTGGGTGACTATTGAGCCTTCATGACTTGTTCCTTCAGCTAGTGAGCCAGTATGTTGGACCAGTTGCATGGTCTTCCTTCTCTAGCTAGTTGGTCCAGTGCGAACACCCAACTTTGAGAAAAGTTTTTAGTGCTTTCTTGGCCACTCAGTCGATATGCGAATATGACCAATTATTGGTATGCCTTCCTCAATATCTATGTCTTGTAGATTTGGTTGGGTGTCATCTTGAAGGAAGCTAGCTCCTTTACCCAATCCTTCAGAATGTCTTTCGAGTGAGCTTTGTTGTTGGGCAAGATGAATGGAGGGGTCATGATAGCCATGGTTTCGACAATTTTATACATCTCATCATAATATTGTGCCCAGAAGGTTGCAATCTTCATCCCACTGACACTTCACAAGGTCATCGTCTTGGGGTCAGTGTGAGAGATAGCCCACTGAATCATGTCCAAGCATGGGAATGCGGGGTATCCGCATAAATTTGGTACAAGTTGGACTTGTGAATGTTCATGTACACCTGACGGTCTTTGAGGTCTTCCACAAAATTTCATGTGAATGCTTCATTAGCCTCTTGCCACTTTAGTTTGATGTCCTTGTCTAGATACAGCTTCGTATCTTCATAGATCGACATACTAGAGGACGCCTACTCAACTGTTGCTCTAGCTGCAACTTCAACAATGTCTTGTGATCCTGTCCTCTTGGAAGCCATTGAGATAGATGAACACCTGAAAGATCGAGAAACAAGTAGCATGCATGCAAGAAATATGTCAGTGAAAGCAAAGAAAATCTGGGAAAGGACATAGCACATACCTAGGGAACTTATGACCAAGATTGTGCAAATTTTACTGGGAGGCTGAGTGACTGGCTCCCAGAAATGAGAGAAAGGTAATGTGGGCTATTTGGGAGGAAGGAATGGATGCTGGATGAATGAAATGCACAATCCGGTTAAGCAAATGGCTACTGGGATTACGCAATGTGCAATTCCAGCTTGGAAGGACTATTGGCCTAAGCACAAATTTGCGCAATTTCTTGAGAAAAGTAGCCACTATCCTCTAGAAATGTGCAAAATAATCCTAGAGTCTAGTGCTGGTAAGGAATGAAAAAATATGGAGACAAAGGTGAGCCTTCCTTCCCCAGATTATGCAATTTAACCTTGGTGAAGGTAGAGTCCAGGATAGGGATGGCCAGACTCACCGACGGGCAACTGAAAGAAACTAAGATAGTAAATGAATGGTGACACTAAGTGATAGTAGAATTGATTGACAGTGCATGCAAAACATGAATGAGAGATTCAACAAACAGATCAACATGCATGTGTGTGAGGCAATTTGACAGTTGGGTGAACATTCGTGCAAAACAGTTTCATGCATGTGACAACAGTGAGATAGAAATGAGGACTGAAAAAAGCTAGGAAAAGCTAGTATATATGTAAACAATAGCAAGCATTCAAAGAAATCAAGCAAATAGTACTCCCACAACCGAAAACACAAAAAGAGACAGAAATGGAGCACAAGGCATAGGAATCAGGCTTACCCCAAAACAACTCAGCTGAATGTGTCGATTCCTTCTAGATGTGATATGGGATGTTAGAGTTGTAAGGTTGGTGTGAGGAATGAAATCTACAGCATCCAGTTGATGAGCTTTGATAACATCAAGGTTGTGACACGCATGCCACCAATCTAGGGGAAGCGACACTTGGTGGGAGGTTTCGGAGTTACTCCTTGCATGTAACCTCCAACTGCTAAACATACATAACTAAAACAAGGGATCCCTTTGCATGCTTCCTTGGGAGAAGAAACCCATGCATGCAAGTTTGCTTTGCTCAGTCCTGGAGGGAACTGGTCAACTCACCTGCACATGTAAGATACTGCTTGACTACTGGAGAAAAATTCACATTTGTAGCTAGGAGATGAGCTAGATGCCTAGGAGATTTGCACAATTTCTAGGTAGAGCGACTTAATGCTATCCGGATTGACCCAAATTCTAGGCCGAGCAACATTTCTAGGGAACTATGTACAAATCCTTTTGGGAGTGTTATCAGGCAGGATTGTGCAATCCTGGAGCCTAGCAGGCTTCTAGAGAGGATTGCACAATTTTTGGAGGGAAGATTGGTTTGCCTCCAAAAATGCACAATTTTCAAGGGGAAGTTGCTTAGCCTATAGCTAGAATAAGTCTGGGCCAATAACCTATGAGGGGAATGGATCAAGCTGTGATCAAAAGACTACCTTTGTGCAATAAAGACACTAAAGCTTGTGAACTTGATGAAGCAAGGTGATCTACTATGAAGGATCGAAGGGAGCCTCCAAAAGGAGGCTAAGGAAAAATTTTGGAGGGTGGTTGTAGCCGCTACAACACTTTGCGACACACTGGTAGAACTCCAACTTTCTGAATGGAACTTTTTCATGAAAATCAAGTCTAACACCTCAAGAAGTATTGTTCAGTTTTCAACTCATCTTGGTTTTACACTAACTTGATTGTAAGATGTAGCATCTGCCAAACCCTTGGTTGATTGACATACATTCCAAGCCAAGGTGACGTAGTTGTTTTGATTGGGGCTTAGAGGTATATAGGTGCACAAGTAGTATAGTCATCAGAGTCATAGTTTCATCTCTGGTGTTGCTCCACTACTAGCAGGCCTCGACAATACCTCGGTGGAGTCACATAGGAACACAAGCATGGCTCTGCTACCAACGAGCCTGGTCAATACCCCAACAGAGTTACTTGCATCACCTCCCTACACAATAAGCCTTTCTCTTCATTCACCTTATTCTTTTTTCATTTTTCATTTTTGACTTTTCATTTTTTCATTTTTCACTCTGCATAACACTTATTCATTTTAGAGGTGGAAGAGGGATCCCAGGTTATTGAGAGCATAAGAGGTTTTTCTAGAAGATAATTAGTTTACTGTATCTCTGACGTGCCTATTAAGGTTTTCCCTGTTACCTTACTCTACTTGACTCAGCTGACAAGGGTTAACCCAAAAAACAATCGACTAGAGAAGGTGACACTAGTTACCATGAAAGCGTTGTGTTTAAAAGAAGGTTCTCTTCGAACAATACATACTTTCCTTCAACATATCATGGAATAAAAGTAATAAGCCCATCATACAGAGGCAAGATGACAAATAACCAAGTAGAGATAGTTGTACAAGACCTCTTGTACTTTACCTAGCTCGCTTCAAGAGTCATACATGGTTCCATGAAAAACTAACCTACGAACAAACGAGTGAATTGAGAACATCCAAGAAAAGAAAAATCAGAAGCGAAAGTGAAATAAAAGCACGTAAACAAACAAGCAAACAAACAAACAAACAAGCAAAGCATGTAAGCATGCAAGCAAACAATTGAAAGCAAACACTACTCCTACTTCTACACTAATGGTGCATGGGCCTGATCACGTGAAGTGATATTTCCAATGCAGCCACTAGTGCATTGGTAGACCCATGTTGGTGAAGGCTTGGTCAATGAACAACCGATTCGTGTGAACCAACAAGCAAGAAAGATATAACAATGAAGACAACCACACTTCGTCTTTCAAAGTGCCCACGAGACATGAGTGAGTGCATGTGCATGACAGGAAGTCTATGGACTTAGCGTGGTGTTGTTTGACACTACGTGCAAGTTTGAAGCATAAGCACACTCTTGATTGCGACATGAAAACAAACGAAAGAAACAAAGATAACTTGCGTCTTGAACAAGTGCTTGCAATGTAAGACTCCTCCAATGCATCAACAATGGGATCATGAAGTTTGAGTGGAGGAAGTGTGATCTGTGAGTGAGATGGATCTTCAAAGCACACATATGAGTGATGAGGAGCATTGGGTGATTGAACAATTTCATGATCGGAAGTGAGAATAACCCTAAGAGAGCGAGGACCTCACATAACCATCAGCTCGGGTTGAAGTGCCTCGACAATCTTAGGTGTCTCAATTTCATCATCAGGTAGATCATCATACACCGGTGGCTTTTAAATATCAACTACGATGGATTCATGATCGTGATAAAATATGGAAGCAAATGGATCATGACCTCCACGATTAGAAAAATCAATGAATTCTTCAGCATCCTCATGAACAAATGAATCAAATAGAGGGGTAGATGAAAAGTGAACAAACTCATCCTCTATGTTTCCAGAAATGATAGATGATGGATCAAGTGGATTTTAAATGAGTAACTTATCCTCTCCATTGTTGAATGATAAATTAACATCCGATGAGTCCTGCTAGTGATCAACAATGGGTGCACTCGTGGACGAAGACACACATGCAAAATCATAGATGGTAGGTTGACCAAAGAGGCTAAGAAAGAATGAATGGGGCTCAGATAGAAGGTAGTCATTATTCACCGAGTGTTGATTTTCAAGCTCCCACTCATACTTTTCATGAATGACATCACATGTTGGTTGCGCAACACCAACTCTGTAGTGGGTTGTTCCTCATTCACAACAAGTGAAGACTTTAGAATGGATGAACACAAGACAACATCATTTGGAGGAACACTTGAGTGTGAATACAAAGGTCGAGGAAAATAATGCATATGAGAAATCGAAGGACTCACAACCAAATTTGCACAAAAATTGAGTGGAGTTATGTTGGGAGAGTGTGAAGGATGAACATGTGTGTGATCATGATCCTCAACATCACTAGGAAGTGGTGGAGCTATTGAATGAGAGGGAGGCGAACTATCAGTTGAGACAATGCCTGCTTCCACATGAGATTGTGCAATTCCATCAGTGGAGAATGTGGAGCGAGGCTTGATATCAAGCTTCCTCCTAGGATGGGAAAATTTATTAAAGAAATACTTGAACCGGTCCCAAAGATAAGAAAATTTCATCTGGCTCCTCGGAGATTGAAACTGCAAGTCATGGAAGTGCTGCCAAAAATCAGTAACGGATTCATGCAAAGCCCTCCGTTGTTGTAATAGTTTTCGGTCAAGATTTTTTGGATCAAAATGATTGAATGTGTCTTCAACAAGATCATAGAAGTGCTCAAATGAGTGCACGGTGTCAGCTAGTAGGCTAAGCACCCAATGAAATGGAGATTCACGAAGTGTGTATGCAAGCAACAAACTGGGCCTTTTCATCATATACCTCATCTTCCTTATGAATCATGGAAAGAAAGTCACGTAAGTGTTCAACCCAGGCCACTTCACATGCACCATCATACATGTGAGTGGACAAGAGATTGAAAATCTTCCCCATGATGGAGATATCTTCACGATTCGAAAAACACCTCAGGGGAATAAGAGTGCAAGACTCCATGAAATATATGAAAATGTTCAAAAATAGATGAGAGGACACAACATGTCATCAGGCCCTCCTTCTAGTGCCATAAATTTTCATGGTGCTGGAGATGCCAACATGTCAAAGGGATGTCTGTGGTAAGAAGTCCCAATTAGACCTCAGAACGTTTGGTGTAGGAGTCCCAGCAGTGGGTCGTGAGGTAATGCCTTGACCACAATGTTGCGTAGAGGCAAGTAAGATAACTCAGTCAATAGAAAGGGTGTGACTAATGCAGTGAGTCAAAGAAGGTGTACGAGAGGTTCTAACACATAAAGGGGAGACGAGGGCATAGGTGAGTTCCAGGTTTAAAGGGATCAGTCCCAACTCAGATAGGAACACACAACACAAAAAGACATGCACAACTTCTGCTGGAGCAAACCACTCGGATGCGGCAGTCACAACATACAAGGTAAGATAACACTTATAGCACTCACGGATCAGTCCGAGACGAGTGCAATGGTTTTTACAACAAGGTTCATGTGAAGGATTTGTCTAGTGTCTGATAGAGTAGTCAACACAAATAGGAAAACATTAAAAACATATAGAACACATTAACAACAAGATTCATATACTTGCATGTGAATCAGTTCATACAAAAATACGTAAGTTAAACAAAATATATCATTAAAGAAACGAGAGTAGTAAAACTACAATAACAAGATATGCATGAAAATATGTTGGCCCTTATTATATAAAGTGTAAGTTCCAATCACACAATACATCCATGTAAACTTGCTAGCCCCAACAATGAAACATTACAGCCACATCTGCCTGCTCCTCCAAAAAGATGAACTAGCTCCGTGCAGTGGAGAAGCTAAGGTGCATTAAAATACTATCCTAGCCTTCTTCAATATAGTCTTATTAGAAGCATGGCTAACCAAAATCCTCTACAACAAGTTATGAGGGAATATTTATACCAAAGGGTGGGGTGACCCTTGACATTCGCCTTTGTTATAGTTCAACTACCCTCATGACTCTTCACCTACTCTATGAATGTTACTTCCACTATTGAGAGTTGACTTACATTTGACATGACTCAACATTACAATGCACATGTACCCATGTGAACAATGGCTTGGACATCGAAACTAGACATCATTCGGACTTAGAAAACCATATAATTCCAACTACTCAACATCCTCATGCTCATCAATAGTGACATATTGATGCCAAGATTGGTAGTCCTTGATAGTGCACATCAACTCATCAAAGTACAAGTCAAGCTCTCGTCAGACCTGCTTCTTTATCTTTGCCTAGATGAGAGTCCCAAGTGATGGGGTCACATGAGTGTGCACTATAACATCCATGATTTTGAATACTCATGCATGGAAAGCTTGTATGCTAGTGATGATTTGTGGTTGGTCTTCATAGTTTTGGATCTGACTCCAGATACATGCTTGTAGCTCGACTACATTGGCCTTCATCATCTTTGGCAAGTCAAGCAAGGCTCCCTTCTACTTCATCATCTATGCTTGCATGTTATCAACAACAACATGTATGTTCTTCAAGATGTGTGCTCTTCTCACACATTAGTGCTACCATCCATGGAAATGGATGATTGCTTGGTGTACGGTACCAAACATAGAGTATAATTCTCACATAACTATATCCAGAGACAATACTTCATCTAGTATTGACTTGTTTAGTTCGGCTCAAGCAGACATTGTCAGTAAGTCTCTTGTTTACTTGGCCACCTGTAATTCCTTCACCATTCGCTCATTCTATGCTATGAGGAAACGAACACTTGAGCTACTGTCTTTGGTGTATGCTCTAGTTGCATTGGCCAAAGTAGCTGGATGTTTCTGCACATCCAACATGACCACCTATTCTTCAACTTGCGTAGGGGATTTTTGGTCCTCTGGAGTCGATACTCTATGAGACTACACAACTCTGTGATGAGATTAGTCAAAGGAGATGTTGTGCATCTCTACTTCTGGCTGACCACCAAGGATCTCAGTGCCTCCTTGATCATTTGAGACTTGCTTATCATCAGGATTGAATGAAGCATGTGAGTTGACCTCTTTGTGGTGAGGCATGAGGTTGGTGTCCTGTTCCAACCCCCGCTGCTCCATTTCTGCATCCAACTATTCAAGTGATTTTTCTATCTCATGAGAAAAGTCTTGCCCCTGTGATGGTTCACCATGTTTTCCTGATGCGAGCTATTAAGATGAATCGGCACTGCTTCGTCTATATGCATGTGATGTGCCCCCTGCGGTATCTGCTACTGCTATGCTTCCTTCTCCTATTGGCAAAACTCTTGTTCTTTCTGGAGTTTCTCCCTTAGCTCATGCAAATCCTTCCCTTATTTCATGTTCTCTTCTTATCCCTTTGCCTTCGTGTGATGCACTTGTCGTGCTATTGCTTCTTTGCCTAAATAGCAATAGCTGCTTGTTCTACAAGTGGATTTTCTCAAAATTTGCAGCTTTTCTCCTCCTTGATGTGGTCAACAATCTTCCTCTTCCTTTTTCCTGCACAGGTATGCTTGGCTCTATTTCCTCTGTTGTTGCTTCTACTGCTGCTATTGTTGGTGCTCTCTATGATGCTGCTTCATCCTACTGTGATAACCACTATATGGCGAAGCCGACCTGTTCATTAGGTGTGGAGGGATTGTAGCATTACCTCCATGAGTTCTCCTCAACCCAATGACATGCCCCATGGATCCAATTTAACTGAACTCTCACTGAATGATCCTTCATAATGAAATGTGGGTCATACAAGTTGAAGCTCTGGAGGTCGAAAGGATACTTCCTCATTTGTTCTGCTTTGACATCCGCTTGCTTGATACCACAAATCTCATATGACCCAAAATGCAACAGAAGAGCCGACCAAGGTAACTTCTTCTTCCCCTGTAGTCTAGCTGTCAGTCCTACAAAGATGTGGTACACTACTTCCTGCATGACAAGAACGTCAAAGGCTAACTTTGGCAGAACATGTGGAGACTTTTCCACATAGAACACTCATATGAACATGCCCAACAGTGAGGCATACAAATTTGCAATGCCTTCATTGCTTCCTATGGCATGCAGATTTGATCTTGTTCGAAAATAAACTTGTATACTGGGGTGACAAAATGGTTTGACAACCATATGATCACTGCTCTAGAGCTGGATTCAGACAACAGCTTGAAATTGTAAGTTTTAACCCCATATAGAAATTATCTACATACGAATTCTAAAATGCATAAAATAAACAATGCAAGAGCATAACACATAAAACACATATACGCAAATATTTTCCCTTGGATCCAAAAACCGAGAATACCAGCTTGATTTTTCATTATGTTCCTTTCAATGTTACAATACATATTTATACAGGCCAAAACATCCAATACCATGGACCGAAAACCATTGCATCCAATACCATGGACCGAAAACAATCGCATCCAAAAAACATGTGTGAAAATCATGCAAAAAACCATAGGTGGGTCCGCCCAACCTAACATAGGTTCCAAAAACAAAATTTTCCATGGCGCTACCCTAGACCCCATAAAGTGGGGTTATAGGTACAGCTCAAACCCGCTGTGACCCCCCCTCTATCCCCCCGGTTAACTACATGGGCTAGTCGTAGAAAGAATATAGCACAACCCAACATTCTCCCACTTGTTGTTTTCTTTCCACAGGGGGCCAGAAGAGAGCTTAGTCATTTTTCCTGCCCTAAAATACCCATTCTCTCTCTATACCAAGAGAACTTCTCAGAGCTCACAAATTTTGTCAATTCATCTGTAGTATTCTTCAAAGTGTCTGCCTTTACCAGCAACACCTTTTTGTCTTCTTTCATATCCCTCACAAAGTGATACTGAACATCAGTGTAGTTTTGTCTTTGAATGATATGCGGGGTTCTTGGCTAAGAAAATTACACTTTGGCTATCACAGTCTATCCTTATAGCTTCCTGTACTAACTCCATAGTTGAACACAATCTCTACAACCAAACTACTTCCTTGCTTGCATGAGTGGCTGCCATGTATTCTGCCTCTGTAGTTGATAGTGCCACTACAGATTGTTTCTTACTCATCCAATTGACTGCACCTCCAAATAGGTTAAACACGTACCCACTTGTAGATCTTCTCTGATTCAAATCTCTAGCCCAGTCTGCATCAAGAAAGCCATGGATATCCATAACTCTGTCTAATCCTGGTCTTCCTTGATAGCACAAACCATAATCATTAGTGTCACACAAATACGTGAAAACTCGCTTCACTGTTGTCAAGTGCTCCTTCCGTGGTTTTGACATAAACCTGCTCAATACTCCCACTGCATGTGCAATGTTTGGTCTAGTATAGACCATTGCATACATTAGGCTACCGACTACACTTACATATGGAACACGGGACATGTCCTCTTCCTCTTCTTGTGTCTTGGGACACTCTTCAGCAGATAACCTCACACCTACAGGAATAGGAACCTTCACTAGTTTATTCCTACATATTAAACCCCTGCAGTATTATCTCAACATACTTCCTCTGGTTTAACCAGAGCTTCCTCTTTGTACGATCTCTTTTAATTTCCATGCCCAAAATATAGTTTGCAGAACCAAGATATTTCATGTCAAATTTGGAGGACAATTGGGTCTTCAAATCCTGGATAATTTCTTTGTCATTTCCAAATAGCAACATATCATCCACATACAAGACCAAATAAATAACATGGTCACCAAGTAATTTAAAATACGCACAGTGATCTGCTTTGCTTCTGGTGAAGCCAAGTCCCCGTATAAATGTATCAAATTTCTAATACCACATCCTTGGTGACTGTTTTAACCCATACAAAGACTTCTTTCACTTACATACCAGTTCTTTCTTACCCTTCACTATAAATTCTTTAGGTTGCTTCATGTAGATCTCCTCTTCTAGATCCCAGTGAAGAAATGTTGTCTTCACATCCATCTGTTCTACCTCAAAATCAAAGGCAGCAACAACATATAAAAGTAATCTAATAGAAGTTACCTTGGCAACAGGAGAAAAAATATCACCAAAATCAATTCCCGACACCTGGGAATAACCTTTTTCTACCAACTGAGCTTTGTATTTCCCCACTTTTTCTTCTGCATTTGTCTTCTTTTTGAACACCCATTTGCTGCAAATGGGTTTCCTTTTAGCCAGCAACTCTAGTAGATCCCAAGCCTCATTTTTGTGCAAAGATGCCATTTCATCAACCGTGGCCTCTTTATAGAGTTTTCCATCCTCTGAATCCACTCCTTCCTTCACAGTTCTGGGATCGTCATCTGTAATAGACAAAGCAAAATTTTAATAGAAAGCAGATGGACTATACCTTTCTGGTTGCCTTCTTTCTCGAATTGATCTTCTCACAGCTGGAGTTTGTGGCTCTTCATCTTCTGATTCCTCCTCTGCTGTAAAGTCTGATTCTTCCTCCTTTAGCTTAAACTCTATCTTCTCAGGTTCCTTTGGTTGGACTTCATGTTTAATAACATCTTTCACTCTCTGAACACCACATCTCGATTATACACAACCTTCCTTGTTACTGGGTTCCAAAGCTTCTAACCCTTTAAACCATCCTTATACCCAATAAAGATGCACTTTTCAGATTTACTATCCAACTTGGTCAGTTTCTCCCTTGGAACATGTACATATGCATCACATCCAAATACCCTTAGATGTGAAAGAGAGGGTTTCTTACCAGTCCATACCTCTTGTGGAGTCCTATCCTCCAATGCTGATGAAGGTGACCTGTTGACCAGGTAACATGCAGTATCCACTACCTCTGCCCAGAATTCGTGTCCTAACCTGACACCACTAAGCATGCTTCTTGCCATTTCCATCAATGTCTTGTTCATTCTTTTTGCAACTCCATTTTGTTGAGGTGTATATGGAGTAGTCGTCTGCCATGCTATACCACACTTCTTGCAGAATTATTCAAATTCCTTACTGCAAAACTCTCCACCATTATCTATCCTTAGCACCTTTATCTTCTTCTCTATTTGGTTTTCCACTAGATCCTTAAATTCTTTAAACTTGTCAAAGACTTCAGATTTCTTCTTAAGGAAATATATCCATGTATTCCTTGAGAAGTCATATATAAATGATATATAGTACATAGACTTACCCAGTGACGGAACCTTCACAAGTCCAAACACATCACTGTGCACAAGCTCTAATATATGTTTCACCATCTTACCACCAGAGGGGAAAATCACCCAATTCTGATTCCCGTATACACAATTTTCACAGAAATCAAAATCCAGAGAGCTATTACTCATACCTTTACCATGAAGTATTCGAAGGCCCTTCTCACCAATGTGTCCAAGCCTTTGATGCCACAGCATGGTATTTCCTCCAGAGACCACTAGACTTTCTACTCCACTTTCAACAACCATGGAACTGTTGCACCCATCAACAACAGCGCTACCTTGCAGCTTGTACAAAGTTCCAATCTAAACTCCCCACATCAATACCAGCACTCCCCGAACCATCTTGCAGGTATCCTTCTCGAACACTATTTTTACACCTAGAGCACCTAGCCTGCCAATAGAAATCAGATTTTTGGCTAATTCAGGAATATGCAGAACACCCAGAAGTTTTCTAACCCTTCCACGTTGCAGCTTCAACTTTACTTTTCCACAACCAATGATTCTAGCCTTCCTATCATCCCCCAAGAATACATTGCCACCATCATATTTCTCATACTCATAGAACCACTCTCTATGGGGAGTGAAGTGAAAGGATGCACCTGAGTCAATCAACCATGCCTCATGATCTACATGTGTACTTGAAGAAGCCAAGTACACATCCCCACCTTCATTTGAGGTGGTTTTCACCTCTACAGAAGTAGCCTCATCAAATACCTTTCCTTTGTCAAGAGCTTTAGGTTTATAGTCCCTTTTGAAGTGGCCTTCCTTTCCACATTTCCAGCACGCCACCTTTATAGGTTTCCCTAGAGATTTAGATCTCCCTGTAGATTTAGATCTCCCACTAGATGAATTATTCTTGTTTCTGCTCTGGTACCATCCTTATACAGACAAGGCATCACCATTTTGGCTCTCCATATTTTTCCATCTCATCTCCTCCATTAGCAAGGCTGAGACTATTCAATCAAACTACAAGGCAGTTGCATTGCTACTTATTGCAATAACCAGACTATCCCACAAGTCTGGTGGAGAACACAACAAAGTGATGCACTTATCTTCATCTGAGATTTTAATATCAACATATTCTAACTGACTTACCACAATATTAAATTCTTTCAGATGCTCTGTCACCGAGTCTCCATCTTTCATCCTCAAGTTATACAACTTTTTCCACAGGAACAGTTTATTCACCAGAGACTTACATCAAAGTCCCTAACTTGTCCCACAAAGCTTTTGTTGTAGCTTCCCCTGATACATTCAACAATATTGGATCTGAGACACAAAATCGTATTGTGATGTTTGCCTTCTGATCCAAATTCTTCCATTCTTCATCGGACACTCCCATTGGTTTAGTACCCAGGTCTACCCTGATCCACTGATCTTTATCCACCAACAGATCCTCCATCTTGAGCTTCCACAACTCAAAACTCTTACCATTAAATTTCTCGATCTCTATCTTTCCACTGCTCGCCATCTTCTTTCACCACCAAAATTGATCTCACAGATCTCCCACTGAATAGGATCTACCACAGGCCAAAGCGAAACCCCTCAGCAACAAAGGCATCCCTTGAAGCCAAATCTTCTCTGATACCAAATGTAGGTTTTAACCCTGTACAAAAATTACTTGCATACGAATTCTAAAATACATAAAATAAATAATGCGAGAGCATAACACATGAAACACATATATGCAGATATTTTCCCCTAGATCCCAAAACTGAGACTACCAGCTTGATTTTTCATTGTCTTCTTTTCAATGTTACAATACATATTTATACATTTTGAAGCATCCAATACCATGGAACGAAAACCATCGCATCCAAAAAACATGTGTGAAAATCATGCACAAAACCATAGGTGGGTCTGCTCAACCTAACATAGGTTCCAAAACCACAATTTTCCAGGGCGCTACCCCAGACCCCATAAAGTGGGGTTATGGGTACACCTGAAACCCCCTATGACCCCACCCTCTAACCCCCCAGTTAATTACGTGGGCTAGTCGTAGAAAGAATATAACACAACCCAACATAACTACATGTTCACAACAGTCTCCACCGGTGACCATGCCCAATCTAAGCCTGGGAACTCATGTCGGGCACAGACTGCATCTAGAATGTAAGCAGACATATAAATCTTTGCATGCATACCCTCGGGTGACTGTCGAGCCTTCGTGACTTGTTCCTTCAGCTGGTGAGACAGTATGTCAGGCCAGTTGCATTGTCTTCCTTCTCTAGCTAGTTGGTCCAATGCAATCACCCAACTATGAGAAAAGGTTTTAGTGCTTTCTTGGCCACTCAGTCGATATGAAAATATGACCATGTATTGGTACGCCTTCCTCAATATGTTGGTCTTGTAGATATGGTTGGGTGTCATGCTGAAGCATGTTGGCTCCTTTACCCAATCCTTCAGAATGTCTTTGGAGTGAGCTATGTCGTTGGGCAAGCTGAATGGAGGGTTCATGACAGTCACGGGTTCGACCGTTTATACATCTCATCATAATATTGTGCCTAGAAGGTTGCAAGCTTCATCCCACTGACACTTCTCGAGGTCATCATCTCAAGGTTAGTGTGAGAGACAATCTAGTGAATCGTGTTCGCACACCGGAACGTGGGGTATCTGAATGCAATCTGGTACTAGTTAGACTTGTGAGTGTTCACGTACACCTGATAGTCTTCGAGGTCTTCCGTAAAAGTTCCTGTGAATGCTTCATTAACCTCTTGCATCTTCAGTTTGATTTCCTTGTCTAGATACAACTTCATATCTTCATAGATCGTCAAACTAGAGGACACCTTCTCAACTGCTACTCTTGCTGCAACTCCATCAGTTTCCTATGATCCCGCTCTCTCGGAAGCCATTGAGACAGATGAACACCTAAAATATCTGGAAACAAGTAGCATTCATGGCAAGAAATATGTTAGTGAAAACAAAGCAAATCTGGGGAAGGACACAACACATACTTGGGGAACTGATGAGTAAGATTGCACAAATTTTACTAGGAAGCTGAGTGACTGGCTGCCAGAACTACGTAAAAGGAAGCCTGGGTTGTCTGGGAGGTAGCACTAGATGCTGTACCAACAAAAATGTGCAATCCATTCAGGCAACTGGATGTTGGGATTGCGCAATGTGAAATTCCAGATGGGAAGGACTACTGGACTAGGGACAAATTTGCACAATTGCTTGGACCAAGAAGCCCCCATCCTTCAAAAATGCGCAAAATTTTCCTCAAGGCCAATGATGGGTAGGAATGCATAAATATAGAGAGGAAGGTCAACCTTCCTTCCCTAGATTGCGTAATGCAACCTTGGTGAAGGCAAATTCCGGGCCACGGTTGGCCCTACTTGCCGATGGGAAATTGAAAGAAACTAAGATAGTAAATGCATGGAGACACTAAGTGATAATAGAAGTGATTGACAGTGCATGCAAAACATGAATGAAATATTGAGAAAAAAGATCAATGTGCATGTGGGTGAGGTAGTTCGCCAGTTGGGCGAACATCCGTGCAAAACAAATTCATGCATGTGACAACAATGAGATAGCAATGAAAACTAAAACAAAGCTAGGATAAGCTAGTATATATGTAAATGACAACAAGTGTTCAAAGCAATCAAGAAAATAGTACTCCCACAAGAGAAAACATAAAAAGAGACAGAAATACAACACAAGGCATGGGAAGCAGGCTTACCCCAAAACAACTAAGATAAATGAGTCAACTGCTCCTAGATGTGATGTGGGATGTCAAAGATACAAGGTTGATGTGAGGCATGAGTTCTGTAGTGTGTAGCTGATGAGTTTTGATAACATCGATTTTGTGACGTGCATGTGACAAATCTAGTGGAAGTGACACCTGGTGGGAGGTTTCGGAATTGCTACTTACATGTAACCTCCAAGTGCTAAACGTAGATCCCTGAAACAAGGGATGTCTTTGCATGTGGCCTTGGGAGAAGCAATCCATGCATGCAAGTTTATTTTCCTTAGTCCTAGAGGGAACTGATCAACTCAGCTACACATGCAAGAGACTGCTTGACTTCTGGAGGAAAATGGGCATTTATGGCTGGGAGCTGGGCTAGCTGCCTAAGAGATTTATGCAATTTCTGGGCAGAGCAGCTGACTATTTCCCATATTTACGTAAATTTCAGGCTGAGCAACCTTTCCGGGGATATTTACGTAAATCTTGCTAGGAGTGTTGGCATGCAGGATTGCGCAATCGTGGAGCCCAGCAGGCTCCAAGAGAGGATTGTGCAATTTCTGGAGGGAAGGGATGGTTCCCCTCCAAAAATGCGCAATTTTTAAGGGGAAGCTGCTCAACCTACAGCTAGAACGATTCCAAGTGAACAACCTGTGAGGGGAATGGATCAAGCTAAGGCTGCCTTTATGTAGGAAAGACACTGAAGCTTGTGAACTTGACGAAGCAAGGGAAGCTACCGTGAAGGTTGTAAGGGAGGCTCCAAAACAAGGCTAAGGAAAAATTTTGGAGGGTGGCTGTAGCCGCTACAACAGGTAGAAATAGTAGTAGAAGAAGAAATAAAGAGAAGAAGACAAAAGAAAGATATGGAATTGGGTTGGTCGAAGAGTCTAGGATAGGAGCTAGGGCAGGAAGGCTCTGCTTCCTTCACTTAGATAGGGAAAGAAAGGCTCCACAACTGAGTGCGAGGCCTAGGTAGAGTCAGTAGCTGAGTCTGTGGACCCTTGCATATGTGTGCGCAGGGAAGTTTGAGTATGTAACCTTGAATTGAAGATCAATAAAGACAGTTTTCTGAAGAATTCCTAAGTATTCTTTTTATTTATTTTACTGTTATATGCTATTGATGAATGATTTGTTTTTATGAGATATTGATTGAATGTTACATGATTCTCTTGAATAAGTCTTAATAATGTACACAATGTATGTTTAACTACTTTCATGAATACTCTAGTGATCTCCCTTATGTTTACTAATAACTTAAGTAAAATTGTGCGAACACTACTTTAGGACTACTCTCTGATGCATGTAAGTAGGTGAATTGACCATTAGAGGACCACAAGGACTAATCGTAGACATTCGCGAAGGTATGAAGGCTATTTTAACGGATTTGCAGCAAAGTTTCCTAAGAGGTTATCGATCTGCGCGAAGGTGGATCTAAGGTGCTAAAATACATCACACTAGTCTCTAGATGTAGAAACTTGGTCCTTCCGTCGCCCCATACTGCTTCAGGTGAGACTGTAGCCTACACTACGTGAGTTGTTGCTAAAAGGGCCAGTAGTGCAGGGCCTTCTTGGCTGGCACAACTAACTCTAAACCCGGATCAGGACCCCCTAAGCCAACTTCGTGCTATTTTTCATAAGGAATACATGTGATCTTTGTTATCACCAAAAAATTGATCATCTAGCCTAATTTACTAGATGGATCGAAGTACACCATGCAAGGCCAATTTTACCATAGTAAAATTGTTTTCACTGTGAGAAATTACCTAAAAAACCGCCTTTATTAAGTAATTTATAATTAAACCCATGAAGAATAATTAAATAAATCATTATTTATTCTATTTTCTTCTAGGAATAATTAATTTAACCATGGTTTTATTACTATTCCTTGTCAAATTTAACCCAATCATGGAAAATAAACAAATAAATCATTACTTATCTTACTATTCTCTAAGAATAATTAATTAATCACTAATTAATTATTATTCTTTGTTAAATTTGACTAAATCCCTTAGGAATATTTAAATAAATCCTTATTTTTTATTATTCCTTAACTAATTCATTGAGATAATAAACAAATCATTTATTTATTTATTATTTCTAAATAAAAGTTTAAATAATTTTTCCATCCTAAACAAATATAATAAAATATTCCAAGTGGTAATTCCAAGAATGGGATCAACAATATTTTATTATTTCTCATTATTCGAGGATAACTCAATATTTTGTTATAAATAGGAGGGTTTTCCATTCATTATTCACTTTTGATTATTTTCATTGTTGCACCCACTGTTGAAACTCTGATTATTTTCATTGTCGCGCACCATATTTTTGTTGGGTTTATGAATTATAGAGGAGAGAGACTCTATAGAAACTAAAGACGTTTGAGGATAGAAAAGAAACCATCCCATAGAGGGGACTGGTAACATTCATTGTTCTCTTCAAAAGTGTTATTATAAATTTATTCTTTACATATCAGGTTTCCATTGGATGTTTTCGGGTTATTACTCTTTCTTTCACTGTTTAACTATGATTGTAGCATAGATGAGAATTTTGGCGGGTTTTGTTTCTATCAATAGCTACAGATCTAAAATGTTTGGTATTCATTTCTATTGTTGAGACTGTTTATCATCCACAATATTAAGTGGGTTCTTTTCGTACGTCATTGAGAAGAAAACACTACAATAAATTGGCGACTAAGCTCGATTTTATACTTTAGATCCAGAAACCTAGGTGATCTTTGGTTTTCATCTTAAGGTTTCTTCTTTTTTCAATTATATTAATGTTTCCTAGTGTTTTAATGCTATATCTGATAAATGTCTGACTTCCATAAGCCTTTTGGTCGTTTTCATAGGTCACAGGAACCAGCTGCGGCAAAAGCGACACATTTTTATTTTTTATTTTATCTTTTCTGAAATTTGCAGACCGGAAGTCTTGGAGTAGAAATCATAGTTTCTATCACAAAAGGTGTGATCTGGGCTGCAGAATGTAGCTTTCTACCCAAAAAGTACGATTTCATCAAAAACACACGCCAAAACATCTAATTTCTGGGTTTTAGGGTTTTTCTTAGATCTGCTTCTGGGTTTTGCTGAAAGTTTTCTGCCAGGTGTCTGACCTCTGTCTCATCCTGCTTAGGCCTTCATCCATTCTGTTTTACTCATCGAAGTTGAATTTAGCCTCCCTTAGGGCTTGTAGTACACTTTCGCCTTTCTAGGAGGAGTTTAGCATAGTGAGAATTATGAGTTTCTGTAGCGCTTTCAGCAACAATTTCCACATATGTAACCTTTTGTTTCAGATACGATAAGATAGGTTGCTACCATCCATAGTTTCACATTCAAACTTGTTTGGTCATTCCCTTAGGGTCACATCGGTTGCCCTAGGTGTTTCACTCATCTCCCTATCTTTTTGCAACAATATTCCCCTCTGGTTTTTTGTTGTAGCTGCACCAATTTCCAGCAACGTAGAGTCACTTGATTCCAGGCACACTAACATTCAGATCTCTTGGCTGTTTTAGTGTATTTTTCATCGATTTAGCCACCTAGCAGTATAGTGTTTGCAAACCCAGTTTGGGTGGGGTTTAGTTAATTGTTTTGATGTTTCTTTTATGTTATTTGTTTTAGTTTATTTACAACAAGTTTTTTTTTTTATAAACATGATTTGGGCTTAACCAATTAATACACTTGCACACAGAATCACACCTTAAGTGAAGGGCACTTGGTTTACACAGCCAAGACAAGACTTAACATAATAAATTTATCTCACCACATCAAAGATAAAAGATATATTGTTGATCTCCCTTCACCATTTTCGTGTTCCGTGTGTCCTTCCATCATTACGCCACCCAGGCATGAGTCTCAGAGACTATTAGGACTTCGAACTCAGTTTTCACTTGGGTGTATTACTCCTCCCCATCGAGTTCACATTCATATCCCTCTGAGTCCCCATATTTACTCTTATCTTGATTCCTCATCTGATTCCAAACCTCCTTCATTGCATATCGTCACCATTTCTGGACCCACAACTAGTGCAGAACCCCAATCTAGTGGCAGCTCCAGTAATATACCGGTGGTCACGTTAGGTGGAACAGTCTTAGGAACCATTCTACTCTCCCCCATGCTCCCCTTTATGGATGGGTTAATTCTACTGGATCTTAACCAGTTGATAAATGACCCCATATACCATGATGTTGGTTGGCCCTCTGTGCCGACTAAGCTTCCCTTAGACATCGCAAAGTTTGAGGGTATTACTGGAGAGGATCCTACAAACCATATCCAATCCTTCCATATGTGGTGTCCATCCAACTCCATAATCAACGACTCCATTCATCTTTGGCTCTTCCAATGCACACTCACTAGAGACACTACAAAATGGTATGTAGACCAGCCAACCACTTCTCATTCCATTTTTTTGAATCTTTCTAAAGCGTTTTTGTCCTATTTCCAGTTACCTCTCGTTACAACATTGCTACTGAGATTTTGACCACATTCAGTCAATCCTCCAATACTTTCCTTTATGATCATGTTCAAGTGTGGCGTCGAAGGAGAAGCACATGTTGTGCCCTGTATTTCAAAGAATGTGTTTATCTAGATTGGTTTCTTAAGAGCCTTTTATCCCCATCGGGAAAGATATCATGTCCAATTTTCCTCAGATCGAGGTAGAACCTCTCCAGAATACTTTACGATATGATCTAAATTTATGCTCAATGAGGTTATGTCTATACCATTATTCCAGACCTCCCTCCTCCTGGAAATTCTAATGCACCAAGGGCATCTCATGCCGATGACGGTATTGTTGGATCCATTTCACTCTTCGCCATATTCTCAACAAAATTATGGCTATCCACAGGGGGGCACAAGTTCCTCCAAACATTTATGCCCCTCTTGCTAGTAACATATTTCCTGGGTCCCAACCCATTTATCAAACTATTTCTCCTTCTTATGTACAACCTAGTGCTCCATCCCCTCAAGGATTAGCACCGTAACCTCCCATGGATCCTTAACCCTAGTAGCCACCACCATGTCAGGGTCAGGTGTTTGCATGGTAGAATGATACCAATCCCCAAAATTCAAAGAAAAATAATAAGGGGAAGGGTAACAAGGGTAACGAGGGTAACCAAGGTAACCAACCTAGTGAATCCTAGGGGAACCAACCTAGTGAATCATAGGGGAACTAGCCTAACAACCATAACCAGCAAGAGAGCAACCAACCCAAGCAAAACAAGGCCATTCATACAAATACGCCTTGTGCATGTTGTGGTGTACATGGTGACTACACACATGAGTGTCCCCTTTTACCCCAGATGCAGCAACTATGAGAAGCTCAAGTAGTTTCTCGAGGACAACAATCGCCTCAGAATCATGTGCCACCTCAACCAGCCATGCTCACAAATTGTTTCCCTTAGTAAGGATTTGTTGCTACTCAACCCCAGCCAGGTCAAGCAGCCCACCTCTCCTAACATTCTGGTCTTGGTGACTACTAGATCCTGATGATGAACTCTGATGAGGTTAACCCATGGAATATCACCTCTAAACTCAGTCACACCAATATGACAAGCCCTCCACTTCATCAACTACTGAGCCCAAAACCAAAGTGTTCACTTAGCTTCTTACGACACCAAATCTTACTTTACAGATCCCTCAACCCAAAGTTGACGCCATTCCCAATATCCAAAAGAGACCATTACGTTGTAACACAACTTCTAATAAAGCTACCCATACATACAGTATAGTAGATGACTTGGCGCAATCACCTGCCGCCATGTCGACACTGGAAGTACTCCAGTCATGCCCTTCCTAAAAGAAGGTTGTACTAACATCCTTGGGTGCAGTGGATCCTTTCGATGATCACTTGATTGTCTTCCTACTTGATACATCAAAGCACCCCCCATTACCTTCACTTGTTGCTTTCCAGATACTAGCTAGGGTCCGTAATGCCATCATCTCCAGATGCATTATTTATGAAGGTGCATCCACCTATGAAATGTCCGTTGTTGTTTCGAAAAAAATCAAGTCACCCAAGTTGTCCCCCTCCACCATCACCTTGCGTGCATGGGATTGACATTCCTCCCAGACCCTTGGAATGTACCATAATTTTCCAGTGACCCCTTACAGGCAAGACTGTCCATATCGATATCGAAGTCATCAATGCCCCTTTGCATTTCAATATTCTCTTAGGTCATAGTTAAACATATGCCATGTCAGATTTCACGTTTGCGGTGTTCCACAAGATGTACTTCCCCCATGAAGGGAAGGTCATTACCAGTCATCAGTTTACTTACTACAAGCCAACATTCGTGACCTCTTCCGAGTCAATCATCTCGTCGGTATCCGATAAGCAGTGATCTAGTCCTTGCACTAGTTGTCACCCGAGTCTATAAATATTACTCATTGTTGGGTGCCTTCCCTGGTCCTCCCCCTCCCATTTCTGAACCTACTTCGATGGGTGTTTTCATGTTACAAGCATCACTGGTTGCCCTTAAGCAGTCTGATACACCTAATCAACAACCAGCTCCTCAGCTTCCTATTTTTTTCTCTTCTAGCTTAACCCTCTAGACCCACTCCCCAAGGACCTCCTCCATTTGTGGGTGCCTCTCATATGTTCCCTCTAGGAACTGTTTCTCCATGTCTTAACCATCCAGGAGCTATTCCACAGGGACATTATCCTAGTGGCTATATACCTTTCTTATTCCCCATCTAGGAGTTTTTCATGTACTTGTCATGGCTTCGCCGGTCCTTCCTAACATGACTCTCAAGATCCTATTACGGTACATCGATCCCCCTACAAACACTCTACTTGGTCATCCAAGACCATATCATGCTTTGGCCCCAATTCAACCGGTCCCCATGACCCGTGTCGCTACTTCAGTACCATCACAACCTTAATAGGAACCAACTCCTGTTGTGAAAGAAATTGGCTAGGGGGCCAAAGCCAGAAAGAAAGATTCAAAGGAAATGGCTCCCCAAGCTCCTCCATCCCCTAAGGCCCCAAAATTGTGTGCTTTGTGTGAAGTTGTTGGGCATGCCACCAACAATTTTCCTAAACTTCCTCAACTTAAACCTTTGGTTCATGAAGCATTCCCTGAGTCGAACATTCTTGAAGTCCACGTTGACATACTAGTCCCACCTAAGAAACTCAAAACTCTTCGCACAAACCACCCTTGTACCCTTTGTGATATTCATGGTACGTATTCCGATTATTTCCCTCATCTCGATGAGTTCTGTGATTACCTTGGGGAAATTCATGAATACGAGGCCACTCATAGTAGAGAAACTACTGCTCTACTTGTGGATTTTGGTACCACCAGTCAACCAAAACAGGGAATCTTTGGCCCCTCTATTGTGATCCCCTCCCCTGATGTCGAGATGATGGACACCACAAGCCCCATTCTTTACTTGTCGTCATCCTTGATTTCTACAATGATGAACCATCCTGAGGTTGTTCAACACATTTCTATCGAACCTTTTTCAAAATAATACGAGGTCTCAACATCAGTAGATGATCCATATGTCAACCGTATTCCTCAGGTTGATGCACCAGGTAATGCCACTACATCATGTAGTCATCCTTCCTCCTATCCGCCCATCTCCCACCTTGATGAGGACACAATGGAAGCTATGTCTACCCCTAATTACCCCTACACTTGAGTAAGGGGCATTCCTTAAGGAGGATTTCGAAGGCCATCTCCTGACTAATTCTCCCAATGCGCTCTACCTCCATAAAAGTTTCTCATATCACATCCCTTCGATTTGTGTGTCTTTATTTCTTCCATGTATTTAGGTAGATTTCATCATCTCATCCATTGTCTTTTGCACCTTTCAGATGGATCCATCATCTACACTGTATATTGGCCATGTCGATGGTACAAGTCGCTTGTCTTGGAATCTAGCCTTGGTAGCTGTTACACTAAAATTTGTCACCATGACTATTTGCAGTCAGTATGGCTCCATCAATAACCATACTTTCCTCCTTGGCAAGTCTTATACCTCTGCTCCTCATGTCAAACTCCAAAAAAGAGAGAAAGCCTTTAAAAAATCAATATCACTCTGGTTTCGCACTTTCTCTTACTCTTACCTGCGTGCACGCACCTCAAGTTCATAATACCTGCTTACTTGTATGCTCTGTCTATAAAGGGGTGGATGCGTACCCCTGTAAAAGTCAAAAGGCGCAAGTTTTACTTCAAAAAACTTACTTGCGGTCGATTCTAGAGCATTCTAGAAGATGGTTTGACGTGGATTGAGCGCCTCCAGATGGTTCATGCATCCCAATGAAAGAGGAACTTATCCCATGAAGAGGGGAGCTATCCCTTTGAAAGAGGGGCTTATCCCATTGATGGTGGACCTGTTTAACTTCCTCCAAAGCATTATAAATACAAGCATCGGGCCAGAGGTGAGGGAGGTTGAAAGCTGAACATTCCTAAGGGTAGATGCTGCTGAAATTAGGACTCCCTTATAGAGCTTGAGAGGAGAGATCCCAATCCTTTCTTAGCTTCATTTGGAAGTGGGTGAGCTGATCAAAGTAGAGGAGAACTCTTGCTGGACCCTGGGAGGGACCTGCACAACACCAAGGCATTGGTTGTAAGGTTTCTTTTGTTTCCAATTAATACAATTAAGTTCATTTTTCTCAACAAGTTGTTATATATAATTTGTTTCATAAACTCCTTGGTCTTTATGATGAATATGTTTTATTATATGAGTTATTCAGGTGCTATGTAATCGTTTGGTTGTTAGTGTATGCAGGCTTCAAGGATAAGGAGCTCATCTGGATCGAAGAGGCTTGGCTGCTACAAACAGCATTGGACTAGAGGTAAGCCTTAAACACCTTGTTGCTTTTATTTTAAATGCATATTTAGGGAAAGATAGTGCTTGATTGTTTTGTTTGTCACTAGAAAACGCCTTAGTTTCTAGGGAGGTCGGTTTTGTCCGCAAAATTGACTCTTTCCACATGACAGTAGCCTAGGCCATTTTTACCCACTTTCATATGTTAGTATTGTCAAATGGCATGTGCATTGGATCTGGCACCAATAAGAAGACCGAATATGATGCAGTGATAGGTTTTTTAGTCGATGCCCTCACTCATTGCATCCTTCATCTCCATGTTCATTTAGATTCCTTGCTACTTGTCATGTAATTGAATGGTGTGTCTCATGTTTATAACCAAGTCATATTTAGAAAATATCTACAAGTGAAGCTATTAGTATGCGAATTTGAAACCATTACATTTAGTCATGTACCTAGAACCCAAAATCACTATGTAGATACCATTGCAAACAATATTCTAGATTGGAATTTATCACATGTATACCATAGCTAATAACCACACAAATGGCGAACCATCACCATCACACAAAATTCATAATCATATTATGTATCATATAAGTGTTTGGAGCCCTTAACTCTAAATACATCTAGTACAACCATAACATACTAGGGGGCACACAGGACCCTACATCTCATTATCATCCTTTGGAGCATCTTGTGCCACATTGGATTGAGGTGCTTGAATCCCTTTTTTGAGCACTCAGAACACAATGGAACTCCACAAAATCCTTTTGCTAGGGGGCCATCAATCCCATCTTCGCATACCAGATCAATATCCCATGTTAGGGGCACGATGTGCTTTCCACTGGCCATCCTCCCACATAAGTCTCAACCTAAATACCACTGGATCTAGGTATGGTCGATTATCCTCCCATTCCTTGGATAGGTTTTCCTACGGCCTCTCCGACGAGCCATATGTGCATCGCATATCGTAGAAATTTGATACCATATCTTCAAATATTCTACTCTATGTCCACAGAGTCCCCATGTTTAACTTAGTGGGTGAGGATGATTCTAGACCTCCTCTAGTAGTTCATTCTACTTTTCCTCTTCCCTTAATTCTACACTAGGAACCATCATTCCAAGAAGCATTAAGGCCATCTTTAGAAAAGTAAGGCAACTTTTTTGAAAGTTGTAGATCTAGATTCTGATGGTAGGTTTGTCTGATATCATCTCCATATATTTAGGGCCTTCTCCTCCTCTGAAATTGGAGGGAAACCCCCCTTTTATAGCAAAACTCATAGTTTTTGTGCCACACATTGTGACCAGACCATAGCTCCATTTCAAGAACCGTCAACACCATTGGAAAGCTCTCAATGAGTTTTATAATGGGTCTTCCTCAGTTTTTGATGATTTGTCACTTCACCATGAAGCCTTTTTTCCAGGAAAATTCACTTCTTCACCTCTCAAAATTGACTTTCATCATAAAGTGACACTTATACTTTGAGGTCCACCTCCTCTTAATACTTTTCATACCATATGTTGATTGTCGTCATGAGTACCCTTCATCTACCCATGCTTTCATGGTCCTAACCGGGCCTAGTCTGTGTGGCAGCATCAGCGAGTCACCCTAGAGCATCCAAGATCGAGTCACCCTTGCTCTATTTCATGTCCCATCATATCATGTCATAGTGTTCCATCCATATTTACATACCATTCATCTTGTGTCACCCATTTTGGCCTCCTATCATATTGTCCCCATCCCCTCCAAAGTTGCGTCAGTTGCTGCCAGGTCAACCATGCACTTTATGCTCTGACAAGGGAAGTCGTATGTTTGTCCCTTACTACCATTTTCCAATTATGCTTAGTATCAGTCCATCAATCACATTACTATTTTTCCTCGTGCTTTAGTTGAGGATCCTCATTGCCTCATCTATCATAGGCCTTATTCCGTTGACATCAACTCATTTATTCCAGAAGAACGACCTAGAGGGCAGTGTATCTCGATTCTATCTTCCATTCTTGTTCAACGCCTTGGATCAAGAATAGGCTCCCATTATTTCCCTTTGACTTGGTCGTTTCATTTTCATGATCCATACAATTGATAGTCTAGTGATGCAACAAATTGTACCAATGATTCCCAAGTGTGTGTGAGATGTTCCAGACCTCATGAGGGGGTGACCCTCGAGGTAGCCCCCCTCATGTCCTGATGCATACCTACTATGCTATAGCCTCAGATGCAGTTCCGCAGAGTTGATGGGTTCGGTTCCTACCGATTATAGTGTTCATAGCATGCACATCTCCTCCAGATGATCAACTCAGTTTTGCAGAGCCCTTCCTTATTTAGTAGGGCTTCTCTAGTTGTTCTACCCTCCCTCCCACCCATCTTTCGAGGGAATGGAATTTGTATCTCATGTACTCAGATATTATTGTATTGAGTCCTGGCTCATGTTTTTACTAGGTGCATTATGTATATGGGACACATAATATTATTTTTTGGCTTTGTTATGCAAGTGTGTCATGTACCATTCAACATGTACTTTATTGCTCAGTTTCATGTTTCTGGGTGAACCATTATTTTTGTACTAAGTTATCTCAGTAGGTATGGGTATGCCTTCCCTGCCTTATTGAGGTCTGATATGACATCAAAAAAGGATACTTTCATTAGTCTCGCCCCCTCTGTTACTATCCTCTCTCATCTTCAACTTCATTGGTCTCTCTCTCTCTCTCTCCCCCTTTGACTCCCCTGTGTTATGTAAGTGATTGTGTCTTTACAATGTACTTCATTCATACGTTTTGCTCCCAACACTCGTATGTTGGGGGGCAATCTGTTATCACCAAAAACTTGATCATCTAGCCTAATTTACTAGATGGATCGAAGTACACCATGTAAAGCATATTTTACCATAGTAAAAATGCTTTCATTGTGAAAAATTACCTAAACCACCTTTATTAAGTAATTTATACTTAAACCAATGAAGAATAATTAAATAAATCATTATTTATTTTATTTTCTTCTAGGAATAATTAATTTAACCATTGTTTTATTATTTTCCTTGTTAAATTTGACTAAATCCCTTTAGGAATAACTAAATAAATCCTTATTTTTTATTATTCCTTAACTAATTCATTGAGATAATAAATAAATCATTTATTTATTTATTATTTGTAAATAAAAGTTTAAATATTTTTTCCCTCCTAAAAAAATATAATAAAATATTACAAGTGGTAATTCCAACAATGGGATCAATAATATTTTATTATTTCTCATTATTCGAGGATAACTCAATATTTTGTTATAAATAGGAGGGTTTTTCATTCATTATTCACTTTTGATTATTTTCATTGTTGCACTCACTGTTGTAACTCTGATTATTTTCATTGTCGCACACCATATTTTTGTTGGGTTTATGCATTATAGAGGAGAGAGACTCTATAGAAGCTGAAGACGTTTGAGAATAGCCAAGAACCCATCCCATAGAGGAGGACTGGTAACATTTACCTATTCTCTTCACAAGTGTTATTATAAAATTAATCTTTACATATCTAGATTCCATTAGATGTTTTGGGGTTATTACTCTTTCTTTTACTGTTTAACTATGATTGCAACATAGATCAGAGTTTTGGTAGGTTTTGTTTCTATCAATAGCTACATATCTACAATGTGTAGTAGTCATTTCTATTGTTGAGATTGTATGTCATCCACAATCTTAAGTGGGTTCTTTTCATACATCATTGAGAAAAAAACACTACAACAATCTTTGGTTGAGAAAATATAGCAAAACTAAGTTATTTTATTAGAAAAAGATTGCATGGAATTATGTGTGATAATTAAACTATTAATTTCTTTGAAGTTATTCACATTATTCCACTAGACTCTTAAAGAGAAATATGTGCTTATTTTTTTATATTTCCTTGATGCAAAATATGCACAAATACTATTATGTTTGATTTTTTTTTAGAGGAAATAAGTTTATCTTCATGCACAAAATAGAAATACTATATTTTATATTTCCTTAAAAGAAATGTGTTATTTTCTTGCATGCAAAATAGGAATATTGTGTTTGATCTATTGAAAGGATATATGAAATTTGCATCCATGAAAAGTACACCTTGATGTTGGATTATTTGAAAATAAATACGTGTGGAAAGAATAATAATATGTTAGACCTTCAAAGAGAAACAAGTAATTTCATGTAATAAATTAATTATCTTTTTCTTGGAAAAATATGTATATCTGCACACAACAAATAATAAATAAAACATTAGTTTTCTTTTAGAACGGAGCATGTCTTTGTGTGTACAATAGACTTTGTAAATAGCTCTATCTTGAGAAAGATTCTTTTGGAAAAGTGAGTTTCATTTGCATGCAAGATAATGGTATCTATTATGTTAGGTTTCCCTTAGAAGGGGGCATGCATTTGTATGTATTATAATAATAGTAACAATTTTAATGGAAAGATTACTTAGTTACATGCACAAAAAAAAATTTGAGGGGTTAACTTTCTTTGAATAAGTTTTGTCTAATTACGTGCAAAAAAATAAAATCCAAGATGCTAGTATCCTTTAAATAAAAATGTATGGTTACAGTGGTTTTCCTTTGGAAAAGAACACGTGGTTGTGTGAAAAGGATCATAGTAATGTGATATTTGTTTTGACATGCTTGATAATTATTTGATTATAATTAACGCATGCACATTGTTGCCAGGATAAGCATGTTGCGATATTTTATTTACGTTTCATGTATGCACATGAACACATGTTAAAGAATCACTAATAAAGATTTCTTATTGGTTGGTTAATACTTTATGTAATCATGATATTAAAGTTTGTTGACAACAATAATGGCAAGAAAGGAAGGTGACTTTTGCAAAGGATATATTATGTTTAACACTATGGTAGGTAAACAATTAATGGTCCATGCAGATGAGTACGAGCTACATGATGGTCCATTGATGGAAATACAAGGCCATAAAGATATAAATAAAATATTTATGGGTATATGATTTCATGATGTTTGTAATAGATATTAGCTAAATATTTTGTATTTCAATAATATTTTCTTGTAATATTTTATGAAAATGGTTAAGAGATGGACTCACTTATCAGCCATTGAGTGAGGGGTGAACACCCTCATGAGTGTTGAATAATAAAATAAATGTTTGTTGATTTTCACCCTATGGGTTTTCTAGGGTATATCTGTTAGCCTCCTGCTGCAGCAGGTTAATCATCTTTCATGATCGACAGTTTTACATGCCAAATATGTCGTACTATCCATGCTGCAATGCTCCATATTTGCTACAGATGGCCAAAGAAGTGTCCATAAGAGTGTGCTAGTCTAAGTGCCACTCTTGTGTACCAATTTTGATAAGTAATCCATTTTTCAGTTCGAGGCAGCTTTTCAGTTGGAGGTACTCAGGCTGGAGTTCACTAACCTCTCCCTTCTTCTCATCACCCTTATTATATAACTCCCTAACAATCTTCCCTCTTCCCCTATTTTAATCATGTATATAAACTCCCCTATGTAAATTTCCCTCCCTGGCAATATAGCCATATTCTCTATAAGTCCGGGAAATCACAGTCCATCTGGGGCTGTTTTTAGCCCATCCAAGTCATTAAGGAACTAGTTTGACATCTGGTCAGCTAGTAACCTCTCCCTTAACCCTAAAAACCCCTGAAAAACCCATATTCCGCCCCTAACCCAAAGTTTCTGTGCATAAGTATTAAGCCCGCCCCTGTGAAACCCACATAAACCTGTTTTCCTAAGTTTTTAACCCACCCGCGCAAATATTAAAAAACGAATATACTCCGCATATACCCCGCACTTAACCCGCCGTCCCTTCACGTCCGTCGCCAGCCATCCAATCCACAGCCCTGTAGATCGACGGTGGGCAGGCCGCCCCATCCCCGAACCGCTCGGCCTTTAACGTCCGGGAGTTCGGCGGTTTTGCCGCCGTACTCCCGCCACGCGTCAGGCGCTGGGCTGTGGCAGAGCCCCTCCCTCCAAAACCGCCATCCCCGAAAAGCGGTGTGCTGCATACCACTTACCGGCTCCTGCCGGGTGACGTCACCACCTACGTCACCCCCTGCACAGTCATGCCCACGTCACTCCCCTGTCCAGTCACCCAATGAGTCACCTGCCTGCGTGGCCTCCTCCCACGTCACCGCCACGTGTCCCCGCCACCATACCTGCCATGTCATCATCTGTACGTGATGACGTCATGCTAATGTCATCCCGCCACGTCGCCCTACTGACGTCATGCTGACGTCACCCGCCGTACAATGCTAACGTCATGCTGACGTCATCAGCTCTTTTTGGACGCAAAGGCACAAAAGTCGCACTTCGGAGCCCCGGAATCTAATTCTGAGGCAGTTTTTTATGAGTGATTTGTGCAAATCGCTCATCGCAGGATTTTTTAGGCCGAAATGGAGAATCTTCAGGGAATCTTTAAGGAATCTTCTCACCATGCGACCCCAGGAAGCCCGAAAAGGCGCAAAAATGATCTGTTTTCTTCACAGAGCATACCAAAAGGATCAGAAGACAATTCCAGATGATACAGAGGCCGAAAAACGGCCATTTACTGGTGATTAGACCCGCAGCACATCAAATCAACAGTCTAGATTTTGTCAGAGAGTATCAGTGGAAGAAAAGACGCCAAAGAGTATCAGTCAAAGATATTTTAGGGGCTCGAGGCACCTGAACATTGATGAAGCCCCTAGAAAGTCAAATCAATAAGCATTAGCCCATCCTTGCCTTCAAATCACCATTAAGGCATTCAAAGCACCAGGACGGCAAGGAAGCAGAAACCCATACTCATTTATTGAAGAAAGCACTGCAGCAAGCCACCAAGGACAGCATCATTTATTCAGTTTTGACACATCGGCCCTGAGCACGACCCGAGATATTTTTGTATTTATTTCAGGATAGGATTAGGTCAAGTAGTCATTTTTTATGACCTAATTAGGTCAAGATGTAATAAAGGAAATCTGCAGAGAGTTTTTTCCCTATATATACCACCCTCTGTATAGTTTTAAGGGTTGGTTAATTGGGAATTTTCACTAGAGACTCGCTGTGTATACCTGGATTTTTCTGTAATCAAAGATTGCTTAAAGCTTGGAGAGCGAACTGTCTGTTGTTGATGAATGTTTTGAAGAGTTGAAGATGGAATTCCTGCGCTGCGGCCTGAAGCAATAAGTGCCTCTTATCTCTGTTTATGTGTTTGCCATTATCTAAATAGTAGAAAAAAGGAATAGCCTAGAATTAGTTTAAATACTCTCTATGCTCAATTTCTGTTGTTTCTTGATGTTTTCCTCTAAAAGAATTGGTTATGAACATTGAATTCCTCCCGGCTCATGTTTACCCCAATTCACCTGTGTTGGCCAATTATCTAGGGATTCTTAACTGCCCCTAGGTAGCGCCCTGTTATTTTCTCTGCTAATCTGTTGGAGAGATTCTTAACTGCCTCCCTTTCTTTAGCATTCAGTTCATCCCTTAAATCTGAAGATTTCTTCAAACCTCAGTTATCTTGCTCCATGTTCCCTCACTGTTATTAAGAAAACGCACCAGCAGTTCCCCTCCTCGACTCCACGCCCAATGGCTTGAAAAATTCAGACTATACTCTGCCTCTCTACCTGAAAGTGTCAGTTTTCCCTCCAAAATTCAATCAAAACCCCTGTGCATCATATCTAGCCTAAAATCATCCCTTTCAACAAAGCTAAATCATAAAGAGAGAGCCCTCTCTAACTGCAGGCAGGCTAGGGCCTGCAGTCCAAAGTTGGTTTGTGGTTACCTCGGTCGTATCCCTTTAGGAGTCAAAAGGGACAACTTGAGTGATAACAATATCGATGTTCAATAATGTGATTTCTTATTGTGTCAGTTTGATGATGTTGATTCCTTTCATGATGTGACATTTATAATATCAAATATTTGAACAACTAATATAGTTAAAGAAATCATGAAAATAATTCAAGATTACGTCAAAACATTTATTTTAATATGCTACAACAATGCTTGTTAATGGTTATGTAACACACTATTAATTTACTAAAGTTACTCTTTGTAATGATGAATATTCTATCTAATCATTAATGAGCAATATGGAATAGTAATTTGGATAGTTACCTATCGGTAAATTGCGTAAAAAATATCCAACTCCATGAATTTTCATGTGAGGTTACTGGGGGGATGTTATAAGTGGTATCAGAGATGAAAGTTGTAGCATTAGTTCCTTTTGGGAATTGTTAAGTAGAAAATAAATCTAGGTATGATAGTAGTGGGCATCAACTCAGGTATGAGTCTAACAATCTACATAAATAAATATGCAGTAGAATGTTTTCAACTTGATATGCATGATGCATGTTTATAACCGCATTGAAGAGTAATAAGTAATAAAAGTTTGTTGCAAAACTGTGTTCATGACATCTGAATCTTATTGAGGACAAAATAAAATAAAATCTTTGTTGGACCTATGAACAACCTGAGTACTCAGTAGTAAAAGTGAGAGTTGACTACGAACATTTGGATATATGACAATATTACTGATACATTTAATGAAGAGGAGTAAATTTTTTTTTTCCACATAAAAAGTCCAACCTTTTATTAATAAAAAGGGTTACATAAACTATGTAAGCATAACGCCAAGACTGCAACCGCCAGCAATCGGGGCGAGTCTCAGCTACCAAAACGGCTTGCTGTCAGGAGAAGCTCGTGTGCATTGGCACACAAAGCGGCGAAGCGAGGCTACCTTGCATTCTAAAAGAATGCAAGAAGAAGAAAAAGAAGAGGGGAAGAGAAAGAGGAGAAAAGCGGAAACATCGAGATCACGTTTTTCTCCCTTTCTTCTTTTCGACCTTGCGCCATTCTCCCAGAGATGGCTCACAAGAGGCAAGGACAATCTGGCTTTCGGCATGATGAGTTCCTGTGTCCTTATCCGAATCTGATGTTTCTGGAGTATGTTGTCTTTTAATTCCTCCGCTGCCTGGGTCCACAACAATCCTATCAGACGTTGGACGGTGTGGATCCAAGAGAACAGACGTGTCCACTGTTTGCACCTCAGGTTCCTGTGTAGGTTGTTTGCTTTCTGATGGAGCTGGTTCCTCTTCTTCTTCTGACTCATCCTCTTCTGGCTCAGGAGGGGGAAACTGCCAACCTTTCCTCTGCTTCCTGTTCGGTTTCTTTTTGCTGTTTGTTTTCTTAACCTCTGGGCATGTATTTTGAAGATGTCCTGTCATCCTGCAATTCCTGCATCTGAACGCAGTATTCTCGTAATCAAGTGATTGCAGCCAGTTTTGTTGCTTATAGATCAACATGATGTTCTCTGGTAAACCTTTGCTTAGATCTACTTCTACACAGATCCGAGCAAAGGTGAAGATTCTATTTTCTTGCCTTTCCGTGTTTGTTTTAATGTACCGCCCAAGGCTATTTCCGATGCTTTCCAAAACCTGTTCATTCCAAAAATGAAGAAGCAAGTTGTGAAGCCTCACCCATACTGGTAGTTTGGAAACTAACATGGTGTTGGGGTCAAAATCTGCAAACCATGGGGTGATAAACAACCCCGTGGACCCCCAGAACCAAGGCCCCTCTCTGATTATTGTATCCCTTTCCTCTGAGGTTTGAAATTTAACAATAAAAAACCCCTTGGAACAGAGGTGTATTTCACATTCCAGAGACCATTGAGTAAAAATCTAGTGAAAGAGGTCCATGGGTTTTGGCCAGAAGCAATTGAAGCGGCATATTAGTGCCTGGGCTTCATATGTCTTTGTGTGCTCCTCTGTTGTTGTACTGTTGATTTTTAGTGCTGGGGTTTGTTCTTGAAGTTCTACTATGTAGGGTCTCGGTGTATTTCCAGCCTGTTCTGGAGGAGAGCCCGCCGCTTTTTTCCCTTGAAGGATGTTTCTGTAGGAGGGGCCTCTATTTGCTGTTGACTTTTGGGCATATTCCTTTTGTCTCCCTCTGCAGATCTTGGGATGCTCTGAGCCGCACCCCTTGCAGACGCAAGTTTAGGGTAATGGTCATCTCTGGTTTAATGGAGTAGTCCTTTAAGAGCCTGCAGTCCTGGAGGGAGCGAATCCCATTGACCAGATATTGGACCGATACAGGATACCCCATCATTTCCCATATTTTATGCTTGAGTTGAAGGATAGAGGAATCATCGTTTACCCAGAAAATATGAGGGTTACCCATAGGAGGTCTAATAAAAATTTGAAAGGGAGAAGAGTACGGATGGATCTGGTTCTTACCTTTTGCTGGGGAAAGGAGCACTTCTTGCTTATGTCGATCCCTCCTCTTTGCCTCTTCGTTCTTCTCATTCAGCATTTGGGTCTGCGTGACAGGCTTGGGAGACACTGCTCTTGCCGCCATTTTCGTTTCCCCTATCAGTAACATCCTCTCTGAATCTCGGATCGAACAGCTGGGATCCGCCGAACAGGGAGAGCAGGAAAACCAGGTCTGCGCAGAGCATACGCTGCCCTTGGTGCAGCCGTTGAGCGCCGACGACGATTTCACCGACACCACGCCATTAATCTCCGATTGGGCACCAAAGCTCTTGGCCTCTCGTCCGCCTGGAGGGCTCGTTCCAAAGAAATCATGGAACAGAGGCTAAGCTTCACTTGCGATTTTTTCCCGCGTCTCCAGAGCCGCACTCAGTCTAAGCGTTTTTTCGGAATCCCCTTTTAAGTTCTTCCCTATAACCTAATAAATCCATATTTTTCAGCATATTTCCATCCAAGAGGAGTAAAGTTACAATGCACTAATTATAGAATAAATACATGAATGTAAAATATGGGGAATGTCCTTGAATACATAACGATAGAGTGTTTTAAAAGGACATTGGAAGAACCCTTTAGATGTTAAAAATGAACAATGATTCGAGTAATAAGGCTTGACTGTAATAGCTAGTTGTTGATTGAGATGTTTGGTAGCATTCATTAGTTAGTGTTGCATAACGATTAAAAATTATATGCATGAATTGGATTTTATTTAAGCATATTGAAAGTTGTAAACATGTGATTACGGTAGTTGCTTCATGTGCCATCCTGTTGGTGATAGTACATTGCGGGAATTGGAAATTTTGAGATTGTTACCGTAACTATTATTGACATTTACACATTATTGAATATGTGTATATACTTTAATGAATGATAGCATTGTATGTGCGAAACTAAATTGGTTTCAAAAGTGAATACTTGTTTAAACAATGCATATTTATGACTAAAATTATTGATCGGATTAAGCACGGGTATCTCAATGGAAACATGAATGCCTCTAAAGGTAAAATGTTTCAATTTGAATTGAAACTGTAAAGGAGAAAGTATAATGTTATGATATGCCTGATTGTGTTATTTTCAAATTAGGATGCATACCATAGGTGTGTGTTGTAGCAACTACAACCACCCTCCAAAAATTTTGTTTAGCTTTGTTTTGGAGTCTCCCTACCAACCTTCACAGCAACATGTCTTTCTTCGTCAAGAACACAAGCTTGAATGATTTTCTTATAGAGAGACAACCTGTTGATCAAACCTTGATGCATTCCCCTCATAGGTTGTTCATCTAGACTTGGTCTAGCAGCAGGCTAAGCAGCTCCTTCAATAATTTGTGCAAATCTAGAGGGCAACCAGCCTTCCCTCCAAAAATTGTGCAATCCTGGCTAGCAGCATACTAGGCCCCAGAATTGAGAAATTTTAATGAGCAAGGTTACCAGAAAATTGTGCAATCCTTCCCTGCTGGGTTTCTCAACCCAGAATTTGTGCAAATTTGGGCAGCAGTCAGCTTCTCTATCCAGAAATTGTGCAAATCTTCTTAGCAGCCAGCCCAGCTCCTATATAGAAATATGAATTTTCGCCCAGCAGTTGGGAAACCTCTTGCATGTGCAACTGAGTTAACTGGTTTCCTCTGGGACCTAGAAAAAGAAACTTGCATGCATGGGCTACTTCTCCCAAGGCAGCATGCAAAGGCATCCCTTGCTTTAGGGATCTATTTTTGGTAGTTGGAGATTACATGCAAGGATCATTTCAGAAACCTCCCACCAAGTATCTCTTTCCCTAGATTTGTGGAATGCACGTTACAACCTTGATTTTATCAAAACTTATCAATCAGATGTTGCAGAGCTCATTCCTCACATCAACCTTGTAACTTTGAGATCCCACATCACATCTAGGAGTTGTCGACACATTCAACTCAACTATTTTGGGGCAAGATCACTTTCCATGTCTTATGTTTCATTTATGGCACTTTTTGAGTTTCTCTTCATATGAATTCTTTTTGCTTGATTTCAGTGAGCATTTGCTATCATTTTGATACATACTAGATTATACTAGCATTGTTTCATGTTTCATTAACATCTCACTACTGTCCCATGCATGAAAGTGCCTTTCACGAACAGTTGTCGATTCGGCGACTTGCCTCACCCACATGCATGTTGTTCCATTTTATGAATCTATCATTCACCATTTGCATGCACAATCATCCTCTCATGCTTACACTCGGTATAGCCACGAATTTGCTTTCACATTAACGTTCAGTTTCCCATCAGCGAGTCAAGGCAGCCTTGGCCCTGACTCTGCCTTAGCAAGACAACATTGCACAATCCTGGGAGGGAAGGCTCTGTCTTCCTCTCCAGAAATGCACATTTCCACCTAGGAGTTGTTCTCTAGCCTTACTTTGTGAAAATCTTAGGGATAGTGACTGTTGGCCCAAAGAATTACGCAATGTAGTCACTGAGCATGCAACCATTTCAAGTTGATATTGCACATTATGCAATTCTAGCAGTCAGAATCTAGACTAGATTGTGCATTGCGTAGTTCTAGTAGTCAGTCAACCTCCAAACAACCCAGACTATGCCTTGTCCAGTTTTTGCACTCAGTGTCTCAACCTCCTGGCCGAAATTATGTGACCTTCATGATCAGTCACAATGGTATGATGCAAGTCAGTTCTCATGTTCATTCTGGTTTCTAAATGATAGATTTCCTGCCATGAGTGTTGCCATGTCTCCAAGTATCACAGGTTTTCTTCTGCCTCTCAGTAGCATAGGTACAATGGTTTCCAGGAGAGTAGAGTCGAAGACACCATTTAGAGCACACTTGGGGATGTAGTCAATCAAGTGTCTATGAGTTTGCCTACTCACAAGGATATCAAGTTTTTTAGAGGAAAAGACATCAAGATGTGATGACCATAACATCATAGTGAGAAACATCATGAACGATGTCTGAAGGTAGCATATTCGATGCAACGAATGCAAGAGGAAGGTTGTTGAAAACATGAAGGCGGAACAAAGTTTCAAGCTCAAGTGGATCCACTAATGATGAAAGAAATTTTGGGGACTCATGCTATGAGGTGACTACGCGACATGAAGATCGTGTGAAGATAGAGAATGGAACAAAGAAGGAGTTCCATGTGTTGAAGCAGCAAATCAGGGGATAACATGAGCTGCAAAAACAAGCGAATGAGTTGCAGTAGGAATAGGAATAGCAGGAGATGCAATATGCACTCACAGATAAAACTGTGCCTATACAAGTTATAGATCCATCCCAGTAGCTGGCACGAAGTAGACATGGTGAGCTGTGTTGTTGATCACATGAAAGGGATTCAGTAACATGCATGTCATTGTGCACATGCATGCGATCCAACCCATCTAGGATACTCACCAAGGCAAAGACAAGAAGGAAGTACAACAAGAGCTAAACATGTAGTTGACAGTTTATGTGCATGAACACCAACACACACTAGAAGATCAGCACAGACACTATGCATCTGTGTTTTTTGATCCATCTACACCCAAGGAGACCATGGGCATGCTAACAGACAATTTGGATGGAGGAGCCATACCAATGCACCTGAATGCAATAGAGGCAAGAGTTCGTTTTAGCAAGATGTCACCATGGAGCTCACGCACACCATCATGAATGACCAAGATTGGCATCATCTAACCACCTTCAGCATCACAAGCATGTCAAATAGTTGGTCTCACCTCAATGGACCGAGTGTCAGTGATGTCTTGCATGGCTTGCTCAAGCCATTTTGTCTCACATGGGCACATGGGCATTGTAATGTAACATCTTGTCAAGTGGAAGTTTAAGTGTCGATAGTTGGATGTAATAGTCATAGAGTAGATGAAGATTCATGAGGGTAGATGAACCATCACAAAGAGGAATGTCAAGGGTCACCCCACCCTTTGCTATAAATAGAACCTCATAACTCATTGTAAATGGAATTTCGTCAGCCAAGCTTCCGATAAGACTATCTTCGAGAGAGCTTGGACAGTATTGTAACGAATCTTGGCTTCTACGCTATGCAAAGCTAGTATATCTCTTTGGATGAGCAGGTGGTCGTGGCTATAATGTTCCATTGTCTGAACTAGTGGTTAGACATAGCTGTATTGTATGATTGGAACTTACACATAATACAATAGAGCCAGCATGTTTCATGCATATGTTGTATTGTATTCTATGTTATCTCGTTTACTCTAAATGATATATGTATTTGTTTGCTTACACATAAATGTATGGACTTTTTTTTATAAGTATGTATGAATCTTTATGAAAGGTGTTGTTATTTTAACCATCACTTTGGATTTCTCGCTAACTTTCTTTCTAGCTTGTGATGCATCTTCGCTCGTGTGTTCGCTTCCAAGTCGTGCACTATTATAGGTTTCCAAGTGGTGCACCCACCTCACCCTTAATGTGTTAGAAACTCTCATGCACCTTCCTTGGCTTGCTACAACTGTCACAGCCTTGCTACCAATAGAGACATTCTACTTGCCTCTGTGTGAAGTTTTGGTCAAGGCATTACCATACGACCCACTACTGGGACTCCTACACCAAAATGTTTGAGGTCTAATTGGGACTTCTTACCAGGGAGATCCCCTTACATGTTGGTGGGTCCAGCACTGTCAACATTTTGGTGCTATAAGGAATGCCAGATGACAAGCTGATTCCTCACATCTATTTTGAATCTCTACGTATCTATCATGACTAACTACCGAGTTGCTCTTCTGGAGTGCATGTCTTATGGAAATGACTTCATTATCTCGGAAAATCTCTTGGAAAACTTGTCTCATAAAACATATGATGGTGGAGGTCACATAGCCTTGGTTAGCCACATGGTCACCATTGTAGGGTCATATGAAAGACATGGATTATTTGAAGAGTACATGAGCTGCGCGTTGTTCATCTACACGCTTCGAGGCCACCCAATGCATTGGTGTGCCACACTACCCAAAAAATCTATTCATTCTCTTTCTCATCTAGTCATAGAGATATACCATGCTTTCAATCACTTTGACCATCAAGCACTCAATAAAGAAATTATAAAATTACAAAAAGCACCAGATGAATCCGTTGAATAGATTCACACATGCATTTGTAATCTTGCATACCAATTCCCTAAAGATGATATTGATTAGGAATTTCTTGATGGGATATTTTAGTATCTTCTTTACATATATGAAAATACACAATTCTTGAAAACACTCGAATCCCGCTCATACTCTGGTAATGGAACTACGCAATCATGAGCAGGCACAGTCACTGTCACAAGTGATTGTCCGTCTTCACCTCATCAAATAGCTCCACCACCACAAAGTGATGTGGGAGATCAAGCACATACCTCTGTTGAACTGTCACATCCTTCCACCTCACCTGCTCTTGATATCTGCATAGATTTGGCTTGCAATCCTGTTTGCTATCACGTGGATTCATTCCCTCGACCTTCATCCTCACATTTTATTGATCCTTCAAATTGTACTATCTTGTGTTCTTCCATTCCAGACTCCTCACCTATTGTGAATGAGGATCAAGGTGTCGATGAAGTTGGTGTTATACAGCCAACCTATGCCATCATTCACGATGAGTGTGTGTGGGAATATAAAGAATAACCCACAGTGAAGGATGAATCCATTCTAGCCATGCCTCATTCGCTTCATCTTGATATACGTTGTGATTTTTCCACTACTGATTTCCCCTGTGAAAACCCATTTCCAAATGTTTCTACTTCTGATCATTCAGAGGACATGTTAGATGTTAGTCTATCATCACAGTGCAGAGAGGACACATCTTTATTTGGAAATCCTTCCAATCTATCATCTGTCATTTTTGAAAACACAGAGGGTGAACATCTTCTGTTCTCATCTACCCCTCTACTCGATTCATCAAATCACGAGGATGCCGAAAAGCATCGTAAAGTTTTCCAGATCTTGGCTATCATGATCTCTCTACATCTTCATCTGATCATGATGTTGATTCAATTATTGTTAATCTATCTAAGACACTTGTCTACAATGATCTATCTATCAACCAGGTTGAAACCCCACAGACTGTCGAGGCACTTCAACCCGAGCTCCCATAGGATTAAATGCACGGTGTATGGAGAATGAAGAAACACTCAAGGGTCTTCTAGAGACACTTGGTAGACTGTAATATTACTTGCAGCTGTCACAAAGCTACATGCATGTCCATACTCAATAACTAACTATCAAAGAAAAACATATTCATTACCTCAGGCCTCCGTGTATATTTGTTGGAGAGCACAATGCAGCTAGGTGGAAGTCCCCTGAGCTAGCTCTAGATCAAGTCATGCACATAGAAGAGACAATCATAATCACAACATAAAACCTTGATACTTAATATATGAATATAAAAAAGACATATATTTACACATAACTAAGCTACTCATGCTAAAAGGTATTAGACAAACAAATAAATGAATGATAGTACCAACACCACGGAGTAGACAGTACAACTACAATTCTATATTAATGTCAGAAGAGTGATTACAACCATCTGTTACATCAGCCTTCCCTTACCCCTCCAGCTCCTCTCTCTCTCCTTTCTTACCAACTTCTTATGCTTAGATTTGAGACTATGCTCGAAAATCAAGTAAGCTATCATTTCAAATGATCTGACCTCTATCATCATAGCCCTAGCTTTTCTTATGTAGTTAGGGTTACCAAGTTCCTCCATGGGTTTCTTTAGGTAAAAGAAATGATGTTGCCATGCTTTTGAGATCTTTCCCATTTTTCTCCTTCATTAGGATTAGAAATCCCTCAAATAGGTCTAACTTTAGATGTTTCCTTGCTTTTCTGAGTAGATTTAGGAGAGAATATAAAGATATTTCTAATTAAATTCACTCCTTTGACCTCTAGATCCTCATTAGGTTTCACTAACATTGTCCTCGAACCAACAAGTAGAGTTAGTGGGGTCACTAATGCTCCCTTAGGCTTACAGAGAAGCTTTATAAAGCATGTTGTCAGTGTATAGCCAGTGTTAGTGTGGAAACAAGGCTTGTGATCTTGGTCTTTGCTTCAACCATCATGTCTTTCCCCTCTGAGCTGATGAGGGGGTCATTTTGTTGCATAACATATGCCCCCTAAAGTGTGAGATCAGAGACTACAATGATCGTCAGGATACTTTACTTAACTGTTATTTTCCTTCTTCAACAAAAAGAGAGACAAGATCGGAGCTTCAAGCAGTACAGGAAACTTGATACAACACATATACATAAAACAACTAAAATCATGTCCTGAGTCAGGCATTCCCACACTCAGTAGCTATGTTAGAGTGATTTTCTCATAAAAGAGATATGACGATGCTAGCCTTTGATAAGCACAATGTAGATCTGATGTCATAATAGGATCATTCTCATGAGCTGTCTCCAAAGAAAAAGATACACAACTTAGGAGAGGAAACAAGATTGAGTGATGCAAGCCTCTACCCAAGGTCTTGATTTCCGCTTCACCGAACAAAATAGATCGATGCATGTGAATATATGTGTTGATGTCGAACATGCATGAAATCATCTAATTACCAGTCACTAATGGAGACCATTAACAGACACGAGGAAGGCCACCAATAATGGGGATGGTCTCCAATATGCACAACACAATATAGCAAGTGTGAAAGATGTTTTTGTCATCGAACACTCATAGAATCACTTAACTAGGAGCCAATAATGAGAACCCTTGATCAAACACAAGGTGATCTGCCACTAATGTCTACAATTATAAAGCCACTGAATGTGCTTCTCGGTTGTCTTCCTAGATAGAGTGTTGAAGTCGATAGGAAGATACCTATCGAAAGGTAGAAAATAATGTTTCCTACATCAATCAACACAAAATGGGACCATAATGATTTTTTTTTTGAGGAATATTTGAGCATTGAGTCAAAACGACGGAGGGCATGATGAAAGGATATGATTGATGGGTTGATGGGGGAAACAAAAGGTTAACCCTTGAACAATAGAAGGCACGACAATGGTTTTAACCATGCAGCACTAGACTCATGAACACTAAAGAGTGTTAGAATACATAGATGCAAGAACATTGGGGTATTTAGGATAAACTCATAGGATGGTAGGATTCATATCGAGAGGCCGTCACAAGGAAGGTTTATCTGAGGGAGTGCCATATTCAAGGGAACGACTGTTGCCAAACCATGCTTTCTAATACTAAATGCAGTTACATTGTCTAATTTCCCCATCTTATTAGTTTAGTGAGTCTAGACGAGTAAACTCATAGATATTTTCATATTTTAAGAGTTTGAAAAGGACTGCAAAAAGAATCACTCTATGCCCTATCTGATTATTTTAATGAGTCTAGACAAGCAGACTCGTTGATCTTTTAATGTTTTAAAAGTCTGAAAAGGATCATAAAAAGAGTGACTCTATACTTTGTTTGTGTAATTTAATTTGTCCATACTAGACAACTTGGTGGTCTTTTCATAATTAGAGAGTCTTAAAAGATTGTAAATAATGACTCCAGGGTGGTCTCTTTATCATAGTTGTTAACCGAGTGCAACAAAAGTTTAATAGTATACTCGGATTGATTACTTTTCCATGAGTTAATCTATTGAGTCTGGATAAAGAGAAATCTATGCTCAACATATGTTGACCTCATTTTCTTACGAGTACGAGGAGACGGACAAAACTCGATTTTCATTGTGAATTTTTAATGAGTCATGTGATGACAAACTCATACCTTCATCGAATTCTAACGGGTCAAATGAAGAAAACTCAAGGTATCTTTTTCTATTTAGTGAGCAAGGAAAAATAGGTAAAAGAACTGCTCATTCCTTCTTCATAGATTTAACGAGCCCGAAGAAGTGAAAAACTCAGGGATTTTTCAATTTAAGAGCGAGAAATGGTCTCAAAAAGGCAAGTGCTCTTGTTTTTGTTGTAGATTTTTAATGATCTCGGTGACAAAAATTCAGGATTTTTCATTTCAACGAGTGAGAAAAGTACCTAAAAGAATGCTCGGCTCATCTTTATAAATTTTTAACGAGCCTAAAGAAAAAACTCAGGATTTTTTCAGTTTTATGAGCGAGAAAAAAGCACCTAAAATGAATTCTCTAATGATATTTTTCAATTTAATGAGCTAGAAAAAGAGTGAAAAAGAGTTTCTCAGACCATCGTCGTATGTGTTTAACGATTCCAACAATGAAAAACATGGGGATTTTTCAGTTCAAGAGCAAGAAAAAGTCCCAAGAAAGAACATGTTCATATCTTCTTTGTAGTAGTTTAAAAAGCCCAAAGAAGGAGACTCGAAGTTTTTCGAATAAATGAGTAAGAAAAATACCATAAAAAGAACGCTCGCTCTTCTTCATGGTATTTTAATGAGCGAGAAGAAGGAGACTTGAGTATTTTTTGGATTAATGAGCAAGAAAAATACCATAAAAACAATGCTTGATACTTCTTGATGTCATGCTTGACAATAGAATGGTCTATGCCATGCATTTCCTCATAAGACCAAGGGAAAACATTGCAGAAATCCTTAAAAAGACAGGCGAAGCTTGCAATTTCCTTAGGATTGCAATCTTCTCCAACCTAGATGTTTTCTACAATGCTTATCATGACAGAAATATCAATGAGCAATGTCTTTGAAATATTGCCTATGTTTCCTTCCAAGTCCAAAGTTTGGATTGTCTTATAAGGTGAGGAAATGATTTTAGGTGTGCCCAATGACAGGATTTGCAGAGGCATCATGTCCGAATCATATATCGAAACATGATGGTGTGAGTCCTCCCAAGGTCGCTCTTCTAAACTGATGATCTCTCTAATAGCTTTGTCCAGAGGTAGCACTTGATTGATGGGATCGAAACAAGGAGCAGTTATGGGAGGGGCGGTGGTACCATTGGCCATGCCAAAAGTGACCGAAGACTTGGATGTAGATTGAATGGCCTGGTAGGCCAATCCAGCTGGTGACAACAACATTTTTTCTCTGTAAGTGTCAATTTTTTAAGGGGCCAGTAGGATCCAAGGATCGGTCAGTTCGTGAGGAATGGATGAAACCATAGACACCGTCTGTGGAACTACGGGTGGTGGGAAAGGAAAGCAACCCATCAAGGAAGAGCCCTTCAATAGACTGGTACCAATACTGATGTAAGAGTCAGGCACACCACCCACTAAGGGTACAGAGCCACTAGGTATCAGGGATTAATCTGGGGTGCAAAAGGACTGTTGGTCCACTGTGACTATCTTTCCATCCAAGGGAAATAGGATGACCCAGAAGACCGAAGACACAATGGTATTCGTGGCATAATTCCAATTGCCTCCCAAAAGCAGGTTATAGTTGAGTTTATGATCCATGACTTCAATATCCATCATTACCATTTTCCAACTCAAAGTGATGGGATAGCTAGCTAGCTAACCTTTTGGGATGAAAGTGTGGCCATAGAAAGTTTTAAGGGAATTCGACGGTGGGGATAAGGTTGGAGAACCCAAAGTGAGCCAACATGAAGCCGACACGACACAGGTAGAAGAACCTTCATCGATGATAGTTCTATGTATACCTTTGCCTTTCAAAAATATTTGCACCTGAAATGCAAGCTAGTCAGAAAGGGGAGGTTTACATTTTTCCATGTCAAAAATTGCAAGCATGGAATCCTATGGGTCGATACCACCAATGGCTGAAAGCAAAGCTTTCCTTTGTGCTTGACATGTTTGTAATACTTTGAGCACCGACATAGCCGACAACACTTGTGCCAAGTCTTCTACAATGTTGTAGTTTTGGGCAGCATGTGTAGATGTATTGTGCATTGTGCGTCGAAGTGCCTATTTATGGGGGCGAATCGCAAGGTAAGAAACCGGCCTTTCGATATGAGGATCATTAGGTGGTGGTGGGTTTTGGCTCGAGGAGGGTTCCTCTACATGAGTGATAGGAGCTCCATAAGATTTGGCTATGGTTTGTAGATATACCATTTAAAATGTGTAAATGGTAGATGATCCTTCACCAGCTGAAGGATGATGCAAACCATCAATCTCCACTTGAGGGGGTTTGGGTTGTTTTGCAATAAGGAGTTGCTACTGCTAAGAAAGGAAAGGAATATTCAGGACAATAGGGGTCCTTCTTAGCAATGACATCTGTGCATTCCTGAAGACGCGGACACAGATATGTCATGTGTTCTTGTGTAGAGATTTTACAATGGAATCGGGTGGGTTTATCCTTTCCATCATCAGGGGGTGCAACAAACTTCTACTTTGGGTTTTCCTACTTTGTTGACTGCTCTTTAGAAGGAGCGGTATTTTTCTTATTCTTCTTGTTCTTACCATCGGTATTTTTCATAGACTACACAGAGTTGATCGTGGTGGTAGGAAGAGTAGTCGATTTTGTAGAGGGGTCTACTCACATTTGGGCAATGTGACCACTGAGTTGTTTTACAGTAGTCCTAGAGGTTGCGCCGATAATCCCATCGGCGTGCGCTCCAAGTTGCTGAATAGCAGGAGCATTAGAGTTGCAAGGGGAATTGGGAATTACGTCATATAGAGTGCTAGACTGTGAATATATCAGATCTAAGTGATGGGCGTGATGTCTGGATTGTTCTTCTATGACCGCACCACCTAAGGTGACATCCTTAACAATTTGGGGGAGTAGAGACTTCTAGGACCAATCCGCTGAGAGATAGTTTGGGAGGGGAGCTTTAACTAACCTCCACCTACATCTCCATTCATGTATATGATCAGAGATGTGGGTGGAGGTATCCTGATGTAATGAAGTGAGGAGTTCTATCCCGGTTTCATAGCATATGGGTAGTTGGAAGTGCTTTAAGAATTTCATCGCTAGAGCATCAAAGGTATTGAATAACACACATGGTAACTCGATGTACCACTTGGCCGCGTTGCCAGTAAGGGTGTGGGAAAAAACACGTGACCAGATACTATCATCCACCATGGAGTTAGAAACACACCAAATATCATAGGTGGTTATATGGGTACCCGGATCCTCCCCTTGTTTCCTTTAGAATTTAAGGATATGAGTCAGTACTTTATGCAGGATTAGCATCCAGAGTAAGTTATGATTGATGGGGTCATTTGTATGTTTGTACAAGTCAAGGATATCAAGCGTTGCCAAGAAAGGCAAAGTGTGTAATGCCCCCAAATCAGACCAAGGCAAATACATATGACTTGAGGATCCTGGCGGTCCTCCCATCGTTTGATTCCCAATATTATACATAGGTTGCATGGAATAGTAGTTGCCTTGGGGTACGACATTGTAATGTGGATTTCCATAGGGATTGTTAGGTTGGGGTATAGAATTTCCCCCAGGATAAGCAGTGCCCCCTTGACTCATTTGAGGTTGTGAGTAGGGTGACCTCATGGATTGGTTGGGACCTCCTTGAGGATTCCCATGTGCCATAGAGCTAACCATATGTCCTTGACTAGCATAAGGAGTGTTCATGTCAATAGATGACTGACCATGCATGCCTGAAAACGGGGGGGAACTATCACGTTCCTGACTGGTATATGCATATTGGGAGTGTCCCCAGATACTTGAATCTGGGGGTTATAACTATACAATGGATGCTAACCATATGGTTGAAGGGACCCACGCTAACTGTGCTATATTGAGCATTATAAGGAGAGATGTACGTATCACTTGTCGAAGGTATACATTTTGACACTAAAGGGGCGGAACCCAGAATAAACTAGGTTCCACTCATGGAGGGTGTCATGTTAGGGTTTGTACCTTGGACAGATGGGATAGTAGGGTTTGCCATCAAAGGTGTGGTAGTGACTATCGACTAGGGAAGTGGTGGGGGACAAAAAGTGTCCAAAAATTCCCACAACTCATTAGTCGTCAACAGGCTGGGTGGAAGTGTTCCAACTACTAGGGGGGACATAGTCGTAGACAGTGCGCTATGTGGGCAGGATACCTGAGTCCCTAACTTAGCTCTGATGGGTCGAAGGGATCCCCGATACATAAAATACCCAAAGGAGTTGCAAGCAAAGGCAAGCTACCTTCACTTACAGTTTGAGGTTGTCTCATATTTAGCTCCACTTTTACTGGAGTGGTCCCGATAGTATGAGTGCAAAAGGATTTCTCTCATTTAATGACAATAGTTTTGGTTTCTAATCTTGGAAAGTTTACTCAAACTACCTATCCTAAGATCCTAGTTTGAACTAATGTTTGCTTGCTCTAGAAAGAGTTACCGGTTGATTTTAGGTAGATTTTAAGTGTACTTTGTTAGTTTCTTCAGTAGGGATGTTGACGTATGGTATTTGTGGGACTCTAACTGAAAATCATGTGAAAGACAATGCTTGTAAGTTTTCAATTTCGATGAATAAGTTGTATTTTACAAGGGAGAGTCTTTCGTACATCAATATTCATTCCATGCATCCTATTCATTACAACACTAGCATAACCGACATAGATTTTTCAATGCCCTCTAACAACTACTAAGGCCAAATAATGCAGAACTTAACGAGCTAAGCAGAATAATGAATAGAAAAAATCTTCTTTTATGAAAATAAAAACTTTTTAAGAAGCAAAGCTATTTTCTTTAAAAAAATCTTGTAGGACATAGATATTGCAAAGAAAACACAACTACAGATCCCTTATCAGTCCAAAAGCAAGTTTCCCAACCCTTTGAGGTCACAGAAGTAGTTGCATTTGAAAATTTGGGTGACTAACTCTCTTTGCTAGAGGCCACAAAGAGTTACTGGAGGCACTAACGCTCTGTTTGTGTAGACATAGAGCTTTATAAAGCTCTGCTTACACTGCTAACCTATGTTAGTGTGGGAAAACGCTTCAAAACAGGGCTTTTGGGATTAGATCTAGGGCTTCAGTAAATGAGAGAAGAGTGTTGCAAGGTCCTAATGGTTTATAAAAGGAATGTGGAAGTATAGCAAGGTATAGAAGGAGGAGGAAACTAGGAACTTTTTGGGTAAACAGGGAACTAATGTGTAGTCCCCAGCGGAGTCACCAATTCTACTATAGGATTAAATGCATGGTATATAGAGAATGAAGAAACCCTCAAGGGTCTTCCCAAGACCCTTGGTAGATTGTAAGATTATTTGTATCTCTCGCAAAGCTACATGCATGTCCATACTCAATAACTAACTATTAAAGTAAAACATATTCATTACCTCAAGCCTCCATGTAGATTTTCTAGACAGCGCAATACAACTAGGTGGAAATCCCCTGAGTTGGCTCCAGATCAAGTCCTACACATAGAAGACACAAGCATAGTCACAACATAAAACCTTGATAATTAATACATGAATATACAAAAGACATATAGTTGCACGTAACTAAGCTACTCATGATAAAAGGTATTGGACAAACAAATAAATGAATGATAGTACCAACACCATAGAGTAGACAATATAACTACAATTCTATATTAATGTCAGAAGAGTGATTACAGCCATCTATTGCATCAGCCTTCACTTACCCCTCTAGCTCCTCTCTCTCTCTCCCTTCTTACCAACTTCTTATGCTTAGATTTGAGACTATGCTTGACAATCAAGTAAGCTATCCTTTCAAATGATCTGACCTCTATCACCATAGCCCTAACTCTGCTTATGAAGCATTTGAGTTAGGGTTTCCAAGTTCCTCCATGAGTTTCTTTAAGTAAAAAAAATGATGTTGCCATGCTTTTGAGCTCTTTCCCATTTGCCTCCTTCATTAGGATTATAAATCCATCAAATAGGTCGAACTTTAGATGTTTCCTTACTTTTCTGAGTACATTTAGGAGAGAATATGGAGATATTTCTAAGTCAATTTTCTCCTTTGACCTTTAGATCCTCATTAGATTTCACTAACGATGTCCCGGAACCAACAAGTATAGTTAGTGGGGTCACTAATGCTCCCTTACACTTGCAGAGAAATTTTATAAAGCATTTTGTTAGTGTATAGCCAATGTTAGTGTGGAAACAAGGCTTGTGATCTTGGTCTTTGCTTCAGCCATCATGTCTTTCCCCTCTCAGCTGATGAGGGGGTCATTTTACTATATAAAATGAGCTAATGGTTATGTCAGGCCCTCGGTATCCTAAGGTTGGTTTCACTTCCAGTCAAGAAATTGTTGAAACACTCAAGGCTCCTCATCATTCTCCACATTGCATTGGAGATCAACTGAACACCCAGATTTCGATTCCTTCACTCAAACTACACGATCCCATCACTCATGCATTGGAGGAATCTTACACATCAAGCACACATTCACAACATAAGTGTTCTACCTTTCTCACGTTTTCTTGCATGTCAGAGTCAAGAGAATGCAAACACTCAATGTCTACATGCAGTGTCACACAACACCATGGAAGATCCATAGAGTGCATGCCATATGATTTCACTCATCTCTGTTCTATGGTCACTTGTAAACTCAGAGTGTGTTTGTCTTCACTGTTATATTTTTCTTGCTTTTTGGTTTGCATAGTTGTCTTGTTCGTGAACCATGCCTTCACCAACATGGGTCATGTTGGGTCCCTATAATACTAGTGATTACCCCATTACTATTGTATTTATACCCCTTATTTATATTGTTGTGCCCCTATTACCCCCATATTGTTATTTCTGTGCCCCTTAGAAACCCTCTATTGTTATTTTTGTGGCTTTATATTATTATTGTTAGGTCGGCTGGATTATATTGTGACTCCTTAGACTCCTATATATAGAAAGGAGGTTTTGTCATTTGTATCATCCAAGAATTGTTCATTTATGTAATGTAAAGGAGGTTGCCCCCTCAAAGAGGCTGAATTCTAAGGCGTTGATCTATCTTTTCTCTCTTTTCTTGAGTTGGTTTCATAACATTTGGTATCAGAGCCTTGGATTCTAGGGTTTCGCTGCTCCAAACAGGTCATCGTGGCATTTTCGCTATAACTTTTTTCTGTGATGTTTCAGAAGTCACAAAAAAAACCCATTTGAGAAGAAATCGCGCCAAACCTTGGGTCCGAATTTCAGAGCTTTTTGCGCGATATTTGCGGAGATATGATCTGAGGAAGTTGGTCTTTTTGCAGACTCCTGAATTACATTCAAAACAGGTGACCTGGGGAAAATCGTCATAACTTTCTCTCTGGCGATCGGATTGAAATTTCGTAAGAAGGTACAGAAAGAGAACGGACTGTAGTTTGTTGTATGTGTGTTTCAGATTCAAAGGTTGAAACAGTGACTCGTGGCACGTCGTACAAGTTCGCTCTACTGAACCAGTCTAAAAGCAAGTCACTGTGGGAGATTTCACATAACTCTTCCTTGGAAAATCCAATTTGGCTCAGAACTGTGGCATTGGAAGGAGGACGCAGAAGGCTACTACAGGTATCAATTTCAGAACTGGATGATCTGAAATTACAGAGATACATCAGATTCAATATCAGGCTTCTATAAAGTGAAAAAAGGTGTGTAGTTTTTTTTTAATTTTTATGTAAGCTTGGTTTAACGGAATTCAAAGGGCATAGTAAAGCATTATTATCGGTAACTGATGCCCCGAGGAAAGAAAATGCAAACACCTAGTAAGGAACCTGAAAGCTCTAGCATGACTCATGAAGAAGAGGAAGAAATGCTACATGATATATCAAAATTACAAGAACAAGTGCAACAAATGTCACGCTCACAAAAGCTAACAAAAGCTAAGATAGGTGGCGTGGAATCTAAGATAAATGGCGTGGAATCTAAGATAAATTGTGTGGAATCTAAGATAAATGGCATGGAAGCTAAGATGGAGGATTCGATGGTAAATTTCAAGATAGATTTGAAGACAGACATGGAAGAATTGAAGAACTTGCTACAAGAAAGGGTCACTAATGGTGAAAAGGTAGTAAAGGAAACTCATGATGAGAACAAAAGAAATGTTAATCATGATTCCATAGACTCTAATGTTGGATCGAAGACTCACCATGTTCCAAAAATCGATATGAGGAAGTTTGATGGCAAGGATCCCGCCACATGGATATTACAGATGGAGCAATTCTTCGATCTCAATAATGTGCAAAACACACAAAAGGTACGTATGGCAACTTTATATTTGGAACCAAATCAGTTTGTATGGTATCAATGGCTTTGTTCTCGTAAACAATTTATCACTTGGGCAATTTTTACGGAAGAATTGATAGCACATTATGAGGATACAAAAAGCAACACTTTTTTTAGCCAATTGATAAGTCTCAAACAAAAGGGTTCAATAATGGAGCACATTGAGGAGTTCCAAAAATTGAACATAAGGGTAAAAGATATTCCAGAGGAGCATAGGATTGATGTGTTCATAGGGTCTTTAAAGGATAATATCCAACATGATGTGCGCCTTTGGGAACCTGATTCATTAGAGAAGGCATTCAGGTTAGCAAGAAAAATGGAAAGCAAAATTATGGCAACTAGGAAGCATACCATTCACAACTATAAAGATGGAAGTGTTGTTGCCCATAGTCTTCCACAACCTACAAGGTTGACACCACAACAATTGGAAGAAAAAAGAGCAAAAGGGCTTTGTTACAATTGTGATAGCAAATACACAAAAGGTCATAAGTGTGCTGAGAAGAAATTATTCTACATAGATTGTGAAGAGGAAGAAGAAAAGGAGCAAGAAAGGTCAAAAGAAGAGGATATATTCCAGGAACAAAGCCTAGATGAAGAAAAAATAAATCCGACCATATCTTGTAATGCATTGGCGGGAATTACCACTCCTCAAACCATCAAGATAGAAGGACAAATCAAGAAGAAAAAGGTAATAGTGTTGATTGATTCAGGAAGCACCCACAATTTTATTCATTGTAGGGTAGCAAAAGAATTGAATTGCTTCCTATATCCAGCACCAGAGTGTCAAGTGATGATTGCAAATGGAGGAACAATAAATTGTTCTGGAAAGTGCCATAATATCAAGCTATCCATGGGAGAATATGTATTGACTAGCCCAATGCTTTCCATTCCAATGGGAGGTGCTGATGTTGTACTAGGAGTCCAATGGCTACAATCCTTGGGTACAATAGCTTTTAATTTTCAAGAACTTTTCATGAAATTTTCTGTGGAAGGAAAGGAAGTTGAATTAAGGGGTATTGCAGGGAAACCAGGAAAGATAATCAGCTCTAATGGCATGACAAAGCTTCTAAAAAAGGAGCAAAGAGGTGTAATTGCACAATTATGTTCGCTAGATGTTTCCACATTGGAATCATCTATTTCTCCAGATCTCCAAAAAGTCCTGGACAATCATTCCAAGGTATTTGAGACTCCCAAAGGTCTCCCACCTATGCGTGATCATGATCATGCTATTCATCTGATTCCAGGAAGTGTTCCTCCAAACATCAGGCCGTACAGATATCCATATGTCCAAAAAAGTGAAATTGAACGTATGGTTGCAGAAATGCTAGAGGCTGGTATAATTCAACCGAGTCAAAGTTCTTTCTCAGCTCCAGTAGTATTGGTGCACAAGAAGGATGGATCATGGCGCATGTGTCCAGATTATAGGGAGCTCAACAAGCTCACTATTAAAGATAAGTTCCCCATTCCTGTCATTGATGAATTACTGGATGAATTGCATGGATCAATTTACTTCACCAAGTTGGATCTTCGTTCGGGATATCATCAAATCAGAATGAAGATTGAAGACATTCCGAAAACGACATTTAGAACTCATGAGGGTCATTATGAATTTTTGGTCATGCCTTTTGGCCTTACCAATGCACCTTCAACATTTCAAGGTTTGATGAATTCAATTTTCAAACCATTCCTTAGAAAATTTGTGTTAGTATTTTTTGATGATATACTAATCTACAGCAAGTCTTGGAAGGATCATGTTGAACATGTTGACAAGGTGCTACAACTATTGGAGGAGAAACAATTATATGCAAAAAGATCCAAATGTTTCTTTGGAGTCCAGGAGGTGGAATATTTGGGTCATATTGTATCTCATGAAGGAGTTAAGGTAGACCCTAGCAAAATTAAAGCCATTAAGGAATGGAAAATCCCCACATCCATAAAGCATCTGCGAGGATTTCTTGGGTTGACAGGGTATTATCGCAAGTTTGTTAAGAATTATGGGAGAATAGCAGCACCTCTAACAACATTATTGAAGAAAGATTCATTTTCATGGACTCCGGAAGCAACAAAGGCCTTTGAACATCTTAAAGAGGCAATGTGCCAAGCACCGGTCTTAGCTACACCGGACTTCACAAAAACCTTTATTGTGGAATGTGATGCTTCAGGAAATGGAATTGGTGTTGTTCTAATGCAAGATGAAAGACCCATTGCTTTTGAAAGTCGTCCAATCAAGGGAAAGTTTTTAAGCAAAGCTATTTATGAGAAGGAAATGTTGGCAATACTCCATGCACTTAAGAAATGGCGACCCTACCTAATGGGAAGACACTTCAAGGTAAAAACGGATCATGATAGCCTTAAATACTTTTTAGAACAAAGATTATCCTCTGAAGAGCAACAAAAGTGGGTCACAAAGATGTTGGGTTATGACTTTGAAATCATCTACAAAAAAGGGAAGCAAAATGTGGTGGCAGATGCACTCTCAAGAAAGGATGAGGATGTGGAAGCATTGTTGTGTGCCATTTCTATTATCCAACCAGATTGGATAAACGAAGCAAAGGAGGAATGGAAGAATGACGAAGAAGTGTGGGCACTTATTCGAAAGCTACAACAAGATTCCATACTTCTGATACATTTAGCTGGCAAAATGATTCGTTATGGTACAAAGATCGCTTATACCTCTGTAAGAATTCCCAGCTAAAACAAAAGATTCTTATGGAATTGCACACTTCTCCCTTAGGAGGGCACTCAGGATTTTTAAAAACTTACCACAGGGTTAAGAAGGAATTTTTTTGGGATGGCCTTAAATCAGATATTCAAAAGTTTGTGGCGGAATGTTTGGTTTGCCAACAAAATAAAGTTGAAACAATTAAGACACCGGGTCTATTACAACCTTTATCCATTCCAAGCCAACGTTGGGAGGAGGTTTCAATGGATTTTATCACAGGTTTACCCAAGTCTGAGGGAAAGAGTGTCATCATGGTGGTAGTTGACAGACTTACCAAGTATGCACACTTTTGTGCATTATCACATCCATTTAAAGCCAGTACAGTTTCTACTGCATTTATGGAAACAGTTCAAAAGCTACATGGAAACCCAAAGATTATTGTAAGTGACAGAGATCCCATTTTCACTGGAAATTTTTGGACAGAATTATTTTCTTGTCTTGGTACTCAGTTAGCTCATAGCTCATCTTATCATCCTCAATCTGATGGGAAAACTGAGATAGTAAACAAATGTTTGGAAGGATATCTTCGTTGCTTTGTATCTGATAAACAGACACAATGGGTCAAATGGTTGCCTCTGGCTGAATGGTGGTATAACACTTCCTTCCATACAGCAACAAAAATGACCCCATTTATGGCACTTTATGGGTATCAACCACCATCCATCACATCATATTTAAGAGAAAATTCTAAGGTTCAGGCAGTGGAACATCACATCGAACATCAACAACAAGTCCTCCAACTCTTAAAGGATAACCTCGTGTTGGCACAAAATAGAATGAAACAACAGGCAGATCAACATCGCAGTGAAAGAAGTTTTGATGTAGGTGATTGGGTATTCCTACGGCTACAACCATATAAGCAAATGTCCCTAAAGCAAGCTAAGAAGGATAATAAATTATCACCAAAGTATTATGGTCCGTACAAGGTGTTGGAAAAGATTGGTACTATGGCATACAAATTGGAGCTTCCTGCAGCTTCTCGATTGCACCCAGTTTTCCATGTTTCATGTTTAAAGAAGGTTATAGGTGACAAGCTCCCAGTTCAAACAATATTGCCAGAACTTGACGAGGAAGGAAAAATTATATTGGAACCGGAAGCAGTCACAGAAACAAGAACTCGACAGCTACGAAATCGATCAATTTCAGAGTATCTTATCAAGTGGAAGAACTTATCCGCTGAAGATTCCACATGGGAGGATGAGAATTTTATGCAGAAGTATCCAGAACTACTCAAGCGTTGAGGACAACACTTTTTTGAAGGAGAGGGGCATGTTGGGTCCCTATAATACTAGTGATTACCCCATTACTATTGTAGTTATACCCCTTATTTATATTGTTGTGCCCCTATTACCCCCATATTGTTATTTCTGTGCCCCATAGAATCCCTCTATTGTTATTTTTGTGGCTTTATATTATTATTGTTAGGTCGGCTGGATTATATTGTGACTCCTTAGACTCCTATATATAGAAAGGAGGTTTTGTCATTTGTATCATCCAAGAATTGTTCATTTATGTAATGTAAAGGAGGTTTTCCCCTCGAAGAGGCTGAATTCTAAGGTGTTGATCTATCTTTTCTCTCTTTTCTTGAGTTGGTTTCATAACAGGTCAACCAATGCACAAGTGGCTACATTGAAAGTATCACTTCACATGAGATGGCCTATGCATTGTTAGCTTAGGAGGAGGAGTAGTGTTTGCTTTCAGTCAGTTTGCTTGCATGCTTGTTTCCTTACTTCCTTTGTTGTTTTGTTCTCTTGCTTGTTCTTTTTCTTACTTGCTTTGATTTCGCTTTTTCTTATGTTTCTGCTTTTCTTTGTTGTTTATTTTCTTTTTTTGTTCATAGGTTAGTTTCACATGAAACCATGTATGACTCTTGAAATAAGCTAGGTAAAGTATGAGAGGACTTGTACAAACATCAACATTTGGTTATCTGTTGTCTGCTCTCTTATGTAAGAACTTGTTGTCTTTAGTCCATGATACATCAATAGAAAATGCATATTGTTCGAAGTGAACCTTGGTGAAAACAAAACACTTTTGCATTCATTAGTATCACCTACTCTAGTCAGTTGTTTTTGGGTTAATCCGTATTAGCTCAGCCAAGTAGAGTAAGGTGAGGGGGAAAACCTTAACGGGCATGTTAGAGGTATAATAAACTACTCCTCTGCAGGAACAACCTCTTCTACTCTAAATAAGTTGGGATCCCTCTTCCACCTCTATAATGAATAAGTGTTATGCACAGTTATGAAGATGAAAAATTAAAAAATTAAAAAGTGAAAAAAGTTTTAAAAAATGAAGAATGAATAAGGTGAAAGTAGAGAAAGGCATCCTGTGCAGAGAGGTGATACAAGTAACTTTGTCAGGGTACTAACTAACCTCGTTGGTAGTGGAGCCATGCTTGTGTTCCTTTGTGACTCTGTCAGGGTACTTTCCAGGCTTGGTGGTAGTGGAGCAACACTAGAGATGAAACTAAGACTTTGACGACTATATTACTTGTGCACAAATATACCCCTCAACCCTAGTCAAAACAACTGTGTTGACTTGGCTTGGAATGTGTGTCAATCGACCAAGAGCATGACAGATGCTACATCTTACAATCAGGCAATTGTGGAAACCAAGACGAACTGAGAACTGAACAATACTTCTCAAGATGTTAGACTTGTCTTTCACGAAGAAGATCCATTTAGAGAGTTGGAGTTCAAACAGTGTGTTGTAGCAGCTACAACCACCCTCCAAAATTTTTCCTTCGCTTCGTTTTGGAGCCTCCCCACAAACCTTCAAAGCAACTTGTCTTGCTTCATCAAGTACATAAGCTCCAGTGATTTTCTTACAGAGAGACAACTTGTCGATCAAACCTTGATGCACTCCCCTCACAGGATATTAATCCAAACTTGGTCCAGTAGTAGGTTGAACAACTCCTTCAATAATTTGTACAAATAGGAGGGAAAACAACATTCCCTTGAGAAATTGTGCAATCCTGGCCGGAAGCCTATTGGGCCCCAGAATTGCGTAATTTTGCTGAGCAAGCTTCACCTAGAAAATTGCACAATCCTTCCTAGCTAGGCTGCTCAACCTAGAATTTGTGCAAATATGGGAAGTAGTTAGCTCCTCTACCCATAAATTACACAAATCTTCTAACCAACCAGCCCAGCTCCCAGAAAGAAATGTGTATTTTCTCCCAGCAGTTGAGCAGCCTCTTGCATGTGCAGCTGAGTTAAGCGGTTTCCTCTGGGATGGAGCAAAAAAAAAATCATGCATGGAATGCCTCTCCCAAGGAAACATGCAAAGGAATCCCTTTTTTCAAGGATCTAATTTTTGTAGTTGGAGGTTACATGCAAGGCTCATTTCAGAAACCTCCCACCAATTGTCACTTTCCCTAGATTTGTGGCATGCATGTCACAACCTTTATTTTATCAAAACTCATCAACCGGATGCTACAAAGCTCATTCCTTACATCAACCTTGTAACTCTAACATCCCACATCGCATCTAGGAGCTTTTGGCACATTTAACTCAGTTGTTTTGGGGTAAGCCATCTTTCCATGTCTTATGTTTCATTTCTGGCGCTTTTTGTGTTTCTCTTCGTATGAATGATGTCTGCTTGATTTCAATGAGCCCTTGCTGTCATTTTGATACATACTATCTTTTACTAGCACCATTTCAGTTTTCATGAACATCCCTGTTGTCGCATGCATGAAACTATTTTTCACGAACGGTCATCGATTCGACAACTCGCCTCACCCACATGCATGTTGTTCTATTTTCTAAATATCTCATTCAACATTTACATGCACAATCATTCTCTTATGCTTACAGTTAGTATCTCCATGTATTCGCTTTCACATTCGCATTCAGTTGCCCATCGGCGAGTCCGGGAAACCTCGGCCCAGACTCTACCTGACCAAGACAACATTGCACAATCCTGGGAGGGAAAGCTCTATCTTCCTCTCCCTAAATGTGCATTTCTACCCAGGAGCTATTTTCCAGGCTTACTTTGAGCAAATCTGAGGGAGAGTGACTACTACCCTAGAGAATTGCGCAATGCTGTTACTGAGTCTGCAACCATTTCTAGCTAAGATTTCACATTGCACAATTCCAGTATTCAACCCCTAGACTAGATTGTGCATTGCATAATTCCAACAGTCAGTCAACCTCTTAGCAGCCCAAAATTTTCCTTATGCATTTTTGGCACTCAGTCTCCTGACCTCTCGGCTGAAATTGCACTACCTTCATGATTAGTCACACAGTTATGATGCAAGTCAGTTCTCAAGTTCATTTTGGTTTCCGACTGACAGATTACTTGCCATGAGTGTTGCCATGTCTCCAAGTATCGAAAGTGTTTATCTGCCTCTCAGCAACAAAGGTACAATGGCTTCCAAGAGAGCAGATTCGAAGACACTGTTCAGAGCACACTTGGGGATGTAGTAGATCAAGTGTTTATGAGATTTCATACTCACGAAGATATCAAGTTGTTCATGGGAAAGGACATCAAAATGTGATGGTCATAGCATCATAACGAGCAACATCATGAACAGAAGCTAAAGGCAGCATACTAGATGCAATGAATGCAAGAGGAAGGTTGTTGACAACACGAAGGTGGAACAAAGTGTCAAGCTGAAGCAGATCCATTGATGATGAAAGAATCTTTGGAGACTCAGGTTATGAGGTGATGACGCGACATGAAGATCATGCAAAGGCAGAGAATGGAACAAAGAAGGAGTTTCATGTGCTAGAGCAGAAACTCAAGGAAGAACATGAGCTACATAGACAAGTGAATGGGTTCCAATAGGAATAAGAACAACAAGGGGTGCAACATGCAATCATGGATTAAACTATGCTCGTACAAGTTATAGATCCATCCCAACAGCTGGCATGAAGCAGACATGGTGAGCAGTTTTTTTGATTGTATGCAAGGGATTTAACAACATGGATGTAATTGTGCACACGCATGTGATCCAACCCATTCAACACACTCACCGAGGTGAAGACAAGAATCAATTCCAACTGGAGTTGAACATGTAGTTAACATTTTATGTGTATGACCACTAGCACACACTAGAAGATCACCATAGACACTATGCATCAGTGTGTTGCCAGTTTGCTCGCATGTAAGAAGACCATGCACATGTTACCAGACAAGTTGGATATAGAAGCCATACCAATGCACCCAGATGCAATAGAGGCAAGACTCCACTTCAGCAAGATGTCACCATGGAGCTCATGTACACCATCATGGACGACCAAGCTTGACATCATCGCACCACCTTCACCATAAAAAACATGTTAAAGAGTTGGTCTCACCACAACGAACTGAGTGTCAGTTATGTCTTGCATGGCTTGCTCAAGCCATTTTATCTCACATTGTCACATGTGCATTGTAATGTAATGACTTATCAAGTGGAAGTTCAAGTGCCGATAGTTGGATGTAACAATCGTAGAGTAGATGGAGCATCATGAGGGTAGATGAACTGTCACAAAGGGGAATGTCAAGGGTCACCCCACCTTTTGCTATAAATAGAACCTCATAACACATTGTAAAGGGATTTTGGCTAGCCAAGATTATGATAAGCCTATCTTGGAGAGAGCTTGGACAATATTGTAATAAGCCTTGGCTTCTCCACTGCGTAGAGCTAGTATATCTCTTTGGAGGAGCAGACGGTTGTGGTTGTAACGTTCTGTTGTTGGAACTAGTGGTTAGACATGAATGTATTATATGACTGGAACTTACACCTAATATAATAGAGCCAACACGTTTCATGCATATGTTGTATTGTATTCTATGCCATCTGGTTTACTCTAAATGATATATATATCTTTCTTTGCTTACGCATGCATGTATGGGCTATTTTGTATAAGTATGTATGAATCTTTCTGAAAATTGGTGCTAGTTTAACCATCACTTTTGATTTCTCTCTAGCTTGCTTTCTATCTTGTGATGCATATTCACTCATGTGTTCCCTTCCAAGCCACGTACTATTACAGGTTTCCAGGGGGCGCACTCACCTCACCCTTAGTGTGTTAGAACCTCTCATGCACCTCCCTTGGCTTGTCGCGGCTGGCACACCCTTGCTACCACCAGAGACATGGTACTTGCCTCTGTGCAAAATCATGATCAAGACTACTGTATGACCCATTGTTGGGACTCCTACACCAAAATATCTGAGGTCTAATTGGAACTTCTTACCGGGGAGACCCCCTTACATGTTGGCGGGTCCAACACCATTAACAGTATGCCAATATGTTTTCTGTTAATCTAGATATTGTGGACCCTTGCCGAGGGTCAAGTATGAATGCATGATTTACATAAATGATTCGTTTTTTGAATGATGATGTGCATATGGTTCATTATGTATATTATTGTGGTAAAGAGTGCTAAAAGTGAATTTCAAGGTCCAAATAGATGTGGGAAGTTGTGAAAGGTTAGGAGGCCTTCCATTTATGGATGTTGCCTTCCTAGAGGGGTTGATTGCACTTTCCTCCCCATATTTCCCCTCCCTAAAGATAGATGATCTCAGTAAGGGAAAAGAGTTGGCCAAGATTGTTGGAGAGGAAAAATCCTAAGGCAAATCTGTTGATTTTGGACCATGTCGGAGGAGGCCAAAAATTCCTCATATACGAGACGCTATTAGAGGAATGTGTAGGACATTTCCAATATGAATATTTTATTAAACCATATGTGTTCATTGTAATTCATGATCTATTTGACCAGTGGAATTCCATAATGGACATAATATGGTCTCTATCAGAGAATTGTCTGGATGTGAAAATGGCTCGATCTAGTTGTGGAAACCAGTTCCCATTGGTTGGGAGGAGCATTCTTTTGCAATTATGGTTCTCATAGCAGAACAAATTCACTAATCAATTATGTTTTGTGTTAAAAATAAATTTTCTATACAATTGTGTAAGAATTTTATATACATCTTGATAGGAAAGAAGCCTAGTGCTCGATAAGGAATTACTTGAAGTGTAGTTTGTTTATTGTGTTATGAGTCTTGTGAATGTATTATAAGTGGCTAAGGAAATATGCACTTGGTTTAGTTATTGACTATTTTGATGATAAAGAGCTAGGTGCTCTTTGAGTACGTTTAAAAGTATTGACAGTGTGCACTTGGTGCAGTGATTTACCATTTTGATGATTAAATGGCTCCTCCTATCTGAGTACTCATGAAAGTACTCTGATTAAAATATCACTTGACATTGTATAAATGATTGATAGTTATAAGCCTTTCATTTGATTGAAGATTTTTTGACTAATGTGATTAGGTAGGATTTTTTTATCATACATTGCAGGGTGCTTCCCATATAATGTTGACGACCTTTCAAATCTTTCTTAAAGTGTTTGTGTAAAAGTGACAATGACTTCCCAGAATAATTGGAAAGTAATGGTAAGTTGGTATAGAGACTTTGTTTTTATTTTGTGAAATTGAATAATGCCTAAGTGAAGGAAACTAGAAATTTCGCATTTTTGCAGTTGTAAATATTGATAAATTGTTATTGTTTTCTCTTATTAGTATCCCTTGGAATGAAATCCTTGATTTTGAAGTAGAAGGATCGACTTTTGGGGTGGTTTAAATTATTATATAATGAGTAAAAGTTAATGATGAACACTGAGAGCACTATTCTCTTTAAGGGGGGGAGTATGTAATATGCCTACGATAAACTATTTTAAAAATTCCCATGAAATCATATACTAAAAAATAATAGTGATATTTATCTTAATCGGTTGTTAGCTGAGAATTTTGTTAAAGTTTTACTTATGAATCCATTCAAAGCTAAGTTATTAGGAGGGGAGTTAATAATAATAATAATAATGAATACACAATATGATATCAAGAACTAGTTAGTAACAATTATTCATGCACATGAAAGAAATATGAGATATGTGGGTGATTCATTTTATTTGGAAAAGAGTAGGAAGAACAGATTTTTTCATCATTGTTGTCATATGAAGATTTAATATAGACCTTTGAGTGATAGTTGAGGTGTCCTATCTGATCCATTTTTCTATGCAAGAAATGAAAGCGTTCTTTTTAAATTATTTCGCATATATATATATATATATATATATATATATATATATATATATATATATATATATATATATATATATATATATATATATATATATATATATATATATATAGATATATATATATATATATATATATATACCTTATTTAGGTGCAATATGTATTCGTTACTAAGCGACAAGGACAATTCATTGCCTTACAATTGGTTTTTCATGTAAGCTATTGTGCCTTATCTAGTAACATTTTCTCTGCCATATCTCTGCCCTTCAACGTTAGAGATGATGGTGGTTGAAAGGCAAGGGGGACATGGATCCTATAGGATTTTGGTGTAAAAAGGTCATGGGAAGTTACCATCTTCTGTAAAACTATCGTAATACACACTTCCATGAAAGGGATGTGAAGAGGTTCATAAAATAGATGATCATATTTTTTAAGATGATAAGGTATGCGACTTGGTACCCTTATTTGAAAATAATAATAATAATAATAATAATAATTCCATAAAAAAATTATCATGTACTTGTGTGTTCTCCATTGAAGAAATAATAAATGGCAATAAGACAATGTAACAATGCTATTGTGATTATCTTTTGCATTCATTGTAAATGTTTAACCTTGAAAATTAGTTGCCATACTTAATTCTTTTGAAGTAGGAACACAATTCTCTATGTAATGAGCTAAGGCATAGATAAGCGTTTACATTTAAAGAAAATATTTAATGCATGAGACATGTGCTTTTGGTTTCTTGGAAAAGAAACATGTTTTGTGCATGCTTGAAAAAGTTAACAAATATGCTTTTGATTTCTTGAAAAGAAATAAATGATTTTCATGCATAGATTATAACTATTAAGTGTGATATTTCTTGAAAGGAGATAGGCTAATTTCATGCACAAAATATAACTATTATGTTGATATTTTTTTGAAAGAAAATATGATGATTCTGTCCTTTTGGTTAGTCATGGTGAAAATAAAATATGTTGTTGATTCTATCATTTTGGTTAAAAGGAAATAGATAATTCTTGTTGTGTTCTTGAAAAGAACCCATGGATTTTGTACTTAGTCATGGTCAAAAGTAAATATATGTCGTTCTTGCATTCAATCATGATAAAAAGTAGAATTAACTATACTAATTTTCAAAAAGAAGACATCATTTACATAGGCTATGCACATTAAAAGATTTACCAATCTTAAAATGGTTCCCTAGTTTTCATGCGTAAAATTATGGTTTAGCTATGATATTTTCTTGGAAAGAATACATGATAACTTTACACCTTGAAGATAAAGAAACCATGTTTCATATATATATATATATATATATATATATATATATTGCAGGGGTGTATGCGTTCTTGATAAAGTTTTCTTAAGTTCATGCACATGACAAAATAAGCTAGGGATATTGTTTCTTTGGAAAAGAGAATGCAGGTGATTCCTGCACACAAAAATATTTAAGAGGTCATGTTATTTTTCATAAAGAATGGATGTGATATTTGTTTGAGGAAAGATAACAAAACCAAGTTATTTTATTAGTAAAACATTGCATGGAATTATGTGTGAGAAGTTAGGCTATTAATTTCTTTGAAGTTATTCAAATGATTCCACTAGACTCTTAAAGAGGAATATGTGCTTATTTTATTAGATTTCCTTGATGAGAAATATGCACAAATAGAACTGTTATATTATTTTTGATATTTTTGAGAGAAAATAGGTTTATCTGCATGCACAAAATAGAAATATTATATTTGATATTTCTTGAAAAGAAATATGTTATTTTCTTGCACGAAAAATAGAAATATTTTGTTTGATCTATTGACAAGAGATATGAACTTTGCATCCATGAAAAGTACACCTTGATGTTGGATTCTTTGAAAATAAATATGTGTGGAAAGAATAATAATATGTTACACTTTGGAAGAGAAACAAGTAATTGCATGTAATAAATTCATTAGCTTTTCTTTGAAGGGATACATATATCCGCACTCAATAAATAATGACTGACACGTTAGTTTTCTTTTAGAATAAAACATGTCTTTGGGTGTACAATAGACTTTGCAAATAGATATATCTTGAGAAATATGCTTTTGGAAAAGGGGCTTGCATTTCCATGCAACATAATGATATCTATTATGTTATCTTTCCCTTAGAAAGGAGCATGCATTTGTATGTATTATAATTATAGTAACAATTGTAATCGAAATATTACTTGGTTACATGCACAAAGAAAAGTTGAGGGGCTAACCTTCTTTGAATATGTTTTATCTAATTAGATTCACAAAAATCGAAGTGAAGATGCTAGTATCCTTTAAACGAAAATGGATGGCTACAATTGTTTTCCTGCGGAAAAGAACTTCTGCTTGTGCGAGAAGGATCATAGAAATGTGGTATTTATTTTGACATGCTTGATAATTATTTGCTTATAATTAATGCATGAACAACGTTGTTAGAAGAAACATGTTGTGATATTTTATTTACATTTCATGTATGCATATGAATAAATATTGAAGAATCATTATTACAAATTGATTATTGGTTGATTAATACTTTATGTAATCATGATATCAAAGTTTGTTGATGAAAGTAATGGCATGAAAGGATGGTGATTTGTGTAAAGAATATATTATGTTTAACATTATGGTAGTTAAAGAACTGATGGTCCATGCTGATTAGTGCGAGGTACAACATTTTCCATTGAGGGAAAGACAAGGCCACAATGATATAAAAAGTGAAGATTTGTGGGTAAATGACTTGATGAGATTGTAATAGCTTTTAGCTAAATATGTTGTATTTAAATAAAATTTCCTTATAATATTTTATGATAATGGTTAAGGGATGGACTCACTTATAAGCCATTGAGTGAAGGGTGAACACTCTCAAAATCATTTAATAATAAAATTAAATGTTTGTTGGTTTTCACCCTACGAGGTTTCCAAGGTATATCGATGTTCAATGATGTGATTTCTTATTGTGTTAGTTTGATGATGTTGATTCCTTGCATGATGTGATATTTATAATATTGAATACGTGAATAACTCATCTAGTTAAAAGAATCATGAAAATGATTCATGAATACGTAAGGAAATTTATTTCAACATGCTACAACAATGGTTTTTAATGGTTATGTAACTCTCTATTCCCTTACTAACGTTACTCTATGTAATGATGAAGATTCTATCTAATGATTAATGAGGAATCTTTCATGTTGGTTATGTAACTCACTATTCCCTTAAAAAGTTACGCCATGTAATGATGAAGATTCTATTCACTATTTCCTTACTAAAGTTACTCTATTTAATGATAAAGATTCTATGATTACCAAAGTTACTCCATGTAATGATAAAGATTCTATTCACTATTCCCTTACTAAAATTACTCTATCTACTGATGAAGATTCTATGATTCTATCTAATGCTTAATGAGAAATTTAAAATAGTAATTTTAATAGTTATTGGATAAATTATGTAAATTTCTTCTAACTCCATGCATTTAGATTACCAATAAATATTACAATTAATTATTATAAATTAAATTTTAATAATTTAAATTAAAACAATTTTATTTAAAAACCACAAAACTGATTATTAATACTTAAGGTAATAAACTAAAATTAATATATTTAAATTAATATAGTAAATACATATTGTAATCTTTAAATCATTAAATCCAAAAACTTTTATGATAAGGTATTTAAACTATAACTCAAGTTATAAAGAGCTAACTACAAATTCACATTGACTTTCACTTTTAGTGATATAAAAATATTATAATATTTGTAATGAACTTTATTTAGTACAATATTTAAAAGATAAAGATAATTTAATGATGAAATTAACAATATTGTTATTTATAATATAAATAAATTTATTATCATTATGCAAAAGAATATGCCTTTATTTTTGTTATATGCCTTTATTCTTGTTATATGCAACAGAATTTTGAATTAACTTGTTTTTTAAAACAAGTTCATACCCTTACTAAAATAATTTTAATTCCATATTCTAAGTTTAAAATAAATAATTTATTTATTATATGTACAGGAATTTTGAATTAGCTTATCTTCTAAAACTAATTTAATAAATTGTATAATTTATTTGAAATTGAATTGGAAAAACATTATTATTAAAATATAATAATTAAAAAAAATAAGTTAAGGTAGGTTTGTTATATATATTATTTTCTAAGAAATCTATATATTATTTTTAGAGAAATTCACTTAGGAAAAAGAACTGAATAAATACTCTTTTGTATTATAAATTTGTATAAAATTAGACTCCTACCAAGATCAAGCTTTATAGTTATAGCTAATTTAATATATTGTATAAATTATTTGAAATAATTTGAAAAAACTTATCATTATTAAAATTTAATAATTTAAAAAATATTTAATTATATATTTGAGTAACAGTAGGTTTGTTATATATATGTATAGTCGTCTAGAAAATCTATATATTATTTTATATAATTTTCTTGGAAATCTATATATTATTTTTATGAGAAATTCACTTATTAGGAAAAAGAAGGTCTGAATAACTTCTGTCGTGTACCAGAACTTCGTATAAAATTAGACTCCTACCAGGATACAGATTTATAGTTATAACGATTTGTTTAATACGTGGCATGTGTAATAAACTATCCGAGTTCAATGCATCTCTAAAACGTGACGTGACAGAAACTTCAGCCAGCGTTACTTGAAATATGAATTTGGGAATCAATAGTTGTTTCGTATCGATGTGCCTAAAAGTACCATTAGCTTACGACTCTAGCAGTTAGTAAAACTCTTAGAATATGATCAGGACAGCTCATGAGTCACGCCCCACAATCTAAACATAGCCTAAACATACCTATTACATGAAATCCATACAATTTCTTTTATTTATAAGTAGTTTGCTAAGTGATGTGATGTGATAAAATCTTAAAAAAACAAGATGGTAGTAAGAGAGGATATGAGTTATTCGTAGGTAGTGCATGAGGATATAAGTAATAAGAAAGCAAGTTTCATCATTAAGTTTAGTTTTTAAAATTTTAGTATTTTTAATGGATTTGCAAACCCCATCACTAACTTTCAATTTCAGCCTCCTAAATTTTAGTGTTTAAAATCTATCTGCAATAATCCCACTATATTAACTACTTTCACCATATTAACTACTTCTTGAATGGTATATGAGTTATCTACACTTACCCATTAATTGAAATTTTAAGGTTTAAAATCGATTTACAATAATCCCACCTTATTAACTACCCATTAATTGAAATTTTAAGGTTTAAAATCGATTTACAATAATCCCACCTTATTAACTACTCTTTAAATAATATATGAGTTATCTGCACTCTTCTCTGCACTCACACATTAACTGAAATTTTAATGTTGAAAATCGATTTGCAATAATCCCACCTTATTAACTACTTACTCCTGTATGAGTTATCTGCACTCATCCATATGAGTTATCTGCAATCATCCATAGTTCTATGTCATGTAAAAAAAGAGGGAGAAGGGTTCAATAATAGAAAATATCAAACTCAAATTGTCTGTGCGCTAGGGTTCCCTACGTGTTCTGGTGGAATTCGCTGCTATCACAAGGGTAGGAATTGTCATAATAATCCAGAGCTATTTCTTGGTGAAAAAATCCTCAGCAATTTACATGGCGCTGCATCTGATTCTGGCACTGGCAGAAGCACGGGTACGGGCCCGGGAAGAACCGCTGCTTCCAGCTCTACTGGTTCAGTCTTTTTTCCGTTATTTAGGTTTTGTGAAAAGCAAGCTAGAGCGCTTAGCTATATTGTCCCGCCGCTCCATGATGATTACAGCGTTGCCCAAGGGAAAGTACGGGCTTCTAAGAAGATGTGGTGAAGATATAAATAGGAGTGATTCATCTGCATCGCCATGTGCAATCTGTTTGGGGTGTATTGGGGACGAGGATGGAGTCCGCATTCTTCCCAACTGCAGACACTATTTTCACATTTCTTGCATTGATCGGTGGCTTCTTCCATGTACTGTCAATAATTCTTCATGCCCTTTGTGCAGAGCCAATGTAATTAACTGTGGCCTCCGCTCATCGCAAGCGCAGTAAATTGCAGCACCGCATCACAAGTTCGAGTCTGTCAGAGAAGCAAATCCTGAGAAATGGAGGTCCTTCCTCCCCTGTTTTGGGTGCCTGATTTTGCTTAAGCGGCCATCAACCGTTTTTTGTTTTTTTTTCCAGGGCAGAAATTGAATTGTATAAAACACGCACGCAATAAAATTATTATAATTTCGTACAGATCTAGGAGTCCTCATAGAAAGAAAACGTCCAGATTAGTTCTCAATATTGAAAAATAGTACTATTGTTGCACGATTCACGAAAATCTTACTTTTGTTGAAAGAAAACGTCCAGATTAGTTCTCAATATTAAAAAAAATAATAATATTGTTGAACGATTCAAGAAAATTTTACTTTTGGTGAAAGAAAACCTGGGGTAAGAACAAACTACCACGTCAGCTTGCTTTGTTAACGTGAATAATTTTTTTTGTCCTATCATAAATAAACAGTATAATAATTTCTCAGGGCTTGGTTTGATTCTTGGTTTCAAACAATATAACATAACCAATCTGCTAAATGAAAAATAGAATAAACGTTCTTAAGATAAGTTTAATTTTGGATATTGAATAAAGTATCTATATGTATTTGTATTTGTTACTGAGTTCAAATATTGATAACTTAGTTTGATTGTAGATTTTGCAATCAAATTGGCAGCGAGCATGACTTTATACCATATTTAAGGGATACATAGAATCGGGACATAAAATCTTAATATTTGAGTTATGAAAGTTTATTAAAAAATAATTTTGTTTTTGTGTTGTGCTTGTTTTATTAAGGTATTTTATAATATAAAAGTTATTGGTCTAGTCAGGTTAAAGGTTAGTCTGGCTTAAATTAAATGTGATTTTATTATTATTATTATTCAAATTACAAATTAAACACACCATTTAGCTAACGAAAAATATATTTTTTATTTTATAAAAAAATTGACCCTAATTAATTTTTCACAATATGTGAAGATTGAATTATTAAGTTTCACTGAAATTATATTAAAAATCATAATAAGTATGATTGTGTTAATTTTCACTTTAATTGTGAAGTTTTCTTTGATTTTATGTTTTTATTATTATTAATAAATAAAAGTTGAAGTTGACTTTAGTTTATTGTTGGCTCGTTTTTTTTAGGTTGAGTTTAATTTAGTGTGGGGTGTTTTATTGTTAAAGCTGAGTTTAATTTAGTGTAGGTAAGTTTTAGTGTTAGATGCATGAATCTTTATTGATTAAGGTTGAATTAATTTGAACATTGTAAAAGTTTATTTTTTTTCATAAAATTTAAATTTAATTTTATTATTAAAAACTTATATACACAAATTTTTATACAAATTATTTTCATTTTCTTTTATAAATTTAAATTTTAATATTAGAAATTTATATACATTAAGAATTTCCATACACTGGATTTTCACTATTAACTTTTTCCTTGTAAAATTTAAATGTCAATATCAAAAATTCATATGCACATGGAACATTTTCATATAATGTTAGAAAAAAAAATTCGAACAAATTGTAGCTAATGAAAATGAAATTGGTATGAGTAAGTACCCATTTGCAGCTACTAGCGCCTATGAATTTCTGTATGAAAACTTAGATTTTAAATATTTCAAAAAAAAATTGTTGACATTGCTTTTTTTTGGAAAAATTTATAATTTTCATTAAAAATATGAAAATTACATTTTGTATGTGCATTAAACACTCTAGAAAAGACCTTTATCGAACTACTTAAACTTAAACTTGACAACATACTATAAGCTAAATATAACATAAAAATAAAAAGAATTATAAATTATAAAAATCATGAAAATTCCCTTTTTCCCTTTCTTCTCATGCACTTTCTGCGAAGTACCACCAGAAGAATCTCTCGGCATGACAACCAAATCTTAAACCCTCTCTAGAACTCATTGATTTTTATCTAAATAAAATTTCCATATTCATGTACTCTTTTACTTCAACTAGGGACACTGAACTAGAGATATCTCCCTGTGGTCCATCCTCGTCTTGTCCAAAATGGCTTTGACGTTGAGAATCATGCATATTCACATACTCTGAGGTAGGTTCTTGGGTCTCTTCAAAAAGGATTCTTCTTCAATTTCTTCCTCCAATTTTGTCTCAACATATTTCCTCCTCTTTCTTCTTTGTTATTATCCATATGTAAGGTAAGTTCCTGAGTCTCTTCAAAAAAGGATTCTTCTTCCATTTCTTCTTCCAATTTTGTCTTAACATATTTCCTCATCTTTCTTTGTTATTATCCACTTTTTCATTGATGATTTATTGTTATGTGGCATAAATATTGTAGATGAAGTGTCTAGAAACAAATACTACATTTAAATGTTTGTTTTCATAGTCTAGATTTTGCATTCATTAAAAATAGTCTAGATTTTGCATTCGCCAATTTTTAATAGGATGATATGTGGAAGGGCTTTGCTCATATCGATCTCTATACATATTCTAAAAAATAAAAAGCTCATATTCTATTTGCTCATAATTTGAAAAATTTGGAATGTATTCCCTATATCAATCCAACACGTAATGATACCAAAAAAAAATAGCGGAAGCTTCACCCACACCAACATTAAAAAGTTAAATTCTAAACTATCTTATTGCAAAACAAGGTTAAAGAAAATAAATTTCAAATATAGCATGAAAATAAATATAATTTTTTTAAACCTCCATTATTAATGAGCGAAATTGACTATGGATGAACCTTCAAAGGATCTTAACTTCAGTTTCTTAACTTAATGTTTTTCTATCAGATAATAAATTAACTTTAATTTTAAATTCTTACTCCATTTTTTTTATGACTTCCCATTATGTTTTGTGGGAAAACTACTTTTAAAAGCTAGAAATGTTTGTTCTTGTAAAACCGAACCATTATGATGATAAAAGAATAATGCCTATAGAATGGTTCGTGTATTATATCCTATATATTTTAGCTGTGCTTTCAGAAAGGGGATTCCTTCGGTTATTTATTAGGAAAGTGATTAGAGATAAGATGGAATAAGGGTATATTAAGCTTTTGCAAGGTATTGAATTGACTATTTTTATTCATTTTGGAAGATGGTTATGGTTATCATTAAAGGTATTGTGATATCATATTTATAACATCAGATTAATAGTGAATGTCGATCCTTTATATTGGGTTTTATGGGAGGAGTTGTTTGAATTGGAGGTCTCTGTACCACACAAGATCTTATAATTGATTACTTATTATCATTTTTATCTGCAGTGTTTCTGGTTCAGTTGAGTTTTATGTGATTGAGATAGCTAACACTGCCATTAATTTAAAACTCTGCATACTTGTTAGCAAGATTTTTAGTGGTTGCATTAATTGAAACGAAAATTATTTTTGAAATATAATTTCATTGTGACTTGCATAAAAGACTGGTTTATACTAATTTATTAAATATAGATAAAATAAATTAAATAGATATAAATTTTATTCTTGTATTATTTCATATATATTTTAAATAACAATATAAAAAATCATATAACAATATCGTGGGAAATTATTAAGAATGTTAATATTTTATATGAATAAATCTAAAAGATATTTGAAAGAATAAAATTAATAGCTTTATTGCATTACCCAAGTCCATAGGCCTGTTTGTTTTGAAGTGAATTTCACTCCAGGAATACATAACTTGCTTAACCCAAGTCCACATGCTTGTTTGTTTTGAATTGAATTTCACTGCTGGAATACATAGCTTTCTTAGGAGGAATGCTCGAGGAATGCTCAATGGCTATTTGTGTTAAGTTCATTGATCTCGATGTTTTATGTTTTTATAAAATTGCATTGTTACATTTATGTGCATAGTGTTGTAAACTATTGAGCACTTCTAATAATGAGTATCTCGTCATTACAAGGTCACTATTCACTTGTTATGAGCACAAGAGAATGAAGTAAATTATGACACAGATCTTATCATTTGAAGCCCTATGACTACTTAGCTTCCAACATTCACGGAAGAATATAATTATCAAAAGGATATTTAGTAATGCAGGAAAATAGTCATCAAAAGGATCTTTAGTAATGCAAGTCTGAATCACAACATAAGATGTGATAAAAGTACATTTCCATTTAGCTTCCAACATTCACGGAAGAATATAATTATCAAAAGGATATTTAGTAATGCAGGAAAATAGGCATCAAAAGGATCTTTAGTAATGGAAGTCTGAATCACAACATAAGATGTGATAAAAGTACATTTTCATTGAGTAATCAGAAAATTTAGTTTTTCAATCATCGAATTCAAAATTAAATCTTTTTCTTTTTAAGGAATGTATTGGTATTATTAAATCTTTTTCATTATAAGGAATGTATTGGTATTATTAATGATAATTATCATGTGTATTTAAATTTAATTTATATAGTTAATTATTAGTATAGATATATCTTAATTATGGATTTAACATAACATGACGTGAGAGGGATTTAATTTTTTCAAGTATAAATTTTTTAGAGTGAAAAATACGTTGTGTTATTTTTCATTATTTAAATTGAATTTTTTAGTGCTAAATAGAATATATATAGGACTAAATAAAAATTTTCACCATAAAGCTTTATTTTATATATATATATATATATATATATATATATATATATATATATATATATATGGAGTTTATATCCACATAAATAGATAACATAGATCATCAAATAGTTTACTTAAATCTCTTGTTGAAATACTTTTGAAAAGTATAAGATTTAAATATATGATTCACACTTTTTTTTTACTTCTAATTAGTTTACAACATATTCATTTTTTTTAATTATAGTCGACATTATTTTTTATTTAAAACATAATTTTTGTTTTTTGTTTTTATTTTAAAGGGGCATGGATGGATGGACAAACTTACACAACCCCTCATATTGGGTTATAGAATGAGCCTCTCGGCTCAATGATTACTATCGACATACATGAAAATAAATTGGCCAAAAGAATGTACGAATGCATTCAGCAAGTTAAGGAGAATGTGCAAAGGGTTTTGAGCAAAGAAAAAATATAAATGTATAACATAAATGAGTTTAAATTATAATATGTTAAAAAACTTTGATATATGTGTTTAGTTTAGAATTTGGTTTTGTCATATTAATTATAATAGAATTTCATCTTTAAAATTTTACTAATATTTTATTTATTTCTTAAATAGTAAGTATTTAAAAAAATATATATTTAGAAATGTAAATATTTTTTTTCAATTTGTTCATTATAAAAAAGATTTATATTTATAATATTGGATATTTCTATATATGTTATAGATTTAAAATTAAAATAGATTTATATTACTATATTCATTTATTAACATAAATTTATTTTCACTTAAATTTATTAAATAATGAATCAAATAAGAAAGAAATGATGAACATAATTCTTTATGGTTAAAAGGCCCATTTTAAAGTGAATTTATATTTGTTTTATGATACATATATAGAGAGATAAAGAGGGTTTAACTCAATCAATTGTTATAGATGTTCCTTTGCATTCGGCTCGTTCCACGATCATAGGCGCTTCATTCAAATTCCCTAGATAAAGAGGGTTTAACTCATCTAATTGTTATAGATGTTCCTTTGCATTCGGCTCGTTCCACGATGATAGGCGCTTCATTCAAATTCCCTTGGGTTGGACACACTAGTGTATGCTAGTAATAGATTTACTAGAAATGGCGTGCATGAATATGGCAAGGCATTTCTTTTGAGTCTTCCACACATTTGATGAATGGCACTTATGCTATACGACATTGAAGTACATATACTAATTGAATATTATGATATGTTTAACCAACTATGAACGAAATAATATTGGCATGGTGATAGTGGATCAACTTATAAAGTATGCTCAGGTTTTCTTGCTTTTTCATACTTTTTAAGGAAATCATGGTGTTCATGAAATTAACAAAATGAAATTCTAAAGATACATGGAAAAGCTAACATTATTGTAATTAATTGCAACATACCCATATCCTATTCATGAAAATAGGATATAGTTTGTGTTCTAAATTTAAATTAACTTTCTGTGTCATCACTTAGTTGATTTCTCTGGCAATTCAATCCTTATATTCATGATGATAGTGGATACCAAATATATAAGAAGAGATTATAATTGTATACTCATTCCATTAAATATTCATAAATGTCTTAATTTATGGTGAGGGGAAAAAATCATTTATATAGGAGGCTCAATGTGGATAATAGTCACTTATTACTTATAACCATCTAGCTACTCAATGTTGGTAATTTGAGAATTTCACTTCAATGCATTCACTTATAAGCAAAGCTTGGACTACAACTAAGTTTTGGGTTTCCATCCATCTTAAACGATTATTTATATAGTTATATACAACATTGATTTATACTTACCCTAACAAGATTCTTTTATGGAAGTAAATATAAAATTCTAACAATAATTTTTTTGTAAGCGCATAAATTTATATTACCCTCATAAATATATATAATACATGCTACAAAGAGTCGTCTTGACAAGCTCTAATATGTAGAAATCAAAGCTAGATTGAGGAAACTAGTAAAGATTTATACTTAAATTCATCAAAACCATAGTTTGAGTTGGGAGTAACCATGCGCATTCTTATTATAATTACAAAATGTGGCTATGAAAGATGTGAGAACCAAAATGACATCAATACATAGAACACTAAAATTATAATCTATAGAAACTATTGAGCTTAATACTAATGGTCTTTCGCCACATGGATGCCATGCCATTAACCAACTGAAGTAGCTTTTGTGGGGTTACTAGGGTGTGTTTGTGCTCTATCAAGGTGCAATGCAACCTCCATTTATTGCATTCTCTCATCCATAATTTGATACAGCACATGGAGCTCCTCCATCTAAAGGAGGATCTTTTCTCTGCTACCATTATGATCAAAGCATACATGTCCTAACAAATTCTTTATGCTCTCATACATATCAATATTGTGAAAATACTAGTTTTGATGAATCTTGGCATTCCTAAATATGACACTCATTTATCAAATTTTTCCAAGACCTCATAATCTAAAACTTCATTCCTTTTGTCGACCAACTCTTATTCAATATCAAATAAGGTGTGTTCCTTGTAGTAAGTTGGTGAAGCTCAGACTTGGGCTTGATGTCGAGAATTTCTTATTGGGCCATGGACCTCGCCACAACTTCTTGATCATGTCATCTCTCTAGGCATTACTGACAATTGGTGAGAGAAACATATGAATCTAGCAAAGATGTTGTGTGGAACCAAAGAAGTGGGAGACATTAGGGATTGAGAGCTAGGGATGTAGAGATACCTGGAGAGTTATGCATAAGAGATAAGGGAATGCAGACAAAGATTATGGAGAAAGAGAGGCTATTAGACTAATCAGCCCTAGTATTGCATCAAGGATGTTGCAACTCTTTAGACCCTCAACTTGAATTATCAACCCGAGGTTCTTAGTAACTTAGAGATGACAGTGATATATGCACAATAGGTCAATTTCTACTCATGTTACTCTCAGTCATTGGATCATGTAAAGAGATGAAAAGACCACTCCTTCAACTAACTACAAACATAATTTTTGTTAAAAGACAAAAGCATACCCTAATTGCAAGGAAATGAACAATATCCTACTTGTAGAAATGAAAGTACCATTCATTAGATGTAGAGACTAACAATAAATGCAGGAAGGGAAAATACTACACTAGTTGAAGAAATGAACCATGTTGCTCTACTTGCAAACCAATCAAATCAATATTCTGCTTGCAAAATGTAAATCAATAATCTATTTGCAAATTTCTTTAAAAAAAGAAATTTAGTCTACAACACATAAGTAGGAAATCCAAAAAACTAAGTCTAATCTATTTGCATTCAAGAGTATCCCTTCATATCACTCAGTGGAGGATGGATTTAGATTTAGCAATAGGGTCTTTACTCATTGCATAAGATAATAATCATTATGATTCAAATATGAAAATGTACTTCCTAACTCTAATTATTGTTTTGTGCTTGCAGTGGAGGAATGATGGGTTTAGAGTGGTCCTTGAGTCTCCTCAATCATGGGTTCAAAGTCTCGGGGTCATTATTCAATTTCAAAATGAAAAAATCAAAATCCTAGGAAAAATTTGTCGGAGTTTACGAAGAGTTATAGGACTGCTATAGGATTTTACATGATACCCCATTTTTCTACAGGATTGCCATGCTTTTCTATAGGATTGGGTATGAGAGCTTTACGAGGTCAAGGACGGTGTTATAAAGGTGTAGGAAGGTGGACGAAGGTGGATGAGGGTGGATGAAGGATGAGTGAGGCAGTTTTCCAAGATTAGCACCCCTCAGAGGCCCATCTTGCAAAAAAATCCATGCCCACAGTGTCCTTGATTGACCCTAAAAAGATGATCTTGGTGGAAAAACTTGAGAGCAATGTGAGATGTCCAGGAAGAGGATTGTAATGACAAAGTGGATGTGGATGAGTGTGCCAACCCCTAAAACTATGATTCAGGTGTACATTGCTGGCCACCTTCCTATTCCATTTGGACCCCCAACAGTACCTCTTTCAATTTTTCAGTTTCCTTAATTATAGCACAATTTACTATTTTTGGCAATTCTTCAAGTCGTGAACTTCTGGAGCTATTTCGAGGCCGTAAATAAAGTTTTTAGATAAAACATAGAGACTAAAAATATCTTCAAGTAGTCTCGTTGTTTGGTTTTGGCCTCCTCTTCGAGATCTTCAAAATGATGTATTATGCTAGCCAAACAAAGATCATATGCCAAAGTTATGACCCTAGGAGGTTGATGTACCAATTTACGCAAATTAGGGCCACAATTTTGGTGCTCCAACTCCTAGGGTTTGGTTTTTGGATGTTTATGGTTTTCCATTATTTATCAATAATAAATAGGCCTTTGAGACTCATTGTAACACAGTTCGGAGGCATGTAGCCAGCACATCTCTTCTCAAAGATAAGCTACAATCGCCTGAGCTAGTTTACTTCCATTTTGTTTGTAATCATATTTCAGTATTTGTTATTAATGAAATGAAGTGTTATTTCTACTGCAAATCTGTATTTATGGTTATACCTATGATTTTTTGCATTCCTGTGTAAGTTCAAATCAGCGGTATCAAAGGGGTTTTCTATTTCTCTATTTTTATTTGCATGTCCCCAATGAGGTTGGGTTATAAATAGTTAGGGCTCGAACTGGTCAAACCATTTCAAGACAACCCTCACAAATCCTGAAAACCTCCCATGGTGGAAGAGAAGAAAGACGAGGAGATAAGAGATCCTTTCAAAATATTGCTCAAAGAAGCCCTCGAGTGAAAGAGGAATGCAATGATGGACAACTTTGCCCAGATCTTTCAATGGCTACCCAGAGGTGACACATCTCCTTCTAGTAGGCACTCTAGAAGCGCCACACCCTTTAAGGTACAAGTTAACTTTGACATCCCCATATTTGAAGTTCAGCTAGATACGGACATTGTAGATAAATGTTTAAATCTGCTAGAAGACAGTTTACAGTCACACCCAATTGGAATTCATTTTGGGATGCCATGGAGGAGCAGTACTACCCTATCAGGAGCTATGAGGATAAATACATAAAGTGGACCACGCTGCGGGAGGGAAGGGACCAAGACGTGTTAGATTTTACCAATGTTTTTCATACGCTTCGCATGAAGTTGAGTATAAATGATTCTGAGTGATTTGGTACTCAAGTACCATGAATGTCTACAAAGATACATCTAGGACGAGATGGAGTTTCTTGACATCTCGTCACTTGGCATAATGTACTGATACACTGTCAATATTGAGTAGAAGTTTAAATAGAATAAGCGAGACTTTGGATCTGCGAATCCGAAGCAAGGGAAAGGCACCCCCAAACCACAGAGCAAAGGACAAAGCTAAGGCGGGGTGACCCAGGACAACTCATCAAAGCCACAAGAAGAGAAAAACACCCTGAAGATAAAGAAGGACATAGGAAAATGGTGTGGCTTCCATAAGATCTCAACTCACAACACAAGTGAGTGTCGGGAGAGGTAGTCACTGTTCGCTGAGCTAAAGACTTCTGAATCAGACACATGTTCTTACTCTAAGTCAGAACCCGACTAGGGGAATGAAGAGGGGAAGCAAATTATTGATGCAGATCCCAGTGCCATCATGGCCACCACTACGATCCAGAAGAATGAGCGTGAAGATCTAGAGGAGGGGGAATGCCTCTTCCAATCATAGATGTGGGTGAAGGGTTCTCCGCTGTAGTTCATTGTCGACAACGAGAGCCAAAAGAACCTCTTTGTAGCAAAGTTTATGAAGTGGTTGGGTCTACTGAATACAACACATTGACAACCATACACCATTGGGTGGTTTCCCTAAGGATGAGATCACTGCGTTAGCCAGTAGTGTCACCTTCCCTACAGCATCAAGCCCTTCACGGTTGTAGTATTGTGTGATGTTTCTCCTATTGAAGTTTTTGATGTATTATTAGGAAAACCATACCTGTGGAAGTGACATGTTGTATATGAGTCTAGACTTTTTTATGTGATTATTAATTTGGGCAATAAGTTGTACAATATACCGGAGGTAGCCCCGCCTACCACCATATCTTTCATCTCTACAAAGAAATGTCGTAAGATCATTTAACAAACCAAGAAATTTGTCTTCCTTACGATTCACCATCATGGAAAGAAGAATATTGTGGCCACGACTTCCAAATAGGGCTCCTCCGCATAACAACAGAAAATGGATATAGTCATGGAGGAGTACAGGGGCGTTTTCACCTCATCGAGAGGGATACCTTTGTATTGTTAGGTCAAGTACTCCATCGATATGACTTGATCGTGCCACTGCCCAGTGGACCTATCTATCGATGCTCTATTATGGAGAACGATGGGATCAAGAGGCAAATTCAAGAGCTGTTCCAAAAAGTGCACATCAGTCCAAGCTCATCACCCTATGCGAGCTTGATTTTATTGGTACAGAAGAGGGACGAGATCTAAAGACTCTGTATTGACTATCGGGCGCTAAAAAATATCACTATCCCATGGATTGATGACCTTCTAGACCAGCTCAAGGGGGTCAAATATTTCAACAATATTGACTTAAAGTCTGGTTATCATCAAGTTCCTATCGAACCCTCCGATGTGTGGAAGATTGATTTCAAATCCAAGGAGGGCCTTTTAAAATGGTTGGTCATGACATTCAAGTTGATGAATTCCCCCACAACCTTCATGAGATTGACGAATGACATCTTTCGATCCTTCACCAATGCATTTTGGTGGTGTATTTAGATGACATCTTGATTTTCATCCAGAGTTGGGAAGAGCACCTCCATCATATTCGACAGGTCCTCCAAATCTTGTGACAACAGAAGTTGTGTGCCAATCTAGAGAAATGCACTTTTCGCATGACCCAATTTCAATATCTAGGGTACGTCATTGATGAACAGGGTGCGCATGTGGACCCAACCAAGATACAAGTTGTTCAGGATTGGTCAGCCCCAACCACACTAACAGAGTTCCGTAGCTTTTTGGGCATTTCTAATTTTTACTATAGGTTCGCGTTGGAGTTCTCTCATATCATTTTTCCTTTAAGTCAAGTCACCAGGGGAGAATTGATAGCGAAGTTCTTTTGGTGTGAAACTCAATAAAAGGAGTTTGTCAAGTTGAAGCAACGCCACTACTCTACACTAGTGCTCACATTACTAGACCTGCCACAACCATTTGAGATTGAGACAGATGCCTCTGACTATGTTATTGGTGTAGTTCTTAATCAACATGGGCATCTAGTGGCTTACCACAGTGAGACCCTTATAGACACAGTCTGAAAGTATCCCACCTATGACAAAAAAAATGTATCCCATTGTGAAGGCCTGCCATCAATGGAAGAATTACATTATGGGGTGGGAAACAATCCTCCACACAGAACACCGAACCCTATAGTTCAGACAAACACAAGGGAAGTTGCAGAACAATCGCCATCAGGAACTGTCTACATACATGCAACAATTCCATTTGAACATTAAGTACAATAATGGAAGCACCAATAATGTTGAGGACTGCCTCAACTGACCGACAGTCATGGCACTAATCACTATGCTCGAGTCTTATGGGCATGAGACTTTGGGGTGGCTACATCTTTATGAGAGTGATCCAAAATTTGGAAGAAAATACCAGACACTCCTCGAAGGTAAGAAATTTCAAAATTTTCACCTCCAGGATGCACTCTTATGCCATTTGGGACACATATGTATTACTTCAAACGAGTGTGCCAAGATGATTTGGGATGTGCACTATAGTTGGGTTGTTGTACATTTCAGAGTAGAAAAAAAAATGGTAGTACTGTAGAAGTATTTTTATTGGCCGAACCTTCGTCTGCATGTTGGGAGGTACATTAAATCTTGCACTACCTATGCCATTTCCAAACAACCATCTAGAAGCAAGGCCTATATACTCCTCTGCCTACTCCTAGCCGACATTGGGAATCCATCTCCATGGATTACATGTCGGGCATTCCTTTTACTAAACATGGCAACGACTCCGTACTTTGATATTTATTGAAAAGAAATATGTTATTTGCTTGCAAAAAAAATAGAAATATTGTGTTTGATCTATTTAGAGGATATGTGAACTTTGCATCCATAAAAATTACAGCTTGATGTTGGATTCTTTGAAAATAAATATGTGTGGAAGGAAGAATAATATGTTAGAACTTGGAAGAGAAACAAGTAATTGCATGTAATAAATGCATTAGCTTTTCTTTGAAGAAACACATATATCTGTATGCAATAAATAATGACTAACACATTAGTTTTCTTCTAGAAAAAAACATTTGTTTGCGTGTACAATAGACTTTGCAAATATTTGTATCTTGAGAAATATTCTTTTGGAAAAGGGGCTTGCATTTTCATGCAACATAATGATATCTATTATGTTAGCTTTCCCTTAGAAGGGAGCATTCCTTAGTATGTGTTATAATAATAATAACAATTGTAATGGAAAATTACTTGGCAACATGCACAAAGAAAAGTTGAGGGGCTAACTTTATTTGAATAAGTTTTATCTAATTACATGCACAAAAATCAAAGCGAAGATGTTATTATCATTTAAATGAAAATGGATGGCTATAGTTGTTTTCCCTTGGAAAAGAACACATGCATGTGTGAGAAGGATCATAGTAATGTGGTAATTATTTTTACATGCTTGATAATTATTTGCTTATAATTAATGCATGAGCAATGTTGTTAGAATATGCATGTTGCGATATTTTATTTACATTTCATGTATGCACATAAATAAATATTGAAGAATCACTATTAAAGATTGATTATTGGTAGATTAATACTTTATGTAATCATGATATCAAGGTTTGTTGAGGAAAGTAATGGTAGGAAAGGATGTTGACTTTTGTAAGGCATAGAATATGTTTAACATTGTGGTAGTTACAGAACTGATGGTCCATGCATATGAGTGCAAGGTACAATATTTTCCATTAATGGAAAGATGATGCCACAATGATATAAAAAATGAAGATTTGTAGGTAAATGATTTGATGGTGATTGTAATAATTTTTAGCTCAATATGTTATATTTAAATAACATTTCCTTGTAATATTTATGACAATGGTTAAGGGATGGACTCACTTATAAGCCATTAAGTGAGGGGTGAACACCCTCACAACCATTTAATCATATAATTAAATGTTTGTTAGTTTTCATCCTACAGGGTTTCTAGGGTATATCGGTGTTCAATGATGTGATTGTTTGTTGTGTTAGTTTGGTGGTGTTAATTCCTTGCATGATGTGACATTTATAATATCGAATATGTGAATAACTAATCTAGTTAAAGGAATCATGAAAATGATTCAAGAAGAATGTTTATTTTAATACGCTACAACAACGATTGTTGATGGTTATGTAACTCACTATTGTCTTACTAAAGTTACTCTATGTAATGATGAAGATTGTATGTAATGGCTAATAAGAATCTGGAATAGTAATTTGGATAGTTACCTATAGCTAAATTGTGTAAAAAACTTCTAAATCCATACATTTTCATGTGAGATTAATGATTATAATACTCACTATTCCCTCACTAAAATTACTTTATGTAATAAAGAATATTCTATTTAATGATTAATGAAGAATCTAGAATAGTAATTTGATAGTTACCTATACGTAAATTGTGTAAAAAATTACTAAATCTTACATTTGCATACAATATTATCCATAAATATTACAATTAGTTATTATAAATAAAACTAATAAAATTTTATATAAGAAACTAAAAATCATCAACAGATTATTAATAAAATAAATACATATTGTAATCTTCAAACCTTTCAAATCCAAAAACTTTTATGATATATTATTTATAACTATGTGGCAATTCACATTCACTTTTACTTTCGCTTTTATTAATAAAAAATATATATTATAAATTATTTGTAATGAATTTTATTTAGTAAAATATTTAAAAAACTAAACCTAATATAATTATTAAATTAACAACAATAATATTTATAATATAAACCAATTTATTATCATTATGGACAAGAATAAGAATATGACTTTATTCTTGTTCTAAGTGAATTTTCAATTAACTTGTTTTTTAAAACTAGTTCATACCCAAATTAAAATAATTTTAATTTTAAATTTTAAATTTAAAATAAATAATTTATTAATTTTAATTTTATATTTTAGATTTAAAATAAATAATTTACTCATATTATATGCATGAGAATTTTGAATTAGCTTATTTTTAAAACTAATTCAATAAATTATATAATTTATTTGAAAATTAAAAAATATTTAAATTACCCTAAGTTTGATATATATATATATATATATATATATATATATAAATTCATTATCAAGGAAAAAGGTATTTGAGTTTTTTCTTGTATTATGACTTTGTATAAGATTAGACTGCTACCAAGATCAAGCTTTATAGTAATAACTAATTTAATATATTGTATAAATTATTTAAAATAATTTGAAAAAACTTATCATTATTAAAATTTGATAATTTAAAAAAGATTTAAATATATATTTTGAGAAAAAGTAGGTTTGTTCTATGTATATATATAAAAGTCTAGGAAATCCATATATTATATATAATTTTCTTGAAATCCTTTATATTATTTTATGAGAAATTCACTTATTAGGAAAAAGAAAGTCTGAAAAACTTCTATCGTGTACCAGAACTTTGTATAAAATTAGACTCCTACCAAGATAAAGATTTATAGTTATAACGATTTGTTTAATACGTGGCATGTGTAATAAACTATCAGAGTTCAATGCATCTTTAAAACGTGACGTGACAGAAACTTCAGCCAGCGTTACTTGGTAAAACTCTTAGAATATGATCAGGACAGCTCATGAGTCATGCCCCACAATCTAAAGATAGCCTACACCTACCTATTACATGAAATCCATACAATTTCTTTTATTTATAAGTAGTTTGCTAAGTGATGTGATTTGATTGTGAAAATCTGAAAAAACATATTTAAGATTGTAGTGAGAGAGGATATGAGTTATTAGTAAGTAGTGCACAAGGATATAAAGAATAAGAAAACCAGTTTTATCATTAAGTTTAAGTTTGGTTTCTGAAATTTTGGTGTTTGGAATTTACTTGTAAATCCCATCACCTACTTATTTGCAAATCCCAACTTATTTCAGCTTGTGAAATTTTGGTGTTTAAAATCTATTAGCAATAATCCCACCCACAGAATTAAGTTTTGGTATTTAAAATCTATTTGCAATAATTCCACCCACGGTATTAACTACTTCTTGAATCGTATATGAGTTATCTGCACTCATCCATATGAGTTATCTGCAATCATCCATAATTCTCTGTTATGTGAGTTATTTGCAATCATCCATAATTCTCTGTGATGTAATAAAAGAGGGAGAAGGGTTCGATAATAGAAAATATCGAACTCAAATTGTCTGTCCGCTAGAGTTCCCTACGTGTTCTGGTGGAATTCGCTGCTATCACAAGGGTAGGAATTGTCATAATAATCCAGAGCTATTTCTTGGTGAACAAATCCTCAGCAATTTACATGGCGCTGCATCTGGTTCTGGCACTGGCTGAAGCACGGTTACGGGCCCATGAAGAACCGCTGCTTCCAGGTCTAATGGTTCAGGCCTTTTTCCGTTGTTTAGGTTTTGTGAAAAGCAAGCTAGAGCGCTTAGCTATATTGTCCCGCCGCTCCATGATGATTGCAGCGTTGCCCAAGGGAAAGTACGGGCTTCTAAGAAGATGTGGTGATGATATAAATAGGAGTGATTCATCTGCATCGCCATGTGCAATCTGTTTGGGGTGTATCGGGGAGGAGGATAGAGTCCGCATTCTTCCCAACTGCAGACACTATTTTCACATTTCATGCATTGATCGGTGGCTTCTTCCATGTACTGTCAATAATTCTTCATGCCCTTTGTGCAGAGCCACTGTAATTAACTGTGGCCTCCGCTCATCGCAAGCGCAGTAAATTGCAGCACCACATCGCAAGTTCGAGTCTGTCAGAGAAGCAAATCCTGAGAAATGGAGGCCCTTCCTCCCCTGTTTTGGGTGCCTGATTTTACTTAAGGGGCCATCAACGGTTTTTTTAAACTGGGCAGCAATTTAATTCTGTAAAACACGCACGCAATCAAATTATTATGATTTCGTACAGAGCTAGGAGTCCTCATAGAAAGAAAACGTCCAGATTAGTTCTCAATATTGAAAAATAATACTATTGTTGCACGATTCAAGAAAATCTTACTTTTGGTGAAAGAAAACGTCCAGATTAGTTCTCAGTATTTAAAAAAAATACTAATATTGTTGCACGATTCAAGAAAATTTTACTTTTGGTGAAAGAAAACCTGGGGTAAGAACAAACTACCACGTCAGCTTGCTTTGATAATGCGATTAATTTTTTTTTGTCCTATCATAAATAAATAGTATAATAATTTCTCAGGGCTTGGTTTGATTCTTGGTTTCAAACAATATAACATAACCAATCTGGTAAATGAAAAATAGAATCAACGTTCTTAAGATAAGTTTAATTTTGGATATTGAATAAAGTATCTAGATGTATTTGTATTTGTTACTGAGTTCAAATATTGATAATCTAGATTTTGCAATCAAATTGGAGCGAGCATGACTTTATGGGATATTTAGGGGATGGAAATAAAATATTAATATTTGAGTTATGAAATTTTATTAAAAAATAATTTTGTTTTTGTGTTCGGCTTGTTTTATTAAGGTATTTTATAGTATAAAAGTTATTGATCTAGTCATATTAAGGGTTAGTATAGCTTAAATTAAATGTCATTTTATTATTATTATTCAAATTACAAATTAAGCATACCATTTAGCTAACAAAAAATATCTTTTTTTATTTTATAAAAAAAATAACCAAAATTAGTTCTTCACAATATGTGAGGATTGAATTATTAAATTTCACTGAAATCATATTTAAAATCATAATAAATATGATTGTGTTAATTTTCACTTTAATTTTGAAGTTTTCTTTGATTTTATGTTTTTTTTTTATTCTTATTAAATGAAAGCTGAAGTTGACTTTAGTTCAGTGTTGGCTCAGTTTTTTTAAAGTTGAGTTTAATTTAGTGTGGGGTGCTTTATTGTTAAAGTTGAGTTTAATTTAGTGTAGGTCAGTTTTAGTGTTAGATGCATGAAAGTTTATTGATTAAATTTGAACTAATTTGAACATTGTAAAAGTTTATATTTTTTTTTCATAAAATTTAAATTTAATTTTATTATTAAAAACTTATATACACAAAATTTCTATACAAATTATTTTCATTTTCTTTTATAAATTTAAATTTTAATATTAGAAACTTATATACATTGAGAATTTCCATACAATGGATTTTCACTATTAACTTTTTCCCTATAAAATTTAAATTTCAATATAAAAAATTCATATGCACAGGGAACATTTTTCATATAAAATTACAAAAAAATATTTCCAACCAATTATAACTAATTAAAATGAAGATGGTATGAGTAAGTACCCATTTGCAGTTAATAGTGCCTATGAATTTCTCGAATTTTCTTGCATATGAAAACTTATAATTTAGACACTTAAACAATTTTTTCTTGACATTGCTTTTTTTGGCGGGAAAAATCATAATTTTCATTAAAATATGAAAATTACAATTTTTTATGTGCATTAAGCACTCTGGAAAAGACCTTTGCCAAACTACATAAACTTAAACTTGACAATATACTATGAGCTAAATATAACATAAAAATAAAGAGAATCATGAATTATAAAAATCATGAAGATTCCCTTTTTCCCTTTCTTCTCATGCACTTTATGCCAGGTATCACTAGAATAATCTCTCAAAATGACACCCAAATCCTAAATCGTCTCCAGAACACATTGATCTTTATCTAAGTCAGAATTTCCATGTTCATGTGCTCTTTTAGTTCTCATCATTCCATGACAGCCAAATCTTAAATTGTCTCCGGAACGAATTGATCTTTATCTAAGTCAGAATTTCCATATTCATGTGCTCTTTTAGTTCTCGTCATTCCATCAGCCAACGTTGTCACTGAACTAGATATATCTTCCTGCGGTCCATCCTTGTTTTATCCAAAATGGCTTGGGCTTTCAGAATCATGCATATTCTGAAGTTCTTTGGTCTCTTCAAAAAAGGATTCTTCCTCAATTTCATCCTCCAATTGTATCTCAACTAGTTGTTGTCATTCTTTCTTCTTTGTTATTGTTGTGCGGGCATAAATCTTGTAAGTGGTGTGTCTAGAAGCAAGTATGACATCTAAATGTCATATTTTGATAGTCTAAAATTTACATACATTGAAAATATCTTTTTTTTAATAAAATAATATCTAGAAGGTCTTTGCTCATTCGATTTCTATATAAATTTGAGAGAAAGTGAAAAAAGCATGTTGTATTTGTTCATGATCATCCACTCTTTAAAAGATTCACAATGTATTCTCTCTATCAATCAGCACCTAGTGGTGGCAAAAAGGCAGCGAGAGGTTGGGATGCCTCACCCACACCGACATTCTAAAAACCATCAGTATTAAAAAATTAAATTCCAGAAACCATTTAGTTATATATCAATGTTATCTAATGAAAAACAAATTTAAAATATAACATAAACGTAGATATATAACTTTTAAACCTCCATGATTGATGAGCACGATCCATTATAGATGAACATTCAAAAGATCTCAACTTAAGTTTAATATTTTTCTATGACATAATAAATTTATCTTAATTTTAATTTCTCACTACATTTGTTTTTGTTTGACTTCTAATTATCTTATGAATAATGCGTTCAGAATGGTTGGTGCATTATGTGTTATATATTTTAGTTTTGCTTTCACGAAATGGGATTCTTTTACTTATTTATTAGCAAAGTGATTAGAGTATTGGAAGATTATTGATATTTTTGTTTGAGTGTTAAGATGAAATAGGGGTATATTGATGTTTTGTAAGGTACTGAATTCAAAGTTTTTATTTATATTGGAAGATAGTTATTATTAAAGGTGTTGAGGTATCAGATTTATAGTGAATGTAGATCCTTCACATTAGACTTTATGGGAGGAGTTGTTTGAATGGGTAATCTCTGTACCACACAAGAATTTATAAAAATCTATAATCACTTGAAGAATGACTATTTACTATGATTATTATTTGCAAAATTTTTTGTTGAGTTGAGTCTTATGTGATTGAGATATCTAACATTGCCATTAATTTGAGACTCTACAAGCTAGCAAGATTTTTGGTGTTTACATTAATTGAAAGAAAATTGTTTTTAAAATATAATTTTATTGTCTTTAATTCATTAAACATTGAAACAAAAATTAAATACATATCAATTTTATTTGAGTTTTATTTTTATATTATTTCATATAAAATTATTATTTTTATATATATAAAAAAAATCATACACGTTAACATTTTATATTAAATTAAAAAAAAACATTTTAAATAACAATCACAAAAACATTTTAAATAACAATCACAAAATTTATATAATTTATATAATTAATATCCTTATTGCATTACCAAGTCCATAGGCCTGTTTGTTTTCAAGTGAATTTCACTGCTGGAATACATAGCTTGCTTAACCCAAGTCCACAGGCCTGTTTGTTTTGAAGTTAAATTCATTGCTGGAAAATAAAGCTTGGTTAGGAGGAATGCTCAATGACTATTTGTGTTAAGTTCATTGATCTGGATCTTTTATATTTTTATAAAATTGCATTGTTACATTTATGTGCAAAGTGTTCTAAACTATTGAGCACTTCTAATAATGAGTATCTCAGGTCAGTATTCCCTTTTCCTTGTTATGAGCACAACAGAATGAAGTAAATTATGAGATAGATCTTATCATTTGAAGCCCTATGACTACTTCGCTCCTAGCATTCACGGAAGAAAATAATTATCAAAAGGATCTTTGGTAATGCAGCAAAATAATCATCAAAAGGATCTTTAGTAATTGAAGTCTGAATCACAACATAAGATGGGATAAAAGTACACTTCCATTTAGTAATTAGAGAGTTTAGTTTTTCAATTATTGAATATAAAACTAATTACTTTTTATTATAAAGAATGTATTGGTATTATTAATGATAATTATTATGTGCATTTTAAGTTTAACAGGTATAGTTAAGTATTGGTATAGATCTATTTTAAGTACGGATCTACCATAATATGAGGTGGGAGGGGTATAATTTTTTTAAGTGCAATTTTTTTTAAAGTGAAAAATATAATGTGTTATTTTTCATTGGTTAAATTGTATTTTTGATTGCTAAACAGAATATATAGGACCAAATAAAAATGTTAACAATAAAAACTTATTCCTTTTCTATATATAGATATATATGGAGTTTATATCCACATAAATTAGTTAACATATATCATCAAATATATTATTTAAATCTCTTGAAATATCTTTGAAAAGTATAAGATTTAAATATATAAGTCACACATTTTTTACTTTTAATTTGTTTACAACATATTCATTTTTTTAATTATAGCGGATATTATTTTTCTATCTAGAACGTAATTTTTATTTTTTATTTTTATTTTAAAGCGGCACAGATGAATGAGCATCCCGGCTCAATGATTACTATCAACATACATGAAAACAAGTTAGCAAAAAGAATGTACGAAATGCTTTGACTAAGTTAAGGAGAATGTGCAAGGAGTTTTGAGCAAAGTGAAAATATAATTGTGTAACATAAATGAGTTTAAATTATAATATGTTAAAAAACTTTGATATATGTGTTTAGTTTAGAATTTGGTTTTGTCATATTTATTATAATAGAGTTTCATCTTTAAAATTATACTAATTTTTTAATTATTTCTCAAATATTATAATTATATATATATATATATATATATATATATATATATATATATATATATATATATATATATTATTCTTTTTTTCAATTTGTTCACTATAAAATGTGTTCATATTTAGAACATTTGATATTTCTATATATGTTATAGATTTAAGGTTAAGATAGATTTAGATTACTATATTTATTTACTAACATAAATTTATTTTCACTTAGATTTATTGAGTAATGAAGCAAATAAAAAAGAAACGATGAACAAAATTTGCTATGGTTAAAAGGCCTATTCTAAAACAAATCTATATTTTCTTTCTGACACATATATATAAAGAGAAAGAGGGTTTAACTCAATCAATTGTTGTAGTTGTTCCTTTTCATTTGGCTAGTTCCACCATGATAGGTGCTTCATTCAAATTCCATTGGGTTAGACATGCTAGTGTATGCTACTAATAGATTTACTAGAAATGAAATGCATGAATATGGGAAGACATTTCTTTTGAGTCTTCCTCACATTTGATGAATGGCACCTACGCTAAATGACATTGAAGTACGTGTACTAATTGGATATTACGATAGGTTTACTAAAATATGAAGGGAATAATACTAGCACAGTGATAGTGGATCAACTCATAAAGTATGCCCATCTTTTCTTACTTTTTCATCCTTTTAAGGAAATCATGGTGGTCATGAAAATAACCAAAGAAATTCAAAATATACATGGAAGAACTAACATTATTGTAATTAATTGCAAGATACCCATATCTTATTCATGAAAATGGGATATAGTTTGTGTTATGAATTTAAATTAACTTTTTTTGTCATGACTTGGTTGATTATTGTGGAAATTCAATTCTTATATTCATGAAGATAGTGGATACCAAAGAAATTGAAATATAAGAAGAGATTATAATTGCATACTTATTCAAATAAATATTCATAAATGTCTTAATTTATAGTGAGGGGAAAAATTCATCTATATAGAAGACTCAATGTGGATAATAGTGACTTATTACTTATAACCCATCTAGCTACTCAATGTTGGTAATTTGAGAGTTTCACTACAATGCATTCACCTATAAGAAAAGCTTGGACTACAACTAAGTTTGGGGTTTCCATCTATCTTAAATGATTATTTATATAGCTATTTACAACATTGATTTACACTTACCCTTACAAGACTCTTTTTTGGCAATAAATATAAAATTCTAGCAATAACTTTTTTTGTAAGCTCATAAACTTATATTACCCTCATAAATATATACAATACATGTTACAAAGAGTCATCTTGACTAGTTCTAATATGTAGAAATGAAAGCTAGATTGAGGAAACTAGTCAAGGTTTATTCTTAAATTCATCAAAACCATAGTTTGAGTTGAGAGAGACCATGCACATTGTTATTATAATTACAAAATGCAGCTATGAAAGCTATGAGAACCAAAATGACATCAAAACATAGAACAATAAAATTGAAATCTATAGAAACTGTTGAGCTTAATACTAATGGTCTTTCACCACATGGATTTCATGCCATTAACCAACTGAAGTATCTTCTGTGGGGTTACTAAGCTGTGTTTGTGCTCTATCAAGGTGCAATGCAACCTCCATTAATTGCATTCTCTCATCCATAATCTAATACAACACAAGGAGCTGCTCCATCTGAAGGAGGATCTTTTCTCTTGTCTTATTATGATCAAATAATACATTTCCCCACAATTTTTTGATGTTCTAATACAGATCAATCTTGTAAAAATACTAATTTTGATGAATCTTGGCATTCCTAAATATGGCACTCATTCAAAAAATTCTACCAAGACCTCATAATCTAAAATTTCATTCCTTTTTTCGACCAACTCCTATTCAATATCAAATATATCTTGTTGTTTCAACAATGAGGTGTGTTCCTTGTAGCAAGTTGTTGAAACACAGACTTGGGCCTAACGTCGAGAATTTCTTATTGGGCCATGGACCCCGCCACATCTTGTCAAGCATGTCATCTCTATAGGCATTGCTAATGATTGGTGAGAGAAACATATGAATATAGAAAATATGTTGTGTGGAACCGAAGAAGTGCAAGACATTAGGGATTGAGAGTGAGGGAAGGAGATATAACTGGAGAGTTATGTGTAGGAGAAAAGCGAATAGAGAGAAGTATTATTGAGAAAGAGAGGCTAGTAGATTGATGAGCTCTAGTATTGCATCAAGGATGTTGCAACTCCTAAGACCCTCAACTTGAATTATCAACCCACGATTCGTACAAACATAGAAGTGACAGTGTTATATGCACAGTAGGTCAATTTATACACATGTCCCTATCAGTCATTGAATCATATCAAGGAATGCAAAGACCACTCCTTCAACTAACTACAACGAGAATTTCTGTGAAAAGACAATAACATACCCTAATTGCAAGGAAATGAACAATATCCTAGTTGTAGAAATGAAAGTACCATTCGTTAGATGTAGAGACTAATTGTAACTATAAGAAGGGAAAATACTACACTAGTTGCATAAATGAACCATGTTTCTCTACTTGCAAACCAATCAAATAAATATTCAACTTGCAGAACGTAAATCAATAATCTATTTGCAAATTGCTTTAAAAGAAGAAATTTAGTCTACAACACATAAGTAGGAAATCCATAAAACTAAGTCTAATCTATTTTCATTGAATAGTTTCTCATCATATCACTAAGTGGAGGATGGATTTAGATTTAGCAATAGGCTCTTTACTCATTACATAAGAGAATACTTGTTATGATTCAAATATGAAAATCAGTTTCCTAACTCTATTTGTTGTTTTGTGCTTGTAGTGGAGGAATGATGGGTCTAGAGTGGTCCTTGAGTCTCCCTAATCATGGATTCAAAGCCTAGGGGTTATTATTAAATTTCAAAATGAAAAAATCAAGATACTAGGGAAAATTTGGTTGAGTTTGGGAAGTGTTATAGGACAGCGGGAAGTGTTATAGGACAGCTACAAGATAACCTATTTTGCTGCAGGACTGCCCTGTTTTTCTACAGGATTGGGTATGAGAGAATTATGAGGTCAAGGAAGGTGTAGGAATGTGGGGGAAGGTGGATTAAGGATGAGTGAGGAATTTTTCCAATATTAGCACCCCTCAGAGGCCCATCTTGCAGAAAAATCCATGCCCACAGTGTCCTTCATTGACCCTAAAAAGATGATCTCGGTGGAAAAACTTGAGAGCAATGTGAGATGTCCAAGAAGACGATGGTAATGAAAAATTGGATGTGGATGTGTGTGTCAACCCTCGCAAGTCTGATTTAGGCAGATTTTGGTGGCCACCCGCCTATTCCACTTGGACCCCTAACATTGTCTCTTTCAATTTTTTATTTTCCTTAATTATAACACAGTTTACTATTTTTGTCAATTCTTTAGGACATGAACTTTCGGAGCCGTTTCGAGGCCCTAAACGAAGGTTTTAGAGAAAATAGAGAGACCGAAGAAAAGTCCCAAATTTCTTTGCTTGATTGGTTTTGACCTTTTCTTTGAGATCTTCGAAATGATGTATTATGATAGCCAAACGAAGATCGTATGCCAAAGTTATGGCCCTGAGAAGTTGATGTACCAATTTACCCAAACAAGACCCACAATTTTGGCGCTTCATCTCCTAGGGTTATGTTTTTGGAATTTTATGGTTTTCCATTATTTCTCAATAATAAATAAGCCTTTGAGCCTCATTATAACACAGTTTGGAGGAATGTAGCCACCACATCTCTTTTTAGAAATAATCTACCATCACCCGAGCTAGTTTACTTCCATTATGTTTGGAAGCATATTTCATTATTTTTTATTAATGAAATGAAGTGTTATTTCTGTTGTATCTCTGTATTTATGGTTATATCTATGATTTGTTGTGTTCGTGTTTAAGTTCGAATCAGTGGTATTAGAGGGGTCTACTCTTTCCCTGTTTTTCTTTGCATGTCCCTAATGAGGTCGGGTTATAAAGAGTTAGGGATCGAATTGGTCAAACCTATGCAAGCCAACCTCGCAAATCCTGATGACATCCCATGGTGGAAGAAAATAAAGATGAGGAGATAGGAGATCCTTTGAAAATATTGCTTAAAGAATCCCTCGAGCAACAGAGGAATGCGATGATGGACAACTTTGGCCAGATCCTTCAATGGCTACCCAAAGGCAATGCATCTTATTTTAGTTGCCACTATGGAAGCTCCACTCCCTTTAAGGTACAAGTTAACTTTGACATCCCCATATTTGAAGGATATATAGATGCAGACGTTATAGATAAATGGTCAAACCTGCTAGAAGGATATTTGATCCAGGTGGATGTTAGTGGTGACCCGCATATCACACTTGGACCTCCAACATTGTCTCTTTCATTTTTTCAGTTTCCTTAATTGTAGCACAATTTACTATTTTTGGTAATTTTTCGGGTCCTGAACTTTCGAAGCCATTTTGGGGACCTAAACGACGTTTTTTTTTTTTTTTTTGTCAGAAAATTGGGGCCAACATTAGGCATTAACCTATGTTTCCCTTTCAAAAGTTGTATTCCTCAAATAGATCTTTCTAACGAGGTATTGTGTGCGTTAAGCGAAGATCGTATGCCAAATTTACGACTCGTGAAAGTTGATGTACCAATTTACCCATCCTAGGGTTAGGTTTTTGGATGTTTAGCATTTTCCATTGTTTCTCGATAATAAATAGGAATTCAAGCCTCATTATAACATAGTTCAAAGGCATGTAGACACCACATCTCTTCTCAGAGATAAACTACCATCACCTGAGCTAGTCTTATTTCCATTCTGTTTTTAAGCATATTTTAGTATTTGATATTAATGAAATGAAGTGTTATTTTTGTTTCATCTCTATATTTATTGTTATATTTGTAATTTGTTGCCTTCCTGTTTAAATCTGGATCAATGGTATCAAATTCAGGTTACAATTCCATGGGAATGAGGATTTGATGCATATTTCAATTTCAAACTTTTGCAGTAGTATTTAACAAAATTCAAGCAACTGCTATGACTTCCACATAGCTCTTTTTTCGACAAAGAGGAAAGAATTTTTCTTTTTTCATTTTTTTGAAGGAATTTTTTGGGCGGCGAGTTTTCAAATCAGATCTAAAAAATTTGGTGCAAAATTTACAAAAATAAATAATAAATATGGATTCATTGTGAAAAAAATGTTGAAATTCAAAAAACAAATCAGTTGAATCCGATTCCAGAAGAGGGAGACATCTCTGATTTTAAACTAGCGATATTGCAGAAATTTTTTTGATGACAATTCATGGACAGCGACTCTCCTACCATTTTTTGCAATTTTGTGTAGAATTTTAGAAAAATGATTATAGATCTAATATTCTCTCAAAAAATCACCCAATTTCAAAAAAAAAATGGTCGAATCGAAGTTTAGATGAGGGAGATATCGTTGATTTAAAATCAACTATTTTTTCAGAACTTTTGTGATGGCGGAACAATTGTAGCACAAATCTGAGTTTCCAAAGTGTGTAGATAGGGATTTCCAACAGATGGGAAGATGTAGAATTGTCATTTTATTTCCAAAAACAGGTTATAATAAATATTCTGAGTTATATTGACCGCGTTATGTCCATTTTAAATCTGGAACAACATTCAAAGTGAGTTCCCTTTGGAGACATGCCCTCCCATCTCGCTTTAGTAGGCACTTGTTTCACATTCATCAGTTTTAGCATATCGCATCCAACTTAGGTTCTTTGGAGACATGTTCTCGCACCCGAGGCTATGTAGGAACCTACTACTTTATCAACAATCAACATCATGGTTATGGATAAACCACACAAAATCCTTGTCATCGAAGTCCATTTGTTAGGTCGCACATTGTTAGTATCGCAGTCGGGTACAAGCATTACATGTTATCTCTATCCCCAGATCTTCATTTTTCTTGGTTATGGGTCATCCACAAACCCACACTTCATCAAAGTCCTTTTTATATGTTGCACACTATTAGTATCATATTTGGTCACAAGCATTACAAGGTATCTCTATCCTCCGATCTTCGTTCATCATGGCTATATGTTAACCACACAAAACCCTTCTCTTCAGTGGCTCTTCATATTCAACACAGGGTTCGCATGAGGTAACCTCATGCAATGGGGACCTTTTCTTCTTAAAGAGGGAGGAATGATTTGAATAGAAAATGGCATCCACCCATGGTATTCATCCACCCAAGTTATTCATCAACCCATGGTATTGTAAGTGGCATCCACCCATGGTATTCATTGAAGCATGGTATTTTCCCACGGTATTGTGACATCCACCCATGGTATTTATTCACCCATGCTATGTACCCACCCATGGAATTTACCTATGGTATTGTAACAAAAGAATGATATAAGTAAGAAGTCACATTTTGTAAAAGGATAGATTGTCGACCAAAATGTAGCCTTTACAGTTATTATCTGTTTCAATAAAAAAAATTGTGGTTTTGTTTACTATGTGTTCTCTCCTTCTCTGTCTCGCATTGCAATTTTTCAGATCTTGGGGGCCTACCTCCAAGATCCATTTCAATTTTTAGATCTTGGGGGCCTCCCCCAAGACCCAGATTAGTGGTATCAGAGCAGTCTCTCGTCGTTACAAGGTCAGTATTTCCTTTTCCTTGTAATGAGTACAAGAGAATGAAGTAAATTATCACATCGATCTTATCATTTGAAGCCCTATGACTACTTCGCTTCTAACATTCATGGAAGAAAATAATATCAAAAAGATCTTTAGTAATGTAGGAAAATAATCATCAAAAGGATATTTAGTAATGGAAGTTTGAATCATAACATAAGATGTGATAAAAGTACACTTCCATTTAGTAATTAGAAAGTTTAGTTTTTAATTATCGAATTGAAAATTAGTTATTTTTCATTATAAGGAATGTATTGGTATTATTAAGGATAATTACTATAGGAATTTTAAGTTTAACACATATAGTTAATTATTATTAGTATAGATATATTTTAATTAAAGATCGAATATAATATGAGGTGAGAGGATTTAATTTCTTCAAGTGCAAACTTTCTGAGATGAAAAATACAATGTGTTATTTTTATTGTTTAAATTGTATTTTTGAATGCTAAATAGAATATATATAAAACCAAATAAAAAATTTAATCATATTTTTTTTTCTTTTTTTCTATATAGATATATATCGAGTTTATATCCACATAAATTAGTTAACATAGATCATTAAATAGTTTATTTAAATATCTTGTTGAAATATTTTTGAAAAGTATAAGATTTAAATATTCGATTCACACTTTTTTTACTTCTAATTATTTTACAACATTATCATTTTTTTTAGTTATAGCTGTCATTATTTTTCTATTTAGAACATAATTTTTATTTTAAATGGGCATAGATGGATGGACAAACTTACACAAGCCCTCATATTGGGTTGTAGAATGAGCCTCCGGGCTCAATGATTACTATAAATATACATGAAAGGAATTTGACCAAAAGAATGTACGAATGGTTTCAGCAAGTTAAGAAGAATGTGTAGAGGGTTTTGAGCAAAGTGAAAATATAAATGTGTAACATAAATGAGTTTAAATTATAATAGGTTAAAAAACATTGATATATGTGTTTGGTTTAGAATTTGGTTTTGTCATATTTATTATAATAGAATTTCATCTTTAAAATTGTACTAATATTTTATTTATTTCTCAAATATTAAATATTAAAAATAATATATATTTAGAAATGTAAATAATTTTTTTTCAATTTGTTCACTATAAAATGGGTTTATATTTATAACATTTGATATTTTTATATATGTTATAGATTTAAGGTTAAGATAGATTTACATTACTATATTTATTTATTAACATAAATTTATTTTCACCTAAATTTATTAAATAATGAAGCAAATGGTGAACGCAATTCTCTATCGTTAAAAGGCTTATTCTAAAATGAAACTATATTTGTTTTCTGACACATATCTAGAGACAAAGAGGGCTTAACTCAATCAACTGTTATAGATGTTCCCTTGCATTTGGCTAGTTCCACGCTAGTTCCACGATAATAGGCACTTCATTCAAATTCCCTTGAGTTAGACACACAAGTGTATGCTACTAATAGATTTACTAGAAATGACATGCATGAGTATGGAAAGGCATTTCTTTTGAGTCTTCCTCACATTTGATGAATGCCGCTATGCTAAATGGCATTGAAGTACATGTACTAATAGGATATTATCATATGTTGTACATTGGATATTATCATAGGTTTACCATTCTATAAAAGGGAATAATATTGGCATGGTGATAGTGGATCAACTCATAAAGTATGCTGACCTTCTCTCACTTTTTCATCTTTTTAAGGAAATCATGGTGGTCATGAAATTAATGAAATAAATTCAAAAGATACATCGAAAAACTAACATTATTGTAATTAATTGCAACATACTCATATATTATTTATGAAAATGGGATATATTTTGTGTTGTAAATTTAAATTAACGTTTTGTGTCATCACTGATTTCTCTGGAAATTCAATCCTTATATTCATGAAGATGGTGGATACCAAAGAAATTGAAGTATAATAAGAGAATGTAATTGTATATTCATTCTATTAAATATTCATAAATGTATTAATTTACAATGAGGGGAAAAAATCATCTATATGGACGATCCAATGTGGATAATAGTGACTTATTAGTTACAACCATCTGGCTATTCAATGTTGGTAATTTGAGAATTTCACTACAATGCATTCACCTATATGCAAAGCTTGGACTACAATTAAGTTTGGGGTTTCCATCCATATTAAATGATTATTTATATAGCTATATACAACATTGATTTACACTTACCCTAACAAGACTCTTTTTTGGCAATAAATATAAAACTCTAACAATAAATTTTTTTGTAAGCTCATAAACTTATATTACCCTTGTAAATATATACAATACATGCTACAAAGAGTCACCTTGACTAGCTCTAATATGTAGAAATGAAAGCTAGATTGAGGAAACTAATCAAGGTTTATACTTAAATTCATAAAAGCCATAGTTTGAGTTGGAGTGATCATGCGCATTGTTATTATAATTACAAAATGCGGCTATAAAAGTTGTGAGAACCAAAATGACATCAAAACATAGAACAATAAAATTGAAATCTATAGAAACTATTGAGCTTAAGACTAATGGTCTTTCACCACATGGATTTCATGCCATTAACCATTTGAAGTATCTTCTGTGGGGTTACTAAGGTGTTTTTGTGCTCTATCAAGGTGCCATATAACCTCCATTGATTGCATTCTCTCATCCATAATCTGATACAACACATGGAGCTCCTCCATCTAAAGGAGGATCTTTTCTCTGCTGTCATTATGGTCAAAGAATACATTTCCAAACAAATTATTGATGTTCTAATATAGATCAACACTGTGAAAATACTAATTTTGATGAATCTTGGCATTCCTAAATATGACACTCATTTATCAAATTTTGTTAAGACCTCATAATCTAAAATTTCATTCCTTTTGTCGGCCAAATCTTATTCAATATCAAATCTATCTTGTTGTTTCAACAATGGGGTGTGTCCTTGTAGCAAGTTGTCAAAGCTCAGACTTGGGCCTTAACTCAAGAATTTCTTATTGGGCTAGGGACCTCGCCACAACTTCTCGAGCATGTCATCTCTCTAGGCATTACTGACAATTGGTGAGAGAAACATATGAATCTGGAAAAGATGTTGTGTGGAACCCAAGAAGTGGGAGACATTAGGGATTGAGAGTGAGGGAAGGAGAGATATGTGGAGAGTTATGCGTAGGCGATAAGCGAACAGAGATAAATCTTATGGAGAAAGAGAGGCTAGTAGACTAATAAGCCCTAGTATTGCACTAAGGATGTTGCAACTCCTAGGACCCTTAACTTGAATTATCAACCTAGTGTTCATAAAAACTTATAGGTGACAGTGCTATATGCACAGTAGGTCAATTTCTACTAATGTCACCCTCAGTCATTGGATCATATCAAGGGATGTAAAGACCACTCCTTCAACTAAATATAAAGATAATTTATGTTAAAAGACGAAAACATACCCTAATTACAAGGAAATTAACAATATCCTAGTTGTAGAAATGAAAATAACATTCATTAGATGTAGAGACTAACTCTAACTGCAAGAAGGGAAAGTACTACACTAGTTGCAGAAATGAATCAATGATGCTCTACTTGCAAACCAATCAAATTAATATTTTACTCGCAGAATGTAAATCAATAATCTATTTGAAAATTTCTTTAAAAGAAGAATTTAGTCTACAACACATAAGTAGGAAATCCGAAAAACTAAGTCTAATCTATTTGCATTGAAGAGTATCCCTTCATATCACTGAGTGGAGGATGGATTTAGCTTTAGCAATAGGGTATTTACTCATTTCATAAGAGAATATTGATTATGATTCAAATATGAAAATCTACTTCCTAACTTTATTTGTTGTTGTGTGCTTGCATTGGAGGGATGATGGATTTTGAGTGGTCCTTGAGTCTCCTCAATCATAGATTCAAAGTCTCGGGGTCATTATTCAATTTCAAAATGAAAAAATCAAGATCTTAGGGAAAATTTGGCTGATTTTGGGAATTGTTATAGGACTACTATAGGACGTTACATGATACCCCAGTTTGCTATAGGGTTGCCATACTTTTCTACAGGATTGGGTATGAGAGCTCTATGAGGTCAAGGAAGGTGTTCTGAAGGTGTCGGAAGGTGGATGAGGGTGGATGATGGATGAGTGAGGCATTTTTCCAAGATTAGCACCCCTCATAGGCCCATCTTGCAAAAAAGTCCATGCCCACAGTGTCCTTGATTGACCCTAAAAAGATGATCTCAGTAGAAAAACTTGAGAGAAGTGTGAGATGTCTAGGAAGAGGATGGCAATGAAAAAGTGGATGTGGATGAGTGTGCCAACCCTTGCAAGTCTGATTCAGGTGAATATTGGTGGCCACCCACCTATTTCACTTGTACCCCCAACACTGTCTCTTTCAGTTTTTCAGTTTCCTTAATTATAGCACAATTTACTATTTTTGTCAATTCTTTAAGTCTTGAACTTCTGAAACAATTTTGAGGTTGTTCCCTCTCTGGGGCTCGACCCATATTCAAAATTAGTTACCCAAACAAATCCCTACACTACTGGCCCTTTTGGCATCAGCCTGCAGAGCGGGGATCGAAGTCTCACCCGAAGTAGTATGGGGGGATGCTGGAACCAAGTTTCCGCACCTTAAGATGGTCATGATGTCGGTTTATACCCTTAGCCTCTACTTTCCCGCAGGTCGCTGAGACTTAGGGCTCTATCAGTTTGCCCTTTATTTTGCCCTTAAGTACCTCCGGAAAGGTGTATGATTGACCTTCGCGCAGCCCTAACCTGTGACCTAGGTACTTCCACACAGCGATTACAATGTATTGTATACGTTCCCAAGTTATCTTAAGTGTTTTAATTATCTTACTAATCAATCACAGTTAGCGCTATGTAAACTGTTATCCTTACTTGTTTTCAATTAACAAATACAATCACATATATTTGCGCATCACATAAACATGGTAACTTAAATCCAAAACACAATATAATCAGATGCATTAACCAAAACTAAATACAGAGTAACTGCAGAATACTTCTCTTTATTGATATCTTTAAGTTAATACAAGCTTTATCTGCCATGTGCACACAACTGCAGGAGTCCGCGCACTGAACTGCGGACTTCCACCCTAGACCTTTGCGCACTTAGCTGCAGAGCTTCTTCCTACGCTAAGACCCAAGAATACTTAGACTTCTTTACCAAGACTCCAATGCTTAACTCCTCACTTCATTCTTCACTACCTAGAGCTTACTTATTTAGATCCTTTTTATACAATCCCATAGTCCGGTGGATCTTTACAACCAACTTTACACTTTACAAAATAAGGGCAGACAACCCTTTATGACTCTTGACACCTTCGCGCTCCGCAACCAAAAAATGCAGATACTTTACAACTTTATTACAAAATTATCCCAAAACATGTGCTTTTCGCCGCAAAACTATCCTTGGGGGAACCCGTCCCCAATAGGCCCCCAACACAAACATGGTGACTTGCCCTCGAGTCACTTTGCGGGCGCGAAGATCTTGGCATGAAGACCTCCCAACTTGACCTGTATGAAGGAAACCTCGGCGGTGCACTGTGCGACCACCTGCTTCACTTCTTCAACCAACTACTCTATCACTAGTCGTGAACCATCAACCTGAAGCTTCTGGTGAGTTGCCTTCAATGGAGGCCATGACCGAATAAGCTTCGTCCAACTGGGGCTTCAAGCATGACTTCAGCACTGCCTCCTTGTGCTGCACTGCATCGACCTGTTCCTTCAATGTTTTGGCCTCCTGTAGCTTCGCCAGTCTCTGTGTGAGAGTGATGGTACGCGTTGTACCTTTTACTTCATTATAGTGCTGCTATAGTTCTCGTGCCTCTGTCTCCAGCCACTGTACATTAGGATCCTCCTACAGGCTCGTCAAGACCTCGAACAACTGTTCAAAAAGCTGTGTGTAGTCTGCTACTGCACTGTCTACTACCACTATCGCTTCTGTGACAACGGTTGCACGCTACTCCTTTACTTTTGGCGGAGTTGAAGGTTGGGTCTTCAACTGCAAATCTGCAATTTGTAGATTCAGCGCCAACTGAACCTTAGCCAACTTTGTGCTAGCATCATGCACCGCTGTAGGAAGCTTGCGAATGCGCACCTCGACTAGTTCTCCCTCGGGAATGGCCAACTCTGGGACCATTCGGCATGCCTCCTCCACGACATGAACTATGAGCTTGTTTCGGTCAGTTACCTCGGTCACGACAACGATGGCAGAGTCTCGCTCTAAGGCGAGCTGCACATTATTGCACATTATTGATATGCTGTTCACTAGTTATAATATAAATAAATTCATTACAATAATTTATGATATTATTTTATGAGAAATTCACTTATTAGGAAAAAAAAAATCTGAATAACTTCTATCGTTTACGAAAACTTTGTATAAAATTACACTTCTACCAAAATAAAGATTTATAGTTATAACGATTTGTTGAATACGTGGCATGTGTAATAAACTATTAGAGGTGACGCATCTCTAAAGCGTGACGTGACAGAAACTTCAGCCAGCGTTACTTAAAATATGAATTTGGGAACCAATAGTTGTTTCGTATCAATGTGCCTAAAAGTACCATTAGCTAAAAATACGACTCTAGCAGTTAGTAAAATTCTTAGAATATTATCAGGACAGCTCATGAGTCATGCCCCCACAATCTAAAGATAGCCTACACCTACCTATTACATGAAATCCATACAATTTCTTTTATTTAGAAGTAGGGATGTGATTTGATTGTTAAAATCTAAGAAAACATATCTAAGATGGTAGTGAAAGAGGATATGAGTTATTAGTAAGTAGTACATCAGGATATATAGTAAGTTTTATTATTGAAATTTTGGTATTTGGACTCTATTTGCAAATCCTATCAAGAACTTCCAACTTCTAAACCTCTAAAATTTTAATGTTTAAAATCAATTTGCAATAATCCCACTGTACTAACTATTAACTACTTCTTGAATCGTATATGAGTTATCTGCACTCATCCATATGAGTTATCTGCACTCACCCATAATTGTCTTATCTGCACTCATCCATATGAGTTATCTGCACTCATCCATAATTGTCCGTGATGTAATAAAAGAGGGAGAAGGGTTCAATAATAGAAAATATCGAACTCAAATTGTCTGTCCGTTAGAATTCCCTACGTGTTCTGGTGGAATTCGCTGCTATCACAAGGGTCAGGAATTGTCATAATAATCCAAAGCTGTTTCTTGGCGAAAAAATCCTCAGCAATTTACATGGCGCTGCATCTGGTTCTGGCACTGGCAGAAGCACGGGTACGGGCCCAGGAAGAACCGCTGCTTCCAGCTTTAATGGTTCAGGCTTTTTTCCGTTATTTAGATTTTGTGAAAAACAAGGTAGAGCGCTTAGCTATATTGTCCGCCGCTCAATGATGATTGCAGCGTTGCCCAAGGGAAAGTACGGGATTCTAAGAAGATGCGGTGATGATATAAATAGGAGTGAATCATCTGCATCGCCATGCTCCATCTGTTTGGGGGGAGGAGGATGGAGTCCGCATTCTTCCCAACTGCAGACACTATTTTCACATTTCTTGCATTGATCGGTGGTTTCTTCCCTGTACTGTCAATAATTCTTCATGCCGTTTGTGCAGAACCACTGTAATTAACTGTGGCCTCCACTCATCGCAAGCGCAGTAAATTGCAGCACCACATTACAAGTTCGAGTCTGCCAGAGAAGCAAATCCTGAGAAATGGAGGCCCTTCCTCCCCTGTTTTGGGTACCTGATTTTGCTTAAGCGGCCATCAACGGTTTTTTTTTAACAGGGCAGAAATTTAATTCTATAGAACACGCACGCAATAAAATAACGTCCAGATTAATTCTCAATATTGAAAAATAATACTATTGTTGCACGATTCAAGAAAATCTTTCTTTTGGTGAAAGAAAACGTCCAGATTAGTTCTCAATATTTGAAAAAAATAATAATATTGTTGAACGATTCAAGAAAATTTTAGTTTTCAGGAAAGAAAACCTGGGGTAAGATGAAACTACCACGTCAGCTTGCTTTGTGAATGTGTCTATTTTTTTTTTTATCCTATCATAAATAAATACTATAAGAATTTCTCAGGGCTTGGTTTGCTTATTGGTTTCAAACAATATAACATAACCAATCTGCTAAATGAAAAATGGAATCAACGTTCCGAAGATAAGTTTAATTTTGGATATTGAATAAAGTATCTATATGTATTTGTTTTTGTTACTGAGTTCAAATATTGATAACTTATTTTGATGGTAGATTTTGCAATCAAATTGTGCACCGAGCATTGCTTTATTCCATACTTAGTGGATACAGATAGTCGGGAAATAAAATATTAATATTTGAGTTATCAAATTTTTATTAAAAATTGTTTTTGTTTTTGTGTTGGGTTTGCCTTTTTTAGGTATTTTATAGTATAAAAGTTGTTCATCTAATCATGTGAAGGGTTAGTATGGTTTAAATTAGATGTGATTTTATTATAATTATTCAAATCACAAATTATACATACCATTTAGGTAACAAAAAATATCATTTTATTTTATTAAAAAAATAACCCGAACTAATTCTTCACAATAAGTGAAGACTGAAATATTAAGTTTCACTGAAATTATATTAAAAATCATAATAAATATGATTGTGTTAATTTTCACTTTAATTGTGAAGTCTTCTTTGATTTTATGTTTTTTTTTTTATTATTATTAAATAAAAGTTCAAGTTGACTTTAGTTTGTGGGCTCAAATTTTTTTAAGTTCAATTTAATTTAGTGTGGGGTGTTTTATTGTTAAAGTTGAGTTTAATTTAATGTGGGTCAGTTTTAGTGTTAGATGCATGAAAGTTTATTGATTAAGGTTGAACTAATTTGAATGTTGTAAAAGTTTATATTTTTTCCATAAAATTTAAATTTAATTTTATTATTAAAAACTTATATATACAGAATTTTTATACAAATTATTTCCATTTTCTTTTATAAATTTAAATTTCAATATTACAAACTTATATACATTGAGAATTTCCATGCACTAGATTTTCACTATTAACTTTTTCCCTATAAAATTTAAATTTCAATATAAAAAATTCATATGCACATGGAACATTTTTCATATAAAGTCTGAAAAAAATATTTCCAACAAATTATAACTAATGAAAATGAAAATGGTATAAGTAACCATTTGCATTTATTAGCGCCTATGAATTTGTGGAATTTTCTTGCATATGAAAACCTAGATTTTAGGCACTTGGATATGAAAACCTAGATTTTAGACACTTCCAAAAAAAGTTTATTGACATTGCTTTTTTTTTTTTTTGGAAAAAATTATAATTTTCATTAAAAATATGAAAATTACATTTTGTATGTGCATTAAACACTGTGGAAAAGACCTTTATCGAGCTACATAAACTTAGACTTGACAACATACTATGAGCTAAATACAACATAAGAGTTAAAAGAATTATAAATTATAAAAATCATAAGAATTCCCTTTTTCCCTTTCTTCTTATGCACTTTCTGCCAAGTACCACTAGAATAATCTCTAGACATGACAACCAAAACTTAAACCCTCTCGCAAACTCATTGATTTTTATCTAAAACAGAATTTCCATATTCATGTGCTCTTTTAGTTCTCATCAGTCCATCAACAATCATTGCCACTGAACTATGGAGACTGAACTAGAGATATCTCCCTGCAGTCCATCCTCGTCTAGTCCAAAATGGCTTGGCCATTGAGAAGTCCAAAATGGCTTGGCCATTGAGAATCATGCATATTCGCATATTCTGAGGTAGGTTCTTGGGTCTCTTAAAAAAACATTCTTTTTCAAAAAATTTCTCCAATTTTGTCTCAACATATTTCCTCCTCTTCTTTCTATGTTATTATCTATTTTTTCTTTGATGATTTATTGTTCTGTGGTATAAATTTTGTAGGTGAAGTGTCTAAAAACAAATACTACATTTAAATGTCACGTTTTCATAGTCTAGAATTTGTATCCATTGAAAAGAGCCATTTTTTAATAAGATGATATCTGGAAGGCCTTTTCTCATATCGATCTCTATACAGATTCTAGAGAAAATGAAGAACCCATATTATATTTGTTCATAATCATCCACTTTTTGAAAGATTTCGGATGTATTCCCTATATCAATCAACACCTAATGATACCAAAAGAACAACGAGAGGTTTAGAAGCTCAACATTAAAAAATTAAATTCTAAAAACTATCTTGTTGTAAACAATGTTAAAGAAAATAAATTTAAAATATAACATGAACATAAATATAATTTTTTTAAACCTCCATTATTAATGAGCGCGATGAACCTTCAAAGGATCTAAACTTCAGTGTGTTAACTTAATGTTTTTCTATAAGATAATAAATTAACCTTAATTTTAAATTCTTACTCCATTTTTTTTTTATGAATTCCAATTATGTTTTTGTGGGAAAGCTACTTTTAAAAGTTAGAAATACTTGTTCTCGTAAAACCGAACCATTATGATGATAAAAGAATAATGCCTATAGAATGGTTCGTGTATTATATCCTATATATTTTGTCTATGCTTTCAGAAAGGGGATTCCTTTGGTTATTTATTAGGAAAGTGATTATTGATAAGATGGAATAAGGGTATATTAAGGTTTTACAAGGTATTGAATTGACTATTTTTTCATTTTGGAAGATGGTTATTATTAAAGGTATTGTGATATAATATTTATAATATCAGATTTATAGTGAATGTAGATCCTTTATATGGGGTTTTATGGGAGGAGTTGTTTGAATTGGAGGTCCCTGGGTCACACAAGATCTTAAAGATCTTAAAATTGATTAGTTATTATCATTTTTATCTGCAGCGTTTCTGGTTCAGTTGAGTCTTTTGTGATTGAGATAGCTAACACTGCCATTAATTTAAAACTCTGTATATGAGCTAACAAGGTTTTTGGTGTTTGCATTAATCGAAAAGAAAATTATTTTTGAAATATAATTTCATTGTGATTATGAGTAGACTGGCTTATACTATTTTATTAAATATAGATAAAATAAAATCTATATTTAATAAAATAAATAGATATAAATTTTATTATATTATTTAGTATAAAATTATATATATCTATATATATATATTGAATTTAAAGAAAAAAACATTTTAAATAACAATATTTTATATTAATAAATCTCAAAAATATTTGAAAGAATAAAATTAATAGCCTTATTGCATTACCCAAGTCCATAAGCATGTTTGTTTTGAAGTGAATTTCATTCCAGGAATACATAGCTTGCTTAAACAAGTCCATAGGCATGTTTGTTTTGAAGTGAATTTCACTGCTGGAATACATAGCTTTCTTAGGAGGAATGCTCAATGGCTATTTGTGTTAAGTTCATTGATCTCGATCTTTTATATTTTTATAAAATTACATTGTTACATTTATGTGCAAAGTGTTCTAAACTATTGAGCACTTCTAATAATGAGTATCTCGTGATTACAAGGCCAGTATTCCCTTTTCCTTGTTATGAGTACAAGAGAATGAAGTAAATTATGACATAGATCTTATCATTTGAAGCCCTATGACTACTTCGCTCCTAGCATTCACGGAAGAAAATAATTATCAAAAGGATCTTTGGTAATGCGAGAAAATAATCCTCCAAAGGATCTTTAGTAATTGAAGTCTGAATCACAAAATAAGATGGGATAAAAGTAGACTTCCATTTAGTAATTAGAGAGTTTAGTTTTTCAATTATGGAATATAAAACTAATTATTTTTTATTATGAAGAATGTATTGGTATTATTAATGATAATTATTATGTGTATTTTAAGTTTAATACGTATAGTTAACTATTGGTATAGATTTATTTTAAGTACGGATCTATTATAATATGAGGCGTACGAGTTTAATTTTTTTAAGTGCAAATTTTTTTAAAGTGAAAAATATAATGTGTTATTTTTCATTATTTGAATTGTATTTTTGAATGCTAAATAGAATATATAAGGCCAAATAAAAATTTTAACCATAAAACTTATTTATTTCTATATATATATAGATATATAAGGAGTTTATATCCACATAAATTAGTCAACATAGATCATCAAATAGTTTGTTTAAATCTCTTTTTGAAATATTTTTGAAAAGTATAAGATTTAAATATATGATTCACACTTTTTTTTTTTTACTTCTAATTAGTTTACAACATATTTTTTTTTTTTAATTACAGTCGACATTATTTTTCTATTTAGAAGGTAATTTTTATTTTTTGTTTTTATTTTAAAAGGGCATGGATGGATGGACAAACTTACACAACCACTCATACTAGGTTATAGAATGAGCCTCTCAGCTCAATGATTACTATCAACATACATGAAAATAAATTGGCCAAAAGAATGTACCAATGCTTTCAGCAAGTTAAGGATAATGTGCAAGGAGTTTTGAGCAAAGTGAAAATATAAATGTATAACATAAATGAGTTTAAATTATAATATGTTAAAAAACTTTGATATATGTGTTTAGTTTAGAATTTGGTTGTCATATCTATTATAATAGAATTTCATCTTTAAAATTTTGCTAATATTTTATTTATTTCTTAAATATTAAGTATTTAAAAATATATATATTTAGAAATGTAAATATTTTTTTTCAATTTGTTCACTATAAAAGGGTTTATATTTATAATATTGGATATTTCTATATATGTTATAGATTTAAGGTTAAGATAGATTTATATTACTATATTTATTTATTAATATAAATTTATTTTCACTTAGATTTATTAAATAATGAATCGAATAAGAAAGAAATGATGAACATAATTCTCTATAGTTAAAAAGCCTATTCTAAGGCGAATCTATATTTGTTTTCTGACACATATATAGAGAGATAAAGAGGGCTTAACTCAATCAATTGTTATAGATGTTCCTTTGCATTTGGCTAGTTCCATGATGATAGGTGCTTCATTCAAATTCCCTTGGGTTTGACACGCTAGTGTATGCTACTAATAGATTTACTAGAAATAGCATGCATGAATATGGCAAGGCATTTCTTTTTAGTCTTCCACGCATTTGATGAATGCACCTATACTGAACAACATTGAAGTATATGTACTAATTGGATATTATGGTATGTTTATCAAACTATGAAGGGAATAATACTGGCATGGTGATAGTGGATCAACTCATAAAGTATGCTCATTTTTTCTCCCTTTTTCATCCTTTTAAGGAAATCATGGTGGTCTCATGAAATTAACGAAAGAGATTCAAAAGATACATGGAAAACTAACATTATTGTAATTAATTGCAACATACCCATATCCTATTCATGAAAATACGATATAGTTTGTGTTGTAAGTTTAAATTAACTTTTTTGTGTCATCACTTAGTTGATTTCTCTGGAAATCCAATCCTTATACTCATGAAGATAGTGGATACCAAAGAAATTGAAATATAAGAAAAGATTATAATTGTAGACTCATTCCATTAAATATTCATAAATGTCTTAATTTATAGTGAGGGGAAAAAATCATCTATATAGAAGGCCCAATGTGGATAATAGTGACTTATTACTTATAACCATCTAGCTACTCAATGTTGGTAATTTGAGAATTTCACTTCAATGCATTCACTTATAAGAAAATCCTGGACTACAACTAAGTTTAGGGTGTCCATCTATCTTAAATGATTATTTATATAGCTAACAACATTGATTTATACTTACCCTAACAAGACTCTTTTTTGGAAATAAATATAAAATTCTAACAATAATTTTTTTTGTAAGCTCATAAACTTATATTACCGTCGTAGATATATACAATACATGCTACAAAGACTCGTCTTGACAAGCTCTAATATGTAGAAATCAAAGCTAGATTGAGGAAACTAATAAAGGTTTATACTTAAATTCATCAAAACCATAGTTTGAGTTGGGAGTGACCAAGCGCATTGTTATTATAATTACAAAATGTGACTATGAAAGATATGAGAACCAAAATGACATCAAAACATAGAACAATAAAATTGAGATCTATAGAATCTATTTAGCTTAATACTAATGGTCTTTCGTCAAATGGATGTCATGGCATTAACCAACTGAAGTAGCTTCTGTGGGGTTATTAGGGTGTGTTTGTGCTCTATCAAGGTGCAATGCAACCTCCATTGATTGCATTCTCTCATCCATAATCTGATACAACACATGGAGCTCCTCCATCTAAAGGAGGATATTTTCTCTACTCTCATTATGATCAAAGAATACATTTCCAAAAAAATTCTTGATGTTCTAATAGATATCAGTATTGTGAAAATACCAATTTCGATGAATGTTGGCATTCCTAAATATGAAACTCATTTATCAAATTTTGCCAAAATCTTATAATCTAAAATTTCATTCCTTTTGTAGACCAACACTTATTCAATATCAAATATATCTTGTTTTTCAACAATGAGGTGTGTTCCCTGTAGCAAGTTTTCGAAGCTCAGACTTGGGCCTAACCTCGAGAATTTCTTATTGGGCCATGGCCCTCGCCACAACTTCTAGAGCATGTCATCTCTCTAGGCATTACTAAAAATTGGTGAGAGAAACATATGAATCTAGCAAAGATGTTGTGTGGAACCTAATAAGTGGGAGACATTAGGGATTGAGAGTGAGGGATGTAGAGATACCTGGAGAGTTATGCGTAGGAAATTAGGGAATGGAGATAAAGCTTATGGAGAAAGAGAGGCTAGTAGACTAATGAGCCCTAGTATTGCATCAAGGATGTTGCAAATCCTTAGACCCTCAACTTGAATTATCAACCCGACGTTCTTAGTAACTTATAGGTGACAGTGCTATATGCATAGTAGGTCAATTTCTACTCATGTTACCCTCAGTCATTGGATCATATAAAGAGATGAAAATACCACTCCTTCAACCAACTACAAACATAAATTTTGTTAAAAGACAAAAACATACCCTAATTGCAAGGAAATGAACAATATCCTACTTGTAGAAATGAAAGTACCATGCTTTAGATGTAGAGACTAACAGTAACTGCAGGAAGGGAAAATACTACACTAGTTGCAGAAATGAACCATTTTTCTCTACTTGCAAACCAATCAAATCAATATTCTACTTGTAGAATGTAAATCAATAATCTATTTGCAAATTTCTTTAAAAGAAGAAATTTAGTCTACAACACATAAGTAGGAAATCCAAAAAACTAAGTCTAATCTATTTGCATTGAAGAGTATCCCTTCATATCACTCAGTGGAGGATGGATTTAGCTTTTGCAATAGGGTATTTACTAATTGCATAAGAGAATAATCATTATGATTCAAATATAAAAATGTACCTTCTAACTCTTTTTGTTGTTTTCTACTTGCAGTGGAGGAACGATGAGTCTAGAGTGGTCCTTGAGTCTCCTCAATCATGGACTCAAAGTCTGGGGATCATTATTCAATTTCAAAATGAAAAAATCAAGATCCTAGGGAAAATTTGGCTGTGTTTGGGAAGTGTTATAGGACTACTATAGGATGTTACATGATACCCCATTTTTCTACAGGATTGCCATGTGTTTCTATAGGATTGGGTATGAGAGCTTTATGAGGTGAAGGAAGGTGTAGGAAAGTGGATGAAGATGGATGAGGGTGGATGAAGGATGAGTGAGGCATTTTTCTAAGCTTAGCACCCCTCAGAGGCTGATCGTGTAGAAAAATCCATGCCCACAGTGTCCTTGATTGACCCTAAACAGATGATCTCGGTAGAAAAACTTGAGAGCAACGTGAGATGTCTAGGAAGAGGATTGTAATGACAAATTTGACGTGGATGAGTGTGCCAACCCCTGTAAGTATGATTCAGGTGTATATTAGTGACCACCTGCCCATTTCACTTGGACCCCCAACACCATCTCCTTCAATTTTTCAGTTTCCTTAATTATAACACAATCTACTATTTTTCACAATTCTTCATGTCTTGAAAATATATTCAAGTAGTCCTGTTGTTTGGTTTTGGCCTCATCTTTGAGATCCTTGAAACGATGTATTATTCTAGCCAAACGAAGTTCGTATGCCAAATTTATGACCCTGGGAGATTGATGTACCAATTTACCCAAACGAGGCCCACAATTTTGGTGCCCCATCTCTTAGGGTTAGGTTTTTGGATGTTTAGGATTTTCCATTATTTATAAATAATAAATAGGCCTTTGAGACTCATTATAACATAGTTCGAAGGCATGTAGCTACCACATCTCTTCTCAAAGATAAGCTACCATCGCCTGAGCTAGTTTACTTCCATTATGTTTGTAATCATATTTCAGTATTTGCTATTAATGAAATGAAGTGTTATTTATGCTACAACTCCATATTTGTGGTTATATATATGATTTTTTACGTTCCTATGTAAGTTCGGATGAACAGTGTCAAAGGGGTTTGCTCTTTCTCTGTTTTTATTTGCATGTCCTCAATGAGGTCGGGTTATAAATAGTTAGGGCTCGAACTATTCGAACCCTTTAAAGACAAGCCTCATAAATCCCGACAACCTCTCATGGCGGAAGAGAAGAAAGACGAGGAGATAGGAGATCCTTTCAAAATATTGCTCAAAGAAGCTCTCAAGTGATAGAGGAATGCGATGATGGACAACTTTGCCCAGATCTTTGAATGGATACCCAAAGGTGACACATCTCCTTCTAGTAGCCACTCTAGAAGCTCCATGCCCTTTAATGTACAAGTTAACTTTGACATCCCAAATTTGAAGTTCAAATAGATGCGGACGTTGTAGATAAATGTTTAAATCTGCTAGAAGGATATTTTTCTATTCATGATTTTTCCATCTGGGAAAAGATTACTGATGCACTTCTCAATGCCACTCCCCACATCAAGGACTAGTCGGAAACCTACTTTGAGAAGAAGGAAAAAAGTAAAACCTCACTATTTTCAGCGGCACCCACTTGGAATTCATTTTGGGATGCCATGGAGTAGCAGTACTACCCTATCACGAGCTATGAGGATAAATACATAAAGTGGACCATGCTGTGGTAGGGAAGGGACTAAGATGTGTCAGATTTTACTAATGTTTTTCATACACTTCACACGAAGTTGAGTATAAAGGATTCTGAGTGACATTTGGTACTCAAGTACCATGAATGTCTACAAAGATACATCGAGGATGAGATGGAGTTCCTTGACATCTCCTCACTTGGCACGACGTATTGATACACTGTCAAGATTGAGCAGAAGTTTAAACAGAATAAGTGAGACTTTGGATCTGTGACTCTGAAGTAAGGGAAAGGCACCCCCAAACCACAGAGCAAAGGAAAAAGCCAAGGCGGGGTGACCTAGGACAACCCGTTGAAGAAACAAGAAAAGAACAACACACCGAAGATAAAGAAGGACATGGGAAAATGGTGTGGCTTCCATAATATTTCCACTCACAACACAAGTGAGTGTCAGGAAAAGTAGTCACTAGTGAGCTAAAGGCTTCTAAATCAGATGCATGTTCTTACTCTAAGTCAGAACCTGATAGGGGGAATGAAAATGGGAAGCAGATCATTAACGCGGAGCCCAATGCCATCACGACCACCACCAAGATCTAGAAGAATGAGCGTGAAAATCTAGAGGAGGGGGAGGCCTCTTCCAATCATAGATGTGGATGAAGGGTTCTCCACCGTAGTTCATTGTCGATATTGGGAGCCAAAAGAACCTTATTTTAGCAAAGGTCATGAAGCGGTTGGGTCTACCGACTGCAACGCATTGACAACCATACACCATTGGGTGGCTTCCCCAAGGATGAGATCTTTGCATTAGCCAGTAGTGTCACCTTCGCTACAACATCAAGCCCTTCACGGATGAGGTATTGTGTGATGTTTCTCCTCTTGAACTTTGCGATGTATTATGAGGAAAAACATACTTGTGGAAGTGGCATGTTGTATATGAGTCTAGACCTTGCTATGTGATTATTAATTTGGGCAATAAGTTGCACAACGTACCAAAGGTAGCCCCGCCTACCGCCATCTCTTTGATCTCTGCAAAGAAATGTAGTAAGATCATTTCACAAACCAAGAAATTTTTTTTCCTTATGATTCACTGTCGTGGAAAGAAGAATATTGTGGCCACTACTTCCAAACAGGGCTCCTCTGCACAACAACAAAATATGGATATAGTCGTGGAGGAGTACAGGGACATTTTTTCCTCATCGAGAGGGATGCCTCTGCACTGTCAGGTCAAGTACTCCATTGATATGACCTCGATCATGCCACTACCCAATGGATCGATCTATCGATGCTCTATTATGGAGAATGATGGGATCAAGAGGCAGATTCAGGAGCTGTTGTAGAAAGGGAACATCAGGCCAAGCTCATCACCCTGTGCGAGCCTGATTTTATTGGTACAAAAGAGGGATGAGACCTAGAGACTTTGTATTGACTATCGAGCGCTCAACAAAATCATTGTCCCATGGATTGATGACCTTCTAGACTAGCTCAAGGGGGCCAAATATTTCAACAAGACTGACTTAAAGTCTGGTTATCACTAGGTGCCTACCAAACCCTCTGATGTGTGGAAGATTGACTTCAAATCCAAGTAGGGCCTTTTCAAATGGTTGGTCATGAAATTTGGTTTGACGAATTCCCCCACAACCTTCATGAGATTGATGAATGAAATCTTTCAACCCTTCACCAATGCATTTGAGGTGGTGTATTTAGATGACATCTTGATTTTTAGCTAGAGTTGGGAAGAGCACCTCCATCATATTCGACAGGTCCTCCAAATCTTGTGACAACACAAGCTGTGTGCCAATATGGAGAAATGCACTTTTTGCATGACCTAGGTTCAATATCTAGGGTACATCATTGATGAACACGGTGTGCATTTGGACCTAGCCAAGATACAAGTCATTCAGGATTGGTCAGCCCCAACCACTCTAACAGAGTTCCGTAGCTTTTTGGGCATTTCCAATTTCTACTGTATCTTCTTTTTGGGGTTCTCTCATATCATTTGGCCTTTAAGTCATGTCACTATGGGAGCAGTGAAAGCGAAGTTATTTTGGTGCGAAACTGAACAAAAGGATTTTGTCAAGTTGAAGCAACGACACTACTCTGCACTAGTGCTCACATTACCAGACCTGCCACAACCATTTGAGATTGAGACAGATGCCTTTCACTATGTTATTGGTGCAGTTCTTACTCAACACGGGCATCCAGTGGCTTACAACTGTGAGACACTTATAGACATAGTCTGAAAGTATCCCACCTATAACAAAAAAAAAATGTATTCCATTGTGAAGGCCTACCATCAATGGAAGAATTACATTATGGGGAAGGAAACAGTCATCCACACGGAACACTGAACCCTATAGTTCATACAAACACAAGGGAAGTTGCAGAACCATCGTCATCAAAAATGGTCAACATACCTGCAACAATACCATTTGAACATTAAATACAATAAGGGAAGCACCAATAATGTTGAGGACTGCCTCAGCTGACCACCAGTCATGGTACTAATCACTATGCTCGACTCTTATGGGCATGAGATTTTGGGGTGGCTACATGTTTATGAGAGCAATCTAGAATTTAGAAGAAAATACCATAAACTCCTAGAAGGTAAGAAATTTCCAAATTTTCACCTCCAGGATGCACTCTTATGTCACTTGGGACACATATGTGTTACTTCAAACGGGTGTTCCAAGATGATTTGGGATGCACACTACGATTGGGTTGTTGGACATTTCAGAGTAGAAAAAAAGTGGTAGTACTATAGAAGTATTTTATTTGCCAAACCTTCGTCCGGATGTTGGGAGGTACATTAAATCCTGCACTACCTGTGCCATTTGTACATTAAATCCTCCACTACCTGTGCCATATTCCTTTGTATGTATTATAATAATAGTAACAATTGTAATGAAAAAATTGCTTAGTTACATGCACAAAGAAAAGTTGAGGGGCTAACTTTCTTTGAATAAGTTTTATCTAATTACATGCACAAAAATCAAAGCGAAGATTCTAGTATCATTTAAATGAAAATGGATGGTTACAGTTGTTTTCCCTTGGAAAAGAACGCGTGCCTATGCGAGAAGGATCATAGTAATGTCGTATTTATTTTTACATGCTTGATAATTATTTTCTTATAATTAATGCATGAGAAGTGTTGTTAGAAGATGAATATTGCGATATTTTATTTACATTTCATGTATGCGCATGAATAAATATTGAAGAATCACTATTAAAGATTGATTATTGGTGGATTAATACTTTATGTAATCATGATATCAAAGTTTGTTGAGGAAAGTAATGGCAGGAGAGGATGGTGACTTGTATAAAGCATAGATTATGTTTAACATTGTGGTATTTACAGAACTGATGGTCCATGCATATGAGTGCAAGGTACAATATTTTCCATTGATGGAAAGATGAGGCCACAATGATATAAAAAGTCAACATTTCTAGGTAAATGATTTGATGGTGATTGTAATAATTTTTAGTTAAATATGTTGTATTTAAATAACATTTGCTTGTAATATTTATGACAATGGTTAAGGGATGGACTCACTTATAAGCCATTAAGTGAGGGGTGAATACCTTCACAACCATTTAATCATATAATTAAATGTTTGTTAGTTTTCATCCTACGTGATTTCTAGGGTATTTCGGTGTTCAATGATGTGATTGTTTATTCTGTTAGTTTGATGGTGTTAATTCACGTGACATTTATAATATCGAATATGTGAATAACTAATCTAGTTAAAAAAATCATGAAAATGATTCAAGAAGAAAGTTTATTTTAATATGCTACAACAATGGTTGTTGATGGTCATGTAACTCAATATTTCCTTACTAAAGTTACTCTATGTAATGATGAAGATTTCATCTAATCACCAATAAAGAATCTAATCACCAATAAAGAATCTGGAATAGTAATTTGGATAGTTACCTATGGCTAAATTGTGTAAAAAGGTTCCAGCTCCATACATTTTCATGTGAGATTAATGATTATGATAGTCACTATTCCCTTACTAAAATTACTCTATGTAATAATGAAGATTCTATTTAATGATTAATGATGAATTTAGAATCGTAATTTGATAGCTACCTATACGTAAATTGTGTAAAAAATTTCTAAATCTATACATTTGCATACAATATTATCCATAAATATTACAATTAATTATTATAAATCAAATTAATAAAATTTTATTTAAAAAACTTAAAACCATAAACTAATTATTAATAAAATAAATACATATTGTAACATCCCTATGGTAATAACTTGGCGTAAATTATTCAGTGATGAAATAGTAATTCTTTTTTTCTTTTAAGAAAAAAGATTACGAATTAGTTTAAAAAACTAATTCTTGTTATTCATAAGGCTGTCAATGAAAGAATGACGGGGGGGGTGCTGTAGGACAGAGAGAAGGGGAAACAACTGAAGAAGAACATACCTGGTTTTGAACTAAGTCTGGTAGAGACCAGATAGTCAAGACACTGGGTGCAGTCTTACTGAGGATTGGGATCCGGTAAGAGTAAGCTCGGGGGAAGACTCAGGTCCCGAAGGACAAAGTCTTAAGGATGGGTGGTTAAAGAACTTTACACAGGAATTTGCAGGAGGCTTGCTACCAGAAATACAATACGCACGGGTACCAGGTAAGTATCGGAAACCTACTGTATCTATAGTGTTTTATCAGAATGGTAGATTAAATAATTGTTGTTACCGATTACAGGCTATTAGACCAGAACACTCGTAAATCTCTGCTATTCTTAGCATGTAAAGATTGAACGAGAAATAGAATCTGTATTCTGGTTATAATACCCAATCTTGGGGATTTAAGGCAATAGTTAGGAATTGCTGCCTAACATTAAATGGTGCATTATTCGTAAGACAGCAGAGCTGTAATAACCTCAATAGGAATCTCGAGACACATATCCTGTCCCTGTAGAAGTTAGGCCAGGCAAAAGGGATTTATATAACAAGAACAGCAGAAGTTCTACGTTATTATGGGTACTGTAACCTGCATTTTTAAAAAAGAATAAACCCTTACCCTGTGAGTAACTATTAATCTCGGGACCGCGTATGCTGGTCTCGTTCCGTAAAGACAGGTTGAGGAAAGAGAGAGCCGTAATAAAAACTTTAAGCTAGGGTTTCAAGCAGAGTCTTGAATGAGTAACTGAGTTAGTTTCGAGCGGATTCGTGAAAACGTAAACTAATAAACCAAGAAATAATTACGACAGCGCCGTAACCGGCATAGCCACCGAAGGCCTGTATCTTTTATCAAAAACCTCAGACAGGAGCATGAAGACCTAACACAAGCATAGTATGTAATTCCTCGCATCATAACCTGAGCCAAGAATTCCAGGTACAAATATGCAATGCATGCAAGAGCGTTCCGCTATGTTTTTCTCTTAGAAACAGATAAGGTCAAACTAAACGGAGTTTATAATATATATAAATTTCAAATGAAAGCATTGATCAGAGCTTGTAAACGTAAACGGTGAACAGAGCTTGAAACCATATATGAACCTCAAATAGAAGCAATGAATGGAGCAAAAGCCAACGTAAATGTCAAACCCTCGTGGTGTCGAGTGGTAATTATTCAATGATGAACGAGAGCCTGTTCTAAGGATAGTATGGGCATGAGATAAGCCTTACTATAACCAGCCATTGATGTGTATATATAGACGAAAACATGACATTCATAAGTGACCCATAGAACCAGCTATACATACATTTCAGGTAGAAGAATTCAGAATTGTTAGAAAAGGAATAACCATAATAAATAACTGAAAGCCAGTTGGTTCGAACAGTCGTCTATCCGCAGAGAATTCAAGCCGGGGTCGACCATGCATCCATCGAGTTTGGATGTAGGTGCAACCCGTATGGCGTTCCAAGCACATGTATATTTATATAGAAAGTAAGCAAATGCATAACTGAGGAATTGAACCGAGTAGAATATATACAAGAAAATGTATAATTATATAGACAAGAAAACCGTATTGCTGAAACATGAAATGTATAAGATTTGCTCCTCAAGCACTGTACAAGAAGGAAGCCTTTAACTGGAATATAACCATGGCCGCGTTAACAAAGGGCCGCCATCCCATATTGGGTCCAGAGCTAAATACATAAGCGGTGAAAGTATAGAGCATAATAACCTAAGCAAAGCTTAATAACATAAATGTAGCTACTTCACATAACGGTCGAATGGTATAGCCTCTGAACTAGAGACTGACCCTTCTCTATTCCGTAGAATCTAAAACAAGGGGATTAACCCAGAAATCAAGAGGTTCTCCGTCATCTGCACCCAAGAAGAAGATTGGGAGCTCAGAATCGCTCGGAGTACAGAAGACAAATACAGTTTAATCAATATACATCGGGGCTAGGAGGAAATCTCTGTATGCACCTGTGAAGAACCTGGCCGGTAGCATTTGACAGAGTGTGCAGACCGCCGAGCAGCTCCCAAAACCGCCATCCATAACCTGTAAAATAGGAAAGATCAGTGATTGACGTTCCTTGGGATTAAATACAGAAAACCTCGAAATATTTAACCAAAACGAAAACTCACCGAGCCAGCTCGATAGCTGGTATCCCTGGAGTGGTGGCGCCATGACAATAATGCAAGCTGGAGAAGAAACTGTAACAGAACCAAGGGTTTGACACGCAGCCGAGACAGAATGGCGCGGAGACAATGGAACGCCAAGCAAAACCAAGGAAATCGCGAAGTATCCGGAGGATTTCCTTTATAAACACAAAGAGCCCTCTGGGAGACGTGGAACGTTTTCCTCCATTGATCTCTGCCAACGATTAGCCACCGTTGATCATTGCGGGAATACCAAAGAGTAGGGCGGGAAAGTTCCTAACGGGAGCCATCCCCGATCACGTGAAGGAGTCAGGCAGCTTTAATGGTAAGTCCAAGTGTCATGAGATGGCTTTGCCAACTCTCACCTTCAGCACGGAATCAAGTACGTGTAGATGCAAGGTATTAAAGTAATCACAGCATAGGATTAAGTGCAGATATTTCATAACCATGTTATATGAACTGCTTCAATAAAACAACCCTCCGACATATGTATGGTAAGGTGTTACAATAAGACCTTATACGGTTAGTGTTATTAGTGCATATAAGTTTTATGTACATGGTTAATATTATTATTAGCGTAACCAAAAAAAAATTAAATGGGTAGAGATGTGACAATTGGTATCAGAGCCAAAGGTTACAGTACTGGCGCCTTTGGGAATTGGTAAGCGAAAAGGATATTGAGGTACGCCATCAGTAGGCATTAACTCAGGTACGAGTTTAATCATTCACATATTCATTTATGTAGTACACTACTTTTGGCATGATAGGTGTGATTCATGTTTATAACTGCTTTAAGTAGTAAGTAATAAGTTGTTGCATAACTACGTTCATAACGTTAAATTCCTAATGAGGATAAAAGACAATGAAACTTTGGCACACCTAAGAACAATATTGAGTACTCATTACATTCATGAACAATATTGAACACTCAGTGAGAAAAGTGACAATCAACTACCAACTTTTACCTTGAAAATATGACAATAACAATGATACATTCATTAAACAAAATTGAAGTTACTATGAACAAAACTTAATGAGTCAATGCATGAATATAAATTATGGGGAACATCCTTGAATAGGATGTCAAATTGTTTTAAAATGACAATAGAAGAACCCCCTTAGATATTGAAAACATGCAATGAGTCAAGCAGCGAGACTTGATTGTCATAACTAACTTTTGATTCAGTCTTGTCATGGGTGCATGAAGACGATTGGTAGTTGGGATTGGTTAGTGTTGTATGACTAACCCATTGAACTTATATGCATTAATTGAATTGGACTAAGATTGTTACAATTCGTAAACAAGTGAAGGTTGATTGATGTCACATGCATGGAATGTGTGTGCTATAGTTCCAGTTGTTTATGAGAAGAGTTCTTAATTTTATTCACCATGAGCATGCATGATGAATAGTATATTCTTATGTCTTAATAGATCTAATGATGATTGCCTCTAATTAAGTGAAATCCATTAGCATGGTATGTGTTTATCATTACTTGTTGAGAGATAAAAACCATTGGAGCCTCGATTTAATGATGGTTGAATTTATCTCCACTATGGGAATGATGGATTTCTTATGCATGTTGCATTCCAGTGTGAACTTAATTGGAAAGGCATGTTCAGTGGGTAACATTTCTAGGACCCATTCCTGGCATAATTACATGTGATAATTATTCATAAATAGACTACTTGTGCTAATGCAGTTGTCAGTAAACTCTAACTACCTTCCCCAACTATAGATGCTTCCAAAGGAAAAAGGAAGCAAGGAGAAGGGAGAAGACCGTACTATAGGGATAGCTGGAGATGGGAAAAGAAATCGCTAAGTCTGGTGGTGACCAGATAGCGCAAGCTTTGAGTGTCAGAATCTTGCAGAAGACTTTAAGTCTGGGGGATGACTAGATAGCGCTCGATGTGCATGTGAGTATTCCCTTGATCATGCTTAAGGAGTTGGAAAATGATAACTATAGTGTGTTGATGTTAATGATTTTCATAATGTCTCCTTGAACTCATTATTCTGAAATGGTCACATAGTAGTGTTACGATAGCTGTTGCATATAGCACCAAGTGGTGGCTCCAGTGCATGTGTGACACTTAGGAGATTATGCTTCTAATTGCATAAGTAGAGTAATTGCTTCTGGTAAGGGTGGTTTAAGTTGTGAGTTATGCATGTTGATTCAAGGATAAGATAAGTATCTTGCTCACTTCCTTGAAGAACACGTACGAATGTTTTATATGATTTCTTAGTAGAGAAAGTATTTGAATGCATGCAATAAAAGGATAGTTCCTTTATAGATTTTCTTGGTAAAGGAAATGTGTTAAGGCATGCAGTTAAAGATTGATTATTCTATATACTTTCTTAATAAAGAAAATAGGTAGTTCCTATTAGAAAGACTCCACGTGGGTCTTGTGTGAGAAATGCTTGTCTCTTGTCTATAAAATCTTTGCTAAATATAGCCAAAGTATCTTCTTGAGAAAAGAGGATGAGGCATATAAATGTCCTGAGGACATAGCATGGAAGGTGGCCAAGTTTTCTTGAATTAAAATATGTATCTTTATTTGATAAAAGCTTCTTGGAAATATATATATGCTAATTGCATTATGATTCTAGTGAAATGGTTATGCATTACATGCATGATAAAAGATAGCTAAGGATGTGCTTCTAGGCACATAGATATTCATTTTTAACTTCTTGAGGAAAGAGTATATTACATATATACATAAATATAGTCTCATCCTAAGAGTATGCATACTTCATGTATGAAGATGAAGGATTTTGTGAGAGTTTTCTTGAAAATAAAAATAGAGGTTCTTACCCTTAAAGACACATTAGAATAGTGTTCATGCAAGAAACAAAATCCTTACTTGTTTCATGAAAAGAACTATGTGCATTGAAGTAAAAATAATTGTGTAGGAGAAAACACATGTTGCATGCACATAAGGGTAGTATGAGTCTGTGTGTACTTAGAGAAAGTGGTCATGTTAGCTTTCTTGAAGATAATAATCTCTTGGAGAGATTGTCTTGCTGGATGAGCTGTGTTGATTGCTTGATTTTGATGCATAAAGGATAAGTAAGCCTTGTTTTTGTATCTTTATTTTTATGCATAAAGATGCATATCTTTAATAATTCCTTGAAAGGGAATCTTGAGAAACCCTCATATAGGAAGATAGAAGAATGAGGTTAAAATGACTGCCTTTAAGAAAGAGGTATGTGGTTTGTTGTGTGAAATGATGGTAGCCTTCTAGTGAAGGGAATGGGTGTTGCATACATTAAAAAAGGGCTTATACGATAAGCGATGGTATGCACAAAGAGTAGTCATTGTGATATGGAGTTATGTTCTTTGTACTATGCATGATCAAAGTTATCCATAGTAAACGTAAGACAATACTCCATTAATGACGAATTGAATTAGGACAACAGACTATGGCAAAATTGGAAATGTTTAGATTATTAACTCAACTGTTGTTGACATTTATACGTTAATGAGTGTTTGCATATGCTTTTATACATGACAGTATTGTGTGCATGCACATTCCTGGAAATGGAATACGTGTTAACTGATGCATATTTATAACTAACGTTGCTGATGGGATTAAGTAGCGGTAGCGTAATGGCAACAAGAAAACTCATCACGTAAATTGCTGCAATGTGAATTGCAATCACAAATGAGAAAGAATGAGGTTATATGATATGCATGAATTATGATATTTGGAAATTTGCATGCATACAACGTGTATGATAGATATGTTCCATCGATCTAGATGTTGTGGACCAGGATGAGGGATAAGTGTAAATGCATGGTGTACATGCATGTTTATTTTGTTAATGATAATGATTATATGGTTCATTGTGTAAATTACTTTGAGAAAGAGTAATAAAAGAGAAATTTAACATGCCAGACAATCACGGATAGTTGGGTTGATGACAGTTACCTGCCTGGAGGGGTTGATGGTACTTGTCTGCCCGGATTGTAAAAGGCTTGAATGCCTTGGGTTGATGACAGTTACCTGCCTGGAGGGGTTGATGGTACTTGTCTGCCCGGATTGTAAAAGGCTTGAATGCCTTGGGTTGATGACAGTTACCTGCCTGGAGGGGTTGATGGTACTTGTCTGCCCGGATTGTGAAAGGCTTGAATGCCTTGGGTTGATGACAGTTACCTGCCTGGAGGGGTTGATGGTACTTGTCTGCCCAGATTGTGAAAGGCTTGAATGCCTTGGGTTGATGACAGTTACCTGCCTGGAGGGGTTGATGGTACTTGTCTGCCCGAATTGTGAAAGGCTGGAATGCCTTGGGTTGATGGCAGCTACCTGCCCGGAGGGGTTGATGGTACTTGTCTGCCCAGATTTACTCTCCCTGGAATTCTTGAGCCGGTTGGCCAGTGGAATTCCATGTTAGACCTGGTAAGGTCTCTATCAAAGAACTATCTGGATGTGGAAATGACTCGGTTTGGTTGTGGAAACTAGTTCCCATGGATTGGGAATTCTTTAGCCTATTATGGTGCTCATAGCTAAAGAAATGAACGAATCAGCTATATGATAAGTTGATGATGAATTCTATATAAGGAGTTATTGGAAATGTTAATTCCTTTGTGTATTACTAATCTTGTGGAACTCTTAGTGGGGACTAAGACCATTTTCAAACAATGCAGTGCTTGACTGTTTTGATGATTAGAGAATGAGGTGCTCTTTTGGTACATCTAGAAGCACTTTGCGGATGTCTTTAGTGAGAATTCATTCAGTGTGCACGTGAGCAGTGATCTATCATTTGATGATTAGTGTTAGTGCTCTCTAAGTACTTGTAAAAGTATTGCGATTTAGAAATCATCTAGCATTGCACAATTGGTTGATAGTCAAAAGTATTTCATTTGACTCAAAATATAGTGACTAATGCAATTGAATTTGTTAGTCATATATTACAGGAATTACTTACCATGGAGGGTTGAAGAATTGTCCAACCACTATTAAAATGCTTACATGAAAGACTTCATGATTTTTAAGAATAGATGGTAAGTAATGGTAAGTTGACACAGAGAATTGTTTGTTATGAATGAAGAAGGGCCAAGTGGCGGCGATTAGAAGTTGCATATTTTTGCAATTACAAACGTTTATGACTATTGATGTTTATAACTAATGATATTTCTCATGACTATATCATTACTATTTCGGTTCGTTGTCATTTCTTGGAATGACAACTTTGATTTTTAAGAGGTAGGATCACATTTTGTGTGGTTTAGATGGTAATACCATGAGTAAAGCCTAAAGTTCCAACGAAGGATGAACACCGAGGACGGTGTTCCTGTTAAGGGGGGGAGTATGTAACATCCCTATGGTAATAACTTGGCGTAAATTATTCAGTTATGAAATAGTAATTCTTTTTTTCTTTTAAGAAAAAAGATTACGAATTAGTTTAAAAAACTAATTCTTGTTATTCATAAGGCTGTCAATGAAAGAATGACGGGGGGGGTGCTGTAGGATAGAGAGAAGGGGAAACAACTGAAGAAGCACATACCTGGTTTTGAACTAAGTCTGGTAGAGACCAGATAGTCAAGACACTGGGTGCGGTCTTACTGAGGATTGGGATCCGGTAAGAGTAAGCTCGGGGGGAGACTCAGGTCCCGAAGGACAAAGTCTCAAGGATGGGTGGTTAAAGAGCTTTACACAGGAAATTGCAGGAGGCTTGCTACCAGAAATACAATACGCACGGTGACCAGGTAAGTATCGGAAACCTACTGTATCTATAGTGTTTTATCAGAATGGTAGATTAAATAATTGCTGTTACCGATTACAGGCTATTAGACCAGAACACTCGTAAATCTCTGCTATTCTTAGCATGTAAAGATTGAACGAGAAATAGAATCTGTATTCTGGTTATAATACCCAATCTTGGGGATTTAAGGCAATAGTTAGGAATTGCTCCTTAACATTAAATGGTGCATTATTCGTAAGACAGCAGAGCTGTAATATTCTCTATAGGAATCTCGAGACACATATCCTGTCCCTGTAGAAGTTAGGCCAGGCAAAAGGGATTTATATAACAAGAACAGCAGAAGTTCTACGTTATTATGGGTACTGTAACCTGCATTTTTAAAAAAGAATAAACCCTTACCCTGTGAGTAACTGTTAATCTCGGGACCGCGTATGCTGGTCTCGTTCCGTAAAGACAGGTTGAGGAAAGAGAGAGCCGTAATAAAAACTTTAAGCTAGGGTTTCAAGCAGAGTCTTGAATGAGTAACTGAGTTAGTTTCGAGCGGATTCGTGCTCAGAAGAAAAGAGGAAAACGTAAACTAATAAACCAAGAAATAATTACGACAGCGCCGTAACCGGCATAGCCACCGAAGGCCTGTATTTTTTATCAAAAACCTCAGACAGGAGCACGAAGACCTAACACAAGCATAGTATGTACTTCCTCGCATCATAACCTGAGCCAAGAATTCCGGGTACAAATATGCAATGCATGCAAGAGCATTCCGCTCTGTTTTCTCTTAGAAACAGATAAGGTCAAACTAAACGGAGCTTATGAATAGATATAAATTTCAAATGAAAGCATTGAACAGAGCTTGTAAACGTAAACGGTGAACAGAGCTTGAAACCACATATGAACCTCAAATAGAAGCAATGAATGGAACAAAAGCCAACGTAAATGACAAACCCTCGTGGTGCCGAGTGGTAATTATTCAATGATGAAACGAGAGCCTGTTCTAAGGATAGTAAGGGCGTGAGATAAGCCTTACTGTAACCAGCCATTGATATATATATATAGACGAAAACATGACATTCACATGTGATCCATAGAACCAGCTATACATACATTTCAGGTAGAAGAATTCAGAATTGTTAGAAAAGGAATAACCATAATAAATACTTGAAAACTAGTTGGTTCGAACAGTCGTCTATCCGCAGAGAATTCAAGCCGGGGTCGACCATGCATCCATCGAGTTCGGATGCAGGTGCAACCCTTATGGCGTTCCAAGTACATGTATACTTATATAGAAAGTAAGCAAATGCATAACAGAGGAATTGAACCGAGTAGAATATGTACAAGAAAATGTATAATTATATAGACAAGAAAACTGTATTGCTTAAACATGAAATGTATAAGATTTGCTCCTCAAGCACTGTACAAAGAAGGAAGCCTTTAACTGGAATATAACCATGGCCGCGTTAACAAAGGGCCGCCATCCCATATTGGGTCCAGAGCTAAATACATAAGCGGCGAAAGTATAGAGCATAATAACCTAAGCAAAGCTTAATAACATAAATGTAGCTACTTCACATAACGGTCGAGTGGTACAGTCTCATGAACTAGAGACTGACCCTCCTCTGTTCCGCAGTATCTAAAACAAGGGGATTAACCCAGAAATCAAGAGGTTCTCCGTCATCTGCGCCCAAGAAGAAGATTGGGAGCTCAGAATCGCTCGGAGTATAACACAAACAGAAGACAAATACAGTTTAATCAATATACATCGGGGCTAGGAGGAAATCTCTGTATGCACCTGTGAAGAACCTGGCCGGTAGCATTTGACAGAGTGTGCAGACCGCCGAGCAGCTCCCAAAACCGCCATCCATAACCTGTAAAATAGGAAAGATCAGTGATTGACGTTCCTTGGGATTAAATACAGGAAAACCTCGAATTATTTAACCAAAACGAAAACTCACCGAGCCAGCTCGATAGCTGGTATCCCTGGAGTGGTGGCGCCATGACAATAATGCAAGCTGGAGAAGAAACTGTAACAGAACCAAGGGTTTGATACGCAGCCGAGACAGAATGGCGCGGAGACAATGGAACGCCAAGCAAAACCAAGGAAATCGCGAAGTATCCGGAGGATTTCCTTTACCACAAAGAGCCCTATGGGAGACGTGGAACGTTTTCCTCCATTGATCTCTGCCAACGAATAACCACCGTTGATCATTGCGGGAATACCAAAGAGTAGGGCGGGAAAGTTCCTAACGGGAGCCATCCCCGATCACGTGAAGGAGTCAGGCAGCCTTAATGGTAAGTCCAAGTGTCATGAGATGGCTTTGCCAACTCTCACCTTCAGCACGGAATCAAGTACGTGTAGATGCAAGGTATTAAAGTACTCACAGCATAGGATAAAGTGCAGATATTTCATAACCATGTTATATGAACTGCTTTAATAAAACAACCCTTCGACATATGTATGGTAAGGTGTTACAATAAGACCTTATGCACTATGCAGATAAGTTGTATATATACGGTTAGTGTTATTAGTGCATATAAGTTTTATGTACATGGTTAGTATTATTATTACCGTAACCAAAAAATAAATAAATAGGTAGAGATGTGACACATATTGTAATCTTTAAACCTTTCAAATCCAAAAACTTTTATTATATATTATTTATAACTATATCTCAATTCACATTCACTTTTACTTTTAATGATATAAAAATATAATAAATTTCACATTCACTTTCACTCTCAGTAATATAAAAAATATTATAAATTATTTGTAATGAATTTTATTTAGTAAAATATTAAAAGACTAAACCTAATTTAATTATTAAATTAACAATATTACTATTTATAATATAAATAAAATTATTATCATTATGGACAAGAATATTCCCTTATTCTTGTTATATGTATAGGAATTTTCAATTAACTGGTTTATAATATAAATAAATTCATTGTTATTATGGACAAGAATATGTCTTTATTCTGGTTATATGTATGTTTCAATTAACTTGTTTTTCAAAACCAGCTCATACCCAAATTAAAATAATTTTAATTTTACATTTTAATTTTGAAATAAATAATTTATTAATTTTAATTTTAGATTTTAGATTTAAAATAAATAATTTATTCTATTATATGCATGGGAATTTTGAATTAGCTTATTTTTTAAAACTAATTTAATAGATTGTATAATTTATTTGAAAATGAATTTGAAAATTAAAAAAATATTTAAATTACGATAAGTTATATATATATATATATATATATATATATATTTAATAATTATTTTTGAGAAATTCACTTATTAAGGAAAAAGTATCTGAGTTCTTTCTTGTATTATGACTTTGTATAAAATTAGATTCGTACCAAGATCAAGCTTTATAGTAATAACTAATTAAGTATATTGTATAAATTATTTAAAATAATTTGAAAAAACTTATCATTATTAAAATTTGATAATTTAAATATATATTTGAGTAACCGTAGATTTGTTTTATATATATAATCGTCTAGGAAATCTATATATAATTTTCTTGAAAATCTATATATTATTTTATGAGAAATTCACTTATTAGGAAAAAGAAAGTCTGAATAACTTCTATCGTGTACCAGAACTTTGCATAAAATTAGACTCCTACCAAGATAAAGATTTATAGTTATAACGATTTGTTTAATACGTGGCATGTGTAATAAACTATCAGAGGTCTATGCATCTCTAAAACGTGACGTGACAGAATCTTCAGCCAACGTTACTTAAAATATGATTTGGGAACCAATAGTTGTTTCGTATCGATGTGCCTAAAAGTACCATTAGCTAAAAATACGACTCTAGCAGTTAGTAAAACCCTTAGGAATATGATCAGGACAGCTCATGAGTCATGCCCCACAATCTAAAGATAGCCTACACCTACCGATTACATGAAATCCATGCAATTTCTATGGATTTCTTTTATTTATAAGAAGTAGTTTGCTAAGTGATGTGTTTTGATAGTTAAAATTAAAAAAAAAACATATTTACAATATTTAAGAGGGGGTGAAGTGATGTGATTTGATCGTTAAAATTAAAAAAAAACATATTTACAATATTTAAGAGGGGGTGAAAGAAGATATGAGTTATTAGTAAGTAAAAGGAAGTTTTATTATTAAATTTGGCTTTTGAAATTTTGGTGTTTGGAATCCATTTACCAATCTCATTACTAATTTTTAATTTTATAAATTTTCCACCTTTAATTTTGGTGGTTAAAATCTATATGCAATAATCCCACGGTATAACTACTTGAATCGTATATGAGTTATCTGCACTCATGGATGAGTTATCTGCAATCGTCCATAATTCTCTGTGATGTAATAAAAGAGGGAGAAAGGTTCAATAATAGAAAATATCGAACTCAAATTGTCTGTCCGCTAGAATTCCCTACGTGTTCTGGTGGAATTCGCTGCTATCACAAGGGTAGGAATTGTCATAATAATCCAGAGCTATTTCTTGGTGAAAAAATCCTCAGAAATTTACATGGCGCTGCATCTGGTTCTGGCACTGGCAGAAGCACGGCTACGGGCCCAGGAAGAACCGCTGCTTCCAGCTCTAATGGTTCAGGCTTTTTTCCGTTATTTAGATTTTGTGAAAAACAAGCTAGAGCGCTTAGCTATATTATCCCGCCGCTTCATGATGATTGCAGCGTTGCCCAAGGGAAAGTATGGGCTTCTAAGAAGATGTGGTGATGATATAAATAGGAGTGATTCATCTGCATCGCCATGTACAATCTGTTTGGGGTGTATCGGGGAGGAGGATGGAGTCCGCATTCTTCCCAACTGCAGACACTATTTTCACATTACTTGCATTGATCGGTGGCTTCTTCCATGTACTGTCAATAACTCTTCATGCCCTTTGTGCAGAGCCACTGTAATTAACTGTGGCCTCTGCTCATCGCAAGCGCAGTAAATTGCAGCACCACATCACAAGTTCGAGTCTGTCAGAGAAGCAAATCCTGAGAAATGGAGGCGCCTCCTCTCCTGTTTTGGGTGCCTGATCTGGCTTAACCGGCCATCAACGGTTTCTTTTTTTACAGGGCAGAAATTTACTTGTATAAAACATGCACGCAATAAAATTATTATGATTTCTTACAGATCATGTAGTCCTGAACATCGAGATTGGTTCTCAATATTTAAAAATAATAATAATGTACGATTCAAAAAAATCTTACTGTGGGTGAAAGAAAACACGGGGTAAAATCAAACTACCACGTCAGCTTGCTTGGACAATGTGTCTAATTTTTTTGCTTGGTTTGATTATTGGTTTCAAACAATATAACATAACCAATTTGCCAAATCAAAAGTAGAATCAACGTTTCGAAGATAAGTTTAATTTTGAATATGGAATAAAGTATCTATATATATTTGTTACTGAGCTCAAATTTTGATAACTTATTTTGATGGTAGATTTTGCAATCCAATTGACAGCGAGCATGGATTTATTCCATATTTAGTGGGTACATAGAATCTGGACTTAAAGATATTAACAATCGAGTTATGAATTTTTATTAATTTTTTTTATGTGGGTTTTATTTTATTCAAGTATTTTGTAGTGTAAAAGTTATTGGTCTAATCATGATAAAAGCTGGTGTAACTTTAATTTGCATGTGATTCCATTACTGTTACTTAAATCACAAATTAAGCATACCACTTAACTAATATATATATATTTTATTTTATAAAAAAATTAACATGAATTATTTTTTCAAAATATGTAATTATTAAGTTAAACTGAAATTATATTAAAAATCATTACAAATATATGATTGTGTTAGTTTTCATTTTAATTGTGAAAGTTGAGTTAAGTTTTGTGTTGTCTCAGTTTTTTTTTAGAGTTGAGTTTAATTTAGTGTTGGGTCAATTTTAGTATTAAGGTCGAGTTTAATTTAGTGAGGGTCAGTTTTAGTGTTAGATGCATGAAATTTTATTGATTAAGCTTGATCTAATTTGAATATTGTGAAAGATTATATTTTTTTTCATAAAATTTAATTTAATTTTATTATTAAAAATTCATATACACAAAATTTCTATACAGATTATTTTTAGTCTTTTATAAAATTTAAATTTTAATATTATTGATTTATATATATTGAGAATTTTCATACATTGGATTTTCATTATTAACTTTTTCCCTATAAAATTTAAATTTCAATATAAAAAATTCATATGCACATGGAACATTCTTCATAATTATAACTAATTAAAATGAAAATGGTATGAGTAAGTACCCATTTGTAGTTACTAGCACCTATGAATTTGTGGAATTTTCTTGCATATGAAAACCTAGGTTTTAGACACATAAAATATTTTTTTTTTGTTGACATTGTTTTTTTGGGGGAAAAAATCATATTTTTTATTAAAGATATGAAAATTACATTTTATATGTGCATTAAGCACTTTAGAAAAGGCCATTATCAAGCTACATAAACTTAGACTTGACAACATACTATGAGCTAAATATAACATAAAAATAAAAATAATCATAAATTATAAAAATCATGAAGATTCTCTTTTTTCCTTCCTTCTTATGCACTTTCTGCAAAGTACCACCAGAAAAATCTCTGGGAATGATAGCCAACTCTTAAACCAACGCCAAAGTCAGAATTTCCATATTCATGTGCTCTTTTAGTTCTTGTCATTCCATCAGCAAGGGTTGTATCTGAACTAGAGATATCTTTCGCTGTCCATCCTCGTCTTGTCCAAAATGGCTTGGCCGTTGAGAATCATGCATATTCTAAGGTTTCATGGTCTCTTCAAAAAATGATTCTTCCTCAATTTCCTCCTCCAATTTTGTCTCAACATATTTCTGCCATCCTTTCCTCTTTGTTATTATCCACTTTTTCTTAAATGATTTGTTGTTCTATGGGCATAAATCTTTTAGGTAAAGTGTCTAGAAGCAAGTAAGGTATCTAAATGTCATGTTTTCATAGTCCAGAATTTCTATCCATTGAAAAGATCCATTTTTTAATTGGCCATTGAGAATCATGCATATTCTAAGGTTCCTTGGTCTCTTCAAAAAGGGATTCTTCCTCAATTTCCTCCAATTTTGTCTCAACATATTGCTGCCATCCTTTCCTCTTTGTTATTATCCACTTTTTTTTTTTTTTGATGATTTATTATTCCATGGACATCTGGTAGGTGAAGTGTCTAAAAACAAATATGGTATCTAAATATCATGTTTTCATAGTCAAAATTTGTATCCATGGAAAAGATCCATTTTTTAATAATAAGATGATATCAAGAAAGCCCTTGCTCATATCGATCTCTATAGTGAAAAACCCATGTTGTAGTGAAGAACCCATATTGTATTTGTTCATAATCATCCACTCTTTGAAAGGTTCAAAATGTATTCCTTATAGCAATCAACACCTAATGGTGCCAAAAAAGACGGCGGGGAGTATTTAAGCTTCGCCCACACCGACATTCTAAAACCACCCACATTAAAAGATTAAATTTCAAAAACCATTTGTCGTAAAACAATGTGAAAGAAAATAATTTTAAAGTAGAACATGAACATAGATATTTTTTTTTAAACCTGCATTATTAATGAAAGAAATTGACTATGGATGAACCTTCAAAGGATCTAAACTTAAGTTTAATGTTTTTCTGTAAGATAATAAATTTACCTTAATTTTAAATTCTTACTCCATATTTTTTTTTCCTGACTTCCAATTATTATTGGTGGGAAAACTACTTTAAAAGGTTAGAACTGTTTGTTCTCGTAAAACGAATCCATTGTGATGATAAAAGAATAATGCATATAGAATGGTTGGTGCATTATATCTTATATATTTTAGTTTTGCTTTCAGAAAAGGGGATCCTTTGGTTATTTATTAGGAAAGTGATTAGTGATAAGATGGAATAAGGTTATATTAAGTTTTTGCAAGGTATTATTCATTTTGGAAGATGGTTATTATTAAAGGTATTGTGATACCGTATTTATAATATTAGATTTATAGTGAATGTAGATCCTTCATATCGGTCTTTATGGGAGGAATGGTTTGAATTGGAGTTCTCTGTACCACACAAGATCTTATAATTGATTACTTATTATCATTTTTATGTGCAGTGTTTTTAGTGTTTTTAGTTCAGTTGAGTAGCAATATTTTTGGTGTTTACATTAATTGAAAAGAAAAATGTTTCTGGAATATAATTCCAGAGGACTGGTTTATACTAATTTACCAAACATTAATAAAATAAATTAAATAAATATAAATTTTATTTAGTTTTATTCTTATATTACTTCATATAAATTCATATTATATCTATATATCTATATATATATATATCTATATATAATATTTTATATATTTTATATTTTATATTTTATATTGAATTGAATTAAAAACATTTAAAATAACAATTTCAAAAATTATATAATGATATCCTGGGAAATTATTAAGAATTTTAATATTTATATGAGTAAACCTAAAAGATATTTGAAAAAATAAAATTAATAGCCTTATTGCATTACCCAAGTCCATAGGCCTTTTTCTTTTGAAGTGAATTTCACTCCAGGAATATATAACTTGCTTAACCCAAGTCCACAGTCCTATTTGTTTTGAAGTAAATTTCACTGCTAGAACACATAGCTTGCTTTGGAGGAATGCTCAATGGCTATTTGTGCTAAGATCATTGATCTCCATCTTTCATATTTTTGTAAAACTGCATTGTTACATTTATGTGCATAGTGTTCTAAACTATTAAGCACTTCTAATAATGAGTATCTCGTCATTACAAGGTCAGTTTCACAAGAGCATGAAGTAAATTATGACATAGATCTTATCATTTGAAGCCCTATGACTACTTCGCTTCTAACATTCACGGTATAAAATAATTATCAAAAGGATCTTTAGTAATGGAAGTCTGAATCACAACATAAGATGTGATAAAAGTACACTTCTTTAGTAATGAGAAAGTTTAGTTTTTCAATTATCGATGAAAACTAATTCTTTTTCATTATAAGGAATGTATTGGTATTATTAATGATAATTATGATGTGCATTTAAGTTTAATATAGTTAATTATTAGTATATACATATTTTAAGTATGGATCTAAGTCACCTGACATAGGGATTCGGGATTCGTAAGATTCGGGGATTTGAGTGTCGGATTCGAACACGTTGACCCCCTGGAACAGGACACATAGGATTCGTTATATATTATTTTATTAAATATATATATATATATATATATATATATATATATATATATATATATATATATATATATTAAAAACTAGATATTTCTTACAGAAATTCTAATCAATGATACAAATTCATTGATTTCAAACATAGATCTTCATCTATAGCATGCATAGTACATACAAAATTCAAATACATGTTAGTGGTCACATAAATCATGATTCATAATTCATAAATGAAAGACAACTTACAACTACAAGATAGTAAGATAAAGACACTGACAACTGTAGTTTTCTCATTAAGTCATCAAATCAAAATGTGTTACATAGGTAGTGCTGGTGCAATGCCAATGGCAAATAGAAATAGAAAATATAAAACAACTACAGGTATACAAGCCTTAAGGCAATAGGTAGTCATCAATCCTCAGAGTCATCATCAGAATCAGCATTAATGTCCTCATCATCATGGTCACCACTGCTCTCCTCTGTATCTTCCTCCTCCCCTGTATCCATAGTTGCCTCTGCATCTGCTGGTGTGGAGGATGACTCCTCTATGTCATCAAGTCTAACAAGCTTTAGCACTGGATCATTGAGATCCATGTTGGCCAATGTCAACTCAACACTACTATCTAGACCCAATCATCAGGAAAGACATCCGACATCTTTGTCTTTCCCGTCGACCACTCTTCCCTCTGCCTGTAAATAAGACGAAGGTTGGTGTGCACATACACCATTGTCTCTGCCCTGGACTGCTCAAGCCTGATCTTCTTCACACTATACAAATTCCCATATTTGCTCCAATTCCTCTCGCAACAAGAGCATGAAGTCACTTGAGAGAGGAGCCTCATGGCTAATTGCTGAAAAGGAGGGCTTGTTGCCCCATGATTTTCCCACCAAAATAGGGCTTCGTATCCCCCCTATCTCTAATCACATCATATCCTACAAATCAACCAGTGCCAATGGAAAACTCTACAAAGGCATCCTCTACCTCATCAAGCAATGCTCTTTCCTAAAAAACCTTCCTGAATGCATCTTTCCTCCCGTGTGAGATTTCACCATCCATGTGAGGAGGGAATCTGCGGGAAGGTCCACCATTTAGCCACTCATGACTGTAGTATTTTGGGTTCAATGAGAGAGCCAAACAATATAAAGGTGTACAGTTGTTGTCCCATCTGCTGACAAGAATATCCTGTATAGTATCACAGAAGGCCTCTGCTGATGTCTCATACTCGGGGCACTCACTCTGTAGAATAATACTCCTCACAGACTCAATCATGGAATCCCATCCCTCATAAACCTCTCCTAGGATGGTTCTGTTTGTATCTGCAAATCAAAGTGAAGAAATGATAGGGTCCATGATCCGAATAATTTGATCAACCATCTCCGACAAAGCATCATCTAGCACTGTGTCCTTCACTCTTTTAGAGGCTACCTGATCTGTCTTTCTCCAAAAAGACCAAAACTCAGAAATAACCATGGACCCCAAGTGCTGTCTTGACCTCTCTCAACCTCTTCAACATCATGAATGAAGAGGCAAACCGTGTATCAACAATCTTCAACAATGATAGATTGGTGTAATCCTTGAAGATAGTGAGGGCATTTGTATGATTTTGCACAAAGTTACGTATATGTCGTGCATCCTCAATAATGTTACCAATCCAAACCACATCAAAAGCAATGGATTTCAGTGCTAAGTTCAATGAATAGACAATGCAAGGTGTCCAAAACACTTGCAGATATTTAGCTTCCACAATCATGCCAGTAGCCTTGCAAACAGGTGCATTATCTGTAATGATTTGCACACAAGAATCAACACCTACATCTTCAATAACTTTAATAAATAACTCACTAATAAATTTTGCATCCTTGTATTCTCCAAGTGTATCCATTGCATTCAAGAAAACTAGACCATTCAAGGATGACACCATGAAGTTGACGATTGGGTGTCGTGCTGGATCTGTCCATCCATCAGAAATAATGCTAACCCCAGATGTTGGCCATGATGCTACAATAGGCTCAAGCATTTTTTGCAGCTCTTTTTTTGCCTTCGTCAACAATGTGGTTCTCAGCTTCTCTGACCCAGGAGGCACATATCTTGATGTGAGCCCCTTGAGTTAGAGCTCAGCACATCTCAATAAATAGAGGTGAGTGTGCAACAATAAATGATATGAAGTTTTGATAGAAGAAGAAGGAAATGGTGAGATCAAGCTCTTCCTGTCTCTCTTTTTGGAAAATCTTGTCCATTGGACCAAGTGCAATTTCTCTTCTTTTTGTTACTTGTCCCCCAACAGAAGTAGAACTCTCAAATGGAAATTTGGTGGTGCCTTTCCTAAAAAATGGAAGGGGGTCTTCATTCTTGGGTTTCCTTGATTTTGAAGACACATTTTCCATACCAACATTGGACTCCTTTTCCATTTATTTCCTCTTTTGTAAAGGAACAACTTTACAAGCTCCAATCCCACAACCTAGTAAAGCCAACAAATGGCCTTTCACACGGAAATATCTGCTTTTGAAAGCAATGCGACAAAAGTTGCATCTCCATTGAAATTGCCTCCTCGCTTCCCCTTGGTGCTTGTCCCATCCTCTCTTGTGACATATTTCCACAAGGGTTATTTTTCAATGTTGTCTTTAGGTCCTCCTCTTCCCTCAACATTACTTGCAACAGACTCTGATGATATTGGGGGAGGAGGGGCATCTTCAATGGAGACATTCTTGCCCTTCCTTTGCCCCCTAACTGTTTCCTTTGATTAAGCCATGAATACTATAAAAAAATGAACAAAACATGCACAAATTTGTAAACAAAAAATCATATACAAACTGCTGTAATAGAATAAGAAATGCAAAAAAATGGAGCTGAAATGCACTTACCTGGTGCTTGAATCTCCTTGCTGAACGCTCTACTCCCTTAGCTCCTTGCTCCAAACCCTTATCTCCTTGCCCACAACTCAAACAATGCAAAGACAAATGAAAAACAGTGTGAAACAATAAAGGAAATGCATGGTTTTTAACCCGCGAGAGGCTGTTTTTTCGGATATGAATCCTAGAATCGTGATTCGCTGAGCATGTATGGGATTCGTACAGGATTCGTATGAATCTTATTTGGACTCGGCAAATCCGGTTTTGGGATATGAATTCCCAGCAAATCGTATCCGATTCACGGGATTTGGATTCGCCGTGGTATATCAACAAATCTGGTTACTTAGGTATGGATTTAACATAACATGAGAGGGATTTAGTTTTTTTAAGTGAAAATTTTCTTAGACTAAAAAATATAATGTTTTATCTTTCATTATTTAAATTGTAATTTGAATGCTAAATAGAATATATATATGACCAAATAAAATTTTTAACCATATATATATATAGAGAGTTTATATCGACATAAATTAGTTAACATAGATCATCAAATAGTTTATTTAAATCTCTTGTTGAAATATTTTTTAATAGTATAGGATTTAAATATATGATTCACAACTTTTTTTACTTCTAATTAGTTTACAACATATTTATTTATTTTTGATTATAGCCAACATGATTTATTTATTTTTAATTATAGTCGACATTATTTTTGTATTTAGAACGTAATTTTAATTTTAAATTTTTATTTAAAGGGTCATGGATGGACGAACAAACTTACTCAACCCCTCATATTGGGTTGTAGGATGAGCCTCTCACCTCAATGATTACTATCAACATACATGAAAATAAGTTAGCCAAAACTATGTATGAATGCTTCGGCAAGTTAAGGAGATTGTGCAAAGGGTTTTGAGCAAAGTGAAAATATAAATGTGTAACATAAATGAGAATAAATTATAATATGTTAAAAAACATTGATATATATGTTTGGTTTAGAATTTGGTTTTTCATATTTATTATAATAGAATTCCATCTTTAAAATTTTATTTCTCAAATATCAAGTATTTAAAATTATATATATATTTAGAAATGTAAATAATGTTTTTTTCAATTTGTTCACTATAAAAAAGGGTTTATATTTATAACATTTGATATTTCTATATATGTTATAGATTTAAGTTTAAGACAGATTTACATTACTATATTTATTTACTAACATAAATTTATTTTCACTTAGATTTATTAAGTAATGAAGAAAATAAAAAAGAAGTGTTGAACATAAATCCCTATGGTTAAAAGGCCTATTCTAAAACGAATCTATATTTTTTTTTCTGACACATATATTGAGATAAGGAGGGCTTAACTTAATCAATTGTTATAGATGTTTCTTTGCATTTGGCTAGTTCATTCAAATTCCCTTGGGTTAGCCACACTAGTGTATGCTACTAATAGATTTACTAGAAATGACATGCATGAATATGACAAGACATTTCTTTTGAGTCTTCCTCACATTTAATGAATGGCACCTATGTTAAACGGCGTTGAAGTACATGTACTAATTGGATATTATGATATGTTTACCAAACTATTAAGGGAATAATATTGGCATGGTGATAGTGGATCAACTCATAAAGTATGCTCATGTTTTCTCACTTTTCCATCCTTTTAAGGAAATCATGGTGGTCATGAAATTAACAAAAGAAATTTGAAAGATACATGGAAAAACTAACATTATTGTAATTAATTGCAACATACCCATATCCTATTCATGAAAATGGGATATATTTTGTGTTGTAAATTTAAATTAACTTTCTATGTCATCACTTAGTTGATTTCTCTGGAAATTCAATGTTTATATTCATGAAGATAGTGGATACGAAAGAAATTGAAATATAAGAAGATATTATAATTGTATACTCATTCCATTAAATATTCATAATGTCTTAATTTATAGTCAGGGAAGAAATCATCTATATAGAAGACGCAATGTGGATAATAGTGACTTATTACTTATAACCATCTAGGTACTCAATGTTGGTAATTTGAGAATTTCACTGTAATGCATTCACCTAGAAGCAAAGCTTGGACTACAACTATGTTTGGGGTTTCCATCCATCTTAAACGATTATTTATACAGCTATATACACCATTCATTTACACTTACCATAACAAGACTCTTTTTTGGCAATAAATATGAAATTCTAACAATCATTTTTTTTGTAAGCTCATAAACTTATATTACCCTCGTAAATATATATAATACATGCTACAAAGAGTCAACTTGGACTAGCTCTAATATGTAGAAATGAAAGCTAGATTGAGGAAACTAGTCAAGGTTTATACTTAAATTCATCAAAAACATAGTTTGAGTTGGGAGTGACCATGCACATTGTTATTATAATTACAATATGCGGCTATGAAAGCTATGAGAACCAAAATGACATCAAAACATAGAACAATAAAATTGAATTCTATATAAATTGTTGATATTAATACTAATGGTCTTTCGCCATATGGATGTCATTCCATTAACCAACTGAAGTAACTTTTGTGGGGTTACTAAGGTGTGTTTGTGCTCTATCAAGGTGCAATGCAACCTCCATTGGTTGCATTCTCTCATCCATAATATGATACAACACATGGAGCTCCTCCATCTAAAGGAGGATCTCTTTTCTTCTCTCGTTATGATCAAATAATACATTTCCCAACAAATTCTTGATGTTCTAATATAGACAAATATTGTGAAAATACTAATTTCGATAAATCTTGGCATTCCTAAATATGACACTCATTTATAAGATTTTGCCAAGACCTCATAATCTAAATTTTCATTCCTTTTGTTGACCAAATATTATTCAATATCAAATATATGTTGTTGTTTCAACAATGAGGTGTGTTCCTTGTAGCAAGTTGTCGAAGCTCGGACCTGGGCATGACCTCGAGAATTTCTTATTAGGCCATGGACCTCGCCACAAATTCTCCATCATGTCATCTCTCTAGGCATTGTTGACAATTGGTGAGAGAAACATATGAATCTAGAAAACATATTGTGTGGAACCCAAGAAGTGGGAGACACTAGGGATTGAGAGTGAGGGCAGGAGAGATACCTGGAGAGTTATGCGTAGGATATAAGTGAATGGAGATAAATCTTATGGAGAAAGAGTGGCTATTAGACTGATGAGCCCTAGTATTGAATCAAGGATGTTGCAACTTCTAAGACCCTCAACTTGAATTATCAACTCAGGGTTTGTACAAAACTAGAGGTGACACTGCTCTATGCACAGTAGGTCAATTTCTACTCGTGTCACCCTTAGTCGTTTGATGATATCAAGGGATGAAAATACCACTCCTTCAACTAACTACAAGGAGAACTTATTTTAAAAGACAAAAACATACCATAATTGCAAGGAAATGAACAATATCCTGGTTGTAGAAATGAAAGTACCATGCATTAGATGTAGACACTAACTTTAACTGTAAGAAGGGAAAAGAGTACACTAGTTGTAAAAATGAACCATGTTTCTCTACTTGCAAACCAATCAAATCAATATTCTACTTGGATAATGTAAATCAATAATTTATTTGCAAATTTATGTAAAAGAAGAAATTTAGTGTACAACACATAAGTAGGAAATCCAAAAAACTAAGTCTGATATATTTGCATTGAAGAGTATCCCTTCATTTCGGTGAGTGGAGGACGGATTCAGCTTTAGAAATAGGGACTTTACTCATTACATAAGAGAATACTCATTATGATTCAAATATGAAAATCTACTTGATAACTCTAATTGTTGTTTTGTTTTTGCGGTCGAGGAATGATGGGTCTAGAGTGGTCCTTGAGTCTCCTCAATCATGGATTCAAAGTCTGGGGGTCATTATTCATTTTCAAAATAAAAAAAATCAAGATCCTAGAGAAAATTCATCTAAGTTTGGGAAGTGTTATAGGACTACTATAGGATGTTATAGGATAGCTAGTTTTTCTATAGGATTGCCCTATTTTTCTACAGGATTGGGTATGAGAGCTTTATGAGGTCAAGGAAGGTGTTCTGAAGGTGTAGGAAGGTGGAGGAAGGTGGATGAAGGTGGATGAAGTATGAGTGAGGAATTTTTCCAAGCTTAACACCCCTCGGAGGCCCATCTTGCAGAAAAATCCATGCCTAAAGTGTCCTTGATTGACCCTAAAAAGATGATCTCGGTGGAAAAACTTGAGAGCAATGTGAGATGTCCAGGAAGAGGATGGTAATAACAAAGTGGATGTGGATGAGTGTGCCAACCCCTACAAGTCTGATTCAGGTGGATATTCGTGGCCACCTGCCTATATCACTTGGACCCCCAACACTATCTCTTTCAGTTTTTCAATTTCCTTAATTATAGCACAATTTACTATTTTTGGCAATTCTTTAGGTCTTGAACTTTCGGAACCATTTTGAGGCCCTAAACGAAGTTTTTATAAGAAACAGAGAGGCTGAAAGAGTCTTGAAGTAGAATTATAGTTTGGTTTGGGCCTCCTCGTTGAGATATTCAAAACGAGGTATTATGATAGCCAAACAAAGATCGTATGCCAAAGTTATGACCTTGGGAGGTTGATGTACCAATTTACCCAAACGGGGCCCACAATTTTTGCACTTCATCTCCTAGGGTTAGGTTTTTGGAAGTTTAGGGTTTTCCATTATTTCTCAATAGTAAATTACTAAATATGCCTTTGAGCCTCACTGTAACACAATTTTGAGGCCTGTAGCCGCCACATCTCTTCTCAGAGATAAGCTACCATCGCCCGAGCTAGTTTACTTCCATTATGTTTGTAAGCATATTTTAGTATTTGTTATTAATGAAATGAAGTGTTATTTCTACTGCAACTCTATATTTATGGTTATATTTGTGATTTTTTGCATTCCTGTTTAAGTTCGGATCAATGGTATCAAAGGGGTTTTCTCTTTCTATGTTTTTCTTTGCATGTCCCCAATGAGGTCGGGTTATAAAGAGTTAGGGCTGGAACTCGTCAAACCATTGCAAGACTAGCTTAGCAAATCCTGAAGGTCTCCCATGGTGGAAGAGTAGAAAGAAGAGGAGATAGGAGATCCTTTCAAAATATTTCACAAAGAAGCCCTTGAATGACAGAGGAACGCGATGATAGACAACTTTTCCTAGATCCTTCAATGGCTACCCAAGGCCGGCATATCTCCTTCCAGTAGCCACTCTGGAAGCTCCACACCCTTTAAGGTACAAGTTAACTTTGACATCCCCATATTTGAAGTTTAGATAGATGCAGATGTTGTAGATAAATGGCTAAATCTACTAGAAGGATATTTCTCTATTCATGATTTTTCCATTGAGGAAAAGATTACTTTTTCACTTCTCAATTCCACCACCCACGTCAAGGACTAGTGGGAAACCTACTTTGAGAAGAAGGACAAAAGTACACCCTCACTGTTTTCAATTACACCCACTTGGAATTCATTTCGGGACACCATCAAGGAGCAGTACTACCCTATCAGGAGCTATGAGGAACTTAAAGTGGACCATGTTGCAGCAAGGAAGGGACCAAGATGTGTCAGATTTTACCAATGTTTTTCATACCCTTCGCACGAAGTTAAGTATTAAGGATTTTGAGTGACATTTGGTACTCAAGTACCATGAATGTCTACAAAGATACATCCAAGACGAGATGGAGTTCCTCGACATCTCCTCACTTGGCATGATGTATTGATACACTTAAGATTCAGCGGAAGTTTAAACAGAAGAAGCGAGACTTTGGATCTGCGAATCTGATGTAAGGGAAAGGCACCCCCAAACCCCAGAGCAAAGGACAAAACCAAGGCGGGGCAACTTAGGACAACCCGCTGAAGCCACAAGAAAATAACAACACCCCGAATATAAAGAAGGACATGGGAAAATGGTGTGAGTTCCATAACAGCTCCACTCACAACACAAGTGAGTGTTGGGACAAGTAGTCACTAGTGGCTGAGCTAAAGGCTTCTAAATATGACGTGTGTTCTTACTCTAAGTCAGAACCCGACAAGGGGAATGAAAAGGGGAAGCATATCATTGACGTGGAGCTCAGTGCCGCCGTGGCCACCACCAAGATCTATAAGAATGAGCCTGAAGATTTAGAGGAGGGGAAATATCTCTTCCAATAACAGATGTGGGTGAAGAGTTCTTCGTTGCAGTTCATTGTCGACAAAGGGAGCCAAAAGAACCTCATTTCTGCAGAGGTCATGAAGCGGTTGGGTCTAACGACTATAACACATCCACAACCATACACCATTGGGTGGCTTCCCCAAGGATGAGATCTCCATGTTAGCCAGTAGTGTCACCTTCCCTATAGCATCAAGCCCTTCATGGATGAGGTATTGTGTGATGTTTCTCCTCTTGAAGTCTACGATGTATTATTAGGACAACCATACTTATGGAAGTGACATGTTATATATGAGTCTAGACCTTACTCTGTGATTATTAATTTGGGCAATAAGTTGTACAACATACTGGAGGTAGCCCCGCCTACCACCATCTCTTTGATCTCTGCAAAGCAATGCAGTAAGATCATTTCAAAAACCAAGAAATGTATTTTCCTTATGATTTACCTTCATGGAAAGAATAATATTGTGGCCACAACTTCCAAACAGGGCTCCTCCACACAACAACAGTAGATGGATATAGTTGTGAAGGAGTATAGGGACATTTTCACCTCACCTACAGGTGTACCTCTGCATCGTCAAGTCAAGTACTCCATCGATCTGACCCCAATCGTGTCACTACCCAATGGACCGATCTATCGATGATCTATTATGGAGAATGATGAGATCAAGAGGTAGATTCAGGAGTTGTTGCAGAAAGGGCACATCAGGCGAAGCTCATCACCCTGTGTGAGCCCGATTTTATTGGTACAAAAGAAGGATGGGACGTGGAGACTCAGTATTGACTATTGGGCACTAAAGAAGATCACTGTCCCATGGATTGACATTCAATACAAGCTCCAGGGGGCAAAATATTTCAGCAAGATTGACATAAAGTATGTTTATCACCAGGTGCCTATCGAACCCTCCAATATATGGAAGATTGCCTTCAAATCCAAGGACGACCTTTTCAAATGGTTGGTCATGACTTTGAGGCTGATGAATTCTCCCACAACCTTCATGATACTAATGAACAACATCTTAAAACCCTTCACCAATGCATTTGTGGTGGTGTATTTAGATGGCATCTTGATTTTCAGCTAGAGTTGGGAAGAGTACCTCCACCATATTCAACAAGTCCTCCAAATCCTATGACAACACAAGTTGTGTGGCAATTTGGTGAAATGCACTTTCGACATGACCCAGTTTCAATATCTAGGGTACATCATTGATGATTAGGGAGTGCATGTGGACCTAGCTAAGATACAAGTCATTCAGGATTGGTCAGCCCCAACCACTCTAACATAGTTCTATAACTTTCTGAGCATTGCCAATTTCTACTACAGGTTCATGTTGGGGTTCTCCCATATCATTTGGCCTTTAACTCAAGTCACCAGGGGAGGAGCGAAAGTGAATTACTTTTGGTGTGAAACCCAACAAAAGGAGTTTGTTGAGTTGAAGCAGTGCCACTACTCTACACTAGTGCTCACATTACCAGACCTGCCGCAACCATTTGAGGTTGAGATATATGCCTTTGACTATGTTAATGGTACAGTTCTTACTCAACATGGGCATCGAGTGGCTTACCACAGTGAGACACTTTCAGACACAGTCTAAAAGTATCCCACCTATGACAAAGAAATTTATTCCATTGTGTAGGCCTACCGTCAATGTAAGAATTACATTATGGGGAAGGAAATAGTCATCCACACAGACCACCGACCTCTATAGTTCATAGAAACACAAGGGAAGTTGCAAAACCATCGCCATCATAAATGGTCTACATCCTTGCAACAATTCCATTTCAACATTAAGTACAAGAAGGGAAGCACTAATAATGTTGAGGGCTTCCTCAGCTGACCTCCAGTCATGGAATTGATCACCTTGCTCGACTCTTATGGGCATGATACTTTGGGGTGGCTACATCTTTATGAGAGTGATCTAGAATTTGGAAGAACATACCACACACTCATAGAAGGTAAGCAATTTACAAATTTTCACCTCCAAGATGCACTCTTATGCCACCTGGGACACATATCTGTTACTTCAAGTGAGTGTGCCAAGATGATTTGGGAGGCGCACTATAGTCGGGTCGTTGGACATTTCAGAGTAGAAAAATAAGTGGTAGTACTGTAGAAGTATTTTTATTAGCTGAACCTTCGTCTAGATGTTGGGAGGTACATTAAATCCTGCACTACCTGCACCATTTCCAAACCAACCATCTAGAAGCAAGGCCTATATACTCCTCTACCTACTCCTTGTTGATATTGGGAATCCATCTCCATGGATTACATGTGAGGCCTTCCTTCTACTAAACATGTCAACAACTGCATTTTCGTTGTTGTCAAAAGATTCTCTAAGATGGCCATTATGGTGGCTTGAAAGAAGAGTATCATAGAAAAGGCAACTTCTAAGCTCTCCCTTAAGCGAGTATGGGTAGACTTTGGGATCCCATAGTCCATTTTCTTAGATCAGGACAACATATTACTAAGTGCATTTTTGTCAAGTCTCTAACAGATGCTAGATACTAAACTCACTATGTCTATGAATTCCCATCCCCAAATTGATGGCCAAATAGAAATCGTCAACAATATGATTGTACACATTCTGCGCATGTACAACTTGAAGCATCCATGCACATGGGATGAAAGCCTCCCCTATGTCCAACAAAACTATAACAAATCTCTCCACAGCTCAATGAGCGATAACCCCTTTCATGTATGGATGGGATTTCATCCATTATGTCCCAATGATGTGGCCATAATATTTTCAGTTATTCAAGAAGATTCAGCTCATGTCTAGTCTGAAGCTGACAAGGCTAACAACTTCATTAAGCGCATTTAACAGATCTGCTAGCAGGTCCATGATATATTGGTTATAGCCAATGCTAAGTACGAGTAGCACTATGATCAGCATTGGGTGCCGCAAAAGTTCCAGGTGGGCGAGAAAGTTTGGCTACATTTGCAGAAGGAGCACCTCGCTAGATCCCACCGCAAGCTTCGCATGCTCTACTATGGGCCATACACCATCACCAAGGCTGTAGAGGACAATACCTTTGAGCTCACCATTCCACTATCCCTTGGTTTACACCTAGTATTCAATGTGGACCACCTTTGACCATACTTTCCACCATTGTTGGACACATCTGACATTGCAGAACCAATCACACCAATAGAGCTAAACCCAGACTACATGGAATAGGCCACAGGTGATCAGATCATAGACACACATATCAAGAACACTCACCAGCAGAAGATCCAACTATATCAGGATGTCAATGATGGCAAACTCCTAGACCAAGGCAAGTGGCTCAACAAGGACCAAGTTCAATAGAAGTTTCCCCAGCTCATGGAGGCACTCAATGCAATGGGGACCATTTCCATGGAAAATTTTAGGGGCTAATTATTGGGAATGGGTCCCCTGGGGTAGTTTTTTGGGTTAAAAGCCCAAGTTTTGGGGCTAAAAGCCCAAGTTTTGTGTATAGAATATAAAGTCTCTACATTTTGTGGCTGCAGAGTGTGAAGATGTAAAGAGTTACTAAGGGTTTTCTGCCCTTCTTTTGTATAAGTCATGTCAACTTTAGAGATCTACCCATGGTCCGCGGACCATGGGATTGTATAAAAAGGGAGTCTTAGAAGAGTCTAAGGTAGCTAAGTCACAAGGTTGGTAGAGTTCTAAGTAAGTTCATGGGTCTGTGAGAGCTAAGAGCAAAGAGTCTTAGCGTAGGAAGAGGCTCTGCAGCTAAGTGCACAAAGGCCTAAGGTAGAAGTCCACAGCTGAGTGCGCAAACCCCTATAGCTGTGTGCGCAGGGTAGTCAAAGTATGTACTAGAGATCTCGATTATCAATAAACAGATGTATTCTACATTTATCTGTGTACGCTTATTTTACTTATGTTATGGATGTTGCAATTCTGTTATGTTGAATATTAGAGTATGAATTAATGCTATATTGATGTGCAAATCTATGTAGTTTACTTTGTCATATGAATGCAAGTAGGAATATATGATTACATGAAGATAACCTTCATTCATGTTAAAGTAACCAATACTTAAGTGAATCTGAGTAAATACAGAAGTAAGAGTAATTACAGAAGCACGTAAGTGCCCGATCTATCCATATAGGGTCTGCAAAGGACGATCAGAGACTTTTACAGAGGCTTCAAGGATGGATAAGATGAATACTTTGATAAGCCCTAAAGGGCTTATCAATATGCGTGAAGGAAGGGCATAAAATTGACATCACAACCATCTTAGGGTGTAGAAACTTGGTTCCTACATCCCCCCATATTGCTTCGAGTGAGACTTCAATCTGCGCTCCACGGGTTGATGCTGAAAGGGCTAGTAGTGTAGGGATTTGCTTGGCTACTTAACGTTGAACCCGGGTCAGGGCCCATCAAGCCAAGAAATGGTTTTGTTGCCAAGACCGGGATCTGTATAACGAGATGTGTGATGTCACATCATTGGAATCCAACTAAGAAGGAGATTAAATATTGGTTGGGTAGAAATATCCACGAATTCGCGTTGCAAGAAAATGAGAATTCGCGATTGATGAAATAATAGTGGTTGGATAGATATTTGTACATAGATATACACGAAATATTCTACTATTCCTTCCTAGTTGAATTATACGAGTGGATCATCAAGTTGGTAGACAGCCAAGGGAGGTGGAGGCTTGACGGTTCGATTGTCTGGACACCGGAGTTAGTGCAGAGATTGGAAGCCTCTGAAGATAAGATCACATGTGTTGTCGATCACTGGCTCAAATGTATCATAGGAGGGTTTGTGACAAAGTTCGCAGTTGATACTTCAGTCAGTTATAGCAAAGAAGAGTGCCACTTATTCAAAGGGACGTGAGGTAAGTATTTGAAATCGCTAAATACTTGGATTAAGATGCTCTTGTGTGAAAAGCAGGTTATGCAATTACCTTGATGTTTGGGGCTCCATGAAGTGGAAGGAATTTCATGGATGGAGGAAGAAAAGGCCTTGAATATAGCCTACTGATTGAGCCTCCTCTGAGTGATGAAGAAGGAGAAGCATAAGCTTCTCCGTTGAGCACTATTCAGTTGATAAGATAGGGATTCCCACAAATACGTACACTGCCTCCATCCTCACCTCCACCACTTACCCCCTCACCCACACCACCACCACCTCCACCACCGTTCAACATGGTGAACTCCGTGAAGCTACCTGTTTTCAAGGGCGTAGGAAACGAAGATCCAAACCAGTTTTGGTTTGTCGTGAAGGCTGTATGAGAAGCTCAGGGTATCATGGATGATCAAATGAAGAAAGCGATGTTAGTTAGTGCTTTACAAGACCACGCGTTAACTTGGTACATTAAGCAGTTCACTGATAATATGACATCTGCGTTGGCATATATCCATATTGCGCTGAATAAGGAATTTAGTAGACCTAAGTCTGAGGTGCAATCAATTGTGGGATTCAAGGAGATCATGATGAAGCCTAGAGAGATGCCCTCGAATTTGGATCAAAGATTGAAGGGTACGATCAATGAGACTAACATGAATCTGACTAATGGGTAGCACCGCGAATGGTTTGTGGCCTCACTCCTACCTCATTTAAGGGTCGCACTATCACAATAGAAGATTCGGACCCAGGTGAAAGCTCTGGAAATCACGATGAGACTACATGAGACACTAATGCAAGATGCTAATTTGGGGGTTTAGTAGATTCATTTGCATTTGCAGAACCTTTTCCTCGAAATGCAAAGTCTAAAAATAGATAGAACAACTCATCCCGAGGTGCGCAAAGAAGTGTGGTGCCTAAAATGCAAGATCCAGGGGCATGACAAAGATCATTGTCCACTTTTCACAAATTATGTTGTAGTAGGGGGGTCAATGCCTCTGAGGCCAGAAGCTGCAGTAGTACCAAGTACATGGCCAGTGATATGGTGTGCTATCTATCAGGTAGTTGGGAAACATGTGAGAGACAATTTCCATTTGCTGTAGAAATTCATACAGATGCCGCAGAATCTCTTCTGCAACTTCTGTCAATTTATGGGTCATGATGAGTGCAATTGATAGAGTTATGAATTAATGATGGACAAGGCACCTGCATGCTGGGTGCAGGGAGAAACGTGGCCTCTAGACCAAGGCACTGGAGGAGCGTGAGGCGAGTATCAGGGGTGTGGTCGAGGCTAAGGTCGAGGAGGACCTCGTAGCGGTTGAGGGAAGGTTATTTGTTACAATTTCGGAAGACCAAGACACTATGAGTGAGACTTCCTAAATCTGATGCAACTTTCATGCCACTATTGTACTAAGTTTGACCATGCTATGGAGGGTTGCCCTGTATTATTAGCTAAGATACGTGAGAAGGGGGTGCAGCCTTAGCAACTGACTCAGAACCTACAAATGATGAGGGATGAGCCTCACAAGGAACACCCTAAGGTAAATATTGTGTTGTGGAGTGGAGCAACAATTGGTGACGACTAAGGGAAGCAACCTGAAGAAGGTGTGTGGGTCTACAAAGCACCAGAGAAGGAGACCAAGTTTGATATAGAACGCGTGAAAGAAACATTTATGGAAGTGAAGAAAAGTTTTGTTGAGGCCTCTACCTCAGGGAGTGAAGAGAAGTTGGCTGAAGAAATGGACCCGTCCATGATTACCACGTTCTTGGAGACCTGCATGAAACTGCTCCATGATAGCAAGGCTGTGAAGGGACTACAGGAGCTAATCAGCAGGTGCGTTTGCAAGGAAAACACTACTGATGGACAATGTGTAGTTAGAAATATTCCTAATAATAAGGCAAGAACTAGATGTGAGATGAGACTCACTGTGCAAATAGGAGAATACAAAATGGACCACATTATCTTGGACCTAGGGTCCGAAGTGAACATTTTGTTGAAACAGACATGGGAAAGACTAGGGACACCTACACTATAGTGGTCTCCTATTCAATTAAGGATGGTGAATCAACAGAAAATCATCCCAATGGGGAGGTTGAGAGGGTAACAGTTGATATCAAAGGCGCGAGTGCACTAGTTGATTTTGAAGTGATAGAGATTATGGATGACAGCAGTCCCTGCCACGTGCTCCTTGGGATCGATTGGGCCACTAACATGAATGGGGTAGTTAATTTGAAGAAGCAAAATATGATATTTGAGAAGAATCACTTCGTGTAGTGGTGCCATTGGATCTTGCCAAAGGACCGTGCTATATTGAACCAGTCTGTGATTATGGAAGTGATGATAATTTGTCCAAATTTACAAAATAATGACATGGGATCATGTTACACCAAAAAATGTCACCATGACTATTTACAGTTAGTATGGCTCAATCAACAGTCATGCTACCCTCTTAGGCAAGTCTTATGCCTCTGCTATCCATCTCAAACTCAAAGAAGGGAGAAAGTCTTGTAAAAAATGTGTTTATCTCTGGGGACGCAGGTTCTCTCAAGCCTTACCTGCGGGGACGCTCACAATGTTCACAAAGGCTGCGTCCTTGGACGCTCTGTATATTAAGGGACAGGTGCGTCCTTCTGTAAAAGGCAAAATGCGCAAGTTTCATCTTAAAAATGTTACTTGTGGTTACTTCTAGAACTTTCTAGAGGTCGGTTCGATGAAATGGATGCGCCTCCAGTTGGTTCATGTATCCCTATTAAGGAGGAACTTATCCCATCAATAAGGGAGCTATCCCACCCAAAGAGGGGGATTATCCCATTGATGGTGGACCTGAATAACCTCTTTACAGCACTATAAATAAAGGCATTGAGCCAGAGGGAGGGGAGGTTGAAGCTATACATTTTCTTTGGGTAAATGCTGCAGGAATTAGGACTCCCATTTAGAACCTTGTGAGGAGAGATTGTCTTTGCTTGATTCTACTTGGAAGTGGGTGAGCTTTGTCAAAGTAGAGGAAAACCCTTGATGGACCCTGGGAGGAACTTGCACAACACCAAGGCCAGGTTGTAAGAGTTTCTTTATTTCGTTATTAATACAAACTGGTTCATTTTTCTCAATAGCTTGTGTTAATGAGTTATTTCATGTGTTCCTTGGTCTGCATGTTGAATATATGTTTTATTATATGAGATGCAAGTGCTTGGTAATTGTTTGATTGTTTGTGGTTGCAGGAATTGATGTGAAGGAGGAGCTCATCCGGATCGGCAAGGACGGACTACAACAACAGCGTTTTGGAATAAGGTAAGCCTAAACACTTTGTAGTTTTCATGTTTTAAAAGGTGTATTTAGAGAAAGATCGTTCCATTTTGTCTTGTTTGTCGCTAGAGAGTTTAGACTCCTAGGGAGGTCAGTTGTGTCCGCACAAACGACTTTTTCCGCCACGACAAATTGGCGACCATACTGGGGATGCCATTAATGTGAAAGTCTTTTCCTTTGTGTGAACTTTGCTCTGAGAAAATCATTTTTATTTTCTGGTTTTTGACTGTGAGAATTAGTATTTGGGTGGCTTAGCTTTAGATTTAGTTAGATTTGGTTTTTCTTAACTTTTCCAGAAGCACGCACCCTCTGAGTACTGCACAGTGCGTCTTTGGACGCGCTGTTGCCGTTTGCACAGAGCGGGCCTGCGCCTGTTCTAACGGGTTACCTGCGTCTTCCTGTAAAAATTTAGGAAAACTCCATTTTTGCTTTAATTGCTTTTAGATTTTATTTTTTTTAGTGTTTTCTGCCCAGATCCTTTAGTACCTTGTCAAAAAATTTTCACCTGAACTTGTTTTGTGAGCTTTGAGTGTTTTAGTGGATTTCAACGAAGTTTAGGCCTAGGGTTTGATTTTTGAATAGGTCCTGTAGTGACTTTGACGGTAGAAAGTTGTCCAGCCTTAGATCTCTCTGGTTTGTCAGCCTTCTTAGAAGTCGGGCCTGTCGTAAAGTCTCCTTGTGTGAGCAGCTTGCCATTTAAGTTGTCTTTTGGGTCAAATTTCGAATTACTTGTTTATAAAGTGTTGATTTCCATTTTACAAAAGAACAAAAAGATTAGAGTTTTGTTTTGACTAGTTTTTGGTTCTGCAATAAGCTAGTCCTTGATTTGATTATGATCAAGTAAAACACCTTAGAATAATCATTGTTGGCTTTGCCTCATTAGGTTTAATTAGGGTAATTTCCTTTTGATTTGTTTTTTTTGAGTGAATTTTCATAGATTTCATAGTTTGCAATTGATTTTTATTAAAATAGATTTATGTTTTTCGTTAAATAAGAAAAATACAAAAACATCTCCTTTTAAAAGTTTTGTTTCAAGTAGCATTTAAAGTTTTTGGAAGAAAAAGAGTTTTTTCGTGCAAGTAAAGAGCGGTCATGTTTTTATGCTTGGAAAAGACAAACAAATTGTTTCTTTGATTGTCTTTAATTAAGAAGTTGCTTTTATAAAAATTGCATTCTCTCAACTTTTTAGTTAAGCAATTCATCGAAAAAGTAAAGTAGTGGGTAAATCATCCTAGGTGCATTTTGCAGTGGTTTCGAGTCGAGTCAACACACCACTGGTTTCACTTCCATCACCTTTTGACTTAAGAAACAACCTTAAAAGTAACGCTTAAATTAAAATCAATCTAGCAATTTTTATTTTTCTAGGGCTCTGAAACACCAACATAGCTTAGGCTAGGGTCTTGGAGTAGGTGAGTACTTAACTCTCCAAGACTACAAAACCAAACTGATAGTTTATCTTGAGTAGAATAAATCCAATTGTTTCAATTGCACTCTGGGAAAGCTCCTCTTAAAGGAGAAGCACGAGCTCGTGTCTGAACCAGTGAGGGGATCATTCCCCCCTCGTTGGGAACGACGCCAGATAGTACGTATTACAAACGGTAAACCTCGGATTAACCATTGTCGAGGAGCCAGGGGTCACTTATCGGTAAACCTTGGATTACTGTCAAGGAGCCGGTAAGGGGATTGAGCTTGTTACTCTACCCTTGCGTGCTGTCGGAGTTTAGACTGTTCCCCCAGGTGTAATTGTTGTGATTGGTAACTTTAGTGACCATAATCTTTAGGGTTCTACCGAGGTGACGATGGAGGGAAGGTCCCACTGTACCTGGAGCAGACGTCGGTTATACTCACTTGGATTTTCCGGGGGGTTCACTGCACTTCGAGACGGTTAAAGTGGAGGAACTTGTGCCGGTCTATTCATTAAGCAGGTTGCCGGGGTAACTGTTCCACCCGCCATTTCTGTACTGAATCCTGCGAGGTTGGGCCTAATCACCAACTAGCGCTTTTGGTCCGGAAGACTACTGTTTGTGTTTGGTTTGACGCTCTAGATTCTTTAGGCGTGTGCTTCAAATTTGTTTGCTTCTTTAGAAGACTTTAGGTGGTTTGATTTGAAATTTTTACTTTGTTTTCGTGTGTTGTAGTTAAAAATCTTTAATTGTGGCGGAATTACCGAGACAGTCCCGTCGACTTCGGGGCAAGTCTCCTGAGATTGTTACCGGAATAGATTTGTTAAGAAAACTCCGTAAATCGCGGGGTGAATCTCCTGAAGACATTCCGGGTCAGTACGAAGGGTTAAAGGTCCTTGTAACTCCTCCTAGTGACAGTAGAGTAGGTTCACCTGAAGAAGGAGAATCTTCCTTGGTAGTCCATCCAGATTACCAAAGTTTAGAGACAGGTTATAATCCCGAAGCTGTTTCAGTTTCTGAGCTTGTTGGTAGTTTTTCGTCTGCTAGTGATACAGGCGAAGAACCAGAAATATCTGAACCTGTTACTCCAACTTCTAGTGTTCCAGATTCACCAAGAATAGAAAGAATTATCACCGAAAATCTACCTTCTGGTTTGATTGCTATAGAAGAACTTGCTCCAGAAGAGGATATAGGTGTCTCTCACCTTGAAGGTCAAGTTACTATTGATCTAAGGGAGCGTGAATCCATCTTTTACAGTCCTCCTAGAAGTACTTCTTGGTACCTTGCGTTAACCAATTTTTTAGACAACTCAGTAGGTTTTTCTACACCTCGTACTCCTTTTCCACCTAGAGGTATTCATACTCCTGTAAATATGTCTGGTCAGTCGTCCGTGTTTACTCAAAGTCCTGAATCTTTTTTACATGGCGGTCCTTCTGTTCCCACTGGGTATCAGTCACTTTCTGGTACCTTTGCGGGGGCATCTCCTCAACCCGTTGATCATGGGTTATTTGCTGGAAACAGTGGTAATATACCATTGGGTGTAGGAGACATTTACATGATGTCAGGTTCAGTTCCCGTTTCCCAACCTCAAGGTGGCCAATTACCGCCTGGGGGGCAACCGCAGTTAACGCCTGGGGGGCAACCTCAAGGTACACAAATCGTGTCTGGGGGGCAACCTCAAAGTCAGTATGTACCTATGGTGCAATACGTGCCTCAAGGTCAACCTCAGCCTCAATATGTACCCCAAGGTCAACCTCAGTATCAATATCAACCTCAAGGATGGCAACCCCAAGGATGGCAACCTCAAGGGTATCAACCCCAAGGTTATCAACCTCAAGGGTACCAACCTCAAGGTCAAGGTCAACCCCAGTATCAGTATTTACCTCAAGGTTATCAACCTCAAGGTCAATACTCAAGTCAAGGTTATCAACCGCCTCAAGGTCAGTCATATGTTCCAAGTATGGGAACTGCACCTTACAATTATCAATCCTACCCTCAATCTGGTTATGGATCTCAGTATCCTCAACCTGTTACGGGTCAATACCCTGGAATGTTAGTGTGGGATCCATCACAGGGTCAACAGGTGTTGCAGCCAAGTGTACAGATGGTTCCTCAAGCTAGACAACCCGTAGTTTCTGGTCCAACCCAGCAACCGCAACCTGTCCAGCCAAATGTTCAAACTTCTGTAACTTTGGTAGTTACTCAGCCGTCAATTGCACCTAGTACTCCATATCAAACGGCTGCTGCAACTACTGCTACATCTACCATACTTACTTCTGGAGTATCGACGGCTCCAGTTTCTACTGTCCCTGTTACCACACCTCAGACATCTTTACCGTTGTCTGGATCTACGATTCAAACCACGGTCCAGATGCTTGTAGGTCAGCCTGGTATAAGTACGGTTGTCACTACTCAACCTCAATTTGTTCAACCTCCGTACCAGGGACAGTACCAACATGGGCAAGCTGTCCAACAACCGGTTTACCAGTATCAACCGTATCCTGGGTACACTTATCAACAACCTCAACAACCCCAGTACGGTCCGGTTAATCCTGGTTTTCCAGGAGGATATAATATCCCAAATGCGACTCCTGTTCCTAGTTATCCTGGATATCCTCCTCCTGGGGCTGGTATTGTGACCCAGAGTTTTAGAGATCCTAGCCAGCAGTTACCCTTTATTGCAACTTTGGATTTACCCTACTTGACGCGCCTAACTAATGATCCAATTCAATATCTTCAGTTCTGGCCGCCAATGCCAAATAAGTTGCCCAGCGACATACCCAAGTTCGAAGGTAAGTCTGGAGAGGATCCGTCCAATCATGTGATGACTTACCACCTCTGGTGTGCTTCGAATTCTATCTCGGATGATTCGATCCGCTTACGTCTTTTCCAGCGTACACTCATTGGTCTCGCGGCCAAGTGGTACATTGAGTTACCACGGGCCTCTTTTTACAACTTTAGCCAGTTAGCTACCTCGTTCTTAACTCACTTTCAGTTGCCGGTCAGATACGATAACGGCACGGAGTTATTAACTTCACTAAAACAATCGACGTCCACGTACATTTCTGATCACATCCATGAGTGGAGACGTCGTAGGAGGTTAGTGAAAGTTTTTATCCCGGACCAAATCTTAGCTGAATGGTTTGTCAAATCATTATTACCGAAGATTACTGAAGATGTAGCTAAGGCCGGAGTAGTTACTGAGGAGCAAGTCATTGCTCAGGCACAATACCTTGACTTAGTTTACACTCAGTCGGGTACGTTACACGAGAAGATCCCAGATCTTCCAAAATCGAATCAAATCGCTGCTGCTCCTTCGGGATCTCATGCCGCTGATGGTATGATTGGTATCGTGACTACGAAGAGCAAGAAGAAGTCTTCCAAGGCTTCAAATACTCCAATTATCACTTTGCCTGATTCTCCGACAGGAGAGTCTTCTCCTCCTGAACTTACCGCCGACATTCACGCTGTAGAGTCATCTACGGCCAAATCAAAAAACGGTGGAAAGAAGAAAGGAAAGAAGAAGGCTAAAGCAGACAAGGCTCCAAAGGAGAAAACTGAAAAGTCGGAAACCAATGACGAAAAACGCAAACCTCGATATCCTTGTCTTATTTGTGAAGAGGATCATTTTACGAGAGATTGCCCTCATCGGGCCGAGGTTGTAAAAATAGTCAAAGGTTCTCCCACTCCTGCTGTGTTAAAGAATCCATTTCCAGAGCAGGAGAATAAGATGATAGGTTCTTCTTCGAATGCCAGTGAAGAACCCATTTTGATGATGTCTCATGTGAGGATTGCGACTCGATCGCAAGATTATGGTAGTAAGGCTCCTGTTGATGGTAAGGAAGCAGAATCTTCTCACTCTAACCCATCAACCTCAGCTCCTGGTTCCGATCCACTACAGATCGAAAAACCTAACCCAGACTTAGTGATTAAGCCGCCCGCCAAGGGTGTACTTCGAAGGTCTGCTTTCAATCCACATGCGAGAGCAGCCCAGAATTACAACATTGTTGAGGACTTAGCTGTTTCACCTTCAGCAATGTCGGCACTCGAAGTGCTGCAATCATGCCCAGCACAACGGAAATTGCTTTTGTCGGCTATCGGAGCTGTCGATGTTCAGGACCCGAACCTAATGATCTTTGATCTAGAAAATAGTACGCCACGTCTCCCCCATCAAATGGCTTTCCAAATTCCAGTGATAGTCAAAAACAGGCCTATTCATCGGACTGTGATTGATGAGGGAGCTTCTACGTGTATTATGTCGATTCAATGTTGGAGATCGCTTGGTTCTCCTTCGTTGAACCAATCCCCCACCATCCTTAAGGCCTTTGATGGCCGTGGGTTCCGTCCGTTTGGTATTCTACAAGAATTGCCTATAGGGGTAGAAGGTAAAACCGTTAGTCTGGATGTGGAAGTGGTTGATGCCCCTCTAGACTACAACCTTCTTTTGGGTCGAAGTTGGTCATATGCTATGACAGCGGTCGTTTCATCGGTCTTCAGAGTAATTAAGTTTCCACATAACGGTAAGATCGTGACTATTGATCAGCTGACATACTTTTCATCCGACCCAGCCTCTTCAGAAAGTATCCAGCATGTCGGTAAGACGACAATCCCTTATAGGGACGTTGGTGTAGGTTTAGTTAAGGATTCCGGTTTACTGGGAACTTTTCCTCTCCCTCCACTCAACGTAGACCCTTCATTTGCAACAATTCATATGATTACATCAGAAAACATTATTTATGATGATCCTTGGATTGTCCCATCTGACTCTGAGATAGACTCATTCGGTGATGCTATGCCTTTGAGTCCATATGAAATTGCTTATGAAGCTGTCATGTCTTTTACCGACTCGCATTCAACCGAAATCGACCAAATGAATGTGGTCAGTGAAGAATCACTTTTCACCTCAACCTTAGAACGGATAGCGTTTCCCGAAGTCGTGTCATCTGACGAACAACTTCGCGAAATCCTAAGTGTAGATGATCTACCATGGGAGGATCTCCATCACAGATCTTCGTTTTTACCTAAGGATGATGCATTTGAAAATGATTTTTCATCTATCTTTACCGCTGAATATGTCAAAGACGCTCAGGATCCAACGAAACATTCTGATTCAGAGTTGAATTTAGGAATATTTCTCGTACTATTCCCATTGATATTTCAGTGAAGCCCGGAATCGAGGAAAACATTCATATAGGTGCCGCATGTACAGAAGATGAAATCCAAACTTACAAGGCCCTATTCCAAGAATTCCGCGACGTGTTTGCCTGGTCTTACGAGGAAATGCCGGGAATTGATCCTGCCATTGTTGTTCATGAAATAAAGACCTACCCGGATGCTAAACCCGTCCGGCAACGGTTGCGTCAGATTCACCCTCGAAAAGCGGCTGCGATTAAAGCAGAAGTCGAAAAGCTGTTGAAAGCAGGTTTCATTTATCCGATCCCGTTAACGGATTGGGTATCGAATATTGTTCCGGTCAACAAGAAACAAGGAACAATAAGAATCTGTATCGACTATAGGGATATAAATCGAGCTTGTCCAAAAGACAACTATCCTACGCCTTATATCGATCAAATTATTGATGATTGTGCCGGAAGTGAAATGTTTTCCTTTATGGATGGTTTTCAGGCTATAATCAAATCAATATTCTACCTGCCGACCAACCAAAAACGGCATTCATTTGTCCATGGGGGACATTTGCTTATTGCAAGTTACCTTTTGGGCTTAAGAATGCCGGGGCCACTTTTCAACGGGCGATGTCTTATGCATTTCATGACATCAAGCACATTGTGCAACCCTATCTCGATGATTTGCCTGCTCATTCTTTACATCGAGCTGATCACCTTGTCCACCTACGAGCAATCTTTATGAGGTGTAGGCATTATCGAATTCGGTTGAATCCCCACAAGTGTGTTTTCTGTATAGAAACAGGTCGATTGCTGGGATTTGTTGTTTCAAAAGCCGGCATTCGCGTCGATCCCTCGAAAGTCGAAGCTATCATCAAATTGCCTCCTCCTTCGAGTTTGCGCCAACTCCAAAGTTTGCAAGGGAAAGCGAACTTTTTACGCCGATTCATCCCAAACTACGCCGAGGTCACTAAAGGTTTTACACGGTTGTTGAAACAGAACGCACAATTCTTTTGGGACGAGATTGCCCAACAATCTTTTGATGCACTTAAACACGCGTTGACCCATGCACCGTTGTTGCATCCTCCCAACTACAACCAGGACTACTTCTTATACCTCGCAGCTTCGCATTCCACCATTGGAATGGTGTTAGTTCAAGAAGATGAATTCGGAGCGGAACATGTGATATATTATCTTAGTAGGACCTTAAATCCCACTGAGTTAAAATATTCGCATGTGGAGAAATTGGCCCTGGCAGCCGTTCAAGCTGTCCAGCGTTTTCGTCACTACATTCTTCTCCGTAAAACTACAGTTATTTCGGATTGCAACCCTATGATTTATATTTTGACAAAACAACTGCTAGGGGGCAAGTACTCTAAATGGATTGTCATCCTGCAAGAGTTCGACTTGGAGTTCGAGAAGTCCAAGTCTAAGAAATCCTTAGTTTTTGCGGAATTGATGTGTGATTTCCCGAGTGCTGACACAGAGACTGTGGCAGAGGAGTCCATTGCGGACGAATCTTTGTTTCTTATCAGTACTTTAGATCCGTGGTACGGGGATATAATCATCTATCTCCAAACCCAAACCTTTCGGCCTGAAGCTTCCAAAGAAGAACGTCGAAAAATTCGGTTTCAATCCCAGCAATACAAAATTATTGGAGATACACTTTATCGCCGGGGGGCAGACTTAGTTTTTCGACGTTGTTTAACTCACGAAGAGGCTGAGAGAGTTTTGAATGATTGTCACTCTGGAGCATGTGGCGGTCATATGTCTGGGTATGCCACAGCTCAGAAGGTGTTGCGCGCTGGCTATTTCTGGCCGTCTATGTTTAAGGATTGTATCATTGCCGTCAGGAAATGCCACAACTGTCAAGTGTTTGATCGCAAAATGCGCGCTCCACCTGCTCCTCTCCACCCTATAATTGCCGCTGGTCCATTCGCCAAATGGGGTATCGACTTTATTACTTGTAACCCTCACTCGGCCGGGGGGCATGCGTATATCATCCTCGCGGTTGATTATTTTACTAAATGGGCCGAGGCGATGCCTACATTCGACGCAAGCGGCAAGACAGCTGCAGTTTTCGTATTCAATCATATCATAACTAGGTTTGGTGTCCCACAAGCAATCATTACTGACCATGGGAGCCATTTTCGAAACGTCATGATGACTGAGCTTACAAGCCAGCTTGGTTTGCGCCACGATAGCTCTACTCCTTATTATCCGCAAGCCAACGGTTTGGTTGAGTCTATCAACAAAGTTCTAGTCATCATGATTCGACGGATCATTGGTATCCATCGAACGAATTGGCACAACATGTTATTTTCGGCGCTATGGGCATATCGAACCTCAGTGAAAAATTCAACAGGGTTCACTCCTTTCCAGCTAGTTTATGGCTTGGAAGCTGTGTTACCCATTGAATGCGAAATCCCATCACTTCAAATGGCTGTCGAATTACTTCCAGCTACTTCCGAAGAGGAGAAACGGTTATTGTACTTAGCTAAATTAGATGAGACTCGACGTGACGCTACATTAGCTATCGAGACTCACGCGAAACGAATGAAAGCTCAGTATGATAAAAATGTAACCCCTCGAAGTTTTTCGGAAGGAGACCTAGTACTATTATATGATCAAGCTAACGATAAGCTAGGTGCCGGAAAATTCGTTCCCATGTGGCATGGGCCCTACATTGTAAAGCGAAAGCTAGCAAAAGGGGCTTATGAGCTAGTTGACTTTGATGGGGACTCTTTGGGTAAACCCAGAAATGGACTTTACCTAAAGAGGTATTATGCTTAAATGATGGGTATGGAGAAATTTTTAGATAGGTTAGATTTTCTTTCTAGCTAGCAAGTGTGTTAGTTTAGTCAGTGTGCTTAGCTTAGAGAGTGTGGTTTTTCGTCGTTATTCTGGCTTATCTTGGTTTTACTCTTGATATTGCAGATGTCGACGCCTCTCCAAACATACATTGGATTTGCTGATGGTGCTTGTCGTAGTACACGGAATATCTCTTCCGCAGCTTGGGTTATCTATTCGCCCTCTGACGAGTTAGTTTCTATGCATGGGGTAAGCCTCGGTCAAACAACGAACAACATTGCAGAATACAGTGCAGTGATTGAATTATTATCCGAATCTATTTCATTTGGAATTCGACGTTTGATAGTGAGGTTAGATTCTGAACTTGTTGTATTACAGCTTAATAGAGTTTATGCCATTAGAAATCCTGTGTTATTAAGGTTGTTTTTGAGAGTGCGTCTCTTGGAACGTGAATTTGATTACATTGAATATCAACATATTCCAAGGTCTTTGAATACATTAGCAGATGCAATTGCTTCTCGAATGTTGGACAGACATTTACGATAATCATGCAAGTAAATTTAAAAACATTTCATCACATATGTTAAACAAGATAAGCCGGTAATAGTGATATATATAGATAGAAGTGTGTCAAAAAATATATACATCGTCTTCGATCATAGGTTGAAAACACCTTATGATCGGCAAAATGATAGTACAAAAAGTCAAAATGTCACATGTGACTACAAAAGTGACTAGTCAATCACTGGTGGTGCTCTCTGTATGACACCACTGCGCGGGCTACCTTACGCAAAAATCTCCTAAACGGTCCAGGGACCGCGACTACGAAGCGCTGAAGCCTGATAGGAATGTCGTCCATAGTAGTCTCAGGTATATCTGCCGTGAGACGCTCTAGATCATGCTCCAACTCAGCTAGTACTTCTGCAGCCGCGTCCTGTGGGGCCGGTACCGGTGCAGCTGGATGTAGTCTATCAAAAGGCCGGAGGTTGGCTGGACGCTGTGGACCAACATCTGCATTTTGAAAATTTTACTGTTAGTTTTGAGACGATATATATGAAAAATAAAAAAAATACATAATTAGAAAACTTGTGAAAAATAAAGTACCTCTGTCATCCCATTGTTCTCCCGGTGGAAGAACCATGTCCGGATCACCTCTAAAATCCACTCCGGCATACGGAAAGTCCTGTATTGAAAAACCTGGTCCTCTAACCAGTGAAAGTAACTATCTGAGAATCGAACCACCTCCGTGCCCTCGTCAGGATGCCGAGCCATCACCGCAACCCATCGTATCAGCTTTGGCTCCCGAGGACCCAAGATATCAACAGTGAGTTGCTGAGGGATCAGCATTGGAACTCTCTCCAAGGCAAAGCTCACGACTAGAGGCCCATATCCAAAAGTCTTTAGTCGTCCGTTCTTTGCCTTGGTCAGTTGGCTCTTCATATGAGCCGACACAGCTTCACACCAGTTGAAAATGGTGCCTTGGTAACAGTCAATTGCCATCCGCATTTGGGATCCGGAAGCAATGTGTAAAGCGGCCGCGCCGCAAATTCTGGTAACCGTGAACGCTATGACTTTGAGTTCACGCAGAGTGATGTGTTTTATCTCTATGCCTTTCGAATGGTGAGCCCCAGGTGTGCACCACTCGTCGCGGAGACTATCAAGGGATTGGCCACCCGGCCTAGTCCCCGCAAGACTGAGTTGCTCGCCTCTGTTCGGCAAGCCAGTGAGAAAGTATACATCCGAGGGCTCTATCTCGAGCTGGTGCCCTCCTATGTAAAAGCATTGTTCTTGAACGTTCCATCGCTCAACCAGCCATTCCAAGAATCTTACCTGGCCCCTCATGCCCGGTATGGTCCAGTATTTTATAACCGCATGCTCTTAGGGCATCCAGGGAAGGTTGATGATTTATTGCAGCTTCATCATCCTCTACATGCTCTCTTTCTCTCCAATCTAACATGGTTAATGCCCTGCACACCAGAAATAGTCATTAGAAATTGATTTGGGAATTTTTAGATAGTTATTTGAGAGGGTTGGGGTTTTGAAATGCGCGTTTCACGGAAGACGCACCCCGCCTTTACAGCACAGGGCGCCCGGACGCGGCTGGCCTGAAGGCGGACTGCGTCTTCCGACCATTTTCCTGTATAGGAAAAAGTCGGGGGACGCGGGTCACCCGAAGGGCACCCGCGTCCGCCGAGAGGCGCATTCCAAAACCAAAACCCCCCCAAAAAATGAAACTAAGACCTAAAAATTAATTCTAAATGGATAGAAATGCAGAGTAGGATGTGTAAAATACCTGGATAAGACGGCGTTCGATTCCGACGGTCGGATTTTCCGCAGCGACCACGGGAGGTTTCTTGTCAAAAGCTCCTTTTTCAACCTCAACAGTCAAACGGTAAAAATGACATGGTAAAAGGTCTTTTTATAGGTTTTTTGGATGAATTAGTTCATTTTTTACCATGAAAAGATGTTTTTCGATGTATTTTTGCCTATTTTAAACAGGTATGAGTAATGTGTTGCTTTTGTGCAGGACAAAGGGATTTCGAGGGAAATTGTCATTTTTCACAAACAAAAATATCAGAGTCATCTTTTAAGCCCTTTTCTGACTCCTAAAACATGAAAAGATCGCCGAGCGTTTCTTTTACACTCGTTAAAACGGAATTAAAAGACGGTCCCCTTTTAGCTCTTTTCTGACCGCAAAATCAGGAAAAGATTGCCGGGTTTTTGTCGTTTCAAACTCGATAAGGAAATAAAACGACGTGTCCTTGATCGCTTTTTACTTTTCAGGTCAACGACACTATTATGAAAGTACTCCTTGGTCGCAAGATCAAGCGGTTCCCCCAGGTATTATTTTATACTTTTTCGGGCTTGAGGGACACAAATGTACGAAAAAGTTCAACGTGGAGTCTCCTTTAGTTTTTTCAGACTCTCTAAAATTGAAAAACGCCGAGTTTCTCCTATACTGGGCTCGTTAAACTTTTACAGTAGAGGACCTGTTCAATTACAAACAGGAACGAACCACTCCTTCCTAGGGTTCGAATTTAAACTAGGTTGGACTCGTCCGAAGGATGAGCTTATAATCAAGCATATGTTATCCTCCTCAAGCTTGTTAAAAATAAAGAGGTACTTGCCAGAAATGGTGGGGGAAAAGAGAGAAGAATGAACCTATTTGTCACCTTTTGTCTCAAAAGAAACTTTATTACCACTCTTGAACACGACACTTTTTCATTCACCTGGGTTGGGAAATCTTTTACCTCACAGTTGATCAAACCACTTTGAAAGTCTTTAACCGGGTTCCGGGGATTAACTTTGAGTTATTCGTCACCAAGCCATCTGTCGTGTCGTTATGTGTTCAAGAGGTCTGCAAGCAAAACTTTCATCTGCAAAATACTTGTCATCCATTTGACCATCCCTGAGTCAGTCCTTACAGCAACATTTCTTCAACTTGAACAATGATTTCGTGTTGCGGGCTTGCCTGCAACGGGTCGCTTTCTATCGACATCGACACATTATCTAGAAAGATGACTTAGGAATCGACAGTACCTTGAAGTCTGCATGCATCAATGGCAGGTTTCTCGCCTTTGACGTCAGTTTACATCATTGACTTTCGATCAAAGGATTCCGTGAAGTGTTCGACATCAAAACATCTATTCACATTTCACGGGTTGTGCTTGGTACTTTGAGAACCATTGACATTACTGGTGGTCTCTCTCACGCTTGTTAACAGTTTACATCATCGACTGGTAATCAAGTGGTTTCTAACATGTTCGACATCAAATCATTTAATCACATGGCTAGAATCGTACCAATTCGGGAAGTAGAAGTGAAGACCCTGGATCTAGTTTCTACCATCCAGGCTGCGAGGAGTTTTGTATTCATTATCTATGTAGACTAATCATAAACAGATGGCTGCGTCCATACTGTGTCTACAAAAGTCTATTAAAATGATGTACTGCAAGATCATTCCTGTATCAGAGTAGTTAGTCCATTAGTTAAAGTTTTGAATCTGAGTATGGGAATGCCTACCTCAGTGATGATATAATCTTATACATGTATTTTGTGTTGAAAATTGCAGGTTCCAACCAGGTCATCCACAAGACAATCCTTGAAATGATAAAGCGCTTCACCCTTCCTAGAATTACAAAACCCTAATCTATTCCAGGCTTCGCACTTTAGGGGGCAATCTGTTACACTAAAAAATGTCACCATGACTATTTACAGTTAGTATGGCTCAATCAACAGTCATGCTACCCTCCTAGGCAAGTCTTATGCCTCTGCTATCCATCTCAAACTCAAAGAAGGGAGAGAGTCTTGTAAAAAATGTGCTTATCTCTGGGGACGCAGGTTCTCTCAAGCCTTACCTGCGGGGACGCTCACAATGTTCACAAAGGCTGTGTCCTTGGACGCTCTGTATATTAAGGGACAGGTGCGTCCTTCTGTAAAAGGCAAAATGCGCAAGTTTCATCTTAAAAAAGTTACTTGTGGTTACTTCTAGAACTTTCTAGAGGTCGGTTTGATGAAATGGATGCGCCTCCAGTTGGTTCATGTATCCCTATTAAGGAGGAACTTATCCCATCAATAAGGGAGCTATCCCACCCAAAGAGGGGGATTATCCCATTGATGGTGGACCTGAATAACCTCTTTACAGCACTATAAATAAAGGCATTGAGCCAGAGGGAGGGGAGGTTGAAGCTATACATTTTCTTTGGGTAAATGCTGCAGGAATTAGGACTCCCATTTAGAACCTTGTGAGGAGAGATTGTCTTTGCTTGATTCTACTTGGAAGTGGGTGAGCTTTGTCAAAGTAGAGGAAAACCCTTGATGGACCCTGGGAGGAACTTGCACAACACCAAGGCCAGGTTGTAAGATTTTCTTTGTTTCGTTATTAATACAAACTGGTTCATTTTTCTCAATAGCTTGTGTTAATGAGTTATTTCATGTGTTCCTTGGTCTGCATGTTGAATATATGTTTTATTATATGAGATGCAAGTGCTTGGTAATTGTTTGATTGTTTGTGGTTGCAGGAATTGATGTGAAGGAGGAGCTCATCCGGATCGGCAAGGACGGACTACAACAACAGCGTTTTGGAATAAGGTAAGCCTAAACACTTGTAGTTTTCATGTTTTAAAAGGTGTATTTAGAGAAAGATCGTTCCATTTTGTCTTGTTTGTCGCTAGAGAGTTTAGACTCCTAGGGAGGTCAGTTGTGTCCGCACAAACGACTTTTTCCGCCACGACGGATCAAGATTGGATGAATTCGATAGTAGAAGGACATATTGCATGAGACCGTGAGAGCTCCTGCACATTAGATTCAAATGAAGAACTGGAGCACTAGCAGAATCAACTGCATGAAGTATATACGCTGTGTTATAATATGATGACCAGGTCATTGCACTGCGTATCATCAAAGGTAAGAAATTTTCCTTAATATAATGGGTTAACTGAAGTTGACCACTTTTTGGATGCATTTGAAAGGGAAGTACCAGAGAAGCATTTATTCTAGGCATTGGATTGGGTGCTACGCGCTACGCCACCAAGATGGTGGGGTACGCGCAAAGATAGGTTTGATGATTGTAGCGAATATAGGAGAATGATGAGGGTATGCATTATTCATTCAAAGGTGTAATTAATAGAAAAGTATGATGGAAGAAATGATCTGCATGACCATTTGGCCAAATGGACTGAACTATATGGAGTGAAGCCTAAACCGGAATGGGTCCATCTATTTCGTCATACCTTGGATGTTATACTAATGAATTGGTACTTGGAGATGGAACTCCACCATGGCACCGAAGAATGGGATATTTTCCGCCAAGGATTTTTTATGATGTTAAGTTTCGATGATGGATTTGAATCTATTGATGAAGCATTGCAGGAGGTTAAGACAACAACCTTTAAGATACCATAGGATCCTCTAGATTTGATTTAACATAATTGGATTGCGTAGCGAAGCCACATGCTAGAGTACTACAATGTAACAGAGGAAGAAGAAGACGAAGACCTGAGGAAGATTAATATTCCAGAGACTGGAGGACACCGCGAAGTTGAAGGACCACAGCTAGAGGACCCATACATAATCGAGTTGCTCAAAAATAGGTAGATGAACATTAGAAAGGAGGCAGTGTCAAAGTTTGCAAATATTGGGGACTACTAGGACAACGTAATAGTAGATAAGGTCGTTGAACTACTCTGCAAATATTAGGATCTGTTTACCATGAAGTTTTTAGATCTAAAAGGTATAATAGGGGACTTGGGTGTCATGAAGATCACCCTAAAACTGGATGTGAAGCCTGTGAAGAAAAGACCTTACCACATCAATCCGAAGTACAAATAAAGGATTTTCTTAGAGTTAGACAAGATGATCATGACAAGTATTTTTGAATGGGGGGAATAATCTGATTGGGTGAGCCAAATAGTGGTTTAGGAAAAGAAGCAGAAGGAAGAAATATGGATATGCATAGATCTCAAGAAGTTGAATGATGCCTGCGTGCATGATCCCTTCCCAACTCCGTTCACCGATGAGGTCCTGGATAATTTTGGTGGCTAAGAAGCATACTCGTTCACTGATGGGTTCTTTGGGTACCATTAGATCAAGATCGTGCCAGAGGATAGAAGTAAGACAACCTTCGCGACTGAATGGGGATGCTTCCAGTATATGGTGATGCCTTTTGCGCAGAAGAATGCACCGACGATTTTTTCATGTGTAGTCATCGTGGCGTTCGAGGACTTCATTCATAAATTTCTGGAAGTATACTTTGATGATTGGATAGTGTTTGGACTAGTAAAGCGCCATGTGGCAAGTTTGCGCTTGATGCTAGATACATGCTAGAGGTACTAGATCATGCTCAATCTAAAGAAATGTTTGTTCTGTGTCCCTTTTGGGATCTTGTTGGTCAATGTGGTATGCAGACAAGGCTTGATGGTAGATCCTGGGAAGATTGTGGTCATAATCAATTTGGAGGCAACAAGGAGTGTGAAAAAGTTGCGCACAACATTGGGGCACATGGGATACTATAGGAAATTCATCAAGAGATATGCCCTGATCACGCACCTATAGAAAAATACTAAAGAAGGATGTTACATTCTGTTGGAATGAAGAATGCCAGAAGAGCTTGGATGTGCTAAAGGAGAAAATGGTCACCGCACTGATCCTAGTCTTCCCGGATTGGAAGAAGAAATTTCATGTGCATGTGGACGCATCATGTATTGCACTAGGAGCAGTATTGACATAGGATAGTAATGGGGACTTGGATCATCCTATATCATTCGCAAGTAGGAAGCTGTCCAAAGTTGAGAAAAATTATTCCACGATAGAGCGCGAAGGATTAGCTATGGTGTACGCACTCCAGAAGTTTAGGCATTATCTATTGGGTGGACATTTTAAGATGTATACATACCATTTTGCATTGAAATACTTGGTCAATAAGCCTGTGTTGGGGGGAATGATATGCAGGTGCTTGTTGTTTTTCCAAGAATATGATTCTGAATTTTTTGTGAAACCAGGACGATTGAATGCAAGACCTGATCACTTGTCGCGGATTGAAACTGGTGAAGAGCCTACTATTGTGGAGGAAGGACTACCTGATGTGTAGCTCTTTATAGTGTGCATTGCAGATAGTCACTTTGAAGATATTATACACTTCATAACGACAGGTTCTGTTTCGGAAGGATATACAAGCCAATGGAAGAAGGAACTGGTGGTGCGTGCAGCAGACTTTTTTGTCATTGCAGGGCACTTGTACAAAATGGGATCAGATGCAATATTGTGATGTTATGTGCTAGAGTTTGAATAAAAAAACATCCTCGTTGAGGCTCATGGCGGAGCTGCGAGAGGTCATTATGCATGAAAAGAAACAATGTAGAAGATTCTATGCATTGGGTTGTGGTGGTTGACCTTGCATTGGGATTCAAAAGCGTATTGTAGGGCATGCGACACATGCCAAAGGACTAGTAGACCCTCACACAGGGATGAGTTGTCTCTGAATCCATAGCTATCTTTACGGCCCTTAGAGAAGTGGGCGATTGACTTTGTGGGACCAATACAACCTCCAGGTAAGAAGACGGGTGCGCAGTACATTATCACCACGACTTAGTACTTAACCAAATGGGTGGAGGCGCAACCTACAAATGACTGTATGAGCATGACAACAGCCAAATTCATTTTTGAGTATGTGTTAACAAGGTTTGGTTGTCCAAAAATTTTAATGATTGATCGCAGTACGCATTTTCTTAATGAGATGATTAGCACGATGATGAAGGAATTTTAGGTTTACCATCAGAAGAACACACCATATCATCCACAGGCTAATGAGACGGTGGAAGCATTTAATAAAATATTGGAGAGTCAACTAACAAATATTTTCAATGACCAAAGGACTAACTGGGATGTGTACATACCCACGGTACTATGGGCTTACAGAATGAATTGCTAGAGGTTGATTGGACAAATGCCATTCAGTCTAGTTTATGGCATGGAAGATGTGATGCTAATGGAGTACATTGTACCTAGTCTGTGCATAACAGAATTCACAGGAATGGCAGATGTAGAACCCTGGAGGAGAGGCTCGTGTAGCTAAAATATCTTGAAGAAGATAGATTTCTAGCTGGATTCCATCAACAAGTTCAAAAGGAGCATGAAAATCCAGGGCACGATCAACACATCAAACTGCTCACCTTCAAGGTAAATGATTGACTTCTATAATATGACAACAAGTTTGACAAATTCCCAGGAAAATTTCAGATGCATTGGCTAGGGCCATATATCATCAAGGAGATTATTTATGGTGGAGAAGTTTAGTTGGTAAATTTGAATGGAGAACCTTTCCGAGGGTGAGTGAATGGCAGCTAATTGAAGCCATACACCGACGATCCATCTAGATGACTACATGATGGAAGCACAGTCTTAGCGCTCTAGGTAGCTAAAAGGATGCGCGAGACTATAAACTATACTGCCTGAGTTGGGAAGTTGTGCGATTGGGGAACTGCGCGGAATGAAGGAATGTCACAATATCAGTAGAAACACACGGGAAGTTGTGCTATCCAAGAATGGACCATGCAGGGTAGCGGGAAAGTGACCATAATGGTCACTGTTCATGACTTGAAAGTGGGAAAATGGCTAAATGGAGCTAGGGGGCCAACATTTAAGTCGGAATTTAAGGGCAAGATCTGTCAAAATTTGCTGCCAATCTAGTATTTACAAACAAATTTTATGGGGAACGATTGGATTTGACTTAAAAAATGTCTGTAAATTACAGGTGGCTACTCAGCAAAAAACACTTGGCATTTTGAGAATTGAGTTGTTGAGCTCTCAGGTGCGTATGAACTGTGAGTACTTTGAAGCTTTGATAGCGAGTTTATCATTTGAGAAGTTTCCAAAGGAAACACAAGAGTTGTTGTCAAGTATCATGTCGACGCCTGTAGAAATCGTGATCATTGGAGAAGTAATGGCAACTGAGGGAATTGCCCCAGAAGTAGCAATGGCAACTGAGGGAGGTGCTTGGAAGGTTGCGAGCATCTAAGTACTAACAGAAGCGCCTAAATCACTTAGGTTTCCTAGGCCAAGGCCTTCGTCAACCAAATAGGGTCCAAAAACAAAGAAAGATAAGCAGAAAGCACCACAGCTAGTGCACGCGTCACCCAGAAAGCACCCATAGAAGGAAAAGCCCACTGTGCATGAGAAGGCAAGCTAATTGACTTGGAGCCTGAAGAGGATGTCGAAGAAATCCATACGGATGAGGAAGACATTGACATGGGGGCGGAGGATGTTGATGTTGAGGGGTCTGATCCTATCTCTAAACTACTCGAGTACATTCCTCTGCCCATAGGCAAGACAAAGGTTCCAAAGGACATTGATGAAAGCAAGGTAACATTGCATACACCCTTGTTGCCAGAAAAAATCATCTTTGAAGGACCACACATGGGGTGCTTCCCCCATTTAGAATTGGAGGATTGTGATTTGGATGATAAGGAGCACTTTCCCCACTTAGCGACAGATCAACTCATGCACCCCATATTCTATAAAGACTCTGGTTTGACCACGCTGGAGCTAAGAAAGTGGGTAAACGGGATGGGTAAGGCTAGTCTGTTAAACATGCTATGGGCACCACATTACACACACACCAATAACCATGATAGTGATTAAGTAGCTATTGTGCTTGGTTCCTGATGGGTGCCTGTGGCTAGAGGAGTCGATGCCGATCACTGACATGCTGATCCATAGGATCACTTGGCTACTGCACTCAGGAGAAAATTCGGCCATGGCATTTGGCGGAAAGAGAAGTGAGCATGACCTTGCTGAAGCAATGAAGGATAAATTTAAGCTCGCTAAGAAGTCATGCGGCTACTCCATCACTAGCATAACCAACCCTGTGGTCAAGGTAGTTGTTCAGATCCTCGTAGGAAAGATTATGAGGAAGTGTCTCATAGATGAAGTGTTGGCACCAATAGTGTCATTAGCGGCCCAGTGTGTACAGGGTGTACAGTTCAACTGGGTGCGCTACCTCTATAATGAGTTCCTTGCGAACAGCAAAGAGGCGTAGGATCAAAGAAAAACATTTCACTATGCATGGTTGCTGTTGTCCATAGTGCTGGTCGTGTGGGAGTTACCAGAGCATAGTCAGTTTCCTCTGGTTGCGCAGGACCTACTGGAAGTAACAATGTAAACTTTGAAACGGGAACTGATACTGTTACCCGTTTTGTAGAGTTGGCAAAAAAATGACCCGATTTTCAAAAGTGGTGATGCAGAATACACATGTTTTTTTTAGAACATGGTTTTTGGAACTTTAATTTTTTTCATGTGCATTAAGTTTTAGAATGGTAGTGAATGGTAGTGATTTTCATCCTGATTTTAAAAAGTGAGTATTCTGCATCACACCCTTTTTTTAAAAGACCTATTTTTTGACTTTAAATTTTCTAGTGTGTGAAATGTAAAAAATTATTTTCTAAATTTGATAGTTTTTGAAGTCGTCATTGTATTCATATTTTCTTGTTCTCTATCTTAATTTTTTTTATTTTTTTAGTGGGGTTTTTATTGTTTTGCGTTTTTAAATTAGGAAGTCGATAGTTTGAATTTTAGATAATCTACATGTTTAGACATCCTTAATTAATTTTTCAATCCACATGAAATAATTGTTTCTAAAAAACAACATTTTTTAACAATGGACATAAAAAATAACCATTTTTAACATAAATATAACAAAAAAACTAAACGTTTTGATAATTTTTTGCTAGAATTAACATGTCAAAATCACAATTTTTATACAAAAATATTAACTAAAAATGGTCAAATAATAGTTTTTTTTATGAATTACATGTCAAAAAGATAATAATAACTACTTTTTTTTTTCAAAAAATAATGATTAACTTAAAAATCAATGCAGAAATCACATATTACCAATATTGAACATATAACAACCCTAATTGAGGGTTTATTCTTCTCATAAAATGTCAAAGTCAAAACATTGCAAAGCTTGATTTACAAGCATAACTTAAATTTAATCAACAATGTCACGTAATCCAAATTCTTCGTCCTCTAGAGTTTCATCATTGTCCTCTTCCACAATGTTTTATGTTTCATTTTGCTCATTTTCCTCTTCTAATGGGTCTTTGATGTCTGCAAATCTCCCAATATATGTCTTTCCAAACATTCCATGTAATGGTGGTTGGGGTTCCTTTGCCTTTTTTGCCACACGTGATTCACTAAAGTCCCCTTTCTTCAACCCAATTTCTTGCATTGCATCTCGAAGAAATTGAAGAGCATTAATTCTTTGCTGAATGAAATTGCATTGTAATGGATCTTTCTCAATTGCCGTTAGATCTGGCGAGGAGATTCGACGATTAAGGATATGTATGCAGGTCAAGCGATGTCTTCCTCCGTCGTTAGATCTAGCGAGGAGATTCGACGATTAAGGATATGTATGTAGGTCAAGGTGAGTGTTATCCTTTGAGTTTGTTGTGCTTCATGGTGGGAATCGGTGGATTTCAGGTGGACTACATGCTCGAGGGTTATCCCCCCGTTCAGACCCAAAATCCTTTTAGAATGGTCCGTATTTCCTCATTGGGTTTGATTCTAATTTTAACGTGGTTGCAGGTTCTCGCCCCGATATGAGCCTCATCCATCAAATCTTTGAGGGGTGATCGAACGGTGTTGACTTATGTTTGTTTTTCGAGGGTTTTGTTGTTCTGTTTGTGGGTCTATGGCTTTAAGCAGTTTGATATTTCTTTAGCCCAAAGTTCCTTGGGGACTGTTGTATTTTATGTATTTTTCTTTCTGATTTAATGAAATAGAAGTTACAACTCTTAGTTTAGAAAAACAAAAAGAAAATTTGCTCAGGGGGAGTTCCAGTACAGGTACCAGTTCCCATTGGTTGGGTAGAGCATCTTTCTATTCACTGTGGTTTTGCGGTAGGCCAAGTCATTTATTCATATAAGTGAATGAATGTTAAACATGTATTTTTGTTTTCTGATTTTTGTCTTTATTTTTTATGCTTGTGGTTATTCCAATGTATTAATATTTTGTAATTTGAAAATTATGAAATCAAAAGAGGAATGTAATATTTCTTTGGGTTAGGTTAGTTATCGAGGTTAATAAACAAACTATAAGTCATTGAACCAAAGGGGAACAATCATAAACGCTAATTAATAGGCTTGAAGATTGCTGCAAGCCCTAGGTTAAGCATGCATTATCCATAGACTAAACACACATACACACACACATATAAGTACTCTTGAAAACATAAAAAAATGTGTAAATGAATGTGTAGATTGTTTTTAATACTTAGTGAATTTATTGTTCTAGATATTTCTATCTAACACACATAAACATAATATGTTGAATGAAGGCTTTCAAGCTATTTTTGAAAAGTATCAACTGTAACTAATATAATGTAATGAGAAAAATATCAGAGTCGAAGAAAATAATACACGAGAGCTAAGAAAAATTGAAAGAAAAACTAATTTAAAATTAGTAATATTAGTAATATATGTCAAGCATACTATTATAGGATTTATCATTCACATGTGTTTCCTTCCAAGGTGTTTAATACCCAAAATGGTGAAACAAAATTTAGATGTGAGAACATAAGGGTTTTTCTTTATTTTTCTAATGAAAAATGAACAACCACCAAAGAAGATGTACAAGCAACATGCATAACATAATAGGTAACTTTTACTATCCCTAGCAAAACATAATTAATTTTTTTTGCATCTAGTTGCCTGGGGATACCATAGTTCTCCACACAATGTACCCAGATATGATTTATAAAGCACTTGTACAATCGACAATTTGTATAGAAAACCATCAAAGGAATATACTACATAATTAAATCTCCACAGGTAACCTCAAAAAAGCATGTTCTAGTAATGTAAGTGTGAGCAGTCAAAGACTCATTAAGAAGAAAGACAAACATTTCTAAAATGTATTTGGTGAGAGTTATAAACCCCAACTCGTAAGCTTTTCACGCAAAAAAGGGTTCTTGGTCAAAACATTAAGTCATGAAAATTAAAGAGAAATATAACCAATTAAAAATAATCCACTCAATTAAAATATAGCAGCTATCATCACTTATTTTTATTATACTTTATTAATATCCTAATTAAAACCGTAAAAAAATTAGATTACATTTATAATACAAAACCATGAGTACACACCTTGCCATAATTAGACAAATGCTTGGTGGAAGTTTGAGGCTTCATTTTAATGATTTCATGAAATATTTGTTTATAACTTGCACGGATACCTGTACCATGGATATAATATAGAATAAGCGCACCAATATAGAATAAGGGCATCTGCATTAGAATACTATAGACATGGATGGAAAAATATTATCATATAGTTTGTGAAGCCATATTATGTCTACTTGTACTTTTGTTTAAATTATTGTTGTGAAGCCATATTGTGTCTACTTTTACTTTTGTTTAAATTATTGTTTGGTACAATCAAATGAAGATATTGAATATATCGATAGACTAAATTTCAATCTATATGATGTATAACAGAAAAACAAAAATACTTCAAAATAAAACTATTATTAAAAATATATAATAATATAATTTTAAAATCCTCAAAATAGATAATCTATCTATACAAATATTCGCAAAATAAAAACATCTATCGATATAGATATGCTCAAACTTGCTATGATAATCACATTCTTTTTCCAACCAGAAAACCGTGACATATTTGAAGAACATAAAGAAACGTGATTCCAGTAGAAAGTAACATTGAGATATGTGGACACTAAAATGATGATAGGCTAATAACATGAGAAGGCACCATTGTTGTTTTATAAATACGCTTGCATTTGTCATTGCCATCGCCATCGAGGCTCGGAAATCGACTATTGAGAAGCTCCATTGCCAAATATATTGAATCTGATGGTTTGAACATGGACATGGATAACATCACGAGATTCATTTTACCTGAAACTTTGGCCCCCCAATAATTCTATTCAAATCAGACTGTTAATGGAGATTGAAGGGTGTCGGCTGTATTTTTATCTCATTTAAAATGGGGAACGTGACATAAGTCTCCATCTAATTGCACATATCTTTGATTTTGCATAAATACGACGTAGTTAGGGAGTAATTTGGTGGAAAAAATATTTCTAATGTTTTTTTTTATTGAACTTTGATGTTTGCCAATGCGCACTTGTTTGATGTACCATGCCTCTTTTCCGCATTTTAATGTTCTGGTCAAACAATAGTAAGAAAGGGTCAATCATAACAAATGACGTGGTGAGGATACACTCTGCAAGAAGCGATTAGGGTTCCTCTGCAACCCGTGACGGCGCAGACTGTCGATCGAAGGACCTGTACGCATACCAAATCGAAGCTCTGAGCGAAAAAAGCACCAGAAACGCGCTAGTCAGGCGCCATGGAGACAACGCAGGGGGGGGCGTCAGGGCCCTCCCCAATGCAGCATGAGCAGGACAATGATTTCCTCTTTGGCTCGATCAATAGGGAGATTCTGAACAAAGGAGATACACCACAACAAGAGAATAGAAAGTCAGAAGATCCTCAAGGCCAAGCCAACGGCCTGCAGGACAAGGGGAAAAAAAACAAGGAGGCGCCAAAGGTCACTTCAGCCACCTGCAAACTAGTAGCTGCTGAAAGGCCAAGAATCGAACTTCCAGGACACCTGATAAATGCCAGAATCGAGTTTATGAAAGAACACGCCATCATAGGGAAGTTCATAGGCTTCTGGCCTACGGAAAGAGCCCTATATGGATGGATTGCCGCCAAATGGAAACCAAAAGGGGATGTCCTGCTGCAATTAGGACCGAAGGGTTTCTTCACAGTTATCTTCTATTGTGTTGAAGACAAACTCAGAGTATTGGGAACAGGCCCTCACTTCTTCAACGCATCGGGTCTGTACATGCGATATTGGATACCTAGGTTCAACCCGGACAAGGAGGACCTAACCTGGGCACCAGTATGGATTCGAATGTATGGGCTTCCCGATGAATACTGGGATGAGGAAACCCTTAGGAAGATTGGAAATGGGGTGGGAGAATATATCAGAATGGCTGAAGAAACCAAAACACGCAGATTCATCTCATATGCCCGCATATGTGTTTTCATAAGGCTGAATGAAGCATTACCAGAATCGATAACGCTCTCCCATTGGGATGAAGAATGGATCCAGCCCTTGGACTATGAGCATGTGCCCTTCCGCTGCAGAAGATGCCATGCACTTGGTCACTTATTTAGGGATTTTCCTCTAAATGCCACAGATGCGTCTCAGAACCCCTCAGCCACATCCAATCAAGACGGGTTCATCAAAGCCCCCAGCAGAAGGCGCGCGCACAGAAAAACCACCAATGGGCAAAAGACACAGCAGAATAACACCAAAGGTCAAGCATCTAAGAATAGCTTTGAAATCTTAGCAAACTCCTCAGAGAATGAGCCCATGACATCGGAGCTCCGCCCTTCCCAGCCGTCTTCCTCTGCACCCCCTCCTCCGCCGCCATCCTCCCCCACCCGCAGGACCCCGGATTCCTCCCCAGATCTTCCTGGGGGAGCTACGAAAGTCTCGGCCGAAAAGGATCAGGAAAAGGAAATGGGAAACATGATGAACCCGCCCTCCAGCACACATCCTTACGAGGAAGAAGGTAATCAAGTAAAACCGATGGAGGAAGAACCCGAGAGCATCGACTTGCAAGGCCTGAATATTCAAGAGCTGGAGTTAGCATGCAGAACAAACGCTTATGACAACATCTCTGAATCCCAACTCAACACTCTGGAGGTCGTCATTTCAAGAGCTTTTCAGCAACAACAATTAGGGATCCAACCTGGAAGTCTATGGGATGGAAGCCAACCACCAAAAGAATCTAAGAAGCGAGGAAGAAAAACCGATCTGCAGAGAACCATAGAGCTCGGGCGGCTCTTGCTAGACTCTGGAAGGTATGCGAAACTGACAAAGTATTACAAACCCACTGTTAATAGTGATCAATGAAGTTAGTCTCTTGGAATTTAAGAGGGCTCAACAGCCCAGAGAAACGTAGAATGCTGAAAAACATGTTTAGAATGGAGAAGCCACAAATCTGCTTCCTCCAGGAAACTAAATGCAACAGCAATACCATAGATAATATTCTCAAGAAGGCTTGGCCAGGCTGCCGCTCAATAGCAGTTGATGCTTCTGGAGCATCCGGGGGTTTAGCCATCGCATGGAATGAACAAGCAATAGAACTCTCAGATTACAATGCCTCCCATCATCTAATACAGGCGACTTTCCATATTCAGGGAACGAATGTTCATGGCAACCTCTCAAATGTGTACTTCCCACAGGACACTGGGAGTAAAATAGCTCTTCTCAACACTCTAGAGGCTCTGAATAACAACAGAAGGTTCCCTCTATGGATTATAGGGGGCGACTTCAACATGATTACGAAGCTAGAGGAAAAGAAAGGAGGGCGAAATAAGCTGGAGCAAGAAACCACCCACTTCAAGAACTTCATACAAAATGCCTCCCTCATAGATCTGCCATTCTGCAACGGTACGTTCACTTGGAGCAACCGTAGAGCGGGAAAGCATCACATCACCTCTAAGCTCGATCGCATCCTCATCTCGGACAACGTGATCCACCTGGGAGGAGACCTCACGGCAGCCATTCTCCAGCATGTGGGTTCGGACCATTGGCCAATAGCCCTTCAATGGCAACGGCCGGGGGATCAAATGCGAAGACCCTTTCGCTTTGAAAGCTTTTGGCTCACACACCCTGAGTTCAAAGATTTAGTCAAATCCATTTGGACCTCCTTCGCTCCCCCAGAAGGATCCATGATGTATCAATTTCAGCAGAAACTCAGGTACCTTAAAGGCCACCTAAAGAGGTGGAACAGAGAAACCTTTGGGGACATATTCAAAGCCCAGCAATCCCTCAACAAAGAACTAGCAGACCTCCATCAGAAAATAATCACAGAAGGGCATATGGAAGGGACCTTAGAACAGGAAAGACGCCTCCACAGTCAAATCCAGGAAAGGCAGAAGCAGGAGGAGCTGTATTGGAAGCAAAAATCTCGAATAAAATGGCTAAAGGAAGGAGAACGCAACACGAAATTCTTCAATAGCACCACAATACAGAGAAGGATGCACAATAATATCCCTTTCATCCAGAAGCAAGGAGGAGAGAAGCTAGAAAAGCATGAAGAGATCGAAGCCAAGCTACGCAATCACTTCAATCAAATCCTACAGGAGCCCGAAGGAGACAGGAGAATCGCAATCGAAAAAATCACTAGCAATGTCCCCAGAATCGTCACGGAAGAACACAATGAACTCCTTCTCCGTTCAGTAACGTCTCAGGAGGTCGATGAAGCCATGTTCCAGCTCAAAGAGGGAAAAGCACCGGGGCCTGACGGTTTCACGTCTACATTCTTTCACACATTTTGGGAGCTGATTAAACAAGAAGTATGGCAAATGGTGGACGAGTCGAGAGCCCTTCACTGGATGTTACCAGCTCTCAACACAACGTTTATAGCCTTGATCCCCAAGGAGAAGGAAGCCATCACGCCTGATAAATATAGACCGATTGCGCTATGTAATGTTATATACAAAGTGGTCTCCAAAGTAGTCGCTAACCGGCTGAAGCCTCTGCTACCGATGCTCATCTCCCAGGAACAATCCGGCTATGTGGAGGGCAGACAAATTATGGATGGCATATTCCTCACGCATGAAATCATTCACTCCCTCAAACAATCCAAAAAGGCAGGTATGCTTCTCAAACTCGATCTTTCAAAAGCCTTCGATAAACTCAGCTGGACCTTTATACAGCAAATGTTAAAAGCTTTTGGTTTCAATGCAATGTGGATTCGATGGGTTATGAGTCTAATAAACTCATCTCAATTCTCCATCCTTGTAAATGGCTTCCCTTCCAAGCCATTCAAACCCTCAAGAGGAATTAGGCAAGGGGACCCTCTTTCTCCCTTCCTTTTTGTACTCATGGTAGAAGGACTAGGTCGTCATATCAAGAAAGCTCTCCAATCCCACCAGCTCAAAGGTATCTCTGTTCACAGTACCCCAGCCACTTCACATCAGCAATTTGTCGATGACACTATGCTTTTTGGCTACCCTTCAGCCCAGGAAGCTGCCCGCCTCAAATCCTTACTTTCTGACTTTGCTGAAGCTTCAGGCACGGATGTAAATTGTTCCAAATCGCAGATCTTCTTTTTCCATACGCCTCCCCCTGTAAAATCTACCATTGTTCGCATACTTGGAATCCCGAGCGCCTCCCTCCCCTCAAAGTACCTTGGAGCCCCCCTTACAGCCTCTGCTCTCAAGCACTCTGCCTGGCACTCTCTCATAGAGAAATTGGAATCCCGTCTCAGCTCATGGACGTATAGATCTCTCAATCTAGCCAGCAGAGTTGTGCTCATTAAATCCGTGCTTCAAGCCATGCCGCTATATTTATTTTCTATTCTTGCAGGGCCCAAATGGGCCTTGAAGAGAATAAGATAGCTTCAACGCAGCTTTCTATGGGGAGGAACAGCTACCAATAAGAAATGGGCCCTAGTCAAATGGCCAACAGTTTGCCAACCAAAAGAAAAAGGAGGCATTGGGTTACGGGATCCGGAGCACAGTAATGCAATCATGTGTGCTAAAATCTGGTGGCAATGGATCACGAACCCAGAAAAGCCATGGGCCAAGCTCTGGATAGCTAAGTATGCAAACAATAGGCCCCAGGAGGAGCTCATCCGTTTCATTCCATGGGAAAATGGCTCGCTTGTTTGGAATGCAGCCAAACAGCACTATCACTTAATACAACAACACACCTTCTGGGAAGTAAGAAATGGGCAAACAGCAAGGTTCTGGACAGATGCTTGGAATCAGATGCCAAAGCTCTATCACACCCTCCACATATCCATGGAACACGTCAAACAGGAACAGCAGCAGGAAAAGATACACTACTACTGGAGACCAGTAATGGACAATGGATTCAGGAAATGGAATCCTGGAACTCAATGGGCAGTCACCACTGATTTGCAGAACACAGGGGTTTTAGGAAGGGAGCTGGACAAAAGAAGAATACGACACAATGAGGAGGCCGACATACTAAGATGGGGATATCACCCAAAAGGGGACTTCACCACCTCAGAAGCTTATAAAATTCTCTGCAACAACAATACTCACCCAGACCCCATATGGACCAAAATATGGAACTTCGGTTCATGGCCCAAGATCTCATACTTTTTATGGCTGGTCGGTCACAAAAAAATCCTTACATGGGATAAACTGAGAAGAAGGAACTTTCATGGTCCTTCGCGATGCCCCAACTGTGCCCATAATGAAGAAACACTTCATCATCTATTGGATACATGCCCTCTAGCAAGTCAACTTTGGGAAAAGGCGGGCTTCAGATGCCAAAGAAGGTGCAAAACACACAACGATATTATTGAATCCCTCAGGCACTGGACACAGAACCCGTACAAGAGTGCTCTCCTCAATGGCTTATGGAATCTTTTACCAGGCCTCATAGCATGGAGCATCTGGAAAGAAAGGAATAAGAGGATCTTTAAAAATCAAAGCACGCAGATAGAGGAGGTTTGGACAAAACTTTGTGGGAATCTAGGCGAAACTCTGAACCTCCACTCATGGACAAAGGAAGATTTCCCCACGCTGGATAATGAGATCGGTATACTCAGTAATTGGCATCTAAACATCTCTCATCCCCAACAAAGGATAAATGCTAACGCCCGCAGTGACTCAAGCACAGATACCTGGAACGCCCCACCAAAACACTCTTATAAGCTCAATTTTGATGGAGCTTCCAAGGGAAATCCTGGAAGAGCAGGCTATGGAGGTATCCTTAGAAATCATGAAGGCACACCTCTGAAGATATTTTTGGGATCCCTGGGATGGGATTCAAACAATTCAGCAGAAATCGAAGGACTATGGCAAGGACTCCTACTAGCTGAAACTCTCCAACTGCATCCCTTGATTGTGGGAGGAGACTCCCAAATCCTCATAAACATGGCCAAGAGATTGCAAAATGGCTCTCATGCGAAAAGAATCACAAACAGTTGGCGACTAGCAGCATGCCTCGAAGCAATTGAATTAGCCCTTCGCAGTGACAGGGCAATCTCTTTTTCCCACACAAAAAGAGATGGCAACAAAGTCGCTCACCTTCTTGCCAACATAGGGGCTGAACACAACCATACTCTTCTCATGGGCGGCCCGACAGAGATCTTAGATAATGCTCAAGCCCAGGAGCTGAACAAGCTAATCCAAAATGATAGTGCTCTTCCGGATGCGGGTGCCACGTCTGGAGAAGGCAGTACGCCACATGGTGTACATGGGCGGGCTCGAGTTTAAGCCGCTCCTTAAATGCTCCACGCCGCCCTGGCCAGCGAGCGTGAGAGCTATAGAGCGAAGGGAAGGCCATTTATGGTCTGCGATGAGCCTTAATCGCAGAGGCAGAGGGAAGTTATGGGGCACCAGCTTCAAAGAAAACCACCGCTGCATAAATCTGAAGAACATGGGGAATGTTGGTCAGTTCAATCTGAGGAGGTGGAGGTCTGGGTTTCAGGGCTTAGAGAGGGATCACGGAGCCACCTGCGGATTCTCTGGAGCAGTGAAAAAGCCGCGACAGGAAGTGTTGGTAAGTGGGAAGTTATGGTGCCAAGGCAAAGGCCCTTTAGTCGATGCGGCACAGGAAGAAGAGGTGCCTCACACCCCCCTGTCAATCCTTCGTCGAGTTGCTGCCGATGCCTTTGTCACAGGGTGGAGGAAGCCAACCCCATCCAAGCTCAGCAATTCATGGAAGCTAGGCCACAGAACCTAGAAGCTGCTCCACTTCCGGCGTTTGGCTCAACGATTTTCTCTGTCAGCAATGTACAAGGTAATTCAAGCATTCAAGCTCATGTTTCAGTTTTATTTGTGGAAGAGGCGAAAGAAAATGAGGGGGAACAACCCCAGGCTCCAATTCAACCAATGGAGATACCCCATGCCCCAATTCAGCTTGCAGAGAGCTCCAAAGCTGCTGAGGACAAAGCTGGGGTACAATCTAAGCCAGGAGCTGCTCTGCCAGCTTCTCAACCAGCACCAGCAAAGGGCAAAGCCAAATATGACTGGGGACCCCCACCAGAAGGGGAATACTGGATCTATCCAGAAGACTCGGAGGAAGACTCCGATGACTAGTCACAAGCTCAACCCAGCTCCAGCTCTCTGCTTGAACTCAGGTTTTTTCGTTTGCTGTTTACCTTGCCACCAATACTTAATGTATGGCGTTAATATTTTTGCTTGGTCAAATAATTACAATGTTCAGTGTGTGTCCCATCCCCTGCGTGGGACTCTGATGATTTTTCTACAAGTTTCTTTTCTGCCCCTGCGTGGTAATGGAAGTTTTGTATGGTTTCGTCTTCACAGCTCCTCTGCTATGGCATGGGCTTTCAGTTTCAATAGAATGCACAATGATACTGGTCTCTTTTTGGCCCCTGCGTGGGCGCTTAATCACTGGAAGAAGGCCCCTGCGTGGGTAATTGACTCAATGAAGCTCGATGAGCAAGAGCGCCAACCCAGGCCTCTCGCAATGTGTAAACCTGAATGTAATCGTTCTCAGTTTTTAATGTAAATAATAGAAGTAGCGTAGCCTTTAACGATAAAAAAAAAAAACAAATGACGTGGTGAGGATGGCGGCTTCAATGGCATAGTTAAAAGTGGAATATATCTATTACTTTTTTATTTTTTAAACACACAGGCGAAAGTGCCGCGAAAGACGGGCTGGTAGGGTGCAGTACACCGACCAGAAATGAGAGATGGAAATATTGCTTTATAATCCTTATTCAGTACACAATTGGCAAACGAGAAAGAATGCTTTACGTTCCTCCCTCACTTCACAATCAAATTGAAGAGGAAAACAATCGATCTAAAAGTGGCCGCTATTCTGATTGGCCTGAGACCGCGATGGAGATTACAGCAGGGCGGAGCCTCAACATGAACATTTTGGAGTTGATTCGCCACCATTTGCTTGAAGAGGACGACGAAATGGATATTATGCATCTGTATCAGCGACCAACGCATGTGATTATCAAATTCATGTCTCTCCGCCCACACAGGGCCACCCCCGGGCCGCCCCGCCCCTCGACGCTCCGCCCCTCGGGCGGGGCGGGGCGGCCCGGGGGTGGCCCTGTGCGGGCGGAGAGACATGAATTTGATAATCACATGCGTTGGTCACTGATACAGATGCATAATATCCATTTCGTCGTCCTCTTCAAGCAAATGGTGGCGAATCAACTCCAAAATGTTCATGTTGAGGCTCCGCCCTGCTGTAATCTCCATCGCGGTCTCAGGCCAATCAGAATAGCGGCCACTTTTAGATCGATTGTTTTCCTCTTCAATTTGATTGTGAAGTGAGGGAGGAACGTAAAGCATTCTTTCTCGTTTGCCAATTGTGTACTGAATAAGGATTATAAAGCAATATTTCCATCTCTCATTTCTGGTCGGTGCACTGCACCCTACCAGCCCGTCTTTCGCGACACTTTCGCATGTGTGTTTAAAAAATAAAAAAGTAATAGATATATTCCACTTTAAACTATGCCATTGAAGCCGCCATCCTCACCACGTCATTTGTTATGATTGACCCTTTCTTACTATTGTTTGACCAGAACATTAAAATGCGGAAAAGAGGCATGGTACATCAAACAAGTGCGCATTGGCAAACATCAAAGTTCAATAAAAAAAACATTAGAAATATTTTTTCCACCAAATTACTCCCTAACTACGTCGTATTTATGCAAAATCAAAGATATGTGCAATTAGATGGAGACTTATGTCACGTTCCCCATTTTAAATGAGATAAAAATACAGCCGGCACCCTTCAATCTCCATTAACAGTCTGATTTGAATAGAATTATTGGGGGGCCAAAGTTTCAGGTAAAATGAATCTCGTGATGTTATCCATGTCCATGTTCAAACCATCAGATTCAATATATTTGGCAATGGAGCTTCTCAATAGTCGATTTCCGAGCCTCGATGGCAATGACAAACGCAAGCGTATTTATAAAACAACAATGGTGCCTTCTCATGTTATTAGCCTATCATCGTTTTAGTGTCCACATATCTCAATGTTACTTTCTACTGGAATCACGTTTCTTTATGTTCTTCAAATATGTCACGGTTTTCTGGTTGGAAAAAGAATGTGATTATCATAGCAAGTTTGAGCATATCTATATCGATAGATGTTTTTATTTTGCGAATATTTGTATAGATAGATTATCTATTTTGAGGATTTTAAAATTATATTATTATATATTTTTAATAATAGTTTTATTTTAAAGTATTTTTGTTTTTCTGTTATACATCATATAGATTGAAATTTAGTCTATCGATATATTCAATATCTTCATTTGATTGTACCAAACAATAATTTAAACAAAAGTAAAAGTAGACACAATATGGCTTCACAACAATAATTTAAACAAAAGTACAAGTAGACATAATATGGCTTCACAAACTATATGATAATATTTTTCCATCCATGTCTATAGTATTCTAATGCAGATGCCCTTTGCTTCTAATTAGACCTAGAGCCTTCCTCCAAAAGAAAGTATTAAAAAGGTCCATTTATTATTAGGTGTCAGTCTTCTCACACCAACATAAATTTTAGTGCCATAAGATTAGGACCTAATAGATGAACCTTTGTAACACATTCGTTGGAGAAAGGCTGTGAATCCCTATGTTTATGGGTTATTTAATTTTTATAGGTGACGGTCATATCATCCATTAACTCTGAGCAGGTCTTCCAGGAATATATATCCAATAGTATTTTACAGAAGACCTAGACCTGATTGTAACTTTGGTTATCGGAACTTCACAGCAAGAAATTCAACGGTTGACCTCGCAGTTTGTTCTCGGATGACCCGAACATACAGTCTGGTTAAGGATGCATTAAAAGATTCTTTCACAGCATTCCTAAATATTAAAAGATTCACTGACAACTTTCCTCTAGATATTCACAGCGTTCCTCCCTGAAACGTCGTAAAAGATTCGTTCACAGCCTTCCTTTCATTTAAGAGATGTATTAAAAGGTTCATCTATTCAGTGCAGGGTATTATTAATGAACTCTTATCACGTTTCATATGAAAGTATTCATATATCCATTCTATGCTATTATATTGTAGAAAGAGTGATCTAGGGTGCCAAATCCATGGTATATATATATATATATATATATATATATATATATATATATATATATATATATATATATATATATATATATATCCGCAGTATCTTCCACTACTTCTTGGCAGGTTTTCGGATGGATGAACATTTCAGAGCTTTCACACATAGATATGGTGTAGGTAGTCAAATATTATGATTAGAGTATGCAATATCAAGCTCGGTAATTGGAAGGTGCTTATTAGATCTTTCTGGGCGTGGGGGGCGGGTGGAAAATAAAAAAATCTAGTCTAAATTACCCTTTGTTATATTCATTGAATATTAAACTTAGGCGGGGGGCGGGTGGAAAATAAAAAAAATCTAGTCTAAATTACCCTTTGTTATATTAATTGAATATTAAACTTAAAGTTTTCTGCCAAAATAATGAGTAAAAGTCATTGATTCCCAATTTATTATAATGCATCATCAATTGTGCGTTGTAATAATTTTTAGAACATTGGTGTTCTCAAGTATCATGTTTTCATGGTGTTTTTTTTTTATGTCCTGGAGCACCACCAGTAGTGCATCATAGAAATTAAGGGCACATCAATACGGCCATGAAATTTGTTTATTAATGTACTTAAGATCTATTGGAGCATTGTTAAAGGTGCATTACTACATTTAATAATAATAATTGACCGACAATTGCAGGAAATTTTAACTCAATAGCGAGTTAAGATGTACCAAATCACCATAAATGGTATGTCCTTTCTTTCTAAGTATACTAACAAGCATAATAAACCAACAATATGCTCTATATATTAACCCATTGTACATAGTGTGGCTCGTAAAAGCATCAATGATCACTGCGAGTTGATGCACCACGTGGAATTTTTTTTGAAAATAATGAAAAGACAAACAAGTTAAAGAACAATTTTAAATTTTAAACCACTAAATACATAGAGTGGGGGATAACAATCAATTTACTTGGTCCCTTTTTCATTCAAATAAGTATGGTTATGTTATGGTTAGTGTGTAGAGAAAAAATATATAAAAAAAATTAGTATTGTTTGCAAAAATCCACCATGGAAGTAGAGAGGAACTCTTCGCTTCAAGACGACAGAGATTCTAAAAAGGTTGTTACCAGAAGGAACAGTGTTGACATGGGAGTCTGCTGAAACCAGTCGTAGATTTAGAAGACTTTTGAAACCTGGAATGTTGGGCATGCATGTGAACTCATATGGGGCACTAGTTGATGAAAGAGAAGAATATGGAACATCTTCGTCAGCATCCAGTCACTCATTTGAAGATGTGAATTCTGATGGTGTGCAAGAAAATATGAGTGATTTTGAATAATTGTTTAAGATAGTTGATATAACTGATGTATGCATCGTATCTTCAAATAAAATTAATGTTTTCCATATTTTGTTAAATGAGAAGTTATGAAGCATTTTTATGTTGTTGGATTATGTCTTAAGTATGATAAATTTTATTGTTTAAATATCTACAATGCAATATCAAATTAGAGATATAATGTCTGTTTTATTCAGTATACAAATAAAGACTTCTGAATTCATTCAGTGATATAATTTGTTCATAATGTCATGTTTTTTTAGTTTTATAGTTGAAAAAATTTCAATTTCTTTTGTATCTAGCATGTTGTGGTTGAAAACATGTTAAATTTATACTTAGGAAAGAAAAATGATATTCTACCAGAAACATTAATGTGTTTTTTCCTTAAAATTTAACTTTGTTTGAGACATAAAAAATTGGTTTTATTAGCATTTTTTTAAAAGTATGAAAATTGACCCTAAAAAAAAAAATCATTATTCCAGTATCAACACTTTCGTTCTGAAGCTATATTTTGCAGGAAAATTTCGTAGTCACTGCCTTTTTTAAAACAGCCGCAAAATTGACACCTAAAAAAAAAAAAACATCGTTCCAGTATACACACTTTTCGTTTTGAGCACTGTTTTTGTGGTTTTTTTGAGGTTTTTGGGCTAGAGTTCCCGTTTTGAGTTTATAGTTCCCGTTTCAAAGTTTACATTGTTAAGTGACGAAGTTCACTTCAATCTAGGCTATGAAGGACCCCTAAAGGGTCAAGGATAGCAAGGTCTTTTGGATCTTGATGAAGATGAATATCCACATGGGCATCAACTGCAAGCCGTGGTTGTCGCTGACAGTTTATGATCAGCTGACATAGTATGTGGAGTTCAAGGCAGACTTCCAGAATGTCTCCATGCACATGTAGAAGTATCTTGAACAAAAGTGGTATGACCTTCCATACCTAGCCACAAATGACAGGATCATAGCAGTCCTCGACGGCTGGCCGGTAGATTAGTGCACTGCTTCTAACATGATAGCTGGGTCTAGCAAGTCTACAGTGAAGTGAAAAAAGGAAGACGCTAGACTGAAGATGGAACAATTGGCCAAGAAAAGGAAGAAGGAGGCTGAGGATAAAACCAAGGTGAAGCACACTGCCGTGAAGCAAATAGGAGGATAGGAAGAAGAGGAGGAGCGTGGCTTTGATAGGAGTTAGAAGTCGCCTTCCCTAGAGACAGAAGAGGAAGAGAAGCAATTAGAGCAGGGAGGATTGGACCCAGAGACTACTCTGTTCTTGATTAAGCGCAACAGGGAATAGGAGAAAGTAGGGACACGGAAGAAGTCCAAGGCTAGCAAAACTTCCCTCGACCCAATCACCTTGACTGAAGGTGATTTAAATGACATTGGTGATGTGGTAAGGGAAGCAACGACCAAACTATTGTAGTAGTTTGAGGAGTAGTAGAAATAGTCCTTGGGTGCCATTCAGATGGGTCTATGTGAGATGCAGATCCAAGTGTTTTAGGTATAGACTAGTGTGGGACAGAGTAGCGTGACATCAACTATTTTGGTGCTTGACACCTTAGAAGTAGTAGGGATGGTGCACACACTAGATCCACAAGCAATAGCATTGTCGAACGGAGCACTAAACACAGAAGCAAAAGCTGACAAAGCCACTGTCATCGCCCTCAAGGGGGTTGGACTCAATTTGGCCTTCACACTTTGCAGGATGGTGTGATCACGAAACTTCGGGCTCGTGAATAGCGTGGGCTACACATTATTAGTGAGAAGAAGGTGAACAATGCTCATATGGCTACACAGAAGAACTCCTCTATTGATCTCTTTAAGGCCATCACGGACAAGAATGAGTGCGCAACCAAGGTCGTGGCTGCGACATGTAGGTTTGTCCCAAAAATAGAGATTCCCGAAGATGAGCCAGTGGATGTGAGAATTCATAACGTCACTGTCAGAGTGCGCGAAGCGTGAATATAGTTGGAAAAGGTTCAACTTGAAATGAACATTAATATTGGAGAACCTGAGTTGAAGGCCCAACCTTCGACTCCACCAGAATCTAGAGAGTAGCATGATACAAGGATACATTGCATTGGGAAGGATGTTGTTGCAGCAGTAGATAGCACAATAAAGGATTGCACTGTGCTCTTCGAGCAGTCGCTCGAAGTAGTCACTAGCTTATAGGGGGACCCCAATGTGTAGAGGCTAGAAACAGAGGCATGGGAGCTGTAGAAATGATATGATGAGGTTAAAGCGACGGTGCACACCGTCCATTATCCAAAGTCTAGTGAAGCTACAGGAAGTAAATGCGCTGAAAGAGCAAGTGGATGCAACACCGCACAAGGAAGAATTATTGAAGGCTCAATTGAAGCCTTAGCTAGACGAAGCATATGTGCTCACATCCACCATTGAAGACAAACTGGATAGTTTGCAGGAAACATAGCAGAAAGTACAGTTAAATGGTGAAGGGCCAGTGATGGAGCAGCTGGTTGAGCGGATGAAGTAGATGGAAACAGAGTGCACCACCAAAGTTCCAGTGGTACAAGTGGAGTTGGAAGGTCTTCGCAAAAAGATCTTTGTGTCAGCAAAGTGACTCGAGGGCGAGTAACCAAATTCTTGTTGGGGGCCTATTAGGAACGGGTCCCTTGGGGTCAATTTTGGGGTTAAAAGCCCAAGTTTTGGGGCTAAAGGCTGAAGTTTTGTGTAAAGAATGTAAAGTCTCTGCATTTTGTGGCTGCAGAGCATGAATATGTAAAGAGTTACCAAGGTTTTTCCACCCCTCTTTTGTATAAATCATGTTGGCTTTAGAGATCTACCCATGGTCTATGGACCACAGGATTATATAAAAAGGGAGTCTTAGAAGAGTCTGAGGCAGCTAAGTCAAAATTTTGGTAGAGTTTTGAGTAATTTCATGGGTCTGTGAGAGAGAAGAGCGAAGATTCTTAGCATAGGAAGAGTCTCTACAACTGAGTGCATAGAGGACTAAGGTAGAAGTCCGCAGCTGAGTGCACGGACCCCTACAGCTGTGTGCGCAGGGTAGTTAGATTTTGTACTGGAAATCTCGATTATCAATAAAGGGAAGTATTATGCAATTATCTGTGTATGCGTTATTTTACTTCTATTATGGATGTTGCGATTATGTTATGTTGAATATTGCAGTATTAATTAATGCTATATTGATGCACGAATCTCTGTATTTTACTTTGTTATATGAACGCAAGTAGGATATCTGTTTATGCAAAGATAATCATAATGCATGTTAAAGTAACCAATACTTAAGTGAATATGAGTAAATACATAAGTAAGAGTAATTACAAAACAATGTAAGTTCCCAATCTATCCATCTAGGGTTTGCGAAGGACGATCAGAGACTGTCGTAAAGGCTTCAAGGATGGATAAGAGGAATACTTCGATAAGCGGTAAAGGGCTTATTGATCTACGCAAAGGAAGGGCACATAACCAACATCACAACCATCTCAGGGTGTGGAAACTTGGTTCCTGCATCCCCTCATACTGCTTTGGGTGAGACTTCAGTCCGCGCTCTACGGAATGATGCCGAAAGGGCTAGTAGTGTAATGTTGTGCTTGGTTACTTAAGGCTAAACCTGGGCTAGGGCCCATCAAGCCAACACTAATATTCGCAAGTGGGCTAATTTTCCATCATTTTCAGAAAAAAAGGATTCACCAATTTCCATTTTTTCTAAAAATGATTCACCCAAATTTTACAATATGAAATTATTTTACATTAAAGATCACTAACATTATATAGATAATATTAGTAAAACCATTATAAATTTAATTTTTTTTACAAATATATCAATAAACATTTTATAGTTTGCATATTAGAGATTAGTGAGATTCGCCAATGTTTTTAAACTTCAATATATTTTTTCGTCCTTAAAATTTTCCTTGACCATTACTTCCTAAGGGTTGGAGATTGATCCAGGTGAACATTGGTGGCCACCTACCTATTCCACTTGGACCCCCAACACTGTCTCTTTTAGTTTCTTAGTTTCCTTAATTATAGCACAATTTACTATTTTTGGTAGTTCTTCAGGTCCTGAACTTCCAAAGTCATTTTGAGGCCCTAAATGATGTTTTTAGGGAAAACAGGGAGATAGAAAAAGTTCCAAATAGAAAACTTAATTGATTTTGGGCTTCTCTTTGGGATATTTGAAATGAGGTATTATGATAGCCAAATGGAGATTGTATTCCAAAGTTACGATCCTGCAAAGTTGATGTAACAATTTACCCAAACGGGGCCTACAGTTTTGGCACCTCATCTCCTATGGTTAGGTTTCTGGATGTTAACGTTTTCCATTATTTCTCAATAGTTAATAGGCCTTTCAGCCTCATTGCAACATAGTTCGAAGGCATGTTGCTGTCACATCTCTTCTAAGAGATAAGCTACCATCACATGAGTTAGTTTATTTCCATTCTATTTGTAAGCATATTTAAGTATTTGTTATTAATTAAATGAAGTGTTATTTTTGTTGCATCTTTGTATTTATGGTTATATCTGTGATATGTTGCGTTCCTGTTTAAGTTCGGATCAAAGTCACTGGCATCCCTTGCAAACTAACAATCTGAAACATGCATTTAATGATCAATATTAAAATAAATCAAAGTGGAAAGGATGAGTTAATTTTTATTTCATCAAGATCTATTCTATCCTACAACATGTATCTAATACATTTTCCAAATCATGATATTAACTTCTAAGGTGCAGAAACCAAGCATGAAAAAGAATTTCAATCCAAATCCTATAAAATTCTAAAGAAACAAAAACAAACATTTTTGGCTTGTTGTTCTATACAACGACACTTCACACAAGACAGGTGGTGATCAGACCTGCAACGACAATTTTTGTAGTCTAATTACTACTTAAACAATAAATACAATAACTTGAACAAGAACAAGGGAAAAATACATGAGTGACTAAAGCCTCTGGGTTGGGCCCTAACCGAAGAGTTTCAGCCCTCCTAAGATAACTTAGATGTAGACTAGCAATGAACCTTTCATGAACAGAAACTAGATTTCAAATACATAAGCTAAAAATGGAGATAACAGTCTCAAGTACTTGGCCTTCAAAAATTCTTCCTAGCTCCAAGATTTTGAATCCTAATGAGCCCTTAGGTCTGTTTATTTATACAAAAAGTGATTGAGGGGAAGCTCCCTTGAAAGGAGGACTACTTCCCTCCAAAACCTTGAAATTAGTGGATCTAGTCCCCTTAGCTCCTTGCATGCAATTGAGTTCATATGATCCTAGTGGACTTCGAGTTATTAGTGAGGAATCTTGGGACTCAAGTCAAGTTGGAGAGTTAATGTAGTGGAAAAGCCTCCTATATTCTATCTAGATGCCTACAACGTGCCCTTGCATAGTAAATATATCCAAAAATGCTTCCTTTTCCTGCATATTAACCACATTAGGCGATGAAATACGACAGTAACCCTTTAGTCTTCCTACTAAGCATATTATGGCTAAAAAGTGTAAATTAATGTGAGGAAAAGAGAATTTAAGGGCTAGGGGATAACACAATGGGCCTCAAAATATGCCTATTGATGGGACCCATCATCACCCCCGTCATGAAGGTGTTGCTTACCCTCTCAGAAACTTACTCACTGGTGTGAAGTTCATTCATGGGCCTGGTGGCCTCCCTGAAATCCTAAGACATTTTAGATGGTGTGCTTTCTTGTGGATAGAACCCTGCATTTCCTTCTATGTCTGTCAACTCCCTTTGTTCTTTTGCCTAATCTCTTCTCTCTTGTAATCCCAACAGTAAGAGATGAATGAGTTTGAGCTCTATCAAATCAATCTTCAACTTTTGAATGATCATTTTGTAGAGTGGGGTTCTCTCCAGGGATTTCCTTAGTCTTTCAAGAGAGTGACATTCTCTTATTTGCAAACCACGAGTTCTACCCCACTCTTTTTCCAATATGAATAGAAGGGGGATTACAAATTTCTCAGGTATAATCATATATACGTCCACAAATTTATAAAAGGATCCAAGTTCATGTTTTGTTTCAGGTTCTTGAAGTCCTTGGGACCTATTCCTTCCTCTTGTAATGTGGTTGCCCCTTCCTATAGCACTTTCTCTCAGTCCTCTAGCATATCTTTCACTTCCTGTAGTAGCCTTGTCTCTTCCTATATCTCCCATGTTTTTTTTGTAACACTTGTGTTTTCTCATGAGGCAAGGCATCTTGTGCTTTGAGTTTCTTATATGTAAATTATCTCGTGGTGGGCCTCCCTTTCGGCGATAAATGTTGTTTACTCTTAGCCTTAGGGGATGTGACCTCCTTAATTTTCCCTTCACGAGGCCCCAATTTTTTTCTTGGATGGCTGACTCCTCAATTTTGATTGGGACTATTGAAGGAGGTTGAGACTTCCCTTGCTTGATCCTGGTGATCTTTCTCCTCTTAGAGTATAAGGGACTCTACTTAGGCTACCTTCTCTTGGGCTTGACAAGTATGCTAAGTGTGGCCAAGGTATCATACACCTCTTGTTCTATGTGTTGCAATAAATTCTACACGTAACCAACTATTGATCTATAATCCTATGCCCTATTAGGATTAACAGGCAAAAAGAAGAAATGGCTCACCAATACAAGAGAAAATCCCCAAACGTATGATCATGCAACCAAGAAATCATGCATTCCCTAATTCTATAGGGTTTGAATCAACATCTGGTATCCTTGGAGATTCGTGAAAGATGTTGAGTTTAATGCAAAATCCTCTCACTCAAATGAGGAGATCTGGCTCTTTTGTAACTAATCTAAGTCTGTGCATAAGCACAAACAAATAAGGAAAATATGTGATCTTTCACAAAAAAATCGTCAATTCAAAGCAATAAATAGTAACATGAACAAATAACTGCAAGTACAGATCTGAAAGGGAAGGAACATATATCTCTATTAATCAATAATCAAATGGTATAGTTATAACTTCAAGCATAATATCTCGTCTCCAAAATCCAAAAGAATCCCCCTCTCTCTTTAGCAATATGACCTAAAAAAAAGTATGTATATCAATCTCTACATCAAGGTAGAAATGTCCCAATATAATTCCCACCTTCCCCCCTCCGTTTCCTCTTGGTGAGATTATATAGATTTATTCTATCCTTTGGGAGAATGTATCTAGACACCTAGGGGTTTGAGAAGTTAGTAAACTTCTACAATAATGGACGGCTTCCAACTCATACACAAGTTGGTCAATATGATTTCCTTCGGAATGACAAACTCTAGAAACCTTTTTCACAAGTATGAGCTTTTTCTTAATTATCCAGATTATGAAATAATTATTATCTCATAATTATAATATTTTGGAAAAATAATCATGAGAGTTTGTCAATCATGTAATTTCACCCTTTTAACATGGGATAAATGTCACATAAGCAAAAGAAAAGGTGAAGAGGGGATTGATTTTAGCCAAGAACTATAATGGAGTGGAAAATAGGGTTATAAGAGATGCCCCCTAATAAATGAGGCCAGAAGAGAAGCTGATGGCTAAATGCATTACAATATAGCTTAGAGGTGAAAATAGGAGGAACAAGACGAAGTCAAGAATTCGGATTGGAAGATAAAAAATTTTGAAGTCTCATTTGTGCTGATAACATCCCAGAGGCACCCATACCCATGATCGTTCATAAAGAAATACTAAACATGGACGCCAAAACATACACTTCGAATCCATGACATGAAATGCTAGACAGGGGCACAAATAAATGCATAATGGATCCATGTGACTCAATAGGTAGAGCATGGCCACCAAAAAATACAATGTGGATCTATGTCAGAGTATACATCAGTAGGACTATGGACACATGACAAAGAAATAAGTGTCGTAGATAGCCCTCATAGTACATAAATGATACATAACTGCAAATCAACCTAGGAGGGTGTCATATAAGAGTGATATGTCCCTAACCTAATGTCTTCAACATAACCCCTTTGGTATCAATATACATCACGCGAATAAGTGAGTTGATGACTAGCATGGTAGAAACCGCTTGATTACTAGCTAAGGAGGTAAACTTGAAACATATGTGAGGTAACCCACCAATGAGGAAAATGGACCCTAAGGTACTTAATATAGTGCACATAGTGTGAAAAATAATATCACATAGAACACTAATGAAATCAATCAATCAGGATCCAATAACATAAACCCATTATCGATTGCAAGGAAGCCTGCCACTAAGGTCTACAAGATCCAAGGTACTACTGGTTCCTGGATCATGCTCCTAGATAATGATTTGAAGTTGACAAGAGAATATATGTAGAAGCACGACCTTGATGTATCCCTAATAAATCGACACAGGAAAAAAAAAAGATCATGTGATCTATGGATTCATAGTCATGAAGCGTTGAAGTACAACTGACACAGGGATGGCCAACTCAAAAAGGTCAAAAAGCTACTACAAATGGCTGACATAAGAGGAGACTTCCATTGAACACATAGCGAGACGACACAAAAGTAACTTGGCAACATGACTAATGAGCACCAGATGATATCACGTGATGACGCAGAAGGCATCGAGGCATGCTCCATATGATTGGCAGAGTAACTAGCCAGAGGAGTAGACATACTCATATGTATGGTATGGTTCCTAGGCAAGCTAAAACCGAATTGTGAGATAATGAAGTATACAAGTGTCATGTTCAAGGGCAACGTAAAGGATGTTGTCATTTGATGACTAATGGAAATAAATGTTCCCTATATTCTCTTTTTAGAAGTTCCTTTTTCGTAAAGTTGTCCCCCAAGGACGAAAAAGAGATAAAAGTATACTAGGGTATTCCTTTTTCATAACTAGTGTATCCCAATCTAGACAGGGTTTAACTCATATTGTGTAGATGACCCTTCAAGTACTTTTATGAGTGTGAAGGAGACAAGTTCACTCAAAAATATTTTCTAAATTAAGGAGTCTAAAAAGAGCTTAAACGAAACTCCTCTTGGAGGAATGAGTGGTATAGATGATAGAAAATGGTTCCAGTAATGATGGAACTTCTCATGACATAATGAAGACAAGAGATTGGATAATAGGGCCACTTATTGCAATGGTTCCTCTAAGAAAGGGACAAACACAAAGTGAAAGTGAATGGTAGGCCAAGCAGACGATGACGATGATAGAGAGAAACCAGGGCCCAATCTACAAAAAGTAGGTTGATAAAGAGTGTCAATCACAAGGGAAAAAAATGGTGGAATCCTCCTGGGGTATAGCGAAAAAAAGAGATGAAGAAAAGAATGTGAGGCCCATATTCTAAGTCATGGCAGGTCAGACAGAGGGACTCTAAAAAGGGAATAAAATAATTGCATGGACACCAAGACAATAAAAGGGTGCTAACTAAGGTATCCATGAGCATGTAATATATACCTCTAAGTGATGGCATGCATAAAGGAATGTTGCTAAATCCACAACTTGACGGGGTCATACCTAAGGCATAAATATGGCACTAATGGTCAAAATGCAATGGATATGGAAATATGTGACCTACCCCTATATGCTAGGTCTGTGGATATCGCAGTAGAATGCCATCCTATCCTACAAAAACATCTAGAAATATTGGACCCATGTTTAAGTCACGAGGAAAGAACAAGTCCATTTTTTTTTTTGGATTTTTGGCATAAATAAGGCATGAAAAATACTCGCACCTCACATCAAACAAAAAAAGGGTAAAAAAATCACACTCCTATGTACAATATGTAAAAGTGAAACACATTCCAATAGTTCATGCTAATGTGTGCCCACATTCAGGCATAAGCCAAGGGTTTCTATATGTGAACTCATGGAGGGTAAGGGGACCATATGGCTCACCAATATGGGGCCATGCCAAACAAAGTCAATCTTCCAATCTAGAAAGTTTGACGAGCTCAGGGACATTCTAGCATAGTCATTCTCTCAAAATTAACCTAAGGACACAAGGAAGGACCGAGACATAAAGGGGGTATAGGAAGCTCATCAACAGGTGGCAATGAACTAGGAAATTGTTTGGAAAGTTTGATAGTAGAAGCCGAAGACTTGACTTGGTCCAGGAGTGGAACTTCCAAGGAAGATCAATGTTTTCCCTCCAGAATCATTCCAAGGTTTATGTTTCCAAGCTCTACTTGTCTCAAATCAGGGAAACTAAAGGCATGAAGAAGCATAATCTCCCTAGGATTATCAACATATCGATCCATGACCTCCAAGTTGACTGACCGAAGGGGTTTTTCATCAAGGGAGTCATGTGGAATAGGTGGAGTGACGACCCATGTGGTCATATTCCATATTGGGATGGAGTTTTTGACCAATGTTAGGAGGTAATAACAAGACTGTTGGAGAGGAAATCTCATCCACAATAGGTGGCGAAGGGTGCTCACTGATAAACTTCCATATGATCGTGTGGCAACACCCAAGCATCAAGAGTTCTATGGGGTCTATAGGTGTCAGAAGATATCATATGCATAAGAGATTTAGAAGAGGAAGAAAGAATTTTAGGAAGTGGTAATTGCAGAAATACCCCCATAAGGGATGAGCTTTTAAACAATCCCACGCCAACACTCTAATATTGACCACAATTATCTCCCGTAAGTAGGACTAAATTCCCCATAGTGGAAATTTGGGTTGATGGCACACAATAGTCAAGTTGTTCAATGGTAACAATATTTCCGTCATGAAGAAACAAAGTATGCAAAATACAAATGAGACAGCAACAGTCATGGCATAGAACCAACTACAAGTAAGGAGTAGGTTGTAATCGAAATTTGCATCGACAACTTTAACATCGACATAGAAAAAAATTCACCTTATCTTCATAGATGAAATTAGGAAGAACCCCCTTACGTAAAAATTTGTTTCCATCAAAGGATTGAATAGTAGTATTGGACATGGTGAGTGATGGAGAGCTCAAAGCCTTCCAGCATGATGCTGACATGCCACAAGTATAAGAACCTTCATCCACCAAGGTGTGATGAATATTATCATGGAGGATATGCATGGAAATATGAAAGGAGATTTGGTGGGAAAGTAAAAAGCCAACCTTGTCAACATTAAAAGTGATGAGGTTCGAGTCAGAAGGATATACTGCACCAGTTGCAGACAATGAGGCCTTATGCTGCTGAGGACAACTTTGCAAAACATCGAAGGAAAGCATGGCACAAGGAGCCTGGGAAATATCTTCAACAATACTATAATCTTGAGTGGTCTGGGAAGAAGGTTTATGTGTTTTCTTACAAACAACACCCTTGGGGGAGGAATAAATAGGTTCCACGGACTTATCTAACATGAGAAGTCCAGTGGAAATAGGCAAAGCAGGTGTGTCGTTAAGAGAAGAAATCGACTCAGGAAAATCATAAAACTTGGCTCGCATGGTCACATTAATGTCCTATTTTGACATAAAGAAGGATGAACTATGAGTGGGGTTGAAAAATGTCCCCTCATTTACCCCTTGTGGACGGGGAGGAGGTTGTGCAACCATTTGTTGTCGAGCTTGTGTAGGAAATGGATGAGTTAAAACAACAAGTTGTTGGGTGGATTACAGTGATGCAAGGAAGACTAAAAAATTCATCCATATGAGGTCATTTGTGAATAAGGTGTTCACCTTGACAAATATTAACATGGGACTTACTCTTTTGATGACGCTCACTGGTGCACCCTCCCTAATTCTGAGGAGTTGGTTGAGATTGCTGAGTAGTTTGATTTTTCTATTTATTTTTCTTTTTCTTTTTACCACCAATTTGTTGGTTTCGTAGGTGCTATGGAATTCACCATCAGGATGTCGGTGGACTACTCAGAAGAGGGTTATTTAGTAGAGTCAGACACACTTATTGGGTCTTTAGAAGTAATGATCAAGTGCCCAAGTTGGGAAGCCTGTTAGCTCACAGAATCAGAAATAGACCCAGCCACACCATCAACATGTGGGCAAGGAACAGGCTTTGGTGGGTTAATGGAAGGCCCATGATCATTAGGAAGTACTTCATAAAGCATTCATGATTATGAATAAATCAAATCTAGTTGCTAGGAAGCTAAGAGAGATTTTCCCTTAGTAATGACTTGGAACATAGACACATCCTTGGAAATTTTAGGTTTGAAAGATAGAATGAATCATTTGTGTAAAATATCGTCAAGAAGCTTGATCTTGACCATCCTCTTGCAATGACTCCATTTGTGAATATAGTAAGAAATCAAACTGGCATCATCTTGTTTGAAGTTTGACAACAGGTCATAATCAATATCATACATTTTTGGAAATTGGAAATGTGTTAAAAATGTTTGAGCTAAGGATGAGAAATCACTGTTGGATGCGATATCCAATTTGATGTAGCATTTGGAAGCATCCCCAGTTAATGTACAATGGAACATGAACAACTTAATGGAATCATTCATGAGAGAATTGAATGAGCACCAGAGGTGAGATGTGCTAATGTGAGTGGACGAGTTTTCTCTAGGAATTCCTTAAAATTTAGGAATATCAGATGGAAACTTGGCATGCATAGGTGGCCACTATGGATCATGTCTGATGGATTAGTTAGCCAAATTAGACAAATTCGGTAAAACTAGAGAAGATAAAATGGATTATGAAGTTAGCTAAATGAATCATAGGAAAGAGAAGCCATGGACAAACCTTACGGTACCTCGATATAAGTATTATGATTTATGGTGTGCTCATTAATGTATCAGTTCACCCTGGCATATGACTATTACAGGCGATGATGACTGGGGAAAGGATTCTTCCCCCTAGGGTGTGGACCCTCAGAGAGCAAAGGACCAACAAGAGTATGACTGCTCACAGGGTGGTACACGATAGAAAAATATGTACCAACTTGTGTTGTAGCATAAACATAAGAAGGATAACTCATAATAGGAATGACAATAGCAATGATATTTCCTCCAGATAAATCAACCCCTATAGGAAAATTACTGGTAGGTGGCATCCCTCTAAACAACTAATTATACTAGGTTTGTGACATGCTAGAATTGATGTTGCCCCCAGACTTACTAGGAACAAAGGATGACTCGCCCCACAAACTTACAGAAGTGACCATGCTTACCCAGGGAACATGTATTGTAGTTTGATCAAGATAAGAGTTATAGACTCTCGATCCTACAGGTTGATTAGGGTTGAAACCCAGAGGACATATAGAAGAACTGGACATGGAAGAACTAGGAAAATTTGTGGCAGCCAAAGAAGGGATTGGTGGAATTCCCCAAGAAGAAGTAAGAGGTGTGGACAGTGGATTAGGTATGGCCCCACTAAGAGGTGACAATGATGACATGGTAGCTAACACTTCCAATGGAGAAGGTAAAGAGGTATTAGAATCTGCCATATAATAAATAATGGACAAAGGAATGGGAGTATAACTGGGTGTAGAACCGTCAGGGTTCAGCCACAACAACTCCGGTCCTAAATAATCTGTCAAAGGTGGATTGGAAAGACCAGCAGAATCATTTGCTAAAGTTTCAATGGAAATATGATGACTACCAGAAGGACCAAGCTTAGATTCCACAACTATGGGTTGGTGAGAGTATTTAGCACCTATAGGAACTCTTCGTGTAAGAGTATAAATTCCACCTCGTTTAGTAGGAAAACCATATGACGTGATTGACAACGAATAAATTTAGTGATGCTGAATAATTGTAGATTAACAAAATTTATGTTAGTATAGACACCTAAGGCCAAGACTACTAAATCAAACCAAGCATCACACACTAAAAATGTCCTAGGAGGTAGTAACATACAAATAAAATATAGAGAAACTGGCAGCGGGATAGTTATACTAATGACCTACTTCCCAGCCCTTTTATTTGTGAACTCAATCCAAGTGCCTTTATTAGCTATGGGGTACCCCCCCAAGAGGACTAAGAGAGTCTGAATAATATTCCTCCCAGGTACAAAGAAGACGAGCCTATACCTAAACCTTTGTATGAGACCTAAAAATATAGGCCGCTATCATTACCACCAACAATAATATGTCTTGGGGGGATACTCGTAAGCCAAATTCACATGTAAAGGTAGGAAACTTAGCTCAAAGAGCTAAGATCAAAACCCCCTTGAGAGTTTCCTCCCAAGGGGCCCCAAGTGTTATAACAAAATACTAATAACACCATTTGTAATACATGCAAATTTTGCAATCCATGCCACCTGAAACTAAGTGAAATGGGGTATGTCACCTTGCCCATCCCAAGTGTGACCTCGTGATTGACCCTTGTTTTAGAAGGGATTCCCAAACCACACTAATGAAAGTGGATTTGTCTCCCTACCACAAGTTGCAAAGTTTTTTTTGTAGTCTTGGAGTAGTTGAATCACACATGTATCTCTAATATCCTAGCCTAAGCTAATGTTGGTGTGATAATATATAAAATGAGTGACAAGTCTATTTTTTTTTGTTATCATGCTATTTTTTAGTGGGTTGTTGTTTACATAGTTTGTATGTGGAATGACACTTTGATGGTGTGAAAGATTATTGTTAGTAACTTTGATCCAACTATATGCCAATTTCTTATTTATATTTCAATGAATGCTAGCTACAGGAGGGTAAGAGGTTTGCACAACAGACAATTCCTATAAATATGCACTTCTCACTAAATTCAAAATTCCTAAATTTATAAAGCTTTTTGGCCCAACAAATAAACTAAAAGAAAGAACATAAATTTGAAAAGAGGCCAAAGAAATCCCCAAGATAGAACACAAAGAACTCAGAAAGAATCAAAGCTAGGAAAACAAGGCCAAATAAACAAAAACAATCAAACAATCAACAAGCAATATAGAAGTGAAAGAGGAAGGCAACGTCAAAAAACTAGGGTTGTAGCACAATATCTCAACAAAGGAAAATGTTCCGCAAAGGTCAAAACCATAACCTAGAGGTAGGAAGGCATAAACAAGATAACATGGGAGTGATAAAAGATAATCATTACACACCTAGATAAGCTTTTCTATATGAAAACTTCATAACCAAAGAGAAAACACCACTACTTGCAAATAAGAAATCAAACAAAAGAGAAATCACTTAAGTAAAAGTGATGAAGGTTGTAATTCCCTCCTCCCACATTTACCCAAGCTAACTGGTCCACTGGGGTAAACATGTGATGATAAGATACTATGATGTGATTCAATTCCCCATGTACAGTTAAGGAAGTGAAACCGATAAAGAAAAAACATTTTGACCTTTCACACATGCTACAGAAACTATAGGAGCCAACCAACCCTTCTAGGAGACCAACCCCTGAGACAACTTGAGATTTTACTGATCTGGACCCTCAGTCGCTCCCCTGACAAGCCATGCATGCAACTGAGGACTTCTAGTTTCTCCCACAAGAAGGCATGCTAGTGACTTTGAAAATTTTTAGGCTTTTCTGTGCCAACAACCTTGGATTCTAAGCCACTTTTTTAGGGCTAGGTCTCAGGGTACTGCCCATAACTTCATGAAACATTCAGAAATGATAACCAACAATCGAATAAGGCTACTAATGCAATCACTAGTACAAGTAATTGACTTGAAACCTACTAGCCATGACACCCATTTTGTCAAACATGTCACAAATATGTAATCTACAGGTCATAACAACATATCTCAGCATAGGGGCCTCATACATATCTGAGATTTGTAAAGAAGCATTGTTGCCTTATCACAATAACTAGATTATCATATATTAGGTCATATATTCATTGTACATTCATTTTCTAATCAAAACATGATGAGAGCCATACATCAAGTATGTCATAAAACATACTGATAACCAACATATAACCAATAGAAATAACAAGAATATGACAACTATAAAAAACACATATGAATCAATACATTTACACATGAAATACCAATGCGAAGGAGTTTTTATTAATGAATGCATAATCTAAGTAGGTCCGAGACTTCCACAAACCACCCAACCATAGATTGGGTTGAACCAAATCTTTCTTTTAGCCAATCAGCCTTGTGCCATATTCTAAGCGTGAATGTGGGACTCACAATAAAACCAATCCAGGTTTCCTCAAGTTTTACCACAATCCCCACCAGATCACTAGGCCCTAAACAAGCATGGATGCCCTTAGATATCTTCACCTACATCGTGAGGAATTTTCCTATCTCCTAGTCTTTGGGATTTACCGTATATCATTCCATTCACGAGTCTGATCGAGGGCACACACCTCTAGGATTTACTATATATCCCACCATTCACTGGTTGATGATTCCTAGGTCCACCAAGGTACACAAAATTTGGCTTTACTATAATCCCACCTTCTCCAGTCCAGGGCTTCCTAGGCCTTGTCTTCTTCCTCAAAGACCACCTCACTCAATTTTGAAACTATTCAAAAATCTATCTTAACCAAATAAAGGAGAACCCATCACACCATGGCTATCTAGAAATGGAAAGGCAAAGCTCGAAAACACTATCACACCAAGCAAAACCCATGCTAATGACAACAAGAAAACCAAATGCACACCTCTTCATATCATGCATGCCAAATCTAGCATGGAAATCACACATGAAAATTGACACTTGGAAGTAATCATGTTGTATCTACTTGATCCTGCTTTTCCTTGCTTGATATTTGCTTCCCTTTTCCTTATTTTTCTTTCCTTGATCCAATGCTAGAGTGCTCCAAGAATTATCTAAGTGTCCAAGACTATTAGAGAGAGAGAGTAAAGATAGAGCTCCAAAATTGAACTAACAAAAAGGTAGCAATTGACCCTCATAAGCTTTTTTATTAATGAGGCCTCTATTTTCTTCAATTTTCCATTATTTTCCTCCTTCAAATGCAACATGTGACGTTTGACCTTCCTTTTCTTATAATGTCCATTACTTTCATAATTAAAATTCCAATTAATGCCTTATTGTCATGTTTGAGGGTCATAATAAACCAAATGAACTCCCACACTAAATGAATAGTCGCGCTTGAGGGCAGAGGAAAAATAAACTAGTCAATCTTCAAATGGCCATAACATCCTCATCCGAAGTTCATTTTCAGTGATAATTTTTTTGGGTGGTAAAATTTTGAGAAGAGTCCATTTATGTGGTAGATTTATCAAATTTTGTAAAAAAAAAAAAAATTGATAAAGCAACTACGACCTGTTAATTCCTCCCTTTTTTTCTTTTGATAATAAACTAAAAACAAAAATGAAGGTTTGTGTATGATATGTTTTCAGATATGAAAGCGATGACAATAATGGAGACCTATAAGGTCAAAATACTATAGAAAAATCAATGAAATAAATATAAATCTGAAAGCACAAAGGGAGAAAAAGATCCCAACAAAGAGAGAAGAGATCCGATATAGAACAGGGTTGACTCCCTAGTGGCTTAAAATTATAAGATTAAGGACTAAAAATGATTCACAATTACTTGGAAAAAAATGGAGAGCACAAAAAACTAGATCTATAACAAAAAAATAAGATATCTTAAATCACAGAGGGAAAAAGAGAAAAGCCTCATTTAAAGCACCAATTATATTGCAGTAAATTCTACACCCAAGGAGCTATTGTTCTATAATACTATGCACTATTAGGATTACGTGACAAAAAAAAGAAATGGATCACAAATACCAGAGAAAATATCCACCATATGATCATACAAGCAAGAAATCATGCATTCCCTAATTATATAGGGTTTGAATCAACACCTGGTATCCTCAGAGATTGGTGAAGTCTCTTGAGTTCGATTCATAATCCTTTCACTCCAACTAGGAGATCCTACTCTTCTACCATCGATATAAGCCTGCAGGAAAGAACAAATGAACAAGGAAAATAGGCGATCTTCCACAGAAGATCGTCAATTCAAAGAAATAAACAATAACGCGAACAAATAGCTACAAGTTGTTATAGACATTTTTGAGCACTGCAACCCCAAGCATATGTAGGTTTTAACCCCGTACAGAAATTACCTGGATACGAATTCTAAATCACAAAAAATAAACAATGTGAGAGCATAACACATAAAACACATATACACAGAGATTTTCCCCTGGATCCCAAAACCGAGACTAACAGCTTGATTTTTCATTATATTCCTTTCAATGTTACAATACATATTTATACATGCCGAAGCATTCAATACCATGGACCGAAAACCATCACGTCGAAAACCATGGACCGAAAACCATAGGTAGGTTCGCCCAACCTAATATAGGGTCCAAAAAAAAATTTCCCGGGGTGCTGCCCCGGACCCTGTAGAGGGGGGCTGCCCGAACCCGTCAAACCCCCTGGACAGGGGGGGATGCCGCCCCCCCTGTGACCCCACCGTTATGCAATCGGCACAACGAAGGGGGGGCTCCGCCCCCCCTCTAACCCCCCGGTTCAATACGTGGGTTAGTCGTGGAAAGAATATAACACAACCCAACAATCTCCCACTTGTTGTTTTCTTTCCACAGGGGGCCACAGGAGAGCTTAGACATTTTTCCAGCCTTGAAATGCCCATTGTTTCTCTACACCAAGAGAACTTCTCAGAGCTCACAGATTTTGTCAATGCATATGAAATATTCTTCAAAGTGTCCACCTTTACCAGCAACACCTTTTTGTCTTCTATCATATCCCTCACAAAGTGATACTGAACATCAATGTGATTTGTCTTTGAATGATAAGCAGGGTTCTTTGCCAAGAAAATTGCACTTTGGCTATCACAGTCTATTCTTATAGTTCCCTGTACTAACCCCATACTTGAACACAATCTCTGCAACCAAACTACTTCCTTGCTTGCATGAGTGGCTGCCATGTATTCTGCCTCTGTAGTTGAGAGTGCCACTACAGATTGTTTCTTACTCATCCAACTTATTGCACCTCCAAATAGGTTAAACACATACTCACTTGTAGATCTTCTCTGATCCAGATCTCCAGCCCAGTCTGCATCAACAAGGCCACGAATATCCAACACTTTGTCCAATCCTGGTCTTCCTTGGTAGCACAAACCATAATCACTAGTGCCACGCAAATACCTGAAAACTCACTTCACTATTGTCCAGTGCTCCTTCCCTAGTTTTGACATAAACCTGCTCAATACTCCCACTGCATGTGCAATGTCTGGTCTAGTACAGACCATTTCATACATCAGGCTACCAACCGCACTCGCATATGGAACACGGGACATGTCCTCTTCCTCTTCTTGTGTCTTGGGACACTTTTCAACAGATAACCTCACACCTACAGGAATAGGAACCTTCACCGATTTACTATCCTGCATATTAAACCTCTGCAGTATTGTCTCGACATACTTCCTCTGGTTTAATCAAAGCTTCCTCTTTGCCCGATCTCTTTTAATTTCCATGCCCAAAATATAGTTTGCAGCACCAAGATCTTTCATGTCGAATTTGGAGGTCAATTGGGTCTTCAAGTCCTGGATAATTTCTTTGTCATTTCCAACCAGCAACATATCATCCACATAAAAGACCAGATAAATAACACGGTCACCAATTAATTTAAAATACACACAGTGATCTGCTTTGCTTCTGGTGAAGCCAAGTCCCCGTATAAATGTATCAAATTTATGATATCACATCCTTGGTGACTGTTTTAACCCATACAAAGACTTCTTTAACTTGCATACCAGTTCTTTCTTACCCTTCACTGCAAAGCCTTCAGGTTGGTTCATATAGATTTCCTCTTCCAAATCCCCATGAAGAAATGTTGTCTTCACATCCATCTGTTCTACCTCAAAATCAAAAGCAACAACAACAGATAAAAGTAACCTAATAGAAGTTACCTTGGCAACAGGAGAAAAAATATCACCAAAATCAATTCCCGGCACTTGGGAATAACCTTTTGCTACCAACCGAGATTTGTATTTCTCCACCTTCCCTTCTACATTTTTCTTCTTTTTAAACACCCATTTGCTGCCAATGGGTTTCCTTCCAGCCGGAAACTCCACCAAATCCCAAGCCTCATTTTTGTGCAAAGATGCCATTTCATCAACCATGGCCTCTTTCCAGAGTTTTCCATCCTCTGAATCTACTTCTTCCTTCACAGTTCTGGGATCATCATAAGTAACAGACAAAGCAAATTTTGAACAGAAAGTAGAAGGACTATACCTTTCTGGCTGCCTTCTTTCTCAAACTGATCTTCTCACAGCCGGAGTTTGTGGCTCTTCATCTTCTGATTCCTCCTCTGCTGTAGAGTCTGATTCTTCCTCCTTTAGCTCAAACTCTCTCTTCTCAGGTTCCTTTGGTTGGACTTCATGTTTAATAACATCTTTTACCTCTCTGAACACCACATCTCGGCTATACACAACCTTCCGTGTGACTGGGTTCCAAAGCTTATAACCCTTTAAACCATCCTTATACCCAATAAAGATGCACTTTTCAGATTTACTATCCAACTTGGTTCATTTCTCCTTTGGAACATGTACATATGCATCACATCCAAATACCCTCAGATGTGAAAGAGACGGTTTCTTACCAGTCCATACTTCTTATGGAGTCTTATCCTCCAATGCTGATGAAGATGACCTGTTGACCAAGTAACATGCAGTATCCACCGCCTCTGCCCAGAATTCCTGTCCTAACCCGACACCACTAAGCATGCTTCTTGCCCTTTCCATCAACGTCTTGTTCATCCTTTCTGCGACTCCATTTTGCTGAGGTGTATATGGAGTAGTCTTCTGTCGTGCTATACCACACTTCTTACAGAATTCTTCAAATTCCTTGCTGCAAAACTCTCCACCATTATCTGTCCTCAACACCTTTATCTTCTTCTCTGTCTGATTTTCCACCAGAGCCTTAAATTCTTTAAACCTGTCAAAGACTTCAGATTTCTTCTTAAGGAAATATATCCATGTATTCCTTGAGAAGTCATCTATAAATGATACATAGTACACAGACTTACCCAGTGATGGAACCTTCACAGGTCCAAACACATCACTGTGCACAAGCTCTAATATTTGTTTCGCCCTCTTACCACCAGAGGGGAAACTCACCCGATTCTGCTTCCCATATACACAATTTTCATAGAAATCAAAATCTAGAGAGCTATTACTCATACCTTCTACCATACCTTTACCATGAAGTATTCGAAGGCCCTTCTCTCCAATATGTCCAAGCCTTTGATGCCACAGCATGGTCTTCTCTCCAGAGACCACTAGATTTTCAGCTCCACTTTCAGGAACCACAGAACTGTTGCATCCATCAACAACAGTGCTACGTTGCAGCTTGTACAGAGTTCCAGTCCAAACTCCCCGCATCAATACCAGTGCTCCCCGAACCATCTTGCAGGTATCCTTCTCGAACACTGCTTTTACACCTGCATCATCCAACTTGCTTATAGAAATCATATTTCTGGCCAATGCAGGAATATGCAGAACACCTGGAAGTGTTCTAACCCTTCCACCTTGCAACTTCAACTTTACTTTTCCGCAACCAATGATTCTAGCCTTCCTATCATCTCCAAAGAAGACATCACCACCATCGTATTTCTGATACTCGCAGAACCACTCTCTATGGGGAGTGAAGTGAAAGGATGCACCTGAGTCAATCAACCATGCCTCATGATCTACATGTGTACTTGAAGAAGCCATGTACACATCCCCACCTTCATGTGAGGTGGTTTTCACATCTGCAGAAGGAGAATCATCAGATCCCTTTCCTTTATCAGGAGCTTTAGATTTACAGTCCCTTTTGAAGTGCCCTTCCTTTCTGCATTTCCAGCACACCACCTTTACAGGTTTTCCTGGAGATTTAGATCTCCCTCTAGATTTAGATCTCCCACTCGATGACTTATTTTTGTTTCTATTCTGGGACCGTCCTCGTACAGATAAGGCATCACCATTCTGGCTCTCCATATTTTTCCGTCTCATCTCCTCCGTCAGCAAGGCTGAGACTATTTCATCAAACTGCAAAGCAGTTGCATTGCTAGCTATTGTAATAACCAGACTATCCCACGAATCTGGTAGAGAATGCAACAAACTGATGCACTTATCTTCATCTGAAATTTTAATATCAATAGACACTAACTGACTTACCACAGTATTAAATGCGTTCAGATGCTCTGTCACCGAGTCTCCATCTTTCATCCTCAGGTTATACAGCTTTTTCCGCAAGAATAGTTTATTCACCAGAGGCTTAGATTGGTACAAAGTCCCTAGCTTGTCCCACAAAGCCTTCGCCGTAGCTTCCCCTGATACATTCAGCAATACTGAATCTGAGACACACAATCGTATTATGCTCTTTGCCTTCTAATCCAACTTCTTCCATTCTTCATCGGTCACTCCCGTTGGTTTAGTACCTGGATCTACCATGATGCACTGATCTTTATCCACCAACAACTCCTCCATCTTGAGTTTCCACAACTCAAAACTCTGACCATTGAACTTCTCGATCTTTATCTTTCCGCTGCTCACCATCTTCTTTCACCACCAGAATCGATCCCGCAGATCTCCCACTGAACAGGGTCTACCACAGGCCCGAGCAAAACCCCTCAGCAACAAAGGCATACCCTTGAAGCCAAAACAGCTGCAATACCAAATGTAGGTTTTAACCCTGTGCATAAATTACCTGCATACGAATTCTAAATCACAAAAAATAAACAATGCGAGAGCATAACACATAAAACATATATACACAGATATTTTCCCCTGGATCCCAAAACCGAGACTACCAGCTTGATTTTTCATTATATTCCTTTCAATGTTACAATACATATTTATAAATGCCGAAGCATCCAATACCATGGACCGAAAATCATCGTGTCCAAAACCAAGGACCGAAAATCATCGTGTCCAAAACCAAGGACCGAAAACCATAGGTAGGTTCGCCCAACCTAATATATGATCCAAAAAAAATTTCCCGGGGCGGTGCCCCGGACCCCGTGGAGGGGAGCTATCCGCCCCCCTCAAACCCCCCAGACAAGGGGGGCTGCTGCCCCCCCTATGACCACCCCGCCGCATATTCGGCGCAACGAAACGGAGGCTCCACCCCCCGTCTCAACCCCCGATTCACTACGTGGGTTAGTCATGGAAAGAATATAACACAACCCAACAGCATAAATATCCATAAACCAAAGGCTCCTAAGTCCCTAAAGGTGTTGTTCCAACCCCTAAAAGAACAAGGTCAACTGATTACAGCATCTCCCAGAAGTTCTCCATGAAAAACTACTCAGAACTGGTCAAAACTGGACCATTTCACCTGCTCCATAGGCAAAGTGCGTTGCATCCCACCTAAATACACACAGTAGGTGTGATGCATGTCAAAAATCCCTTCTATGGGGTGAGATCGGTGAGAAGGGACAAATGGCAGGGTCAATCTGCAAGGTGGAGGAGCATGGAATCTTCCAGAAACCTCTCCTGTGACACTTCCCTCTCTAAATTTGACTAGGGAGGAGTAAGAGATCATCAATCTCCAAGTGGAATCAAGAACTGCCAGAGAGAAGACACTAATCAAATCTTAAAAGCTGACTCGCCTCCCTTGCAGAAATCTATATATGGATCCCTCATCCCAGAGATCCAGGGGCCGAAATTTTGTATCTGGTAAGGAAGTGATGTTGGTTTCTTGGTGCAATATCATAGTGTTGGGTGATCTAAGCTTTTCATGAGGTGAAGAAGGGCTTTCTTACTGAGAGGATGATGATGGGTCAGAACAATTGGCTGTAATCCTCTTTGCTCTTTCTTGATTATCAATAAAGCTATTGAAGTTTTCCTCCTCATTCTTGTATGATTGATGATTTATGAATTTGTGTGGTCAATGTACATCTGATCCTATATTGTTTATGATAATAGATCTATGTTCTTGGATAGTATTATGCTGCTTTGATTCTACAGGTGCCCTGTGAAGCTGGGTGGACAAGGAAGCGAGCAACAAAGATCTATTAGAAGGGAGAGGAATCGAGCAAGGAACCAAGCGCAAGACAAAGGTTGGTCTCCTTTATTCTTCTCTCATCTATTTCTCATAAAGGAAAATGAAAGTAGTTTTTAGTGTGTTTTTTTCTAAGGTAGCTACCAGCCTTAGTGGGATTAGCAGCTCTGCATAGACACTATTCCCGATAACAAAATGGCAACTCCGTTGGGGAACGAGTAGATTGTTTGTTCATCTACATTTGTTTACTTTATAAACTTACAGACAGAGCTTGAAGTCAAGCCAGCTAGCCTTCAAACTGCATTTGCTATGCAAGTGCAAAGTAAATCAATGTTGCTTCAGTCAATCTCCGGGTTTTGTTTATGAATTAAACGATTGATTTACAAGCTTTCTAATTGCCCTCGTGGTGGCTCTAGTAACCTCCTTAGATCTACCCCTGTGATTGATTTACTAATTACCACTTGCATAACCTAAATCCCTGAACTGAACTACAAACTGTGACCCAGAATCCAATCAAAGTCTCGTCCCTGGTCCAGCGTGTTCTGTGAACTTCAAATGCAGCGCACTTCCCGAGTGTAGTAGGTGTGTTGCATTTCAGTTTCACTGTGTTACAGGTGCACTGATCAGACAAGGCCTTGTTCCTAAATTTTGGTTTTTGTGTTCACTCTTTTCAGCTCTATTCAGGAGTTTTGTTGCCTGTAGTTAGTACACCTCTGCTTGAAACCCCTTTCCTTGTTGTTATTCCACCTCCATTGTGCAAAGAACTGTAAATGTTTTTATGTATTTTTGAGTCATTTTCAGTTCTCCTTTACAAAGAAGTAGCGTAATTGTACTGTTGTTTCTTGATTTGAAAGTGTCGCAAGTGTCGTTTTCAGTCATAGAAGAGAATATGATTGTTCTTGATAGTCGATTACACTGTTACTCTTGTATTTGATTTGAGTTAGTAGTTTTCCAAGTGTCGAAAGAAAGTTTTCAATTCCAAATAACAAAGTGTCGTCATTGTCCTCATTTTGTTTTGAAAAGAAACTTGTTAGTAATTGTCGCTTTGGAAAATAATTCAGATTTGCGCTTAGCTTTCTTTTTATCATTCACACATTAAGAAGGCTGAAAACAAATACATGCATGTGCATTTGCATTTAGACTATTTGTTGGTTTGATTTAGGACAGTGCATATAGTGTGTGCTCTATGCTCTTTGTTGAAAGAATGCCATCTCTCTTTCCTTAGTAGCTAGGATTTTCATTGCAGAAAGAATATTAAATGACTGTTTATCATCTTAGATTGCATTTTAGGAATTGTACATCTACATCACACGGTGAACCTGAAAGGAAAATTTCTTAAGCAAGATCAACCATAAAATAAATTTAATAAATCTAAAAACTCTTTGGAACCTAACGCACAACATCTAGAAGTCTAGGCTAGAGACGTATTCTGGCATCGTAAAGCCTGGTAACTGTTGTTTTCACTGTTGGTTGGGTGATTCCTCCACTTTGAGATGATAAGTGCTAGTACGGACTTGTGCTCCCACGTACCGTCGAGTATATTTTGGGAGACCACAATAGGCTTTATCCTTTATCCATAGGAAGCCGTGTCTACTGCCCTATCGATCGCAATGCACTGAACACAACATTCGGGAAGATTGACTGTCGTACCATAAAAAGTATTCGGCAGTTCTGCGATTGGTTTGGTAATCCCTCTGTCTAGATTTCCAGAGAAGTCCCTTTTGTTCCTTTTCAGACTCCTTAACGGAAAAGGTCCATCTGAGCACTTGTCACTTCAGGCTCAGTAAAAATCGAAGGCGACTAGAGTCATCTTTTGTTTTTTCTCGACTCTTAAAAATTGGAAAAACAAGTTGCGTCAAAGCATCTAAAAATTTATTTTAAACGGAATAATCATCACCTTTCCTACGTTGATCTTAAGTTGAGAAAAATGGAGTCCACGAACCAAGGAGTTACCCTTGGAGGAAATCCTAGTCCCTTCTCCTCTTGGGGAGATGTTGGTGCACCCCATATGGCCACATTGTCTCTTCCAGGATTAACAATCGGCTTGCCCGTATGGCTCTTCTCAACTTCTGTCATTCAGAACACTGTAATTCCTTAACGATCAAGTCAGAAACTAAACGATATTAGAGTTACCCCCCAGCCCTCTACTTCATCCAATTCTTCCTCTCCTCCTTCCTCTTCGCTTGATGAAGCTGGTAAAGCCCAAAATCAAGTTACTGAGAAGAAGAAAGAGAAGAAGAAGAAGGAGCCAAAGGCAAAAAGGGGTAACCAAGCATCATCTAGCGAAAATCCACACACTGCACCGACCAGGCCTAAATTGCCATGCGTCATTTGCAAAGGAGACCACTATCATCGAGATTGTCCTTGCATCCCTCGGATCTTAAGGGACTGGTCTCCTCATTTGCACAATCTAGTGTCATCAACCTCTGACGATCATGTTGAGCATACATCGTCAACTAGTGGAAGTGAAGCTCCTGGACAAAAAGGAAAGTATAAATTTCCTTGTAAATTGTGTGAAGGTGATAACACCATCCACTATTGTCCCTTCTTAGATGAAGCTAAAAGAGTCTTGGACGACCGTCCGGTTTCACCGTTACGGCTTCCTCCTGGATACAAGAAACTCTTGTCGAGTCTGTCACTAGTTGAAAATCCGGCTGACACGCCCTTATGGCTGGCCGAAGCATCTACCATTGAAGATAAACCATCTAAATCCATACCAGACGAAAGTCAAAAGGTCGAGGCGGCAGTTGACCCGGTCGTGCCTTTAGAGGATCAATCTTCAGATGATATAGTCACCAAAGAGAACAAACCGTTCAAATTATCTTCGTAAACATAGACTCCAATGAACATGGGGGTAGTTTACCCGTTCCTTTACCACAGGAAGGAAGTTCGTCAGAGTTGTACCTGATCGTCTATTCGGTCCCACCTCCAAGCAACCTGGTTGTTTCCTTTGACTGGAATCTACTAGGCAGACCCTGTTTACCGACTACTGTACCATTCCAAATCATCACTCAAGTATATAGAATGGTTATGGCTAGTACCATCATAGATGAGGGGGATTCTGTGAGTATCCTTTCCTCAACTTCTTGGAAAGCGCTTGGTTCGCCATCGATTTTGCCTGAGATGAGAAATCTAAGAGGCTTTGACAAAGGAACCAGTCGACCGTTAGGGATCCTTCGCAATGCGCCGATAACATTGAGAAGGAAAACCGTTCACATGAATGTAATGGTAGTCCAAGGACCCCTGGATTATAACCTACTCCTTGGACGAGACTATATTTATTGCATGGGAGCCATTGTCTCCTCACTCTTTAAAGTAATGTGTTTTCCGCACGAAGGAAGAGTGGTCAAGCTCATAGACCAGCTTTCATTCCCCAGTTCACACATAGCAAATAGTCATATACCAACCCTAATTGGTCTTTTCACGCAAGGAATGTCTCATCAATCCCCAGTCCGTCCTCCTGATGAGCGCGAGTGATTCGGAGGGCATGACTGAAACCCAGGGGGCATGCACCCTGGCCTGTTTCAACAGGAAAACTTCAGGTATAGGGTAGGTTTCCGCGAAGGATATCTGACTAGTCTGACACACCTATCCATTTAGGAAAAGGGGATTAGGCTAGAATAAGATTCCCTCGTCAAAGTTATGTGAGTGGAGGTGTTTACGCCACTCACCTTTGTCTATTTCAGTAGACATCGCCAAAGAAGTGTTTTGTTTGTGGCACAAATAGAACAATCTTTGGTAACCTGAAAAAAGGTAGGCCTTTCCCGATAAAACAAATGTTTTGTCTGCAAATTGAGGGGTAACCTGAAAAGGTAGGCCTTTCCCGATAAAACAAATGTTTTGTCTGCAAATTGAGGGGTAACCTTGAAACTCTATTTCACTATACCTGGGGGCATGCAAACCTTTTGGCATGCAAGAGAAGAGCGACCATTTATTTTTTAAATTTATAGGCCCTCTAACCCTTTAAACTCGTAGGATTGGTCGTTTTCTAGCTTGCATAAAGAAAGGATGTGGGGCAAAGCTTTGAAATAATGCCTTTTTTATATATGAGACATCCTTATTATGCGACTGGATTAATCGAGCAGTTTTAACGTGGAATTCAAGCTCGCTAAAAAATAAACATAAGTAATGAGCAAGTGTTTCCCCTAGCATTTATGCTCATTAAAAAATGAACCAATTTCTGGTAAATAACTATCGTGAATGTAGTACTTCAGCCTTTGGAGCCTTGGTCATGTTCTCATAATCACCTCCACTCTGTATTGGCCGATCATTCACCTCCACTTGATTGTTTACCCCTTTTGAGGAACAGCTGCGAAGAGTGATCTTGTTAGCCATCCTTGTGACACTGTCGTGATTGGAAAATTCCAAACCTTACTTGGAATCAACTTCTACTCGAATCTATCATTCGTTCCTCAAAAAACGAGTCTCCTTTAAGCTCTTTTCAACTGACTCGTAAAATATGAAAATATTGCCAAGCCATTGGCCTCTCCAGCTCGTTAAAATGACCGGAAGTGCTATCCCTCCTTTAGATTTTAATCTTTTTGGACCTGGGGGATTATTACACAAAAAGATCGAGCGCTTGTTTTGTTTGGCTTGTTAAAATTACCGTAAATTCATCCCTTTTGTATTATTTTATACTTTTTCGGACTTAAGGGATCAGATGACGAAAAAGGATTTTTGGAATTTCCTTTACGTCCCTTTTCAGACTCTCTAAAATTGAAAAGGACCGAGTTATCTTTGTCGTTAAACTCATTAAAACCTAATAGCGACAAGCTTGTCCATAACAAGACAAGAACGAGTTTCACTATTGCTAGGCTTGTTAAAACATAGCGATGGGTTTGCCCGAAGGGAAAATTATAGAACAATCATATGTTATCCTCCTCAAGCTTGAAAAAAATAAAGAGGTACTGGTCAACAATGACTGGGGAAAAATTGGGAAGAAAACTTGAAGAAACTTTGTTGGTAGCAAGTCGCTCTTGAAAATGACACTTTCACTCCGCATCCGAGTCGGGTTGCGTTGTTCCATTCACTGGTCACATCATTATGGTTCCATCACACCATCCACGTTTGGGGTTAATGCTACCAATCCATCATGTCAGTGTCGCTGATATGTTCAAGAGAAGTCGCTCAGAGAATTCACCTGTGTCTCACCCACTATAATACATTTTCGCTCCACTCTTTCATGACCGCCACCCTGAACCGTATGTCACCAGATTGTTTTCACCTCCATTAAAATCATTTTCTCCATTCTGTGTCATTGATGTGGGATTCACTAAGGCCCTCCTATGAAAAATTGCTTCTTGTCGACATCAGCTCATTATCCAAGAAGTCGATCTAGGAACAACCCTTTTAGTACTTTGAAGCTTGCATGCCTCAATGGCAAGTTTCTCACTTCTAGCGACAGGTTTACATCAATGGCCTTCGACTGAAAGATTTTGCGTGGTGTTCGACGCCAGGTCCTTTATTCACACGACGTGAATTGTACTGTAGTACCTTGAGGATCATTATCATTATCGGTGATTCCTCTCGCGCCTATTAACAGCTTACATCATTGGCTGGTAATCAGGCGATGTCTTTCCATGTTCGACTCTAGAACATCTCTCACATGGATCGAATTATACTTTGAATGAAGATCAAAAAAGATTGAAGACCCCGGATCTAGTTTCATCCATTCGGGCTGCGATATATATTCAGGAAAATAAAGACATCAAATTTACATCATTGCTGCACAGATAATCATCCAATCCAAGGGATGATGGCTCTACCAGAATCATCAGTCTACACTGAGACGATTGTCTGTCCTATGTACATGAAAATGAATTTATAAAGCTGAGCATGGGAATGCCCGCCTCAGCTAGATCATGAAAATAATATGAAGATAATGTATTGTATTGTATCTTACTACAAGTCGCCTTCCAGCTTGAAAAAACTTCGGATCCTCATGATAAAGCATTTCACCCGACATCAAAAAGATTAACGACCTCATTCTTTAGGGGGCAACTGTTATAGAAATTTTTGGGCACTGCAACCCCAAGAATAAATTTCCATAAACCAAGGGCTCCTAAGTCCCTAAAGGTGTTGTTCCAACCCCTAAAAGAACAAGGTCAACTGATTACAGCATCTCCCAGAAGTTCTCCATGAAAAACTACTCACAACTGGTCAAAACTGGACCATTTCACCTGCTCCATAGGCAAAGTGCGTTGCATCCCACCTAAATACACACAGTAGGTGAAATGCGTGTCAAAAAGCCCTTCTATGCGGTGCGATGGGCGAAAGGGGACAAATGGCAGGGTCAATCCGCAAGGTGGAGGAGCATGGAATCTTCCAGGAACCTCTCCTGTGACACTTGCCTCTCTGAATTCGACCAGGGATGAGTAAGGGATCATCAATCTACAAGTGGAATCAAGAACTATCAGAGAGAAGACACTAATCAAATCTCAAAAGCTGACTCACCTCCCTTGTAGACATCTATATATGGATCCCTCATCCTAGAGATCCAGGGGCTGGAATTTTGTATCTGGTAAGGAAGTGCTGTTGGTTTCTTGGTGCAATATCATAGTGTTGGGTGATCTAAGCTTTTCATGAGGTGAAGAAGGGCTTTCTTGCTGGAGGATGATGCTGGGTCAGAAAAATTGGTTGTAATCCTCTTTGCTCTTTCTTGATTATCAATAAAGCTATTCAAGTTTTCCTCCACATTCTTGTATTGTTGATGATTTATGCATTTGTGTGGTCAATGTACATCTGATCCTATATTGTTTATGATAATAGATCTATGTTCTTGGATAGTATTATGCTGCTTTGATTCTACATGTGCCTTGTGAAGCTGGGTGGACAAGGAAGCGAGCAACAAAGATCTACCAGAAGGGAGAGGAATCAAGCAAGGAACCAAGCGCAAGACAGAGGTTGGTCTCCTTTATTCTTCTCTCATCTATTTCTCATAAAGGAAAATGAAAGTAGTTTTTAGTGTGTTTGTTTCTAAGGTAGCTACCAGCCTTAGTGGGATTAGTAGCTCTGCATAGCCACTATTCCCGATAACACAAGTACAGATCTAAAAGGGAAGGCACATATATATCTATTAATAAATAATCAAATGGTATCATTATTCCTTAAAGTATAATATATCCTCTCCAAAATCCAACAAAGTCTCACTTTCTCTTGAGATATATGACCTCAAAACAAAGTATGTCTATCAATATCTAAATCAAGGAAGAGACATCTCAATATAATTCTCACCCCCACCCCTCCCTTTCCTCTTGGTGAGATTATATAGGTTTATTTTATCCATTGGGAGAATTTATCCATACACCTAGGGGTTTGAGGAGTTAGGAAACTTCTACAATAATGGACCCCTAACAAACTCATACACAAGTGGGTCAATTTGATCTCCTTGGGGATGACAAACCCTAGAAACCTTTTTCACAATTATGAATTTTTCCTTAATTATCTAAATTATGAAATAATTATTATCTCATAATTATAATATTTTGTAAAAATAATTATGAGAGATTGTTCAATCATGCAATTTCGCCCTTTTAACATGGGATAAATCTCACATATGAAAAAGAAAGGTGAAAAGGGGATGCATTTTAGTCAACAACTAAAATAAGTTGAACTTTGTTTTCTCTCATTATAATGGAGTGGAAAATATGGTTATAATACCATGTACCCTAGTGAGAGGCTTTTTTTCTTCCCATGTTTTCCTACATTTTGAGATCTAGAGCACTCCTCAGGGGTCTCTACTTTTGATCTCTATTATCCTCCTTCTTCTTCCTATATATTTTCCCCTCCCTTTTTCTCTTCTTCTTCCTCTTCTTCTTCTTTTCTCCCTCCAACACTAGATTTTGGTGTCTATTCTTGTTGTGTTGAGGTAAGGGTTTGTGTCTCAATGAAGGCGTCCCTATCCATGACCACAAAGTCATCCCACAATACAGGGCTCCTAATATGGCTTAAGTCATCCCTCATAATTAGTCTAATGAGAAATGTATTAGTTCTTTCCTTCCCTAACTCTACGGCTCATTTCAATTAAAGACTAAAGGAGGAAATGTGGACCACTAAGCTTGCTTGGAATGCTAATTTTGTTTGGAACTTTAGCTCATAGAACAGACTAAATTGATCGGCATATACAACAATCAACCTCCCTTCACAAAATATTTATTTGAGGATGTTATAGGCTACTTCATCCCAAGAGTAGGGAAGGATTTCTCTTCTTACTCCTTTTTTGTCGTCAGCAAGCTTCTCTTCAAGGAGGAAGAATTTTTTCCTGCCTGTGACAACTATTGTCCTATTCGCTTTAACCCATCGAAATCCTAAGGATATGGTGGTCCCTTTGATTATGATCTCTACGTTCAAATGGATGGAAAGTCCCCTAACAATAGTGGTACAGTTGTCCTCTCCCTGGGAATTGAGGGCCATGGAAAACTCATGTGTTACCTCATCATCATACCCCTTTAATCGCTAAAATAACCCCATCCACCAGTGTCTCAGAAAATGCCTCTGATAGGAGGATGTTGATTGATTATATTGGTGTTTGTGGGCTCTCTTCTATTGGAATCTCATCCCATGGCTTCTACTACTACTTAAATTTCTTGATGAGATTTTTTTTAAGATTTTTCTTTGAGTACTCTAGGGTGTAGAGGTGGCAATAGTGAGGTTGATGCCCTTTCCAATCATAGAAGGAGAGGAATGATACCCTCTACTTCAGTGAAAACCATCCTCTTCTCTTTCCTTTCGTTTCTTATATTTTTAACAAAGTATTTTTTTATAGGACTTTACCTATTCATGGGTTTGCTACAGGATGCTTGTAGCAGGTAGACTTTAATTCACAATTGTATGGAAAATGAGGAGGTAGGATGCCAATTTACCTTCATAGGATGACTTATTGATGTTTATGGAGGTTTGGAGTAAAATTCTCGATGGTTGGGATTGTTTTTCATCTATTGGCCCAATCTTTCAACACCTCCTTCGCGTTCCTGTAGCAACCATGGTATTCCTGTAGTAGGTGTGCCTGACTCTATAACACTTGTAAACCAATTCTATAGCTCTTATTTAACACCATAGGAACCACATAATTTAATATAGCTATACCTTCTATATCTTGATGGGCCTCTCTAACATTGTTTTGGAATCAACATCCATACAAATGAAATCTTGCCTTATCCTTTTATTCCTTTTTGTGGTAATGGGATCAACGTGCTTGGTGACTAAACTTTACATGTATTTTGTTAGGGTCCAACCCTAACCTATTATTTATGTAATAAGCCCAAGGGGCATAGTCAGATTCATAGTTAGTTAGTTGAGTCAATAAAGATCGTAAGTGGTTATCCACATTAATAATAATTGTAAGTGGCTAACTTCCATTATTGAAAAGGAACCATAATAAGCTATAAAGAGGCCACAATTAATAAATAATGTGGTTAAACCATGTTATGCAAGGTGTTGGGAAGGGGTCCCCGGAGTAAATTTTGATAAATTTTGTAATTTATTTTTGTAAATATGTAAAGTCTTTGTGAAATGTGGAAGCGAAGCACGATTATTGTTAGAGTCAAAGGGGCTTTAGCCCCTTAGGTGGGTAGGTGATAGGAAGGTTTCGAGACCCTCCCATGGTCCACAGACCATGGTATTGTAAAAGAAAAACTATAAATAGAAGAGTCATAGCGAGTCTAATGAATAATAGATATTGATAGAATTCTTTGTAATAACAACTAAGCTATGGTAGGAAATGTCTATTTCCTGTACTTAGGTGAATGGGAAGGCTCCTACAGCTGAGTGCGCGGAGACCTTGGTAAGTTTGCAGGTTGAGTGTGTAGGCCCCTCCATCTGAGTGCACAGGGAAATAAGTTTATACTTGAATGATTATACCTAATAAGGACAGTTTTGAGACAATTCTTGTGCATCTGTGTATTATTTCGTACTTCTGGAAGTTTCTGTATTTTCTCTATATGTTGTAATTTATATGAATTAACTTATATCAGTTGCACAAAAGTAGTAGATAAATACTATTTATGCATGTTATGAATGATTAAAGACCTCATGAATATCTGGAAGTTGTTTATGTAAATTACTCTAATTACTTGTTTCAGAAGGGTTAAGGTTCACGAAGATAGAAATAAGCCCTGGGAACCACATGAACCTATCATATTGACCTTTGGATGTAGAAACCTAGTTCTATCGTCCCCCAATACTTCTTCGGATAGGACTGCAGCCTGTGCTATGCGGGTTGTTGCTGAAAGGGCCAGTAGTTAGGGTTTTGCTGGTTGGCACAACTAACATTGAACTTGGGTCAGATTCCGTCAAGCTATCACAAGGGACCACTAATAGTCATGGTTTTAGATGTCATTAAGCTATAAATAGTCATAGATAGTAAGTGAAGAATCATCAAGTCTTATTTTAATTGAGCTTTGCTCTGTTGGAGGTTTCCCCCTTGAAGACGCAAGTGAACATTGTATTCTACTTCTGAACAATAAAATATCTTTGCATCTTGTCTCATTTCATGTGATATCTATGTGTTTTGGGCTATATTGTTTTTTATTTATGGAATTCTAGTTTTCTAGCAGCAAAAGTGCATAATAAGTGGTATCATAGCACTTTCTAGCGTTAGTTGTACCTCCAATTTTTGTAGATTTTTTTTTTTGTCAAGATATGTGTTCGAACATATTTAAACGACATGATTTGTCATTCAGGGCATAAACCTATGGATTTGGGGAGGCATGTAGATAAGAAATACGAGAGGTGGTGACATTTTTTGGACCCCATTGTAACCCCTGTGGGTGTGCCTTCAAGTAGTAGTAAATTAGACAAAACCACACACAGACTGCACTTCCATGTACCCTTGGGTGTATCAAAATCCCTCTTAGGGTAACTTGAAACCTAACCTTAGATAAGTCATCAATCATCTTGCTACTATATTATAGTTAAAACAACACTCGGGGAGATTAATCACAAGCACAATAGGGTAGTCAGGTAGTAAGGCTAAGGGTATGGCCGATCCTCCTGAGTTAGCACCGTGAAACATTGGGTCAAGTACTATTGTTGGGCCCCTGCATATATTGCAATTGGTAGAACCTGACACTCATTTGAGACCATATTTCTCTCATCTATCTAGATGTTAACCCTACCTTATCATTGATATCAGATCTAGTTATTTGAATTTGACTACCACTATCCAGATCAGATCCAATAGTTGGGGTTCAACCACCACCGTACATATTTGATTCAAGAGATGGGGTTTTCACATGACATATTTGACTCTTTGTGCAATGATGGTTTTGACCACCATATTCTAGATCAAATTGTTGTAGCACATTCTACTATACCAAGAACTTCGGGTTCTTGTTACTATAGTATGCCCCGATTTTTGTAGGATAATTAGCAGTATCAAGCTTTCCGAATTTTGGCCACTGCATTATTGATCAACTAAGAGTAAAACACCTTTCAGAGTAAAAAAAAACTCTGGGGCCATATTGGGATGCTTGTAAGAGACCCATCCCATACAATTCAGGATGTGAAGTTGGTCACATTGGTACCATTCACTTGTAAGCCGCTAATTTTCAGGTGGTCCCAATTTTTTTCCCGACAGAACTTCAAGTGACCCACGTCACTAGACTCCTGAGCTTGCCCTCTTTCCAAGCATACTACTCTTAAGTAAGCTCAAAATATTCTCAAGGCTAATGTATTCTCAGTACCCAATCTCAAGTTATGGTTGCAGAAAGGGTGGCCCAAATAGAATAGTATTTATTCCTTAATAATATCTAGGATAACGGAACTAAACTACATGTGGGATCCCTTTAGTTGGACCAAGAGAGATGGTAGTGGTGGTAGTGACATAAAAAATGTTATCCATGGAAGGCAACTTGGTACATGTTCTCAAAATCCATCTGTGACTGCCTTGATCGAGAATATCATGTTTTGGGCCATCTCACTAAGCTCAGGAAAATAGGTAGTAAGGGACTACATTACAAATTTTGAACAATTAGCCATCAGAACTCATAGACTAGGAGTTTACTCTTGCTTGGAATTCTTCATAAGTAGCCTAAAGGAAGCCATCCAAGCCCATGTATGAATGCATCACCCAATTACTTGGTTGGATGCATGCCACAAGGCCTTAGATGTATAATTTGCCTTAAATTCCCACTCCAATCGTCCAAATTTCATCACAAATTAAAGTCCCACCCAAGATACGGGCACCACCCAAACGCTTAAGTTTCAAAAGTTGTCACTGACAAAAATGGCTGAAAGAAGGAAACAAGGACTCAACTACCATTGTGATGACAAGTACTCCCCAGGACATAAATGTAAGGAACCAAAATTATTTCAAAATAGTGATACTAGAAACAACTCTGTCAATGAAGCTCCATCCACTAAAGTGCTTGGGGAAGAAGCAGGTGAACCCAAAACAGACCCAGAAAATGATCTCACAGTGACGCCAGATGAGTCGGTTATATCACTACATGCATTGGCTGGAATTTCTGTGCCCCAGACTCTCAAAATTCGAGGTTTTATTAGGCATCAACAAATAATGGTGTTGATTGATAGTGGAAACACTCATAACATTGTCCATAAGAGAGTAACATAAGCTTTTCATTTTTTTGTATAGGTAGTATCTAATTTCCAAGTCCATATCACTGATAGGGGGACCATGAAATGTGAAGGATGTGAAAATTTTAAGATTTATATGGGGTATTATCACCTTAACACGCACATATTTGCCACTGAAATGGGTGGTTTTGACATTGTCCTTGGTGCTGTATGGCTCCACACACTGGGTCATATCACAATGTATTTCTAGGAGTTATATACGAGCTTTAAGTAGAATGGTCACACTCAAACATTGACGGGACTCTAGGTAGTTGTTCCTACTATCATCAGATCACATCGAAAGGAGAATCTTTAAAAAATGGCCATCATGGGGTAGTATCCCAATTTATTGCCATCCAGGCCATTGAATCCACTCCTCTTCATATTCATCATAACATGCAAGAGGTATTAGATTGCCACCAGTGGGTCTTTGTAAAACCTAAGGAGCTCCCACCCTTTATGGGGGAACACGATCATAGCATCCCTTTGGTCCCAGGTGCCTAACAGCCAAATGTACACCCATATCAATATGCTTTTGTACAAAATAATGAAATTGCAAAAATCATCAAGGAACTCCTCGAAGTTGGTGTTATTTGTCCCAACATGAGCCATTATTCATCTCCAGTGGTCATGGTTCTAAATAAATGTGGAGAATAGTGAATGTGTCCCAACTTTAGGGCCCTTACAAAGCTCACTATCAACGACAAATTTCCTATTCCAGTAGTTGATGATATGTTTGATTAATTGCAAGGTGCTAGATTTTTTACCAAGCTAGACCTCTACTCGGGTTATCACCAAACATGCATGAAGGAAGTTGACATTCCCAAGACAACTTTCTGAACACATGATGGTAATTATGAATTCTTGTCCATGTAATTTGGTCTTTTTAATTCTCCATCAAATTTTCAGAGCCTCATGAACCAGCTTCTAAAACCATATCTCAGTTAATTTGTCCTAGTATTTTTCAATGACATTCTCATCTACAACATAACATGGGATAAACACCTTCAACATGTTGAACAATTATTGCAATTTCTCCAAAATCACAAATTATTTTTCAAATTATTCAAGTGCTCCTTTGTCATGGAAGAAGTAGAGTATTTGGGACACATTGTGGGTCGTCATGTAGTGAGGGCTGACTTGAAAAAGATTTAGGCAATGCAAGATTGGCCCCAACCAAAAACCTTGAAGTGTTTGTGGGAATTCTTGGGTCTGATGTGCTACTATTACAAATTTATCCACAACTATGAACACATTAATAGACCACTCACTAATGTTATCAAGAAAAAATCATTTCACTGGACTAAGACAACTCAACAGGCCTTGTTGGCTTGCAAACAAACCATGTGCTCCACTCCAGTATTGGCCTTATTAGAATTCACCAAAGATTTTGTCATTGAATGTGATGCTTTAGGTACGAGCATTGGTGCAATATTAATGCAAGAAGGTAGACCATTGGCTTTCACCATTCAACATCTAAGTGGAAACAATCTGGGTAAATTTACATATGAAAAAGAAATGATGGCCATATTACATGTAGTAGACACTTGGAGACCATAGTTATTGGGGAAATGTTTCCAAATCTGCACTGACCATCATAGCCTAAACTATTTTCTAGATAAACTTCTACCATCACCACACTAAAATAAATCTCTCTCTATGAATGCACGATCAAGGAATTCCTCATCAAGTGGAAAGACACCGCTCCAGAAGATGCGACATGGGAACCAACCACTATTATTCAACAATTTTTGTAGCTTCATCCTAGAGGAAATGGTTGATTTTGATGGAGGAGGTCATGTCAGGGTCCAACCCGAACCCCTTATTTATGTAATAATCCTAAGGGGCCTAGTCAAACTCATAGATAGTTACTTGAGTCAATAAATCTTGTAATTGGTTATCCACGTTAATAACAACTATAAGTGGCTGACGTACATTAAAGAAAAGGGACCACAATTAGTTATAAATAGGCCATAGTTAATAAATAAAATGGTGAACCCATTTTATGCAATGGAAAACTAGTAGTTAGGGGTTTGGATATCATTAAGCTATAAATAGTCTTGGATAGTAAGGGAAGAATCATTGAGTCTTATTGTAATTGAGCTCTACTATGTTGGAGGTTTCCCCCTCTAAGAGGAAAGTGACATTTTATTTTTCTTCTGAATAATAAAATATCTTTGCAACTTGTATCATTTCATTTCATATCTCTGTGTTTTGGCATATATTTTTTTTTATTTCTAGCATTCTTGTTTTCTCATAGGAAAAGTGCATAACATATTTCCTCTTTTAGCCATTGTCCCCACTCCTCATAATTATCACTTCCCCTACTTTGAATTTTCCACATTTCATGGGCGGCTGAGTAGAATCTAGTTTACTAATCAAAGGTGGCTAAGTTGACTGACAACCTCCAACCTATAAAAACTGTATTCTCTCTCATTAAACAATTTTTTTTTATCATTATGTGCATAGGGAAGAGGTGAGGGGTGTCATACCTAAGCCTGTATGTGATATCAAGTTATTGGAAATGCATGCATGTTGCTGTTGAATTAATGATCAATCGACTTCTCTTTGAAGGTGTTATCTTCCATTGTCTTTCTTGTGCACATGTCCTCATTAAACAAAACAATTCCTTGATGTATTTGATTGATGAAGTCTTCCTTCCATTCAGGTTTTTTCTAGTGTTCGATCTGCTGTTGTTGGAGTGGATTGGTGACCTTGCACCTACTCCACAAGGATGGTGTGACTTCTCTAAGCCTCACGGATGGCATCTTGCTGCTTTAGGGTGCCAAATATTTATTTTGAAGCTACACCAATCCTTTTTCTATGGTTTTGTTGGATATGTGCAGGTTGCTACAGGATTGACATCCTTCATGTAGCAGTCACATAGTTCCTTCCCAAAACCTCATACTACATTCAGGGACTTAGATAAATCATGGTGATCCCAAGGACAAGGAAAGAAGTTTCTAATGTTGGTGAAATTTTGTGAAAACAATGAAGGAAGAGTCATTTTTCTTTGTGTTTTTTTGATGGTCAAAGGTGGAATCGTGAGTATGGGCTTACCTAAATGGAGTGGATGAGAGGTGAAGGACGTTTGATGAACCTCTCCTAGAATTTCCCAAGGTAAAACATGATATTTGAGCTATTTCTTGAAGTATATTTTAATCTTGATAGATTTTTGGTTGATCTTGTAGAAGTTTAGGAAAATCCCGTAGCATTGTAGAATTAAGGAAAAATTGGGTGGGGTTTCTTGCTAGGTGATGGAGAGATGTATGAAGATGGGTAAATGATGATGGAAATTCATTGGTTAGGGTGGGGGATTGGATAAATGAACTGTGGACTTTATTCCTTCAACTATTTTTCCCTTGACTGTCTAGAGTCTTGCAAAAGAAAAATGTTAGCAAAATTGATGTAAGGAATCCCTACCCTCCATGTACTTCCTCCTTTTGTTTTATTTATTTATTTATTTATTTTTATTTTTTTAGACATGCAAACTTCCTATCGAGAGGTTTTCGATCTGCATACTTGCCCCAGACGCTTTCGAGGAGGTTTTCACCTAGGGATATTTTCATCTTATTTTTATTTACCTTATCTTGTTCTCTTGGGTTACCCCATAGAGCTTTTCAACCCTAGAGTTTGCCTTAGGTGCCTCATCGAGGTTTTCACATAGGCCCTTTATTGTATTTTTTCTCTCATGCTGGTAAAAAGCTTGGTGAACTGAGGGCTCTGAGCCTCCCAATCACATTTTGATCTTTACTAATTGAAGTAATGAATTACTACTTGGACACATGTCTTTTTTGTATTTTAAATCAGTGACCATTAACAAGAAAGGAGATACCTTCCCCATCGATTGTTTTGATTTGGATGGACCCATTCTCATGACATTTTTCCACTAGATAGGGGCCCAACCATCTTGTCATTAATTTCCCTTTGAAGTCCCTGAATCTTGAATCATATAAAAAGGCCCAATCACCTTCTTGAAAATCTCTCTCCCTAATGTGTTTGTCATGCCAAATCTTCCTTTGTGGCTAGACTACCTTAGTGTGTAGGAGAACTTGCAATCTAAATTCATCTAAACCATTGAGCCAAAGTGAACTCTCTTGTTGTGTCACAGTGAGGTCTAAGTCTAACTGAGCTAGAATCCTTTGGGTATTATATTCAAACTCAATGGAGAATAGGTCCTTCTTTCCATGGACTAATTAAAATGGGGTGAATCTAGTGGTGGTTTTCCAAGAAGTATTGTAAGCCCAAGTGGCTTCTATAAGAATGTATGCCCAATTATTTCTACTCCTACTAAAGTCCTTGGTTAGAATGTTTTCCAAGGCTCTATTTGTGACCTCCATTTTACCTTTTCCCTGAGGGTTATTAGAAGCGGATGTCCCCTGCTTGATGTGGTGTTGCTTCATGATGTCTTCGATCATATTTGAGGTGAATTGGGTCCCTTGATTAGTGACCAACTCCCTTGGAAAACCAAACTTGTAGAAGATGTTCTCCCTTAGAAATTCAACCACCTTCTATTCAATTATTGACTTTACTACCTTTGCTTCAACCCATTTAGTAAGGTAATAAATGTATACAATGATATACTTCTTCTTTCCTAATGGGGGATCTGTTAGTGTCCTATATTATAGGGATCTTAGTAATTTCAATATCTCTATTCATTTGAGGTCAATTTGTAAATTCCAGTCTTGATTTCATGAGTATTATGGTTTAAAGGGGTCTAATATGAATAACAAGTCTAGATTTGGATTGAGTGACACATAAAGTTTTTAAGTGAAAAGGCTCTATTTGCTAAAATCCAAAGTGTAATATCATGAAGGGTCATCATTAAAAGGGTAACCATAAGGGGTCACTGATCACCATGAAAGAGTATTAAAAGGTCATGTCATGGAATATTTTCATCATCATGAATTATTTAGCTAAGTCGTGTTAGTTATGGGAATCAGTTATGGTTTGTCATGTCGTCTTAAAATTATTTAAAAAATACCATGTATCCATATTTCACATCTAGAAAGTGGGTCATCATTACTTCTGTTATGCTCCTAGATCAATAGGTATCATATTTCATGATTGACATTGATGAGCTCTGTGATATGTTCATACCTTTTCTGGTTTTAAAGGTTTTCCATATTATGAAAAAATCAAAAAATTAAAAATGTAAAGAGGGTATACCCTGAAAGAAAAATCAAAGGGTGAAAAGAATAAAATGGTGAAAAGAAAAAAATAAAAAGAAATGAACCCCAAATAAAAAGACCAGGAAAGTGTGTAAGTCTAAATGCCACTACTATTTCATTTTCTGTAAATAAAGAGACATGTACAACTTGTTGAATGTTTTTGCTACAATTGATGAATGGCCAAACAACTTAATCTTGGCTAGTTCATGTTTGAATTTCATGTGTTACAGATAGAGAATAAAGATCTGTCCAAACTGTTTAAACTTGGTAGATAAGTAGATAGGTAGAGATGCTAAGGAGATCAACTGTTTAATCTGGGCCCTTGGATGAAATAAGTGCAGACTTAGGTAGGCTTATCATGAAAATAAAAGAAAGTTGAAGAGGGTTTGCTAGTCTAAGTGCACCCAAATGTAAAGACGAAATTTTTTTAGGCAAAGTATGATGGGTAGGTAGTGTTGGTGTTGCAAAATGAGACTTGTGATTGATTTTGTCTCTCGGAGTGTTAATTGTACCTCTATCACAAGTGCCATGGAAAATATTTCTCTTGGAGTAGCTCAAGCGAAGGCATGATTAACACCCCTTCATCCTTTTTCCCAGTCATTTACTAATATCCCTCTTGAAGCCACTCATTCCATTTTTCATTCATTGTCTAAGTAAAACCCTACTTTACTTAGGAAATTGACCATATTCCTTGTAAAACCCCCTTTTTCTCCTTTCTAGCCTAAGGTTTAAATGCCAAAAATCATGTTAACTTAGCTTTTTTCTATTTTTGAAATCATATTAACCATTAACTTTATTGTATTAGCTCCCGGAAAAAATCATTCACCAACCCCCGTATTGTATAAATATAGTAAGGAACCCCATGTATTAATATCCCTGCCCCGATTAAAATATAACCATAGTTAGTGTATATAAAGCTGGGTTAATAAGTTCATTTGGAGCTTATTAATAACCACTCCTCTTGCACATGAGGGATTAATTAACCCCACGTTAATTAATAACCTACACCCCCCCGAAACAATAGAAACGTGCCCAAAAACCATTATATATTATATTGGGCCCCCACGCATTAAACCTCCTTCACCTCCATTAACCACCAACTGTTAGATCAACGGCCCCATATCCAACGATCGATATCCATTTTGCGACACCCTTCACCACTGAACTTTACCACCCGAGGAAATGGTGGTATCGCGCCCGTACCATGGACGCGTGTCAACTGCCTGCGGTGTTCGCTGCCCCTCCGCCCGAAACCGCCCTAGGCCATAGGCGGTGCGGGGTAAACCGCTTACCACCCTCTGCTAAATAGACTAGCTAGCACAAAGACGGAGTAGCCAACACAATGTATCAGTGGAAGATAGCTGTAAACCGACTCGCAGAACCTACCTCCAGCACATTCGATAAAGACAAAGCAACTAGCACATCATCAGTTTATCTTTTTTCTGTTTTCGAGACTGTTTGTCTCTATCGTTTTGTAAAAAGGGATTAGTCATCATTAGATGTTATATCCATCATATATTTTGTAAGCTATTTGTATAAATAGCCCCCCAAACAAAGTATTTGGGGTTGGTGGGCATTCCTAGATTTTGCTGTAATATTGAGTTTTTTGGAATAAAAAAGCTATTGGAACCATCTCTTGTCTGGTCTACTGGATGAGGAATTGATGCAGAAAGCTTGTCACAAAATTCTTGAATCAAAATCCGAATCAACAGGTCCCCTATATCTCATGTTTTATTGTTTTCTTGTTTGCTATATAATATGTGTTTCATAATCTAAATGGTAAAGAAAAGGATTAATTTAGAATTTGCTTAAACTGCACTCAGTTTTCAGTCTTTATTATTTTTAGTGTTTTCTTCAGAATTTGTATAACAGTGAATTCTTAGTTGCTCCTGTTTCCTGATTCTCGGATTTTGACTATTTGCTATGGAATTCTTAACTTCTCCTTAACAGTAATCATCCATTTTCCCTCTTTCAATATGTTGAATGATTCTTAACTGCCCTTCACTCATTTGAGTCTGTTCCATCTGATTTCAGCCTTAGTTTGTTCCATATTTGACTACCTTGCTCTATGATGTCATCCTCTGTTAAGAAACCAAATCCAGAAAGCCATCTCTCTTTGACTCCAGCATGCCCAATGGACTGAACTATTCATTTTGCTTCATTGTTCTATTGAATCTCACCACCCAAACCCAAACAAAACCCTTGAACTTCATAACTAGCCTAACACATTTCAAAACAAAGATAAATCATAAAGAGAGAGCCCTCTCTGGATGCAGACTGGCTAGATTATGTATCTAAAAGATTGGTCTGTGGTTACCTCGGCCGTATTCCCTTTGTTACAACTTTTGGGAATAACCTGAGTGATAACATATTGGCGACTCCACTGGGGACTTGAATGATTTGTTTGTTACTGCTATCTACTTTATAAGTTACAGACAGAGCCTAAAGTTATCCAGATAGCCTTTGAAATGATTTTGCTGAGCAATGGCAGAAGTAAATGAATGCTACTCTGTTTATCTCCGGTCTAGTTTGTAGATTGGATAGTTGGTTTCAAATACTTGATCAGTTCCTCTCTTATAAATCTTTAAGAAAATTTCGCAATTCCCATATCCAAAGTCTCTTAAAGAAACTGTTAAAGTTGTAGGGTCAGACCCATTTACGAGAAAAACCAATAATACACCTAGAAGCCTGGCTTTAGAAAGGATTCGTTACACTAGATCAAATCCTGACACAAAACCCCCACCCGTGTTTGAAAATCCTAACCTGATTCCTAGGATTTGTAGAAGACAAGAGAGCCAAGAAAATTTTACTATTTCTAGGCCTCTATTCATATCAAAATCCTGTCCTGTGAGGTGGGTCCACCGTGAGGACAAACCTTCTGCTAGCCATTTTGAAAGCTCTTCATTTGTGACCTTCTCGGAATCTGGGTTAATCCACATAGTTCAAGATCCAATATTCATTGAAAATTTGCAGCTTGAAGTTGTTACCTCACATCTTGATAGATATCTGCAAAACTCCATCCCATCTGAGCTTACCTCTGAAAAGGTATCAAATTTTTTCTGTGATTACTACTGCTTCTCCAACTTCACCATCATCACCTCATACCTCCTAACCTCAAGCTACCCCTTCCACTCTTCCATCTATGATCCATATTCCCACTGTCATCCCTACTGCACCATTTGTCACATATATCCCTGCTACCATGGCAAAAAGATATGCTCATCTGAACTTATCTGCCAATCCAGGGGCTATGCCCTAAGACTATCAAAGTAAAATCACTTCTTTTGATGGCACAGGCACATACACAACTCAACAACATACTAAAAAAATGATAGATTACTTTGAAATATATGAAGTTGATGTTGATGATGTTAGAATGAGAGTATTTGTTCAAAGTTTAACCAGAGATGTTAGAACATGGTTTAGAGCCCTCCCTGAAAACAATATAAATGACCCAAAAGCTCTTTATCAGACCTTCTTGAATAGATGGGAAAAGAAGAAATATCCTCTCCACATTTTACCAGAATATGAAGGATTAAAGAGAGGTACCCAAGAAACTGTCCAAGATTACTGTACTAGATTCAATAATGTCTACAATGCTATTCCTAAAAATCTTAGACCTCCTCCAGATTTGGCCTTGATCAAATTCCCTGATGCCTTCGATTCTGATATGGCATACCAACTTAAGGAAAGAGCTCGTCGAGATTTAGAAGAGATGCAGAGTATAGCTGTTAGTGTTGAGGTCAACCTGATTTCTAAACGAGCTCGAGCAAGAGCTGAAAGAAGAATACTTATCAAAGAAGAACCTTCTGCCCTTGAACAGAAATTAGACACTATTATTAAAGGAATGGATAGACTTGGGGTTAGAGTAGAAACAATTGAGAGGAAATCCCATTGGGATGGTCAACCGAGCAATACTAGGAGAAATCCAAATTTCAGGAAAAACCAAAACCCTAATACTGGAAAGACTGGGCATGACCAAAACATTAGGCCCCCATTCCAGGAAAATTATGTTGAAGCCTCAACTTTTGATAGACCAATAGAAGACAATCAAATTAACTTAATGGGCCTCAATAATGAACAACAAGTTTTCTTGACCCAAGAGGACCAAGAAGCTCACACTCTTAAACAATTCCAAACTGAACCAGGTGAATCATTTGATTTTAGGGAGGGATATGATACAGCCATTTATGAAGTTCACAAGAAATACAATTTGAGGATCAGAAGAATAGATGTCCCTGAGACCAGTAAACATAAATATACTAAGCAACCTAACAAGGTAAAGATCAATAACCCCCCTATACAAGCCCTTCTCAAAATAGCTCCTAACCCAAATAATCCAATAGTTGAAGATGTATCAAACAATCAACGACCTAATAGACAACCTTCCACTTCCACTCCTCCCAAAGGAAATGTGGAAGAACCTCCAAAAATTGATTTAGAAGCAACTTCAGTCCATAACACCACTCCTGAAAAAGAGAAAAACACTGAAAATACAACAGAAAAAGAGAATCTCACTGTCCAAAATACAAAAACTCAAACTGAAAAACCTTTCAATCTTGAGACTGAAATAGGCAAATTAAAGATAGCCATTCCATTGTCAGAATTGGCTAAGCATGATGTCTACAGAGCTCAAATTAGTATATCACTCCAAATTTTGGTGAACAAAGATTCAGTAAATGTCTTTGATGACCAGCCTGAATTAATTTTTGGCCTTGAGGTAAATGGAAAATCAGTAGATGGAGGGGTCCCTCCTTTCTATGTAAGTCTGAGCATACATGATAAAATACTTCATAATGCCATGTTTGATTCTGGTGCTTCTCATAACTTAATGTCTAAATATGTAATGGAGAAGTTGGACCTAGATATTACTAGGCCATACAAAGACCTATTCTCTTTTGATTCAAGCTAGGTCAGATGTCTAGGATTGATCAAAGATTTATCTGTATCATTAGTTCAATACCCCGCCAAGACCATTTTAATGGACATAGTGGTAGCTGATATTCCACCAAAATATGGAATGTTGTTGTCTAGATCTTGGGGTGCAAAGCTCCAAGGATCTTTACAGTTGGACATGTCCTATGCTACTATTTCAGTATTTGGTCAACCAAATAAATTGTACCGAGAAACTTTAATGAAATATGTGGTAAGTAGCTAGGAGAAACCCCAGAATTTTCCCATCTACTCCATGCACTCTGACATGGACTCCTTCATTCTCTATAATGTTGAAATTGATCCTCCAACTGATGTCAAGATTTTAGCATTAGAACAAGAAGAAATTGTAAATGAAAAGTCTAGTGTTCAAATTCAAGAAATTTTTGAGAGCAATGATATAATAGACACTCGGGAGAAATTAGATGAAACTAAAGAAACATAGCTTTCTATCAAGCATATTACTGAAACTTCTGATACCAATTATCAACACAAAATTATCTGGTACTTAGAATTTGATGGTTCAGTTAATAAATTAGGGGCAGGAGCAGGGATTTGGGTACACAATCTAGAAAATGATCATGCTGAAGGGCATGCTTACAGATTAAACTTTAGATGCACCAATAATATGGATGAATATGAAGCCCTCTTGCTAGGACTTAAATTGATCAAAGATTTAGGGGCAATCAGGGTATTAGTTTTGGGAGACTCTAATTTATTCATCAACAGATAAAAGGGAACTTTCTCACAAATGATGCTAGATTAAGATCTTACAAAGGAATAACGATTGAGATCCTCAATACATTTCTGGAAACGCAGCTTTCCAAAATTCCAAGAAAACATAATTTGCATGCTCACAGCTTCGCAACATTTGCCAGCACTTGTAAATTACCATTTGAACCCAATCATCAGTTTACAGCTGATACTAGACACAGGCCATCCATACCGGACAATGTAAAGAACTGGCAAGTGTTTGACAACGATATTCAGATTAATAATTTCTTGACCCTAGAAGAAGAGTTTTTTAGCACTAATACATACACGGATACTGTTAGTGAGGTTGATCACATAGATAAAATGGAAATAGACATTTCAGTAGAAAGTGCAACTCAAATGCTTCACCCAACAAAATTTACCAATAAAAAATTGCAAGATCTTAAAGAAGTAGACATCGATGAGATTATCGAAGGAGAATCTGAAGTTATTAATTTAAAAGACAATTTTTTGCCCAAAGGATTAACTCCTTTGAAAGATTTCTTTGATTTTAATGATATCCCAAAGAAACCCAAAATTCAACCTCCAAAAGTAGACATTGAAGACTGTAACATAGGAACTGAAGAAAATCCGAAAATGATAAAATTATCCAAAACTTCGCCTCCTGATCAAAAACTTAAATATGTTGAATTGATCAAAGAATTCCAAGATGTTTTTGCCTAGAGCTATGAAGATCTGAAATCTTATGACACCTCTGTAATTCAACATACAATACCCCTCAAGGAAAATCAAAAACCATTCAAGCAAAAGTTCAGAATAATTAACCCTCTACTACTCCCCTTAATTGAAAACAAAATCAAATGAATGTATGAAGCAGGGATAATTGCTCCTATCAGGTTTTCAAAGTGGGTGTCTAATTTAGTACCCACTAGGGAGAAAACATAAGGAATCAGATTGTGTGTCGATTTAAGGAATGTAAATAAGGTTTCTTTGAAAGACCACTACCTGTTACCTAAGATGGACCACATTTTACAAAGGGTAGTAGGTGCCTCTAGGATTTCGCTTTTGGATGGGTTATCAGGCTTTAACCAGATTCTAGTCCATCCTGATGACCAAGAAGAGACTTCTTTTACAACACCATGGGGAACTTTCAAATATGTGAAAATGCCATTTGGACCTAAGAATGCAGGGCAACGAGCAATGGACATAGCTTTTGCAAAAGAAATTCACAATTTTCTGGTCATATATCTAGATGATCTTACTGTGTTTTCTAAATCAGATCAGCAACATTTAGATCATTTGAGACAAGTATTTTTAAAATGCATAAAGTATGATATTTCATTAAATCCTAAGAATTCGTTGTTCAGTCTAGAGGAAGTAAAACTGTTAGGCCATATAATCTCCCAAGATGGCATCAAAATTGATCCTGATAGAATAGAAGCCATTTTACAAATACCCCACCCCAGAAATATCAAAGAACTTCAGGCTTTCCTAGGAAAAATTAACTTTTTAAGAAGATTCATTCCTAATTTGGCTGAATTAATTAGATTGTTGAACAATATGTAGAAAAAAGATTCCAAGGTTAAATGGACATTAGAAGCTAAACAATCATTTTAAGGCATTAAAATGGCTTTCACCAGAACATCAGTCCTTACAAGTCCAAAGTTTGATAGAGATTTCATAATATTTTCATTTGCATCAGAACACACCATTGCTTTTGTTTTACTACAAAAAGATGATCAAGGATGTGAAAAACCCATAGCTTTTTTTAGTAAAACACTTAGAGATGCACTTCTAAAATACCCAATCATGGAAAAACAGGCTTTCGCACTTGTGAAAGCTATTAAAGGCTTCAGATTCTACATATTATACTTCCATATAATAGCCTATGTACCAAATGTTGTTATCAAAGATATCTTGACCCAAGATGGGATTGAAGGCAAGAGAGGTAAATGGATTGCTACTATATTAGAGTATGATATTGAAATAAAACCTAAAAAGCTTATAAAAGGACACGGATTGGCTAAATTCATGACTGAAGCAAACTTTCAAGCTCTGTATATCAATAAACTAGATAACGAACAGGAGATGGCGACTCCACAAATCAACCAAGCCTTCTTAGAATCACCTTGGTATGTTGATATAACTCATGTATTATAAAACCTGTAGGCTCCTCCAGGGTTATCCAAAACAAAGAAAAGGTTTTTAAAAATGAAAGCTTCAAAATTTTTTATTTTAGATAATTCTCTTTTTTGGAAAAATCATGAAGGTATTCTATTGAATTGTTTAGTAAAAGAAGAAGTTGACAAGGTACTCAAAGAATTTCATGCAGGGGACTGTGGTGGACATCTTTATTGGAAATCAACTGCAGAAAAAATTCTAAGGGCTAGATTTTATTGGCCCACCTTGTTCGCCGATGTAAAGAAATTTGTCACCGCTTGCCATAAATGTCAAATTTTTGAAGGCAAGAGGAAACTTTTACCTCTACCCCTTAGACCAATTTCCACTAAAAAGTGCTTCCAGCAATGGGGTTTGGACTTCATTGGGGAAATCCATCCTACCTATTGTGGCAAACATAAATGGATCCTCACTGCCACATATTATTTCACCAAATGGATAGAAGCCATTCCTTCTAGACAAGCCAATGATACAGTGATTATAGAATTCTTACAAACCAACATACTGTCTCGATTTGGCTGTCCTGAAAAGATCATAACTGACAATGCTGCCGCTTTCAAATCCAAGAAAATGATAAGTTTCTATAACAAGTACCACATCACCTTAGGCCATTCTACAACATATTACTCTCAAGGTAATGGTCTAGCTGAGTCCTCCAATAAAAGCTTGATTAATATTATTAAGAAAGTGTTGGAAGAGAACAAGAAAAACTGGCACAAGAAACTTACCAATGCACTATGGGCAGACAGATTAACTACCAAGAGATCCATTGGAACTAGTCCCTATGAATTAGTTTATGGCATGGAGGTTGTATTTCCTTCATCGTTAGGGGCCCCTGTAATGAAATTACTGTAAGAATATTAGATTATCCATTTGCAGCAGACCAGAGAAGAGGTATACCAAAGATCTCAAGTGTTACAAGAAAAACTCAAGAAAATCTTTGATAAGAGGACCAAGGCAGAAGATTTTTACCTAGGGGAAAAAGTTTTCAAATGGGATTCCAGGAGAGAAGATAAAGGAAAACATGCGAAGTTTGACTTCCTATGGAAGGGACCTTTTATTATCCAGGCCTCACAAGGGAACAATATTTACTTTTTGAAGAACCTGGATGGTTCAGAAACAGAAGAAGGGCCAGTTAATGGTCAGATGTTGAAACACTACTTAGATCCAACCTCTTGATGAAAGTAAAGCCCGAACGAGAGGCCCTGAGCCTCATAAGTGTAACTGTCATATATAAAATAAAGCAACCAGCAGAAGGATATTTCAGAGCACAGTCAAATTTATGGAGAAGGCCATCTGACCTACTGATCTTGAATTTCCACCGGGGAAAGCCATCCCCAAGTGGAGCCACTGTTATGCTCCTATATCAATAGGTATCATATTTCATGATTGACATTGATGAGCTCTGTAATATGTTCATACCTTTTCTGGTTTTAAAGGTTTTCCATATTATGAAAAAAATCAAAAAATAAAATATGTAAAGAGTGTATAACCTAAAAGAAAAATCAAAGGGTGAAAAGAATAAGATGGTCAAAAGAAAAAAATAAAAAGAAATGAACCCCAAATAAAAAGACCAGGAAAGTGTGCAAGTCCAAATGGCACTACTATTTCATTTTCTGTAAATAAAGCGTCATGTATAGCTTGTTGAACATCTTTGCTACAATTGATGAATGGCCAAATAGCGTAATCTTGGCTAGTTCCTATTCGAATTTCATGTGTTAGAGATAGAGAATAAAGATCTGTACAAACTGTTTAACTATTGCAGATAAGTAGATAGGTAGAGAATCTAAGGAGCTCAACTGTGTAATATGGGCCCTTGGATGAAATAAGTGCAGACTTAGGTAGGCTTATCATGAAAGGAAAAGAAAGTTGAAGAGGGTTTTCTAGTCTAAGTGCACCCAAATGTAAATAAGAAAAAATGTTAGGCAAAGTATGCTAGGTAGGTAGTGTTGGTGTTGCAAAATGGGACTTGTGATTGATTTTATCTCTCGAAGTGTTAATTGTACATCTATCAGAAGTGCCATCACAAGTATTTCTCTTGGAGTAGCTCAAGCGAAGGCATGATTAACACCTCTTCATACTTTTTCCCAGTCATTTACTAATATCCCTCTTGAAGCCACTCATTCCATTTTTCATTCATTGCCTAAGTAAAACCCTACTTTACTTAGGAAATTGACCATATTCCTTGTAAAAACCCCTTTTTCTCCTTTCTAGCCTAAGGTTTAAATACCAAAAAGCATGTTAACTTAGCGCTTTTCTATTTTTGAATTCATATTAACCATTAACTTTATTATATTAGCTCCCGGATAAAATCATTTACCAATCCCCGTATTGTATAAATATAATAAAAAACCCCATGTATTAATATCCCTGCCCTGGTTAAAATATAACTATAGTCACTGTATATAAAGCTGGGTTAATAAGTTCATTTGGAGCTTATTAATAACCATTCCCCATGCACATGAGGGATTAATTAACCCCACGTTAATTAATAACCTACACCCACCCCCCCCCGAAACAATAGAAACACGCCCAAAAACCATTATATATTATATTGGGCCCCCACGCATTAAACCTCCTTCACCTCCATTAACCGCCAACTGTCAGATCAATGGCCCCATATCCAACGGTCGATATCCATTTCGTGACCCCCTCCGCCGCTGAAATTTACCGCCCGGGGAAATGATGGTATCGCGCCCGTACCATGGACGTGTGTCAACCGCCCGCGGTGTTCGCTGCCCCTCCGCCTGAAACTGCCCTAGCCCATAATTGGTGCGGGGTAAACCGCTTACCACCCTCCGCTAAACGACAAGATGTCCCATCGCTCTGACATCATCCGTTCAATAAATGCAAAAAAATACCCGCCAAATCAATTTTCGTTAAATACACGATAAAATGTCATTTTCACCCTGATTCTCTACAAACTGTGCTCCATGGAAAATATCTCCAGTTGACTGTCCGAGCAGTTAGCCCATCACCTGGCCAAGTAACTCCAGCGTCGTGCTCTACAGTCCGCCATTCGACCTGCAAATACACAGTTTATCTCTGTAATCTAAGTATTTATCTATTTTTGCCCTGCAAACCTGCAATTTTACTTTTCCACTAAAAATTCTATCTGAGAAAGCCAAATTCGAGTTGAAAACAGTCTGTTTAGTCCATAAAAAGACTCGTAAAACCTACTGTGTAGTCCAATTTTCCACAAAAATCCTGAATTCTAGTTTGAAAACACAAGAACTAAATATGGAAACCCCTGCATCTCTGAACGTCGCACCCATCCATGCTCCCCACAAAGACTTAGATTATTCGCCTCTTGTAGATAAAGATTTTCAAATAAAGGACTTAACCACTGATTATAATCACTTAGAAACCTTTTTCCAAATCAGAAACAATTATCTGAACAAGTCTGATATTTTTGGACTATGGGAATCTAACCTTCCCATGTATTTCCTCCCCTCAGTCCATGTTTTCCCAGACCTCATTCATCAATGCTATGCCAATTATGACCCTTTCTAGAGAGTAGTTGTGTTGCCATCCCAAACTATTCGTTTTCCCATAACTGCTAACTCTATTAGTGAAATGTTACAGTTCCATCCCACTCAGCCCCTTGTTCCTCTTCCATGGGGTATCTACTCCAAAAAGCATCTCAGTTGTCCACATCAGATATAAGCCGTACTGCTCAGGCTTTCATGCTACTAGGGTTCCAGCCAAAAGGCCCACCTCCTTATCTGCACGCTTTTTTCATTGACACTGGTAGACTCATTGTTGACATGATATTCCTAGTCATGGGATTTGAAACAAATGAATATGTTGATGATATCACCTTAGTTTTACTATAAACCTTTACTCCAGGACAGCCCCCTGCTATCAAATATGACTATGCCACTTTCAGTGCCAACAAAATCCATGCTCAATTCATGAATTTGGATAGGGAAGGAGTGTTTAAATATAAATCTTTTATATACCATCTTTTTTTATATCGTCAACCAGACAACCTTCCTTTCAAAATCAGGAAATTGGACTCAAAGGGAAATTGAAGGTCTGTCATCTTTTGGAGCTCAGTCTTCCATAATACATATGAGTGCGCTTATACTTACAACAAATTCATTTACTGGTTTGTACATCCAACATCCACTCTGCTGATAAGAGCTTCCCCTCCTAGGATCACTGGTGATATGAAGAAGATTCTGCAACTTTCTAAATAGTACAGGACAGGTGACTGTTACCTATACAAAAATTAAACAGAGATCAAAATGTATGGGTGTGAACTTTTCCCTTTCAAGTTGCCTAAATATGTGCCCATGAGATTATTTGCACTGGAGTATTTCAGATAGATCATCAATGCAGACTTGACCCATTTTTGTAATGCAAAGAAGAAGGCCTAGCTAAGAATCAAAAACTATTTAGGCCCTTATGATATCCATTCTAGGGATGCGTGGAAAGATGCTGAAAAGATATTAGAAGACCACCTTAGATTGAAGAAGAGTTTTCGGTGGGTGCCATATGATCCAAATAGTTTCATAAGTAACAGAAGGGTAAGAAATAGGCTGTCAGTTTATATACATCATAATATCCCAGAAATTGAACAGTTTGCAAATCAGGATGAATGGGTAGAAGGGATATTAATAGAAAAAATTAGTGAGCAAGAAAATATGAAAAAGGCTATGAAAAATCTTGAAATTACCCTTGACCTAGACTCTTTTGGACAGGTATCATTCAGGCTGCCTCAGCAATCAGGAATTGGAACATCCTCTGCTGGAACTTCTCAACAACTTTCACATGAAACCAACATACCAGTTACAAGGATTTCCAAGGGAAAAGAAGTAGAAGCTACAAAGCAGCCAATAAATGACTGATCAGCCAGGGGTGTCTAAAGAACATGGTCAAGTAGAAATTCCTCCAGCCAAAACTAAAGCAACAGAAATTCCGGCATTGCAGACTCCTCTAAATGAGGAAAGAAATAGGAAGAGAGACAGAGAAACCACCACACCTATCAGTGGAACTGCCAAACAACTAGGAGAAAAATGACAAAGACTTAATCCCATTTCAGAAGAGGAAATCATTGAAGAAACTACTGATAGTTTAAGGAGAGAAAGGGTAGTCAGCCAACAGAATTCCCCAATGATAGAAACATCAACTAGCTCCCAAGGCAGGAGCTAGAAAGGCAGCGCAGTGTAGAGGTGTTGTCCACCAAGCCACAAAGCAAATAGGCCTCAAGCATTAAGAAAACTTTCACAGAGATAAAGGCCAGGAACGATCTCGTGAGAATTGAAATCTATAATCAATACTTGAAAATGGCCCCCTCAAAACAGTAGAGATTAATGTCTGCATATGACATCAAAGAGGGTAAAATGATAATGAGTTATTTTAAGCCAAAATTGCAGCAACCCCAGTCAGCAGCAGATTATACTAGAACAAACTTGGAGGTCCTAGCCAAAGATATTCACCCTATGGACCAGATTGAGCTTCAAAAATAGACTAGGGAAATGGTTTATTCCACACTAACTGACAAAGCAATGTTAGGCCACCAGTTATAAAGTTCCTTAGACAACACAACAACTCAGTTACATTGGGAGAAAGCTTCTTCTCTGGCCAAGGATAATAGAACCAAATCCTTAGAAGAGATCATCATGGAACTGGGACATGACCCCAAAGATGTTAAAGGCATAAAGGCACTAATCAAGAAGAAGGAAGAGGACATTACTGCCCTGAGGAAACAGCTGAAGCTACCTCCTTCAAGGCACCCTCAGACTGCAGAAATTACAGAGCAAAAATGGTGGGAAGACATGTTGGGGATTTTGTAAATTTCTCTTGCGTAAAGCGTAGATTTCGGGTTATTTTTCCATGATAAGGTAAACAGAGATAAATGAGGGTCAAGTGGGTCAAATTATATCTGATTAGGGTCAAAGAATATCTGACAAAGAGAGAGTAGCCAGTACATCGTATCAGTGGAAGACAGCTGTAAACCGACTCGCAGAACCTACCTCCAGCACATCCGACAAAGATGGAACAGCCAACACAACATCAGTTTATCTTTTCCCTGTTTTTGAGACTGTTTGTCTCTATATTTTTGTAAAAAGGGATTAGTCATCACTAGATATTATCTCCATTAGATATTTTCTATAAATACTCCCCCAAACAAAGTATTTGGGGTTGGTGGGCATCCCTAGATTTTGTTGTAATATTGAGTTTTTTGGAATAAAAAAGCTGTTGGAACCATCTCTTGTCTGGTCTACTGGATGAGGAATTGATGCAAAAATCTTGTCACAGAATTCTTGAATCAAACTCCGAATCAATAAGTCCCCTATATCTCATTTTTTACTGTTTTCTTGTTTGCTATATCTTCTGCGTTTCATAATCTGAATGGTAAAGAAAAGGATTAATTTAGAATTTTATTAAACTGTACTCTGTTTTCAGTCTTTATTATTCTCTATGTTTTCTTCAGAATTTGTAAAAGTGAATTCTTAATTTCTTCTGTTTCTCGATTCTCGCATATTGACTATTTGCTAAGGAATTCTTAACTGCTCCTTAACACTAATCATCCATTTCCCTCTTTCAATATGTTGAATGATTCTTAACTGCCCTTCACCCATTTAAGTCTGTTCCATCTGATTTCAACTTTAATTTGTTCCATGTTTGACTACCTTGCTCTGTGATGTTGTCCTCTGTTAAGAAACCAAATCCAAAAAGCCATCTTTCTTTGACTCCATCATGTCCAATGGACTGAGCTATTCATTTTGCTTCACTGTTCTATTGAATCTCACCACCCAAACCCAAACAAAACCCTTGAACTTCATAACTAGCCTAACACATTTCAAAACAAAGATAGTTCATAAATATAGAGCCCTCTCTAGATGCAGATTGGCTAGAATCTGTATCTAAAATATTGGTTTGTTGTTACCTCGACCGTATTCCCTTTCTTACAACTTTTGGGAACAACCTGAGTGATAACAACTTCAAAAGAAGACATTTAAATTGTATGAAGGCTGAAAAAGTTTCTTTTCATTTTCATTTTAGTTATTCGAAGCTATCATCTCCTCTGAATTTATTTGGAGGATGAGAAGATTTTTCCATTGGGAGTTGGTGCAAAAATTTGGAGCTGCCGGAAAAATTGGCAGTTGCTGCGTAATTGAGAATTGTTGTGCATTTCAAGGAATTGTCAAGCTAGTCATGAGTAAGGGTTTCTCTCATTTCTTTGATATTCTTTATATTGTATGGGTTTGTTTATGGTGTTGGATCCACCAACATTCAGGGGATCTCCCCGATATGAAGTCCCAACTAATCCTCACACTGTTTGGAGTCGGAGTCCTAGTAGTGGGTGGTAATGTTATGCCTTAACCACAGAAACATGTAGAGGAAGGTATGATAAATTTGGTTAAGAGAATGTGTGTGACCCTACAGAGAGTCAAGTGTGATGCATGAAGGTTCCAACACATGAAAGGAAAAGGAAGTGTGCCCTTGGAATCCTGTAATAGTACACAAATTGAAAGCAACACACAAGCGAAATGACATCACAAGCTAAGATGTGGAATAGTCCACAAGTTAAAGTGATGATTTAATCCAACAAGACACATTCAACAAGATTCGTACAAATGAAAACAAAATAGTTCATAAGAATATACGTAAGTTAAATAACATATATTTCAAATACAACAAGAATAGTCCTATGATATTAACAACATATGCATGAAAGTGTGTTGGTCCTGATTTTATTATTATAAGTGAAAGTTCCATCCATACATATACCATTGATGACTGCTAGCCCCAATATTGGAACATTGTAGTAAAGAACACCTGCTCATCCAAAGAAGTATACTCGCTCTAAGACATGGAGAAGCCAAGGTTATTCACAGTACTCCCAGGTTCTTTCTAAGCCTAAGCCTAGCCAAAAGCTTGGCTCCCAAGATCCCTTTACATGAGTTATGAGGTTTTATTTATAACAATAGGGGGTGACTCTTCAACTCCCCTCTATGACCTTTGGACTACCCTGACGACTCTTAATCTTCTTCTCAGAATAACAAATTATATTACATGATGACCTTTCATATTCCAATATTGGCACTTCTACTTTCACTTATAACATAATTAAAAATAATATTACATTTGCATCATAACCATATAGGACAAAATACAGTAGAGACAACTCGACAACCTAACAAGACAAAATATGATCTTGATTTAAATAGGAATGCAAAAAATTATAGAGATAACCATAAACATAGAGATGCAGTGGAAATAATACTTCATTTCAATGTGTAAAATACTGAAATATGCTTAAAACAGGAATGGAAATAAACCAGCTAGGGCGATGGTAGATTATCTTTGAGAAGAGATGTGGCAGCTACATGCCTCTGAACAGTGTTACGATGAGGATCGAAGGCCTATTTATTGCTGCAAAACAATGGGAAACCCTTAACATCCCAAAACCTAACCCTAGAAGACGAAACACCAAATTGTGGGCCCTGTTTTGGGTAAGTTGGTACATCAATTTCCCGGGGTCATAACTTTGGCACCCGATCTTTGTTTGATGCGTACAATAGCTCGTTAGAAAGATCTATCTGAGCACGACAACTTTGGGAAGAGAAACATCAATCCATGGACCCATGTTGCTCCCATATTTCCCAAAAAAATTCGTTTAGGGCCTCAAAATGGCTCCGGAAGTTCAAGACCCAGAAAGCTGCTAAAAATAGTAAATTGTGCTACAATTACGAAAACCGAAAATCTGAAAGAGATAGTTGTGGGGGTCCAAGTGGGATAGGTGGGTGGCCACCAAAATCCACCTAGATCAAAACACTATGATGTTTGAGTTTGGGGACACTCTAGCTTGGCAACTTCCACTTGATGCTTCTCGGTCATGTATTGATGCCAATATTGGTATTGTACAATGACATCCCCAAACTGCATGATGGTGTCAGGCTAGAAGTAGACTCTAGCCTCCATAGCATCTGGGTAGAATGGTTTGGAACCAATCTTTGCTTATTTCTCGAATAGGAGCAACATGGTTTTGACTTGGACATGACCACCTATGTAGTTTTCCATGTTTTATCTGTTCAACTCTAAATCCTCTCAGTGGCAACTTATCTCAACAATTCTAAGTACTATTCAATCTCCTGCCTGACTTGGTGTTTGCATTTAGCTTTGACGAGTGAGATGACTAATGGGATATTGTGGGTTCTCACCATGAAATCCAAACTGTTGTACAACCGTAGATATGAGGCCTGAATGTTTCTAATGAACGAGGTGATTTTCTTGTTGTCCTACATACACATTCAAACTCTTGCCTTCCCCAGCTCTGCCTATGGATTCATCTTCTTTACCAAAGTAAATGGTGCCCTTTTATATCACATTGTCCATTCTTGCATGATGGTGATGGCAATTTTCACATTCCTATGAGTCTTGAAAAACTCCTTGCTTTGTTGTTGCAAGCTATGCAAGCGTAGAAATCCCTTATGTATAGTCATGAGCTCCTCATAAAGGTCCCACATGGTCCCTTCAAGTGTTTATACCTCACCAAGTATCGTTTCTCTCATTTTCCCCATGTAGACCTGTGCAGGAGCTGCATTCTATGCTACTCTGCGAAGTTGTTCTATCTCTTGCTAGGAAGCCTATAAGTCTTGTGCCAATTACTTACTCCCGGTCATCAAATATTGAGTGTTTGGTCTCACCGCACCTACAAATGCCAATTTGGCTCCAAAAATGGCATTTGGATTCCTGCTAGTATCTGCCACTATCACCCTTTCTCTAATGAACGTAGGTGATGCATAAAAATCCTGCAAATTTTGTCTTCGCACTTGTACACTCCTCTTTTGAAGTTCATTATATGACAGATTATAGACATCCATTACCAAATCATCATCAAGAGGAACTATGTTCTCTTCCTTTCTTGGGGTTAACTCTGTTGCTAGAGGTGATGGATGCTGAATGGTGACCTATAGTGCACTGGGAATCAGGTCAACATCTTCATCTCGCGGTTTCAGTTCCAACTCCATGTCCACAATTTCAATCGAGTCTTCATTCCGCTAAGAAATCTCCTGATCTTGAATTTGTTCACTCTCACCCTCTACTGCTGGGTTTTTATGTCCTTTCTGTTCAAATTGAATCGATGTTGTCTCTTATGACACTATACCTTTCCTTTCTTATTCTTCCTGCTTCTACTTCTCCTCCTATTCTCTGTATCCTCTTCTCCCTTTGGCTTATGCTACCAAAGTTGCCTATGTGAAGATTAGATCCACTTTCATATTACATCTTTGTTCACCCTCTATATTGTATGCAAACTTTCTCTTCCCTTGATCTTGTACCGGGTTATTTCCTTTTGATGCTACTGGAATTACTGTTATGTTAGTGTTGACTCTTTTTCTATAAAAAATTGAGTATGTGCGTATATTTACAAGTTAATTGGCACTTGCTCAACTACTTCCCTAGTACTACATTTAGTGGTCTCTCTTGAAACTTCTCTCTTTCATGCCATGGTAACAATGACTGCTAGATAGAAGTGCTTCACAAGTGTGCTACCTGTGGGACAAAAAGGACACTCATGGAAACCAAACATTATCTTAAGAAAATATACCTTTAGAGCATGACCAAGCGGAAAACTGAGCATCTGATGGGAAGGATTGAAAAATTTTCAGTGGCAAGAGTTATTGTCTACCTGTGCGAATTGTGCACTACACAGTCCTAGTAGCCAAGGATGAACCTTGAGGATTGATACTACGCAATGCATAGTCCCAGCCTCGGAAAAGACTACGAGAGACTACATATTGTGCAGTCTACATGGCCAAGGTGAGAGTCTGACCCTTGGAATTGCTCAGTGCGTAATTGGAGCCAACTTGTATTACTTGTTGAGTGATGGAAAAGGTATGAATCTACCATTTACTTCTTTATCCTTTCCTTTTAATCATAACTCCTTTAAATTCAAAGATGATAATATGTTAAAGAATTATGATAGAATTAGGGAGATTTGTGATTGATACAAAGTAACTAATTATTCTCTTTTTCTATAGAGAAAGTGAAGGAAATATAAAATCACTATTCGGGAGGAAAAGAAAAAGTAGAAGAAACTGTTGTCCCTTCAATAGGAAGATGTATCCAGACAAGGAGATCAAGATTGGAGAACATGGTCTAGGAAAAGGAAGATAAAATGCGGCATCAGTGCAAGAAGACAAAATAATAAACTCGATATCAAAGATATAGCGAATCCCTCAGGATCCTTTGATCCTGAGGGATCGCTGATTCAAGACTTATCTGTACTCTTGATACTTCCACCTGCCCATTATAAAAAGGGACAGTGCTTGTAGCCCAAAGGATATTATCGTCAATTTGTAGAACTTGCTGTTGTAATCTCAACTTTTATCATCGACTCTCTTTGAAGAGCGATAGCTGTAAACCTTGCCATATATGATTAATATATAACTCAGTTGTTGTTCCATTATCTGATCCTGGAGTAAACTCAGCGGTGCTTCATTGGTGGCTAAGGGCCCGGCCCTAGTGGATCCACTTGCTTCTTGTATCACTATTTTACAATTATAGTTGCATGTGGTTTGATTTCCTTTGCATTTCCTTAACTCGCTTTATACAGTAATCTTCTATTTCTGTACATTTCAATGAATTTCTCTATTATATCAAAATCATAATTGGATAGCAAGATTATTATTCACAACTTAAAATGTCATGATTTTCATTCTAAAACATTACTGCACTGTCTAATTCAGATTCTGTTGTTCATTTACAATTGCGATTACTATTCATTTAACTACGGTTCACTTACAATTGTGATTGTTGTTCATTTAACTACCATTCAATTATAACTGCAACTGTCATTCCTTTATACATGTGGTTAATGTCCATCATGCTAGGCTAAGATCACTGATTCAATGTATTTTACAGTTGATGTATGTTTCCACTTAATTAGCTTTACTATTTTGTTATATTTTAGATTGTTGTTCAATTCATTTAGAGTAAAGCTTTGTTGTTCAATTCATTTCTGTTAGATTAAGCTTTACTGTCCAGGTTTCCAATAGACTTAGTCGCTGTTTCTTTTCTACAAAGATTTGCTTTCACCTTTTAATTGATAGTGCAACAAGTGTGTTTTAGTAAGCATTTCCAATTGAATTACCATTTCCAGTTATTTTCTCTAGAGTGGATTGAAAGATTAATAACTATAAAGAACATTGACTATCATTGTCTAAGTTCTCAGATTGGTGATCCTGTTTATGTTTGATTTCATTTATATCAATTGATAGAGGAAAGAGTTATCAATACTGCATCCTTGACTGATAAGTTTTAGTTTACTGAATTAATGATTTAAGTTTTAGAGCATTTCTTTTAATTACATGTAGATTCGATTACCAGCATCCTTTTACTCTTGTATTTAGCATTGTACTGCAAACTAGAAGACATTACTCTTTAATCAAGTGACCGCCTCAGATTGAGTACACTCTTGAGATAAAAAATCATACCAGGATTGATAATTAATGTAGGATAAATAGGGGTTAAAAGGACACCTTTTATCACTCAACATTTTGGCTCCATTGCCGGGGAGAGTGTAGCCATTTGTTTTTAAGAAGAGTAGTGCACATTTGATAAGTGACTACTAGGAGAGAGTTGGGTTTCAAAAATAGAAGATAGGACCCTGTGTATGGAGCATGTAACAGCCCTGCTCCCTAGCCCGCTTTCCCGCAAATTTGTTGATAATTTTGGGTAAAAATAAGTATTTGGTTTGTGTGCATGACTAAGCAGAAAAAGCCTAAAAAGAATCCAAAACCACTACCCAAACCTGATAAAGTGAAGGTACCAGTGACCCTTGTTCGATTGACCTTTATAGACGATATCATTAAAAAAGAAGAATCTTAGCCATCAACAAGTCCTAGAAAAGTTGCTTCTAGACAACCTACTAGCTCCTTTCGGGCCACAAAATCACCATCTGTAGCCTTTGCTGAGGTTCCCAGCCAGACAAAGGAGCAAGATTTTCAAGATATTGAGAATTCTAGCCCAAAATCATTACAAGAAGGGAACCTTAGTAATCTTTGTGAAGGATGAGGAGAAACAGGGGGAACAGAAGAACCAAGATATCTTCTTGGAATAGTTCAACTACTAAACAACCTAGATAAGGGAAGTGTTGTCAAAATCACCCAGAACAAAGCTGAAGAACCTAAAGAGCTAAGATCTCCCTAGATATTAGTTCAGCAAGGAACTCTTATCATCCCAGACCAACGAAGTGCTGTTAAGGCCATTCCTACTTCAGCCTAGGAATAACTCCCTAGAAATCCTAGAAGGATATTGGCACATATTTGATCAAATGGCCCAGAACTAGCAAACACCTCAAACCTCCTCACTACAATATCCCATTGTAGATACTGTAGTTAACGCACCTATGAAGGCCATTCCTTTCCAGCATATTCCTACATTCCATGGCCTAACATCAGAAGGTCCAGATGCATTTCTGTTTGAATTCAATGTATTATGCCGGGGGTATGACTATACCACCGATCCCTAAAAGCTAAAATTATTTCCCTCCACATTAAAAGGAGCATCTTTATGATGGTTTATGGGGTTAGGTCGAGGTGTTATAAATGACTAGGATCAAATGAAAGTTGATTTTCTAAAGAAATATCAGGATTATTGCAGGTCCAGAGAATTAAAGGATGAATTATTTCAAATGATAGCCAAACCTAATGAAACATTTGAGGAATATGTAGCATGCTTCCAATACAATCTTCAGATATCTCCTTATGCATCTCTACCCATACCTGAAAATGTATTAAAAACTACATTAATTAAAGGGATGAAGGAACAATGGGTTTTTAAACATTATGGGAAAATGTGACATATATCAAGAAAGTTTTGCTGACATTATTGATTTATGTATTAGGAGTTCGAGAGGCAGTGCAAGGCTAAAATTGGCATAACGTGACATAATCACAAGGGACAACAAGATCTCCGGTGGAGGTGTAACCCGAATAGAAATTGAGAATCTACTGGAAGATTTTAAAACCGATATTCTAGGGACTCTGACAACACAACTCGACATTATGCAGGCGAAACAAAAGAAAGCAGAAGCAGAGAAAAATTTAGCAATATTCTGCCCTAGATGAAGAAAGAAACTTAGGCATAAAGAGTGCCCACTGGATGCAATTCATGTCTGTGCTATTTGCACAAAAGACCACTCCACAGAGAACTACCCCTCACTCCCGGGTCTAAAAGTAGTGTATAAAGAAGCAGAAGAAGAACCAAAACCAGTGTACCTACTTAATCAGTGCCATTAATGGCAGCCACCACAACCAGGTATGCCCTTCAATCCGTCTTCTTCTTTCCAACCTCTGCAATATCATGCTCAGTAATATAATATAATGTTGCAAAATTAGCCACCCTTTCCAAGCTGGTCACAACAACCATTTCCTTCATCACCATGGTCAAATCAAACAAGCCAAACTAATTGGCCAAACTTTCCCTACTCTCCACCATGTTGGCAAAACAATGCATATCCAACACAATGGTCCCCTTCCACTTTGCAGAGTCAAGCCTGGCAGTCAAATTGGAAAAGATCTATGAATCAGATAGCTGAAACCATCCCTCTCCCTCAATCCACACTGCCAACACCATATACACTACAAAAAGTCCCCAATCCAACTTAAGACTGCAACTCCCAGCCCAACCCAACCCAAACCCTAATAATATACTGGTTCAATCTGTTCAAATAATCAAAATAGCAAAACTATAAACTGATGTAATGGAGTGCAACGACCTTCAATTAAGGTCTAGGCGTATAATAGAAACTGAGGGAGATAAAATTCTCAAGTTGTAAATCTGTTACCTATAGAAAAACCACTACAAGAAGAGGATGTGGTCAGACAACAAACTCATGACCAAGAAACCACGTCTTTTCCCCCATTCTTGGAACGATTAATCATACCGCGCCCTATAGAACATCCTGACTTTGATCTTCTGGGGGAATTAAGAAATTTTTGTATAAAGATCCCACTCCTCCAAGCAATCCAAGATATCCCAATCTACGCAAAAACCATCAAGGAATTGTGTATAAAGAAGCCAAAGAGGAGAATAACAACTAACCCAACCATCCAAGTAGTCGACACCCTATCTGACTTACTATCAGGAAGAGAGGCATCCATAAAATATGAGGACCCAGGGAATCCTATAGTTACGGTGCAAATCAATGGATAAACCTTTTCAAATGCCCTAGTTGATTTAGGGGCTGCAATTAATATTTTAACAACCACCACTTGTCAAAAACTTTGCATTACATCAGTGGAACCAACCACCACCTTATTGGAACTAGCTGACTAATCGGTAGTTAGGCCAGAAGGTACACTACACGATGTAATGGTATCTGTAGATTCCTGGGAATACCCTACCGACTTTCTGATAATCAACCCCAATAACCGACTCAATGGACACCCTTTAATCTTAGGTAGACCTTGGCTAGCAACTGCTGATGCTTACATTGGCTGTCGACAAGGCAGCATGACCATAACAAGAGGGAGTAATATCAAGAATTTATCCTTATACCCTCCAGCACAACCAAGTTTAACAATCATCAAAACAAAGTAAAAATCTGTGTCATACTTGACTAAAAGCATTAGATCACCATTAAATATAGAATATGCCTTCGATTTTAAAGACCAAACAGAGGATGAAATCATTAACCAACCAGAAACTAGATCCCATTTCCAATGTCACATGATAGAGGCAACATTTGACAATGAATTAGAATAAGATCCCCTCAAAGACACCCATGATCAATCAATACCTACTACCTCTATTTCAAATAGCAAAACTATAGAGATTGAGCTAGGAAAAACCTTGAACATTAACAAAAACCTGACTCCTGAACAAGAAGAAAAGTTGGTCCAACTATTGAGAAAATACAAGGAAGCTTTTGCATGGGACTAGATAGACATGAAAGGAATTGATCCCCAAGTGTGTACACACCACATTTATTCAGAAAATGATGCTAGACCAATTCGCCAACCCCAACGGAGACTCACCTCTCATCTTAAGGATATTGTGAAAGCTGAATTACAAAAACTTTTGGATGTAAACTTTACTTACCCCATATTTGACAGCAAGTGGGTCTCTCCACTAGTAGTGGTGCCAAAGAAGAATGGAAAGTGGAGGATTTGTGTAGACTACATAGAATTAAACAAAGCAACCCAAAAAGACCACTTTCCCCTTCCATTCATTGATAAGGTATTAGACACATTAGTAGGAAAGAAATTATTTTCTTTATTAGATGGCTTTAGTGGATACAATCAGATTTAGATTGCCCCTGAAGACTAGGATAAAACTACTTTTACTTGTCCTTGGGGAGCATTTGCTTACAAAGTCCTATCCTTTGGCCTATGAAATGCCCCTACCACATTCCAAAGGGCCATCCTCAGCATCTTTTCAGATTTAATAAATGAAGGGCTCGAAGTATATATGGATGATTTCACACCATATGGAGATGACTTTGAGCCAACACTAGATACATTGGAAAAGGTGTTGCAATGATGTATTGCCACCAGGCTCTATTTGAGCCATGAAAAGTGCCATATGATAATGATCGAAGGGCTCATCCTAGGTCATTATATCTCAGCAGCTGGAATACAGGTAGATCTGGCCAAAATTCAAATAATTTTGTTAATACCTACTCTTACCACACAGACAGTGGTACGCAATTTTCTAGGATTTTCTGGTTATTATAGGAGATTCATAGAGCATTTTTCTCAAATAACTGCACCTCTATATGCACTAACAGGGAATGTTGATTTTATTTGGACAGATAAATGAAACAGTGGTTTTGAGGATTTGAAAAAGCTTTTGTCAACAGCCCCAGTACTTAGAGCCCCAAATTGGGATCTTCCATTTCAAATTTCATCGGATGCTTCAGACACAGCTATTGGAGCAGTCCTTGGGCAGGAAGAAGAAAAAAAACCATATGCAATCTATTATATTAGCAAGAATTTATCTCCTGCTGAACTAAACTACACTGTAACCGAAAAAGAGTTTTTAGCTGTAATAAATGCTGTAAATAAATTTAGGCATTATATCACTGGATATCATGTTATTTTATATAAAGATCACTCTGCCATAAAATATTTAGCAAATAAACCTGTTACAAATGGTAGAGTAACAAGATGGTTGATTTTATTGCGGGAATTCGACATCACAATAAAAGATCGACTTGGAAAAGAGAATCCTGTAGTTGATTTTCTCTCACGAGTGCCGAACCCAACGGATGCAGCAGAAGTTGAAGATCAATTCCTAGATAAACATTTGTTTGCTATTACTGTCAAGACGCCCTAGTATGCTGATGTTGCAAATTATTTAGCAGTAGGAAAATTACCAAACAATGTAACCCCCAATGAACAAAAACATATTGTGCAATGTAGTACCCAATTTTCTTGGATTGGGGGCTACATATTTCACACAGGGGTAGATATGCACATCAGAAGTTGCATCCGCGAAGACGAAATATTTGACATTTTGAAAGCTTGTCATGATGGATCGTGTGGCAGACATTTCGCAGATCACAGGACTGGTCACAAGGTTTTGCAAATAGGTTATTACTGGCCCACAATCTTTAAAGATGCTAAGAAATTTGTTCAAGCTTGTGACAGTTGCTAAAGAGCAGGACGCCCTGGACAGTCCAATGAAATTCCTTTAAACCCACAGTTAGTAATCAAACAATTTGAGCACTGGGTGCTCGATTTTGTTGGTCCTATCAACCCATCATCAAATCAGGAAACATATATCCTAGTAGCAACAGAGTATGTTACCAAATGGGTTGAAGAAGAGGCACTTCCAAGAGCTACAAAGGACCCTGTGATTCATTTCCTATTCCAAATATTTGTGTGATATGGCCTCCCGAGGGACATAATCATGGACGGAGGACCGCAATTTGTAGGTAATAAATTGTTGCAACATTAAAAATGATCGCATTCAACACAAAATTACCACTTCGTATCACCCACAGGCAAATGGCCAAGTAGAAATCATGAATAAGGTGATAGAGACAATACTTACAAAAATGGTTGTATCGCATAGACACGACTGGGTTCAAGATTACTTGAAGCCTTGTGGGCATACTGAACAATGTGGAGAAACACCACTAGCTATTCACCATATCAGCTAGTATTTGGAAAAGAACCCATCTTTCCAATAGAATTCGAAATACAAACATTAATAATAGTACAGGAGATTGGTCTGAATTTAAATGAGGCCTAGACTAATAGACTACAGCAAATCAATGAGCTAGATGAAATTAGGCTCTCGGCCCTTCAACATACTACATTAATTCAACAACAGAGAGAAAAATGGCACGATGCCCTGATCAAAAAGAAAATCTTCCACGAAGGAGATTGGGCACTCCTATACGATTCCAGGTTTCAGGATTTCCCAAGAAAACTCCAGACATGATGGCTTGGACCTTATGAGATACAGAAAGTGCATGACAATGGCACCATTACATTGACTACCATTGATGGATCTGGACATTTTTTCAAAGCAAACGGTCATCGAGTGCGACTTTACCATAAACCACTCACTCGGGAATCCTTTTACCAGCAATTACGGGAAGATTCCACTATGCAGATTCTTGCTGAGGAAGATAACCCCTCCTCAGCAGAAGTTCACTGAATAACTCTTTTGTTTTTGAATTTTGTATATAACTCTTTTTCTTTGAATTTTTCTTGTATAAACTGTTTTTTTTTTTTTGTACAGATTGTTACTGTTGTTCCTCTTAAGGAACAGCAATCTTGCGTGCCTGTATTTTTCGTGCTGTTCCTCTTAAGGAACAGCTGTTGTTCCTTCTAAGGAACAACAGCCATTCCTCTTAAGGAACAACAATTTTGAGCGCTTACATTTGTTTGTTGTTCCTTTTAAAGGAACAGCTGTTGTTCCTTTCCAAAGGAACAATAGTCGTTCCTCTTTAAAGAACAACACTTCTGCGTACTTTACAATTTTTGTTGTTCCTCCGAAGGAACAACATTTCCGCACTTTTGTTTTTGTTGTTCCTTTTAAAGGAACAACTGTTGTTCCTTTCAAAGGAACAACACTTCTATGTGTTTGTTTTTGTTGTTCCTTTTAAAGGAACAACACATCTACATGTTTGTTTTTATTGTTCCTTTTAAAGGAACAGTGGCTATTCCTTTCAAAGGAACAACACTTCTACGTGTTTGTTTTTTGTTGTTTCTTTTAAAGGAACAACTGTTGTTCCTTTCAAAGGAACAACATTTTTGAGTTTTTGTTTTTTTGTTTTTCCTTTTTAAAAGAACAACACCTCCGCCCGATTACTTTTGTTGTTCCTCTTAAAGGAACAACACTTCCACCTGATTATTTTTGTTATTCCTCTTAAAGGAACAACACTTCCACCCGATTATTTTTGTTGTTCCTCTTAAAGGAACAACACTTCCACCCGATTGCTTTTGCTATTCCTCTCAAAGGAACAACACATCCGCCAAGTTTTTTTTGTTGTTCCTCTTAAAGGGACAGCACTTCTGCCAGATTGTTTTGCTATTCCGTTTAAAGGAACAACCCTCCACATTTTTAATTTCTACCGTTCCTTCCAAAGGAACAAAAGTTTCAATTTCCAATGATCTTTGTTTGTTTCACCGAAGGATCAATATTTTATTTCACGTCTTCTTTATTTGTTGTTCCTCTTAAGCAACAATAGTTTCGAGTGTATCCTTTTCTTTTATTTATTGTTCCTCTTAAAGGAACCATGGTTTTTGTATGCAGATGTTCTTTTTGCTATTCCTCTTAAAGGAATAGCAACTGTTACATCTATGAAACAACACTTTTTGAGTGCATTTTTTGTGTGTGTGCATGTTTCTTAAAGAACATCATTCAGAGGATTTTCACTGTTCATGATCCCTTTAAGGCACAGGTATACATTTATGCAAGAACACAAAAGCTAGAGGATACTGAAATCAGCAAACCAAAGAAAAATCATTATCTTTAGAGAAATTGCTTTGTATCGATAAGAAAAAAGAGGGAAGCACAACTATTTATATCACTTTGCTGTCTTTATTTTCACTAAAACTAATTTGAATGATTATCTTTATCATGTTTGTTGTTCCTTAATCCTCATAATTCTCTTTGATCATTATTATTGAATAAGAATAAAGGCATATTTTCCTCTATTGAGATGTTCAAACTTCTTCCACCATCCCTACTCTTAAGGAGTGTTGAGCCATCCTCTATATATAAATAGGAAAGTGCTATATATAAAAGAAAAGCAAAAAAAAAGAGAAAAATATATATCTATATGATTACTAATATGATTTTCCATATGAAGGATAGGGGGTCTCATCAAGAGCTAGGCTACCATGATCATAAAGAAGTAGTGAAGTGGCATTCCCACTATGGCCACCACACCAAGGATATGATCCAAGAGGCATATTAGAAAATAAATAAAAAGTCCTTGGAATAGGTCTCATCACGAGCCAGCCTGCCCACCTTTCACTCCTTCCTGGTGAATGGCATTGTGATTCATCTGGTTACCAAGCCAGCACAATGGCCTCCATTCTAACATTACACAACACTTTCCTAGGCATACATAAAGGATTATGGTTCCAAATGTGAAAAACAACTTTGTCAAGGTTACGAACACCTGTCGGCAATAGATCTCTGCTGATGGTATTGAAGTCATAGTTTTCATACATCAATAGTCATTATAAACAATTTTCTTATACCTTTATCTTGATTTCAAATGAGATTATGTTATATAACCCTTTCAAACCTCTTACACATGAAATATCATTTAAAAATCAATCATAATGGTTAAAGTGGATAATGACTGCATAAGCATTTTTACTTACGTCAACTATCCTCTCCCTTATTTTCGCATCATTTCATAGCATTTCCATATCTATTCGTGATCTTCATCATAAGCCTCAATTTCAGTAATTCACTACTTTTTGTAATCATGTCATGGATATATACGTCATTCCTTTCTTTTTACTGTACGACTGCAGTCTCGCATGCTGCTCCTTCATTTGCCGATCGAGGATGACCTATCATATTTTAGGGGGGCGTGGGTGACCTCTAGAATACACCGGCATACGTGTCAACTCCCTATTTGGAGGTACTACGACCATCAGAACTCAGAAATAGCAAGTTTAACGGTATTGATATTTCCCGATATGCATAGCTTCCTGTTCCATTGTAATTTCTGTTTTTTTGATCTGTAAAAATTAATAGTGTGCTAAGCTTGAACAAAATGGGAGGTAGATCAATACGTAGTGAACTGTAGGTGTTAATAATCTCCGATGCTGCACATGAAATTCTAGTGAGAGAAGGATGGATTGCCTACCTTAATTGACTACATCAGTCTCATGAAATGGTGGCCATCGAATTTCTGCAGAATTTGCAGGAAGACTGTTCCATGGTGAGGGGGAGGCAAATGATAGTAACAGACGCAGTAATTGCTGAAGTATCGAGACCACCAGCTGTTGGACCAATATGGACCCAGAAAAAGTGAGACTTCAAGAGGCTATAACTATCTTTTGGGACGAAGGACAGAACCTTACTATCAAACGAAAAGGAGTCCTGCCTGCAATCCCGGGAGAACCTTGGGTGGAATTAGCCAAAATAGTGCATCACATGCAATGGGAGAAAGGATGTGGTAAGACCACGCCATCTCAAATTATTAGCAGTATTAAGACAAAAATATGTTGTAAATTTGCCCAAATACTTAATTTTTTATTGCATGATGTTGCTTAGAGCATAAGGAAATATCATCATACAGAGATGGTAGTAAGTCATCATGGCTTAATTTGACTAATAGTTAGTTATAGTCTTGATCAACAGCAGATTATTTGGGAAGAATTGGTATTCTCAATATATGGGGGATTGGCCTTACCAGCCCTAAAAAGAAAAAGAACCATCAGCACATCAATTAAATCGCAAAAACAGAAACAGTCCCCCAGATTGGGGAGAAATAGGGGAATGTTGGGAAGTCTCCAAGATAACAGTAGCCAACCCTTAAAGGTATATGGCTTAGAGGATGAGCAACCCCCACACCTCGAAGGAGGGCAAACCATGGAAGAAGAATTGGAGGAAGAAACTGAGCACTCGGATGAGGGAGAAAGGGAAGAAGTATATTCTCCCACAACCTCCAACACGATTCCACTATGAAATCCACTACAGGAAGATGAATTGGCCCAAATTTTGGCCAATATGGGCGAGTACATTCAACCTTACAGCCCGCTTAACCTCAATATTGAGGCAGGACAATCACAGGAACACTCTGCTCATAGTAAGAGTGCATCCTAAGAAATGAATGATGAGGAAGAAGTAGAAGCATAAGCCACACAGGAAATAGCAGATAAAACTAGGGCTACCTCCCCTGAGAGATCTAATGAGGAGGACGAGAAAACTGAAGAAGTATTCCAAGCATACAATATGGAAACAAGCCAGGGTGGAGGCACAGTCCCTAAATAACAAAACCTAGTTGAATAGCCAAGTCTACTCAAAGAATTAGCTGTTCCTCTCAAGAAAAAGAAGAAGAAGACAAATGAAATAAAGAGGTTGTGAAAGGAACAACAAAGGATACTAAATAGAGTAAAACAAATCAGACAATAGATAAGGGTCCTAAAGATGGGGAAAATCTCAAAAAGAACCCCAAGAACAAAGGATGCAGCCACCCAGACAAAACCCCATAAAATAAAGGCCAAGGGGACTCAAACAGAGACCATATCCATTAGGGACAACAAGGAACATCATGCAGCTGTTACAAACACAGAGGCCCAAATAGAAGACGCCAGTCTATAACAAGGACGTCTAGATAGAGGCACTGTCCTCTAGCATCACGACCAACTAGACAGTTCATGACAAAGAAACATAGACTGAGGAAACCAGATGTTGCAATAAGAAGATCCGGATAGATCTTCAACCTAAAAGTGTTTTGAAAGAAAATGACCCTAGGGTAGTAAAACCCCAACAGGATATGGCACAGGCTCAACATACTACAGAAAAAATCATAGAAGAAACTATTCCTCAGGAGGAATATCAAAAGTTACAATAGCAAGTAAAGGACATCAATGCATCGGAGAGTATCCATTTGACTCATGACTGTGTCTAGTCTATTGGTTACCTTTTTAACTTTTTCCTCTACCCTCCGACATCTATCAAAAGGGTCCCTCTGTCAAAAATTATGCTTTTTTTTTATTAGAAAGATATTTGCAGTTAAAAATTAAGGTTGTCAAGGCATGGAAGCCTATAGAATTAAAAATTGTTGATGATTTCATTAACTATTGTAAACACTATGGAGTAAAAGTTCAACGATTACTATGTGAGTTTTATTTGCATAATTTTATATTGGAGGAGGAAATGGAGATGAATCCAAGTCGCTTTGTGGGTGATGTCCAGTTTCAAGCATTCATTTCGTTTGATATTAACCAGTTAAAGTGGCTCAAGGCCTATAACACCTTTCAGAGACAAGAAAATGAGTTAGACCTTTGGGTAAGAGGTGAACCGAAAAACCCATTATAACTGTGGGATAAGCATAGAAGCTTAATGAGAAATAAGGGTGTGATCCAAACATTGGGACCCATTCACAGAGCAGTTGTCCAGCAAGGGGTAGAATACTACATATCCATCAAAGACCTTGCCATAGTAGCAGCTAAACTCCGATCGAAGACTTCCAATCGGAATGTTCAGGATAGAGAGCCATTCAATTAAGAAAATTTTAAGTTAGCTGTTGGTCACCTGGTTAGCTATAGTAACCTCATCTTGAGAGAAGGCCCGTATTGGATAGGTTGTAGGTTTTGAAGTCCAATTATCTAGTATCCTGCAGCAGGGTATAAAGCCCTATATGAATTGCCTGAAGGGCAGACAAGGTGCATTTTTGAAGTTTTAGATACACATCATGGTGTTAGACCACTTCATGAAAATCCCTCTCCAGCCTATTCCCTAACTGCCTTGCATGTAAATTACATGGTTTTCATGAGGGCATGAAAAGGGTAAGTAAGGGGGTGTGTTGAGCGATGGAAAATGTATGTATTTACCATTCATTTCTTTATCTTTTCATTTGAATCATAACTCCTTTACATTATAAGATGATAATATGTTAAATAATTATGATAGAATTAAGGAGATTTGTGATTGATACAAAATAACTAATTATTGTCTTTTTCTATACAGAAAGTGAAGGAAATAGGAAATCACTATTTGGGAGGAAAATACAAAGCAGAAGCAATTGATGTCCCTTCAACAGGAAGCCATATCCAGACAAGGAGATCAATATTGGAGTGCATGGTCCAGGAAAAGGAAGAGAAAATGGGGCATCAGTGCAAGAAGACAAAACGATAAACTCGAGATCAAAGATATAGTCAATCCCTCAGGATCCTTTGATCCTGAGAGATCGCTGCTTCAAGACTTATTTGTACTCTTGATACTTCCACCTGGCTATTATAAAAAGGGATAGAACTTGGAGCCAAGGGGATATTATCATCAATTTGTAGAACTTACTATTGTAATCTCAACTTTTATCATCGACTCTCTTTGAAGAGTGATAGCTGTAAACCTTGCTATATATGATTAATATATAACTCAGTTGCTATTCCATTATCTGATCCTGGAGTAAACTTAGCAGTGATTCACTGGTGGCTAAGGGCTTGGCCCTAGTGGATCCACTTGCTTCTTGTATCACTATTTTATAGTTACAGTCGTGTGTGGTTTGATTTCCTTAACTCACTTTATACGGTAATCTTTTGTTTCTGAACATTTCACTGAATTTCTCTATTATATCAAAGTCATAATTGGATAACAAGATTATTATTCACAACTTAAAATGTCATGTTGTTCATTCTGAAACAATATTGCACTATCTAATTCAGATTCTGCTATTCATTTACAGTTGCGATTGCTGTTCATTTAACCACGGTTCACTTACAATTGCGATTCCTATTCATTTAACTACCACTCAATTATAACTGCAATTGTCATTCCTTTATACCTGTGGTTAATGTCCATTATGCTAGGCTAAGATCACTTGTTCAATTTAGTTTACAGTCGTTGTGTGTTTCCACTTAATTACTTTACTGTTCTACTGTATTTTAGGTTACTGTTCAATTCATTTAGAGTAAAGCTTTGTTGTTCAATTTATTTCTATTAGATTAAGCTTTACTGTCCAAGTTTCCAATAGACTTAGTCGGTGTTTCTTTTCTGCAAATATTTGCTTTCACTTTTTAATTGATAGTACAACAAGTGTGTTTTAGTAAGAATTTCCAATTGAATTACCATCTCTAGTTATTTTCTCTAGAGTGGATTGAAAGATCAATAACTGTAAAGAAAATTGACTATAGCTGTCTAAGTTCTCAGATTAGAGATCCTGTTTATGGTTGATTTCATTTATATCAGTTGACAGAGGAAAGAGTTATCACTACTACATCCTTGACTGATAAATTATTGTAGTTTACTGAATGAATGATTTAAGTTTTAGAGAATTTGTTTTAATTACAAGTAGATTCGATTACTAGCATCCGTTTACTATTATATTTAGCACTGTACTGCAAACTAGAAGACATTACTTTTTAATCAAGTGACCACCTCAGACTAATTACACTCTTGAGATAAAAAATCGTACCTACATTGATAATTAATGTAGGATAAATAGCGGTTAAAAAGACACCTTTTATCACTCAACACTACGCACTACATATTTCTAGAGGCGAAGATTGTGGCTTGAGACTTAGGATTGTGCAATGCCTAGCTCGGAAAGGCAAAATCTGGCTGAGGGAAGTGCAAATATTCCCAAGGGAAGTCTAAAAATGAGAAGATATAAGTGATGGTGTGAGATCGAGTGCATATTTGACTAAATGTGAATTAATAATGATAGAACAAGTGCATAAACTGAACCTCTAGGTAGGACTAAACCTCTTGCTAGACTGAACTCTGTAATTCCAATCATTAAGGTTAACTGCCTTCAAAGATTTCACAATTTCTAGAGGAAAGCCCAGAACTATTGTGTGAACAAGTTACGAGATCAACTTGTGACATAGAAGAATTAGCTAAGTGAGAAAACACAAGTGAAAATGAAAAGATAAGTCTCATTGGAAACATGAATACCTAGATCAATGCAAGCTGAGTTGTTGTAGATAAGATGGGGGGTTCCAAAATTGAACCATAGGAACTTTTTTGGAGGGTGTTTGTAGCTACAACAACTGTGCCCTAGTTCATCTTCATAAACTAATCAAGGACCTTCAGATTCCCTCCAACCATCCTAATCTATGACTGTTGTTTTTTTTGCAGCACAAAGCTCTTGATACCTCCCACTGTGCTTAAAACCCTTTATTCTGCTGCGTTCAATATTCTTGTGAGCCATACATACCTTTTTCTCTATTTTTAGTTTTGTAATGCCAATCAAATCCTTGTTGTTGATTCCTAAAGAAACCCTACGCATAGTTGCTATGCATCTCCCCTGCTCATAACGCATTTACCTATTTGCACTTTGCAGAAAAATTGACCGTTGAATAACACTGCACATTTTTTGAATAAGTATTGTAAGCTTTCACATACAACCATGGAAACTCTAGAGATGAAAAAGAGGGTAAAAGGAGGAGACATTGTAAGATATGAACCCTAATACCTCTAGTGAAATTTGATCCTGCCATCAGGGTGTATTGCTTTTCTTGAGTAGATTCAAAGCTAGGGCCACCACTTGTAGCTTACCAAACAATTTGCATTGAATTTCAAGGGGAAGGAGATAAGGGTTGGACATTTGGAGTTTGTTTTATTTGAGCAATCAATAGTTACTGCCACTGATATCCCTTTACATGATGAAGAGTGGACTAAATGCATGGAGTTGGATCTAACTCATTCTAAAAATATTCTAAAGCCACAATATAAGGAGGGGTATGGGTCCATTATCCCATGGAGTTATTCGTTGGACCACTATAGTAATCTATTGAAAGTGATTCAAAGGTATTTTACATGTGAACTGAGGTTCAACAAAATCTACCAGTAGCATATTAGAGTCATGATGCATTTTATAGGAAAGAAATCCTTGAATTTGCCTTACTATTTTCTTAGGAGTCTCAGCAAAATGGCTGATAGAGTTCAAGAAAGTGGAAGTCATATTGAGCCTAGCCTTTCCATTTTTCAATGATTAAATTTTTGGTGCTAAAAGAACTGCACAAGAGGGAGAAATCATGGCGAGAATTTTTTATATCTTTAGTGTGGAAGGCATAATCCTCTGATAGCCCAAAGAGTAAGAGAGACACCCCATCATTTGCAACCAAGGAAGCCTCATCCACCATACTTGGCTCAGTGAAAAATCTTTTGATTGAGGAGAAATCAATGGAAAAGAGGAGTTCCAAGAAGCTTCAATTTTCACCCCAGTTAGAACAAGTGGCCAGGAGACCAAGAATAAGAGCTTCATCCAAGAAATTTCCTAGAGACCCTACACCTGGTCAAACCATAGAGATAGTAGAGATCACACTTGAAGGAGTGGAAGTTGATGAAACAAACCAAATGATCAAGGAGTTGCAAGATAATCTTGGTAAGGCACATCCAATGATAGCACAGTTGTAACAAGAAAATAGAGATCTTAAGATGAAAGCCTTACAAGAATCTGCTAAGCCTAGCAAAGAAGAACCATTAAAGACAACCTTGGTATATATTGTTGAATAAAAGGAAAATAGATAGGAGACATAGAAGATGTGCAAAAGATGATAGTTGAGTAGTCTAGAAGGCATAGAACTAGGTCTGATGTTAGGAAAATGGAGATGCATGTGAAACAAGTTTCTTAGCCAGAATATAGGATAGTTGCAGTATATATTGAGAAAAATGAGTTTAATAGGCTGATGGAACAAACAGATGAGGTTCAACAACAAGTAGATTGGATCATAGAGAAAGATAAAAAGGATAAGTTGAGGTTATTTAATCAATTGCAAATTGTTGAACCTGTCATCCCAAAATCCAAACAAAAGTTTAAATGGACCTTGCCTCTACATAGGCAAGTAAGGAATATTTATATATAGAATTTGGTCTTAAGAAGAAGACCCAGACAAGTAAAAAAACAGCTGACTCAGACTAGGTATTCTAGAGGAAGGAGGAAGAGGGGTAGTTTAGACATGCTTGCAGAAGAAACACATAGTTAAAGTTCATAAGGCAGATGCCCCAAAGGTCTCAATTATATATTTTTACCTGTGAAACTTACACATGTTAGATTTTGATGCAGAATGTAGAAACACAGCAAGACATGCTACACATTGGTCATGATTCCCCATTTTGATAAAGCAGGCACAACTTTGAGGTTTTGAAAAGTTTTACAGGATGTTATAAGGTTATCATAGCTAGTGGATGTTTCCTTAAGAAGTTTGGTTTACGAAAAATCAGCACATTTTCAATGTTTTGAAGATGTTGTAGGTGCTGCAAATTTTTGTTGTGCATTTGCTGCCAACGAGAGATAATGTTTTCACAAACATCTTTTCCATTTTGAAGTGGTTTTATGAGTTCATAAGCATCTCATGGATATTTCAATCCAACTCACATGCTTCAGAATTTTAGAAAAGGGTTGGAGATATGCACAACTTGAACTATTGCGTAAGTCCTTGTGAAACTAGAGATTCGTAGCAAATTTGTTGCGTTTTTTACACAGTGCACATTTTGACTTTCTTTTTCGAGAATTTTCTTAATAAAACTTTGTTTGATCATGCTATTAGCTGTCATATATCTTTAGGGATGATATAGTTATGCATTGTTGTGAAAATTAAATGCCTTAATGATGTTTTCAGTTAACATTTGCAGTAGGTAATTATTTCCTATTTTTTAGTAGAGTAGGTGAAAATTCAATGTATCTAACTATTGACTAGATTTCTTTTGAAAATTTCAACCCCGCTAGGTGGCGATCAAATATTTTGATCTATAAAAATGTAAGGATCATAGTGTATGGGTTGGTCTGTGTGTGAAGGGAGAGACTTGTTTTTTGTACGTTTTAAATACTTTTAGTGAATAATAGAAGGTCGAAGGACTTGTTAAAGGAATTCTCATGTTAGTCTCTATGATGATGTGTCCCTTTGTGATGTGATTTTTCTATTTGAATCATTTGGCCATGAAGGGATGTATTCCTGTTTAGATAAACAAAGAATTTTCTCAAAATTCACTATTGTAGTGCTATGTTTTAAGTTTGCTAAACAATCAATGTTTTTCCTCTTGAATGACATGTGAAATTGATCCTTTAGTAGATGATTGATATGTTATTTGTCCATTTTTCTACTGCTCACCTCCTCCCTCTACAATGAACTTGATCAAAACATTAGAAATAATACCTATCTTTCTCCTGGTAGAAGAAAACTTCACTATCCCACCTATTCATTGTGAGCATCAATTGAGAGTGACTCCATGCCTAATAGATCCATATTAACACCTACAAGAAAAACATTAAGCAATTCCATTTCTTTTTGTCTTTAAGAACTACCCTAAGATCTGAAACATTCAGTCAACTAGTTGAATGAGAAAATCCTAGTGAGAGAGCCCTCTCCAAAGCTAGAAGGGCTATATTCTAGCCTAAAAGTGGTGTGTAGTTTCCTTTGTAATCTTTTCTCAGCCTAAAGGAAATTAGAGAGTGCTAAGAAGATCAATGGGCCCAATGAAGTCCATGACCACTTTCCCAAATGGCTCTAGAATCACTTGGAGTTAAAGGGGCATCTCATCCATGGGTGTAGGCTTGCCCATCCATTAGCACTCTTCACACCTAGTGGTGTACCTTCTTGCATATTGATGTAGAGTATGCCATTCGTAACCAGCTTGCACGACTTTGAAGGTTATCCTCTTAACAATAAAATAGACCCCACAGGGTCCATCATGGCATGCTGACAGGATTTCAAAGACCTCTTATTATCTCACACACCTTCTCAAAATTTGATCTTGTCCCAATTTAAAGAGCTCTCCCTTAATCCAAGTGAAAGAGGCACTTTTTCTAATGATCCTTTTTTTCTCTCTGGAGTATAGATTAGGATGAAATCTCCAAGGAACCAAAAAATTTTCTATATCAACAAGCCAAGGAGATAAAATTCAAATGAAAAAGATGTTTTCATTTGGATGTTGATCATTCACCATTTCCTTATTCCTTGCAGGCAAGGTTAGTCTTGACAAAAAATCTGCAACCACATTCTTTTTCCCTCGTTTTTCAACAATAGTTAAATGAAATTGTTGCAATAATAATAACCCTCTAATTATCCTAGCAGTGACATCGGGATTATTCACTAAATACATAATGGTTGCCTGATCAGTATGGACAAAAGTTTGATACCCAATGATGTAGTGCTTTAACTTGTTCAAATATTTTACCACAGCTAGGAGTACTTTTTTAGTGATTGTATAATTTATCTCAGCCTTAGAAAGGTTCTTACTGATGAAATAGATAGCATATGACAATTTTTCTTCCACTAGTCCTAAGGTTTCTTCTACAACTTTATCTAATGCATCTGCGTGGATATGGAAAGGAAATGCCTAATTAGGACCCCTAAGGATGGGTATAGTGGTCAATTTATCCTTTAGTACTTCAAATGCCTCTTGACGTTTATCTGTCCAAACAAAATTCTGAATATTTAGCCAGTAGTCCAAATAAGGGTGAAGCCAATTTACTTAATTCCTTGATGAGCCTTCTATAGTATCAATCCAATACTAGGAAGCTTCTGAAATCTCTTTGTCTTTTAGGGATAAGGACCCATTTAATGATGAAAACTTTGTTTGGGTCAACTTGTATCCCTTCCTTAGATATGGAATGGCCTAGGATAGTCCCTACATTCATAAAAAAATCACATTTCTCATGACTTAATGAAATATTCATCTCAATGCATTTATTTAAGATTTTACACAGATTAGGAAGAGATTCCTGAGAGTCACAACCATAAGTAGTGAATTCATCCATTTATATCTTAATAGTGTCATGCACAAGGTCAGCCAAGATACTTAGAACTTCTCTCTAGAAGGTATCAAGGTCATTGCACAAACCAAAGAAAAGGACCCTATAGGCAATGGTACCCAAAGAGCAAGTGAATGTGGTCTTGTCTTGGTCCTTAGGGATGATATGTGTTAGTGTCGGTATCTTCATCCCTCCATCAGTGATCAAATTCTCTTGTTTCATTGCATGTTATGTGTCTCACCTGATCAGCTGCATTCCATTAGGGTCATGGATCATCTGACAATAGTGGCTTATTATACAGTTTCCCTCATGTGCTGGCCTATTTTCATTCATCTAGATCATATGTAGTCAATTTTTGTCTTTAAATTAATAAAAGTCGTTTTTAGGGTATTAGGTCTCATTAGGTCTAGGGTTTTCGTCAATAAGGTCTCAAAATGCTCAGTGATGATCAGCAGGCACATGGGAGGTCAAATAAAGTTCCAGCAACAATAATTTTCATGATCACTCACCCAGTGATTGATTTTTCCTCAAAACCCTATTTTGAGGAAAAACAAAGTATTTTATGTTTTTATGTATAAATTTGATGTAATTTCAATTTTTTCATATGTAAACAACTTCAATGGAAACCCTGGTCACCTTACCAAGCTTCAACAACTCCATCCCCTGCAAGGCAAACAAAAAATCAAATCATTCAGTTCATCAGAGGAAAAAACGAAGTAAACTGCCCAAAAGCAAAGTTGAAAAAGTAAGTCACAATGAAAACATTATAAAAGTGGGTTTTATGAGTGAAAAATCAAAATCTCTTTTATATAACTCATTGGTCATGTTCAAAGAGCACATTTTCATTCAAAGGAGAAGTATTGAGCAAGAGAAGGTTGTGTTGGAGAAAGGGAGCGAGTTTGAAGCAAAACTATGCAAGTTCAGGGGCACGGCGCATTGAGTCATGGGTGCGGCGCATAGAGCTGGTGCGGCGCATTGGGCTGCCCCCCACAGAGTAAAAAATACACTGGTGTGATGCATATAGAAGGCGTGACGCATTGGGTTTGTGGCATGGTGCGTAGAGTTGCAAGCCCGGTTTTGCACATAAACTCTCTCAAATTTCCAAATTTGCTCAATCCTATGGTGTGCAAGTAAGTCAAGCCTTCTTTCCTTGCTAGTGAAAGAGTTTTTCTTAAAATTTATGGTGGTTTTGTGTGATAGAACTCAAATGCTACCTCTTTGCAATTTTTGCTCAAAAACAATTGCCTAGGGTTTGCATTTGTGTTTTTGCTACCAAGTCCACTCCATCACTCCCTCACTCTTTGACTCCTCCATTCATTTTTTAGTTTCATCCACTCATTCCCTAATTCCCATATTCCTAAAATTCCCTAATTCCCATATCCATAACTCCCACTATCCCAACCCCTAGTTACAAATTCCTAAACCCTAATTGCTTTCCCTAAACCCCCTATTTCCCAAAAAACTGGTCAATATCATTCCCAAAACCCGTCATACCCTCTCCCTCCGCAGTCTCTCATACATTCTCATCCTTGGTAGCAGAAAACTAAAAACACCATAAATCTCTTCATACTCATCAAGAAACCTAACACATTAGCAAACATGGAGTCTTATCGCTCCTATGACCGAGATGAGGAGACAAACAGTGATTCTCCTAGAGAAATACATGCACCAAGAAGACCTCACAAGGGTGGAAAGCATATACGAGAGGAACCTACTTCACTTGCCGAGCTGCAAGCCTATCCTCTTGCTGTCACATGTTTTCAACACCAATCTTGTTATCAGTTCTATGAGATGGTAGAGAGAGTCCAATACCATCATGAGTTGGCTAGGTTGTTTGTCCTCCATCTTCAAGATGGCCAAGTCACTCTAGCAGGTGTGACATTCACCTTGACACTAGAGTCTTTTTCTCTAGCAACTGGCATTCCCAATGTCAGTGAGCAGTGGAATAAGAGGTAGCAGATTAGCAAGGAACATTATGAGCCTTACATCAAGGTTGGCTATTTGAGACATCTCAGCAGAGTTTTTACTTTCCGGTATCTGAAAGACTCATATGCTCCCTTGATAAAACTCATAATTAAGTATTTCAGCTATGAGGGCCGGTTTTCTCGCTTGTATGCCTACCATATCAGATTGTTGATGCACTTCACTAGGGTGAGAATGATGAACCTCCCCTACGTTAATTTTCAAAACATTGAGAATATGACCACCTTAATGCACAAGAAGACTCCTCAGCAGTAGCATAATAGCATATATCATTTTGCACTAATCAACATTGTGGTCATGCATCAGCTTGGTTTACAGAACATCTCATGGGAGGATTTCATTTCACATGAGGTCTTCACCACTCCTCAAGTACCTCCAACAACTTTTCATGAGACAGGTGTACCTTCACATCAGCAGGAGCTGCATGAGACACAAATCGCTAGTGTGCCAGTATTTGTCGCCTACCGAAAGGGCACTAGAAGGTTGTTTGCGGAAGCAAAGCAAGTATTATCTCCACCCGGGGTGGAAGGGGTCTCACTTCTTCCATCAACAGAGTAGGTATAGGACAAGGGCAAGTAGCCATTATAGGATGAGGGGCCTTCAGGAGGGCAGGAGACAGATTTTATTCTTATTCAGGATGATGACACAGATTTGGGCTGACAAAGCTCAAAGCTTAGAATGATCATCTAGGAGCAACAAGCTGGAATTCAACATTTGTCTCTCAACCTACAAAGAGCCAAGTGGATAGTAAAATATCTGGAGCAAAGAAACAAATAGCTAGAGGATTAGTAGACCATAATGGAGCTGAGAAACATATGCGAAAACTGGCAAGCTGCCAAAAGGAGGAAGGTCAAGTTCACAACACTTGAACAAGAAATCAATGCTCATCGTGAGCCTTGGTTGGAGAGGAGAAATATCCACTTGGAGAGGATGTTGGAGAAGGCCATCAATGAGAAAAATATGTAGAGCAACATGGCATATCAGTACTTGTCAAGAAATATGGTGTCCCAAGCAAGAATCAAGAACTTGAAGGCCAAGTTGAAGAAGGCACCAAGGAGGCAAAAAGTGCAAGATAAACTTCAAATATTGGCTGAGACTTGATTGACCCAGCATAGCACTTAATGGAGGACACTCAACTCAAATTCCAAAATATTTGGGACACTTTTTGTAATTTTTGAATTTTTGGCTTAAAAACAGGGTTTTCTGCCCAATGCGTTGCGCAACCTGGCGCTTGATTTTGATGGAGACATCCTTTTGAGGAAAACTCGACATATTTTGATTTTTCATGAAAAAATATGCATGCTCACAAATGGCCAAGAAATTTTGACAGGCTTTGGGCTTCCAAAAAGGTCAAAAACACCCCAAAAATGACCTTTCTGCACCTTTTTTGACACACAGGAAGAAATCTTGGGAGAACTCAGTTGTGGAGAGGCAAATGGAGGCCAAATTCAAAAATTACACTTGTTTTGGAAAGTAGATAGGTAAACCTTTCCAAAAATCCCACTTGGAGAAAATTTAGACACCGGGAAGGTCTCCAAAATCAGCTACAAAAAGGCATTATGCATAGGGAAATCAGGGCGGCGTATTGGAGGAATTTTGCTCAGTTTGACCAAAAATACTCTGTTTTTCACCTAGTTTCTTGACAATTTGACTTTTCTTCTTCTAAATGTCAAAGTCATGATGTAATTTAATATGAATTGATTGATTTTGATGTAATTATACTAAATTTTCACTCTTAGAGATAGATTCATCCATCAAAAGGTAGTTTGCAACTGAATGAAACAATTTCCTAGTTTTTAGAGGCAAGCTGTTCCACTGCCTACATTTTAGTTCTCAGTTTATATTTTGTTGGAACGGATCCTAATCTTATGATCTCGATCCCTAAAGGCTACGATGAGTTGTTGGTTGTCTATATCTTGTAATTTTTCAGTCATTAGCATGATTGGACTTTTGGGAAAGCTTGGAGCTTATTGTATACTTGTTTCAGCAATTTGGTTAAGGAATAGACTAGTGGTTTGCAACACTTTATGGGATTCATGTGGCATCTTGCTTTGGTATTATGTTTTATTCTGTAATTTTTAGTATACATGTGTTTTATGTATGCCATATCTCTCTTTATTTCATCTTACCTAAATCAAACAAGGATAAAGGTACAATACATTGAAAGTGCAGTGCTCTACTTAGTTATCTATGTTTTCAGCTGATTGAAAAGGATCCCTGAGTTATTCATGCCCTTTTCAACTCCTCATCTATCTAAAACCTCTCCATATCACTAAATTTGAAGTACCAAATCACTTTCCTACCTTGCCCCATAGAGATCTCTGCAAAACTAACCCTCATTCCCTAGGCCTAAATTTGCCTTTCACATTTGAGAAAACAAAACATCATCAAATTCAATCAAACTCCTCTGTACACATACCTAGCCTAAAATCAGTCATTACATTAGTAATCTAAAGCTTTCATTGGCTATCTTTTCTGAGATTGACAAGGAGAGAGCCCTCTCTCGACTTGGTAGGGCTAGCTACCAGGTTAAGCATTGTTTGATGTTACCCTAGATCCTACCTTTCTCAACCTGAGGTAGATTTACTCCCTAACAATATGTATTTTGTTGTACCCACTAAATCCATCTAGGAAGGAAAATAATCTCTTTCCTACAAGGCCATCCAGGAATTAGTTAATGAAAGGAAAAGGGTAGTGGTCCTTCTTTGTGGCCTTGTTAAGTTCTCGGTGATCAACACAAATCCTCCACTTCTAATTTTTCTTGGGGACTATGACAAGGGGGGACATCCACTCACTATCTGAAATGGGGTATATTGACCTTGAATGTAGTAGATTTTGTAATTCCTCTTTCACAATGTCCTTAAGAGCTGGACTTATCCTTATCTATGGTTGGCGCATAGGATTTCATCCCTATTTGATCTAGATATGATGAGTACAAACTAAGGTATGCAAAACTTGAATTTCCTTATCATCCCAAGAAAAAGCATCAAGGTGTTGCCTCATTAGATTGCATAATTTCTCTTCCTGTTCAACTGAGAGAGAGGGGTTGATCTTTAGAGTTCTCAATGGGATACTTTGTACAACCATAGCATTATCTAGATTAGGGTCAATATAGAACAGATCAGTCCGTGGGTTCATCTCATATTCTTTCATCACTTTGTCCACTGGTATGGTAGTAGGAGGTTGATTTTGTAATATATGGTTATTAAGGTCATCTTCATCAAGCCACCTCCCTCCTACAACAATATCTAGTTTACAAACTGAGTAGAGGGATGTTTGATAAAACTTTTCCTCTTCTTCATCCTCTAACCATAAGGGCAAGTCATGCTCAATATAAGGTTGAGCAGAAGGGTATAACACAAGATATTTTAATAGATGTCCATTATTGATGGTCATATTCATAGTGCTACAACTAATGTACCCATTAGAAATGGCCAACCAAGGTCTTCCTAGGATGAGATAATAACCATTAAACTTGGTTTCAGGCTAGAGGACAAGGAAATCAGTGGGGTACTCCCAGGAGTTAATGAAGACCATCACATCGTCAATAACTCCCTGAGGAGCTACTATGCATCTATATGAAGTTGTAGCAGTGTAGTGGTATTCCTCAAGACCCCTTGTGTTGAAAAATGTGTAACTAGGTTTGGTCTTCATAAATATGAAATGTATTCTTGTATATTATAAAATGAAAAGAAATTATTATTATTTGTAGCATGGGTTTCATGTTCAAGTTCTTTTATTTTATAGATCAAGCAACCATTGAGTGATTTTATGGTTTTTCCTAGGTCTAAGAGTCACTGTCATATATTGAAGATCCTAATGGGCACATTTTATCTTGTAAAGAAAATTTACTTTCGCCTTTAAAGTGTTGAAATTCCCTCCAAGATCAAGTCGGCCTAAATGAAGAGCCAGATCTACCCTTGAATACGCCTATATAAAGAGAGGAAATCATCCTCCGAAGGATCACTAAATAATTTCTTATTCTATGTGAGGAAGAGGACAAGAAGAGATCAAAGAATAAGGATGAAGAAGTGGTCGAAGGAAGTCGAAGTGCTTCAACCATTTCTCTCTCCCAGGTGCAAGTCAAAGCTAGGGTTTTTTTCATAAGGGTCATCTCTATTTCGATGTTGGAAGGAGGAGAAGAAATAAGTCAAGAAAAGGTCACTTAGGGTATATATATATCCCTAAATACCAATGTAAGGAAACCAAAGGGAGTAAGAGGCTCTAAGAAGAAGTTCAAAGTCTTCTAGGGGAGCAGTAACAATTGTGGAGCAATAAAAACTTTAGATCTGCAGTAGGAGGTCGAATTTCTTGCAGTAGGAAGATGAGTTGATATTAATCTTGGATGGTATTTCTTCGAGTCTCTAGGTCATGGTATTCATCAATTGAAGGATCTATAATAAGAGAAGATATTTAAGGGTTTTCCCCTCAAGAGGAGTGGTTTTGGCCCTGGTTTGTAGCCTATATAACGTTTCATTGTCCTTATTGTTTTGGTAGTTGTTTGATGTATGTCACATTATAGTAATAATGATTAAATCTAATAAGGTGAAAGGTAACACAAAAAATTATCAAGTTAAATATAATTAACACATTCATTTCCTATTGAATTCTCAACATGGTATCAAAGCTAAGGTTATCTAAGGGCATCATGAAGATATCCTCTATAGTGAAGAAGTTCATCAAGCATATTGGAAGCCATCTCAAGGTAGGTATCAAGAAATCTTGGAGTCTCTTAGTTTCCTTAACAAAGGTATCAATCAAAGAAAAGGATGAAGGTCTCTCCTCAGCTCTGTGTGGCACATTCCAAGATGAAGACATTTCGGTAATTGATAGTGGTCCATCAAGGCAGATGATTGGCCATTCCAAACAATTGAATACCTTATCAAAAGGAAAATCTAGTTATTCAGTGGAACTTGTAGATAACAAGAGATATCCCGTAAAAGGTATTTGATCAACCTCCATAAAGTTGAAGGATGGAAGCAACATTCACCTAAAAAACATTCTATTTGTTCTAGGTTTGCCAAGAACTTACTTTACATTTGAATTTTAGAAGATAAGGGTGATATATTAGCTTTCATTAATGGAAAAATCATTATATCCAGTAAATCCCCAATTATATATCAAGCTAAAGCCATTGGCATTCAAGAAGGGAGACTCTACAGACTGATATCTACTATGGTTGAAGCCCTAGTTCACATTGAAATTAACCTGCATGAAATCTGGCATAAAATATTTGGTCATCTACATTTCAAAATACTTCCAACTCTAAGTTCCATAGTAGATGGAATTCCTAATATGAAGGAAGATCATGAAGTAGTATGTAAGTGATCTGCATTGGGAAAGAATACGAAGAGACCATTTGGAAGCAGTGCTTCATTGTCCAAAGAAATCTTGGATCTCATTCCCTATTATGTATGTGGCCCTATGACTCCTAAATAGCTTGGAGTTCATCTATGTTATGTCACATTTATAGATGATCATTCTGTTTGAAATAATACTGAGAGGGGGGGTGAATCAGTATTATTAGATCAATAATTTTATTTCCCAAACAGATTTGTATATGCTACTTCAGCTAAGTGAACTAGCATGTACACGTGACTGTACTTAAAGCAACCAACGTATATGCAAAGAACTTTTGATTTAGCTAGTTTATCATGCATTGAACTTTAAACAGTATATCAGATATTTATTAGACAGTGCAGTAAAAGTAGAATAAAGCATCACACATAAGCAACACACATGAACACCAAGATATAAGGTGGAAACCTAATGCGGGTAAAAACCACCTACTGATGTCGTCTCTGTCATCTTTTAATAATAAGATTTTTTTTTTACAATCTTGTACTAGTGCAGACTCATACCAGTACGTAGGCTTCTACATGCAGAAGGTTACAACTTTCTCTTGTTCTCCAGCTACTACTGGAAGGGAGATATAACCCCCTAAATATTGTACTAGCCGATATGTTTACTAGTACGTAGGTGATGACCTACAGAAGGCTACGACCTTCTTTCTTCCTCCAAGGACCATGTTTCATAAATTTTTAGACTAGATCCACCAACAACATCATAACTGCAATCCAATAATCAAATACATCTGCATCAATGAATCACTGAAAATCAATCATCACTTTCTGAATCAACCACAACTGAATCAATCAATCACTTTGGCAACCCATCGTCAAATCACAATCAATCTGATCATTCAAAATATTGTTACTAGAATATAGTCACCAAAACCCAAACCAAAACCAAGAACTCTACAACAACAAACAGAAACAACTGAAATATACTTTATAAGGTATACGCTACTTCCATGTGTCGAACTACCGTGTATACGCGTTTTTATCACAACTAACCAGCGTACACATCTGCAAATATTAATTCATAATTCTGCAGTTATTTCGAACTTCAGTTATACCCAGATCATAATATTTATAGGATAACACATGCGCCAGTATTTAGATCTAGAATATACATGATCAAACCACATAATGATAATTAATTTCAAGCCTTAAGATCCCGATGCATCATTAGATCTTATCCCTCATCAACCGCTAAGGTTCATCCTTGGTTCAGATCAAGCACAACACCATAAGCCAATAAGCTGCATACTAGATCTCACACTTCATCAGATATTCAATACTTGCATGCCTGGCCTAATGATATTCTCCTCCTTATATAGTTTTAGGCCTTTCTCAATACCATGGACCAAAACCACTTAGGACCAATACCTTGGACCAAATACCTAGGGTCAATACCTCAGACCAAATACCTTAGACCGATACCTTGGATCAAAATACCTTGGACCAAATACCTCGGACCAAAAACTTATTTTTCCAAGATATACACACTTTTCCTTCTGTGAAAGTGCGTGTGTATGTATACACTACTTGTGTTCAGTGAACCTGCGTGTATACATAGCTTGGTTAAGGTGAACCTGCGTATACCTCTCTTTCTTCATTCTTTGTATTCTGATCTATAATTCTTTGTTGTTGACATTCTATACTATGATCTTTCATCTGAGTGAGTTTCCATCAAGGAAAACACTTGTATAATTCCAACAATCTCCCCCTTTGGACTTGATGGCAAAAATAAAACCAAGTCACTCTCCCCCTTTGACATTAGTGGCAAAGGGTGGACCAAGATAATTTCCCCAATTGACATACATTATGTTGGTCATGCTCCCCCTAAGTACATGATGAATTATCTGATTGAGCTCCCCTTTTGTACATGCTGAGATGCACTGAAACTGTCCATGCTCCCCCTGAGCACAAGAAAATTCTGCAAAAAGATTTTCTAAAAGAATAGCATGACTCTATAACTCAATTATGTGAGGATGACCTTCCTATCACCAGTGATTCATACATACATCCATCTCCCAACCAAGTGGGGATATACCAAATTTGACTCATCCACCAAACCAAGTGGGGATATACCAATTGTTTATACATGACAAAAACAATAAATATTACATCATTCATCCCATGTAAAGTGGGGATATAAGTTACATCATTTGTCCAAGAGGACTCATTCAAATGTATGAGAAGACATATCAAACCCTAGAATTTTACATGACTTGAGCCACATGGTATAAATATATGAAGCTATAACTCGACTCACCAACCATAATGCCAACAATGCTGGATGTACGCGAGGGCTAATCCTCCCCCTGAACTGGTGCTAGCTATGCATTGTTTAACAGTTCAATGATCAAGGCATCTTTGTTAGTCAAATAAAATTAATGAACAGAGCATATTAATCACCAATATCAGTTGGAGCACCCATATCCGAGCCTGCCCCACTGCTTTCCTTGTCTGAAAAACATATACACTCCTTGACCCATAGAAACCCGTGTGTGTACGTGACTATACTTCATGAAACACGTGTATAATAACCTTTCTCTAAAAAATTTGATTTAACAGTAGGATGATGCAACAACTACTCCCAACTTTTGTCAGAGATATTCAAATGTCTCTTTGGGTAGTGGTTTAGTGAATATATCAGCAACCTGTTCTTTGAGGGAACATATTCCAATTTTACCTTTTGATCAAGCACTTGTTCACGTAGAAAATGGTATTTGATGGGTATCTGCTTGTTCTTTGAGTGCATGACTGGATTCTTTAAAATACTGATGTCACTTGTATTATCACATAGAATGGAGATGGGTGGAGTACATGTGATCTGAATGTCTTGCAATCTTTGCATCATCTAAAGTATTTGTGTGTAGCAAGATGCAGTAGCCACATATTCTTCTTCAGCTATACATAATGAAATTGAACTTTGTTTCTTGCTGAACGAAGACATTGACCTGGAACCCATATAGAATGCACCACCACTAGTGATTTTTCTATCATCAACACTTCCTGCCCAATCTGCATCTGTATATGCATGAAGAGTAAGATCTGTATCTCTAGTATACCATAAACCAAATTTCTATGTTCCTTGAAGATATTTGAAAATTCTTTTGACTGCCTGAAGGTGTGATTCCTTTGGATTTTCTTGAAATCTTCCAACTATTCCTACTGCATGCATGATGTCAGATAGGGTACCTGTTAGATAAAGTAGACTGCCAATCATGGATCTGTAAGGTGGTTTATGTACTACTGTTGATTCACCATTTGAGTTGAGACTGCATCCTGTTACCATTGGTGTACATACAGGTTTAGAATATTCCATGTCGTACCTTTTCAAGATCTGTTTGAGATATTTGGTTTGTGAAAGAAAAATACCATCTTTATTTTGTTGAACTTGTAGACAAAGAAAATAGGTAAGTTCACCAAGCAATGACATTTAAAATTCTTGCTCCATTACTAAAGAAATTTTTTTACTCATGGATTCTTCATTTCTAACAAAAATGATATCATCAACATAAACAACAACTATTAGCAACTTATCAGTGTCAATCTTTATATATAGATTGCTATCTACTGACCCTTTTGAAAAACCCTGTTCATGTAGATATTTGTCAAGGTGGTAATACCAGGCCCTTGGAGCCTATTTTACACCATAGGGAGCCCTTTTGAGTCTGCATACAAGTTTTGCATCATTTCCAAGAATGAATCCTTCTGGTTGTTCAATGTATACTTCTTCTTCTAAATCTCCATTAAGGAAGGTAGATTTTACATCCATTTGGTATACTTTGAATTTTTGAAAGCTAGAAAGAACAAGAAATGTCCTTATGGCTTCAAGTCTAGCAATAGGTGAAAAAGTTTCTTCAAAATCTATACCTTCTTGTTGAGCATATCCTTTATGAACAATTCTAGCCTTGATTCCAATAACTTCTCCATTTTCATTCAACTTTTTTTTGAATATCCATTTAGTTCCTATGAAATTTTTATCGTGATGTCTAAGAACTAATTCCCAAGTATTATTCTTTTCAATTTGCTCAAGTTCTTCATTCATGGCCTTGACCCAACATTCATCTTTGCATGATTCATTTACATTTTGAGGTTTGGTGGAGGATAGTAATGCTAGATAGCTTCAGGTTTCTGTAATAGTTCTTCTTGTCTATACACCTTCCTCTTTCCCGCCTAAAATTTGAGTTTCTGGATGACTTTTCTGAACATACTTGGATGGAGTCTTTTCTTCTACTGTTATCTCTTCTTCTAGTGCTTCATTGGTTTCTTCTTCAGAATCATTGTGATTTGATGTGGGAAAATAATCCCCATATTCTTCATTGTCATAATCTTGGGTTTTATCTGTTTTGGATTTTTGCATGCTTCATCAACTACAACATCAATACTTTCAACAATTTTCCCAAGTCTTTTATTGTAGCATTTATATCCTTTACTTCGGGAAGAGTAACCAAGAAGAATACCTTCATTTGCTCTGGGCTCAAACTTACCAAGTTTTTCATTAGACCTTTTGATATAACATTTACTTCCAAAAACTTTAAAGTATTTTATAGTAGGAGTCTTACCATACCAAAGTTCATGTGGAGTTTGAGTGCTATTTACCTGAACATTTGCTTGGTTGAGAATAGTTATAGCAGCAAATGCAGCTTCACCCCAGAAGGTTGCAGGAGTTCCATATTCATATAACATAGCTCGAGCCATTTGTTGAACAGTTATGTTCATTCTTTTTACCACTCCATTTTACTAAGGAGTCTTTGTGGTGGAGAACTGCCTTTTTATTCCATGTTGTTCACGAAAGTCAAAGAATTCATCCAAGGTAAATTCCCCTCCTTGATTAGATCTGAGGCATTTGATTTTGTAATCTGATTCATTTTCAACCGAAGCTTTTTAAGGCTTTGAAATTTTCAAATGCTTCATCTTTATGCTTTAGAAGACCTATCCAACACATTCTGGAAAAATCATCAATGAACAAAATAAAGTATTCTTCTCCACGAGGTGACTTTTTCCTTGGTGGTCCACATAAATCAATATGGACAAGTTCAAGAGGCTTACTAGCTGACTCTTATTTTTTAATGAAGTGAGCTCTGGTTTGCTTACCGAGTTGACATGGTTTGCATATTATATTTTCAGGGATGTTGATATATGGAAGATCATGAACAACCTTGAATCTGCAAGCTTTTCTTATTTGAGAAAAGCTTATATGTCCCAATCATCTATGCCATAGCCAGTTTTCATCACTTTTACTTAGATAAGACTATTGTTCTCCTCCCTTGAGTATGTATAAGTTGTTTGGATTTCTTGTACCTTTGATCATCATTTCACCTGTATCAAGCTCACGAACAACACATTCGTTTGATCGAAACACCACTTCATTTCCTTGATCACACATTTGATTGACACTCAACAGGTTATGCTTTAGACTGTCTACATACATAACATTCCCAGATGTAACCCTTTCTTTCAAGAAAACAAAGCCTTTACCTTTTATGACAGCATGAGTGTCATTTCCAAATGAGACATTCTTTCCCTTTTCTAAGGCATTATATGAGTGAAGTTTTTCTTTGTCACCTGTCATGTGTTTTGAGCATCCACTGTCGATGTACCACAGATTTTCTTGTCCTTCTGCATACAAGGCTATACCACATCTTCCTATTTGAGGTTCTTTCCTTCTCCATATCTTGGGATTTAATGGAGTTTTCTCCTTTTGAGATGTTTGCTGAAATTTGCTCCTGCATTCAAATTCTTCATGGCCAAAGTTGTTACAGATTGAGCATTCTATTTCATTTTCAAGAAGAGAAAAGTTATTAGAGGAACTTTTCTTGATCCTTGTCACATTCCTTTGATTTATTTCTTCTCTAGTCATGATGGTTTTGCAAGCAACACTTTGAGCAGCTTTGTGTCCAAAATTATGACATGAAAAACATTGTCCATTAAAAAAGTTCTTGCGACTATCGAATCTATTGACTTGGTGATTGTAGTTTCTATTGATATTCATCTTTGGAACAAATTGAGTATGATTTAACTAAGGTTGGTTGTGGCTTCTGTTCATCCTTGAAGAAAATTGAGTCTGATTTACCTAGTGATCTGCTTTATGCCTTTGCTAACGATTGTCATACTGTTCACTATTCTTTGCTACATCAAGATAGCTTTTAGTGGAGGTTGATGACTTTTGTGATTGAGATGCTTCTTCAGTATATCCAAGACCCATCTTTATCAGAGGAGAACACTACACTTTGATATTTTCATTTAAGGTTTCTAAACCTTTAGCAAATCTAAGATTGAGAGATTTTGTTTTCTCAAGATCCTTTCTTAGACCCACAATTTCACATTCTAGTTTTTCATAGTGTTTTTCTTTTTCAACAAGTTGGTATGTAAATGTATCTATAATCATATTATTTTCTTCTAAACATATTTTGAGTTTAGATTTTTCTTCATGAAGGTCATCTTCTTCTAAGGCATCTCAAAAATTATGATCGTCATAAGCCATTAGAAGTCTATAGTCATTACTATTTTCATCTTCATCACTATTTGATAAACCATCGTTATCTTCATGAGTATAGTAACTCTTTTTTCTTACAACTTGTTTTCTATTCCATTTTGCATATTCCTTCCCTTTTTCATATTTATTTTTTTGAGGACATTTGGCAGTATAATGACAGACTCTACCACAAGCAAAGCATTTGAAGGGTAGTTTACCTCTAAATCATCCGAAAGCCCGTTGAAGCTTCTTGACAAAGTTTATTTCATCTTCTTCTTTTGAAATATGTCCTGATTCATTGAGTTCTTCCTTTCCTTTTGTTGAAGCTTTAAATACGGCTTCTCTCATATCTGATGGACCTCATTTTCTCATCTCAAAGGCAGTTAAGATTCCGTGAAGTTGTGTCATAGTGATAGTCTACAGATCTTGTTTTTCTTTTATGGCAGACACTTTTGATTCAAATTTAGTAGACAAGGATCTTAATACTTTCTCAACTAAGGTAACTTCCTTTATATCTTCACCCAGATTCTTCATAAAATTGACAAACTCATCTATACATAAGAAGTAACTAGCTATACTTTCATCACTGGGCATCTTAAGAGTTTCATACTGAATTCTGAGAGTTTGAAGTTTAGCACGTTTTACTTGAGAATCTCCTTCATAGCTCAGAATGATTTTTTCCCATATTTCTTTTGCTGATTTGAGCTGCATGAATTTGACAAACTCTGATTGTGACAGACTTCCCAATAAAGTATTGACAGCCCTAACATTGGTTTCATATTGCTTTTTACCTGCCGTATATGTAGGAATTGTTGTTGGAAATGTATATCCTCCTTCCAAAATTTCCCAGACATCCATTCCAAGAGATTGTAGATAGGCTATGGTTCTTATAATTGAATAAACAAAGTTTCTCCCATCAAAGATTGGCAGTCTGATGGATCCCACAATTTCTTGATTACTCATGATGATGGATCTCCCTTCAAGCGATCAAGCTTCGTCTGAAGGACCTACTCCGATACCAATTGTTGGAAATAATACTGAGAGGGGGGGTGAATCAGTATTATCGCATCAATAATTTTATTTCCCAAACAGATTTGTATACGCTACTTCAGCTAAGTGAACTAGCGTGTACACGCGACTATACTTAAAGCAACCAGCGTCTATGCAGAGAAATTTTGATTTAGCCAATTTATCATGCATTGAACTTTAACCAGTATATCAGAGATTTATTAGAGAGTGCAGTAAAAGAAGAATAAAGCATCACACATAAGTAACACACATGAAGACCAAGATATAAGGTGGAAACCCAATGTGGGTAAAATCCACCTACTGCTATCATCTCTGTCTTCTTTTAATAATAAGAAAATATATTTACAATCTTGTACTGGTGCAAACTCATACCAATACACATGCTTCTACCTGTAGAAGGTTACAACCTTCTCTCGTTCTTCAGCGACTACTGGAAGGGAGCTACAACCCCCTAAATCTTGTACTAGCCGATATGTTTACTAATACGTAGGCAGTGACCTACAGAAAGCTATGACAATCATTGAAACTTAATCATCACTTTATGAATCAACAACAACTGAATCAATCAATCAGTTTGACAACCCATCGTCAAATCACAATCAATATAATCATTCATAATACTGTTACCATAATATAGTCACCAAAACCCAAACCAGAACCCAGAAATCTACAACAGCAAACAAAAACAACTGAAACATACTTTATAAGTTATACGCTACTTCCATGTGTCAAACCAACATGTATACACCCTTTTATCAAAGCCAACTAGCATACACATCTTCAAATATTAATTCATAATTCTGCAGCTATTCCGAACTTCAGTTATACCCAGATCATAATCTTTACAGAATACCACATGCGTTATTATTCATATCTAGACTATAAATGATCAAAGTGCATAATGATAATTCATTTCAAGCCTTAATATCTCGATGCATCATCAGGTGTTATCCCTCATCAACCACTGAGGTTCATCCTTCGTTCAGATCAATCACAACACCATAAGCCAATAACCTGCATAATAGATCTCACACTTCATCAAATATTCGATACTTACATGCATGGCCTAATGATCTTCTTCTCCTTATATAGTTTTAGGCCTTTCTCAATACCATGGACCAAAACCACTTAGGACCAATACCTATGGTCAATACCTCGGACCAAATACCTTGGACCAATGCCTTGGATCAAAATACCTTGGACCAAATACCTCGGACCAAAAACTTAGCTTTCCAATATATACGCACTTTTCCTTCTGTGAAAGTGTGTGTGTACGTATACGCTACTTGTGTTTAGTGGATCTGCGTGTATACGCAGCCTGTTCAAGGTGAACCTGCATATTCCTCTCTTTCTTCATTCTTTGTAGTTTGATCTATAATTCTTTGCTGTTGACATGTTGTACTATGATCTTTCATCTGAGTGAGTTTAAATCAAGGACAACACCTATATAATGCCAACATATTCAAGAAACACGTGGGTTTACTTAATGAAAATGAAGGACGAAGTATTTACAAAATTTCAAGAATTCAAAGTTGAAGTGGAGAACATTATAGAAAGAAGAATCAAGATACTAAGATATGATAATGGAGGAGAATATACTCCAAAGAGATTATAACATTCTATTAGGATTCTGGCATTAAGTGGGAGCTGATAGTCCCATATAATCCTGAGAAAAATGGAGTTCCAGAGCCGAAGAATAGATCCACTGAAGAATGTGTAAAATCAATGTCACACGATTAGGATCCAGCTAAGTTTATGTGGGTTGAAACCACAAAACAACTCTCTACATCCAAAATTGAAGTCCCCACAGATCTCTAGACAACAAAACTTTGGAGGAAGTATTCACTGGCAAGAAGCCATATATAGATCATCTTCATATCTTTAGGTGTCCTGTATATATCCATATACTAAAGGAAAAATAAATAAGCCGGCCCTTCAGGCATGAAGGGAACATTTGTTAGGTATAGCAACTCATTGAAAGCTTATAGGATCTACATGAAAGAAGGACATCACATAGAATTCAGTCGTGATATCATATTTGATGAAAGTATCTCGAAAAATAATGAGAGGGGGGGGGGTAATCAGTATTTTTAAAAACTCACAATAATAATTTTCTTTTCTAAAATGTATATGCGACTTGACTGAACCCAACTAGCATATATACATGATTGTTTTAAAAGAAACTAACATATGCTCAGCAAACTTGTAAAACAACTAATTATTTATTAGTTAAACTTCAACTAGAATGTAAGAGATTTATCAAGAATTTGATAAGTATTAAACAGGTGCAGTAAGAACAAAATAAAGTATCACACATAAGTAACATGCTTGAACACTAGGATTTAAGGTTGAAACCCAATGTGGGAGAAAACCACCGTTGTTGTCATCTCGGTCTTCAAAACTTATTAATATAAAAAACTTCTTAGATTCTTGTATTGGTGCAAATTCATACCATTACATAAGCACCCACCTACTAAAGGAAACAACATTCACTCATTCTCCAGCTCCTATTCGAAGGGAACTCCAACCCCCTGATCTGATCACCAGCTACTATTGGCAGAAATCTTCGACTTCCTCACTGAAGGCTCCAACCCTCAGCGATGTCCATGGACCATGTTTCATAATTTTTCACACTAGATCCAATATCAACACTTATGCTCAATCATCGCTTTAATACAATCATCAATATTTAACACACAGAACCAACCAATCACTGAAACCCAATGAACTGACACTTAATCAAAACTCAACCAATCAACTGGAACATTTAGATCACCGTAACCAGTAAATAGAATAGAACTAAGAATACTACATCAACACACATAATCAACTGCAACCCTGATCATTGAAATTCCAAAATGTATACGCTACTTCACTTAAGACAACCCACGTGTATACATGTTTTTATGTAGAGAAACCCACATAAAGGTCATAATATATTGAAAACTGAAAACTTGACTACTACAATTTCTGAAAAGAACCTTCAATCATACTCAGATATACTGCAACACTATGAACCAATCACAAAATTGTCTCTGATATTCAATCACAATCTGCAAGTAATATTAACATTCTTCAATCAATTAATAACCAAATTCAACTTCATCATTCAATTAGTTCTACTTCAGATATGATCACTTAACCTAGATCAACATGAGGACATCATTGATAGATAGCAAAGAAACAAGCACAATGATTAGGTTGATCTATCATTTGTGAACATAAACCCCTTACTTTATATACGTGACTTTGCAGAATTTAACCCACCTGTATGCGCACTTTTCTTAAACCCAACTAGCGTATAGATCTACAAATTTTGACCTTAAATTGCTCAGCTCTTCATAACTTCAGAAATACCTACATCATAATATTCAGATATAAAGACATGCGTCAGTACTTAGATTTAGTCAATCCATGAGCAGATCATACAATGAAAACTCATTTCAGGTCTCATGATCATGATCCATCATTGTATTGAAGGGTGCATAATTATTTGATATCAATGTGATAATTATGGCTCTTACAATGGAAATATACTTCAAATTGAAGTATTCATAAAAAATCCTTTCACTTGCACACCTAGCACTTTGATCTTCAACTATTTATATAGTTTAGCCCTTATCCAGTACTACAGGTCAAAACTACACAAGTGTCGGTGGTAATCTTTGACGGGATCAATATCCATTGTCGCACTCATTACTATGGGCCAATACCATGGTAAGGACCCCTGGTATTTAGAATACCATGGTTCAAAATGATACACTACTTTTCTTCACTAAACTCGCCTGGATATGTGACTTGGATGAACAGAACCCACATATAGTTCTTGAACTTCAAACTTTATCATTCCTCTAAACTAATTCCTCTGAACTGCCATGCATTATGTTAAACGCATCATGTTTATACCTTTATCATTCTACTATTCTGTTGTATTCATTATGTCACCCCTAAACTGACCTATGAATTATCTTACAAGTGATTTGACATCAAGGACAACACATGCATCATAATTCCAACAATCTCCCCCATTGGACTTGATCGCAACCCCTTTGGTGTTTGGTCACCACAAACTATAAATAACATCAAGCCAAGCACCAAGCTTTTCAAAACATCAAGCTATGCTTCAAATACCAAGCTACTCTCCCCCTTTGATATCAAGGGAAAGAGGCTGACCAATGTTAAATGAAGACTTCCATATATCAACTGCTGAATAAGAATATTGACCATGCTCCCAATGAGCACATGTTGAATTCTTTGATCATGCTCCCCCTGAGCACATGCCAAAATTTCTGATGGATATAAAATGAAGTACATGAATATATGACTCAATTGAAGATGTCCTTCCTATCACCAAATACCTATACTTATATCAATTATCCAACCAAGTGGGATTACATTTAAACACAACCACCCAACCAAGTGGGATTACATATTAGAAATGATCTCAAAAGTCCATACATGACTGAAAATAAGAAGTATTACATCATAGGTCTTTACATGAACTTTACGTCAAATGATATACATGATATTTATAAAAAAGACCAAAATATCTTAAAAGTAGTATAATTCATCAACCAGAATTCCAACAGTGCATTATATTCTGCAAGGCTAATGCTCCCCTTGAACTTGTGCTACCTTTTCATTTTCAACAACTCATTCATCAAAGCATCTTCATCAATAAGATAAATATCCATGAGAAAAACATAACTCAATACCATATCAGTAGACTGTACCCATCAAAACCAGACTAAGAAGCATGTCAAAGGTTGAGCTTGAGTCTATCCCACTATTTTTCTATCAGAGAAAAACATATGCAACTATCTACAAAGAAACTTGTATATATACACGTATATACTTCATGAAACCCGTGTATAGCCAGCAACCTTTTGAATTTTCATCTTTTAACTGAGCAGACTGATTTAACAACAAAATGAGGTAGAGACAACTCCTAGCTTCTGTCTAAGATATTCAAATGCTTCTCTAGGAAGGGTTTTAGTAAATATACGACCAGCTTGTTATTTGGAGTCAACATACTCCAATTTAACCTTTTTCTCAAGCACTTGTTCTCATAGAAAATGATACTTAATAGGAATATGCTTGGTCTTGGGGTGCATAACAGTATTTTTCGAGATAATAATAGCACTTATATTATCACATAGGATGGAGATGGGTGGAGAACATTTGATTTGTATATCTAGTAATGTTTGCATCATTTGGAGAAGTTGTGCACAACAAGATGTAGCAGCTACATATTCTGCTTCCGCTATATATAAGGCAATGGAACTTTGTTTCTTTTTGAATCAAGATACCAATGGGGGCCCCATGTAAAATTCACCTCCACTAGTGCTTTTCTGGTCATCAACATTTCCAACCCAATCTGCATTTGTGTGTGCATGAAGGGTAATATCTACGTATTTAGGATACCATATACCAAAGTCTTGGTTTCCTTGGAGATATTTTAATATTCTCTTTACTACCGAAAGATGTGATTCCTTTGGATTGGCTTGGAAACATCCAACAATTCCAACTGTATGCATGGTATCTGGTCTGGTACTTGTTAGATAAAGAAGACTTCCAATAATAGACCTGTACTCTGTTTGGTTTACTGTGGGAGAATCATCATTAGAACTGAGGCTACATCATGTCATCATGGGAGTGCATAGAAGTTTGCAATCTTCCATCCCATACTTCTTCAGAATCCACTTGATATATTTTTTTTGTGAGAGGAAGATGTCATCTTTTGCTTGTTGCACTTGTAAACCAAGAAAATAGCTTAGTTCCCCAAATAAATAAATTTCAAATTCTTGTTGCATAAAAAAAGAAAAATTTTGACCCATAGATTCTTCATTGCTACCAAAAATGATATCATCAACATAAATAAAAATAATTAGCAGTTTATCACCCTCAATTTTTGTGTACAAGTTGGTGTCTACGAATCCTTTTGTGAAACCTTGTTGTTGAAGATATTTGTCAAGATGATAATACCATGCATGCAGAGCTTCTTTTAGCCCATATAAAGCCTTTTCGAGTTTTCATACAAGGTTTTCATCATTCCCCAAAAATGAATCCTTCTGGTTGTTCAATATATACTTCTTCTTCTAGATCTCCATTAAGGAAAGAAGATTTTAAATCCATTTGATAAACTTTCAAATTTCGAAAACTTGAAAATGAAAGAAACATTCTTATGGATTCAAGTTTGGCTACAGGTGCAAATCTTTCTTCAAAGTCTATACCTCCTTGTTGAGCATAACCTTTACGAAAAATTCTAGCTTTGTTCCTAATGACCTCTCCATTTTCATTTAACTTATATTCGAATATTCATTTTGTTCCAATAAAATTTTTATCATGAGGCCTTGGAACAAATTCCCAAGTATCATTATTTTCAATTTGATCAGGTTCTTCATTCATGTCGTTAACCCAACATTCATATTTACTAGCTTGATTTACATTTTTTTGTTCAATGGTGGATAATAAAGATAGATAACGAGAAGATCCTACAAGGGTTCTTCTTGTTTGTATCGCAAATTCCTTTTCTCCTAGAATTTGAGTTTCTAGATGATTCTTTTGAACATACTTGGATGGAGCCTTTTCTTTGTCTGAAGTATCTTCTTCTGTTGCTTCATTAATTTCTTCTTCTATATCATTGCGATTTGATGTGGGAAAGCATTCATCATCATCATCCTCTTTTACTAATGTTACCTTTTTGGGCCATATGCATGCTTCATCAATGACAACATCAATGCACTCAACGATTTTCTGAAGTTTCTTATTGTAACAATTGTATCCTTTGATTCCAGATGAGTAACTATTATAGACATATTTGGGCACTGCAACCCAAAACTCATATATCCATAAACTTAGGGCTCCTTAAGTCCCTAAAAGTGTTTTTTCACACCGTAAAGGATCATGGTGAGCTGATTACATCATTTCCCAGAAGTTCCACCTGAAAAACTACTTAGAACTGGCCAAAACTGGACCATACAGACTGCTCCATGGGCAAGGTGCGATGCATACTAACAACCTAATTGGCCAGGTGCAATTCATACTCAAATGGCCTTCTGTGGGGTGTGATGATCGATATTAGACAAATGGCAGAGACAGTTTGTAAGGTGGATGATCATGGAATCTTCCAGAAACTTCTCCTTTGACACTTGCCTTTCTGAATTCGCCCAGGGATGAGTAAGAGATCATGAAATCTCCAAGTGGAACCAAGAACTATTAGTGGAATGACGCTAATCAAAAACCCAGAGTTGACTCACACCCTTGCAAGACATCTATAAATGGATCCCTCATCTGGGAGATCTAGAGGTTGGAATTTTGTATTTTTGTAAGGAAGTGTTGTTGGTTTGCTGAGAAGAGACATTGCATTGTTGGGTGATTTGCTTGTTCATGAGGTGAAGAGGGCTTCTACAACTAGGAGGATGATGCTAGATCAGATAGCTGGGTTCTAATCCTCTCTTACATTACTATTAATAAATTTCTTTGAGCTTTCCTCCATATGATCTTGTATTTGTGAATCTTATTGTTTATGAACGCAATCGTATGGTCAATGTGTTTCTGATTCCGCATTGTTTATGATGTTTTAGATAGAGATGCTTTGATAGTTTGCTATTACTTTGACTGTACAGGTACTCTTTGAAGTGGGACAAGTAGGAGAGGAGTAGAAAATTCTATCCAGGAAAGGAGAAATCAAGCTAGGATCAAAGCAGAAGATCCAGGTTGGTCCTCTTTCCTTCTCTTCCATCTATCACACTTAAAGGAACTCTTGAAAAGCTTTCATTGTTTGTTTCTAAGATAGCTACCCATCTGAGTGGGACTAGTAGTTCGAATCCACACTAGTTTTCTCTGAAACAAAATGTGACTCTGCTAGGGAGCAAATAGTTTGTTTTGTTTGTTTATTTGTTTGCTTTATAAACCATAGATGAAGCCTAAGTTAGTCAGCTAGCCTTTGAAATCCCTTTGCTATGTAATTGCGAAGTAGATAAATGCTGCTTCAGTCAATCTTCGGGTTGGTTTATGAATTGAACATCTAACTTACAAAGCTTGCTAAGTGCCCTTGTGGTAGCTCAGAACCTCATCAGTTCCTACTCTTATGCTTTGTGTTTACTATCCATCATTACTCAGCCTAAATCACTGAACTTAGCTGCAAGTTTTGAGCAAAAACCGAGCTCAGTTTCGCTCCCTGGCCCATCGCATTGTCTGTAACTATGCAATCTAGATGCATCGCACCTCCCGTGTGTTGTAGGTGAGATGCATCCCTATTTCCCTGTGTTGCAGGAGTGATGATTGATTGAACTGTGTTTTCTTCTCTGAAATTTGGTTTTTTTCTCACTATTTTCAGGTTTATTCAATAGTTTTGCTATTCATGATCAGTACCTTCTTACGATAACCATCTTCCTTCTCATTATTTCAGCCTCCATTAGTTAAGAATTGTAAATGTTTTTGTGTATTTGTCAATCAGTTGCAATCTTCCTTTGTCGAAAGTAGCTTAACCAAACTGTCGTTTTTGATGCAAGCATCTTAATTGTCATTTTGAATCAAAAGAAGAGTGTCATAAAGTCTTCCTCTTCTAGATAGTTGATTGTACTTTTGTCATTGTACTTGATTTTGAAATTATTACTATTTCAAGTGTCAAAAACAATTTTAAATTCGAAATCGAAATGTGTCGTCTTAGTCTTCCTTTCATTTTGAAAAGAAAAAAAAATTAGTACTGTCACTTTGAATGAAAATAGTTCAGATCTGTACTTAGATTTCATTTTGTCATTCACACATTAAGAAAGCAGAAAACAAATACATTCATGTGTATCTGCATTTTGACTGCTTCCAAATTTGATTTAGGAAAGTGCATTTAGTGTGTGCTCTATGCTCTCTGCTAAAAGAAAAATCGTTATCTTCTTTCCTTTGTAGCTAGGATTTTCATTGCTAAAAGAACATAAACGATTGTTTATCATTTTAGATTGCATAATTACGAATTTCACACCTACATAATGTGGTGAACCTTGAAAGACAAACTTCTAAGGAAGATCAACTCTAAAATAAACCTCAATGAACATAAAAACGCTTTGGAATCTAATGCAACACATCTAGAAGTCTAGGCTAGAGGCGTGTTCCAGCATCGTAAAACCTGGTAACTATAATTTTCATCGTAGGTTGGGTGATTCCTCCTCTTTGTTATGACAAGTTCCATTACGGACTTGTGCTCCCTGTACCGTCGAGTATATATTGGGAGACCACAATAGGCTAATATCCTTTATCCTTAGGAAGCCGTGTCTGCCGCCCTATCGATTGTAATGCACTGAACACAACATTTGGGAAGATTGACTGCCGTACATAAGTCCTTGGTAATTTCTCTATCATTTATCACCAAGGTGTATTTTGCAGTTTTATGATCGATCTGGTAAACTCTCTGTCTAGACTTCCAGAGTAGTCACTTTCATTCCTTTTCGACTCCTTAAAAGAAGAGGTCCATCCAAGCACTTGTCACTTCAGACTCATTAAAAATCAAAGGCGACTAGAGTCACCTTTATCTTTTTCTCAACTCTTAAAAATTGAAAGCAAGTTGTGTCCAAGTGTCTTTAAAATTTATTTTAAATGGAATAACATCCTTGTTCCTATGTTGAACTGAGGTTGAGATAATGGAGTTTGCCAATCGAGGAATCCCCCTTGGAGGGAATCCTAGTCCTTTCTCCTCTTGGGGAGATATTGATTCTCCATATATGGCTACATTATCCCTTCCAGGAATCACAATCAGCTTGCTGGTATGGCTTTTCTTGGCCTCTGTCATTCAAAACACAACAATTCCTCAACAATCTAATAAGCAACCAGATGATACTCAAGTTACCCCTTCACCTTCTACTTCGTTTGTTTCTTCTTCCCCTTCTTCCTCTTTGCTTGGTGAAACTAGTGACACTAAAAACCAAGTAACTAAGAAGAAAAGGGAAGGGAAGGAGAAGAAGAAGAAGCCAGCTAACAAGGGAACACCAAAGCATCGTCTGGCGAAAATCCACACACTCAAGTTTCCAAACCAAAAACTCCATGTGCAATTTGCAAGGAGAACCATTTCCATCGATATTGCCCTTGCATCCAGTGGATTTTGAGAGAATGGTCTCCCCATTTGCACCATTCGACGTCATTAACCCCTGACAGTCAGGTTGACAGCGCACCATCAGCTAGTGAAAACGAAGTCAATCGACAGAAAGGAAAAGCTAGAGTTCCATGTAGGTTATGTGAAGGTGATCATACTCTTCACCGTTGTCCTTTTCTGGATGAAGCCAAAATCATTTTGGATAACCATCCTGCTTCACCATGACAGCTTTGACCTGGATACAAGAAACTCTTACCACATCCTTTGCTAGTTGAAAACCCGATTGACATAACTCAATTGTCAATCGAATCGCTTATCACTGAAAGTGAACCTTCTGAGTCCATACCGGATCAAAGTCAACTAGTCGAGATGGAAATTGACCCAGTCTTGCCTTCAGAAAATCCACCTTCAGATGATATAGTTTCCAAAGAGGATGAGAATGACACCATTCAAATTCTTTTTGTTGATACAGAGTCTAATCAACTTGGGGGCAATCCACCATTTCTTCACAACAGGAAGAGACCCCTCTAGTTCATGAAACTTATCCGGAAATTTATCTGGTACCTCCTCTGAGCAGTCTAGTTGTTTTCTTTGATTGGAATCAACTAGAGGAACCTCGCCTTCCATCTAATGTACCATTCCAAATCATAGTACAAGTTTACAAAATGATCGTGTCTGGGAATCATAGATGAAGGGGCTTCGGTGAGTATCCTTTCCTCAACTACTTGGAAAGTACTTGGTTCGTGATTGCTTTTGCCTAAAAAACAAAATTTGTTGGGCTTCAAGAAAGGAACCAGTCAACCATTAGGGATCCTTCCAA